>CM055196.1:1247500-2447500 GCA_029224185.1 Karalla daura
AAATTTGTAACAAAGCGAATACATGTGCTGTAACTCTGAAACTTTCATTTTTCCTAAAAGTGTCTGGCCCCGGACAATGTTGCTCAGCAGCATTGTCTGCAATGATAGATAGATAGATAGATAGATAGATAGATAGATAGATAGATAGATAGATAGATAGATAGATAGATAGATAGATAGATAGATAGATTCCATTAAGGGCCGATTTATATATGTCCTGCAGGTAAGAAAAATAATGTTCAACCTGACACATTAGCATACATGTTCATTTGCCAGCAAAAAGACTGTCAGAATATGTTTTGAAACATGAAACTGTATTTTTGCAGTTACAATTAGTATAACACTGCAATGAAAATGAAATATAAGCTTGGTTTTGGAAAAATCAATTATTGAGTCACTGTGGATTGTCATCTGTTTGTCACATGGTCACTAAATGCAGTAGATCAGGTTAAGAGATAGATAGATAGATAGATGGATAGATAGATAGATAGATAGATAGATAGATAGATAGATAGATAGATAGATAGATAGATAGATAGATAGATAGATAGATAGATAGATAGATAGATAGATAGATAGACAATATCAAGTATGAATGCAGTATTAACTGTTACTCCTAGTTTTTGAGTGTTTAACTAGAGACTGGCTCCTTTAGCTGATTCATACAAATAGACAAATACAAAGAGAACAAAGGTGGAACAGAGACATCTAAATGTGTAACCAGGTCCCATGTAGTCACAAAACTAGATAAAGTTTCTACATGTTCATGCAGAATCATGCAGAACACCCCCATTTAATTGTCTCAGATTTACTGGAAGATTTCAGGAGGTTCACACACTTCCCCTTTAAATTTCATTTACCAACTCCATATAGCTTTGTGAGAAGAAAAACAAAAAACAAAAAAATAAAGTAATTTTTTCTCAATTACCTCTGACCTGTTTTGAGAAATGTGTCTTTCTGATCACTGTATGTATAAAACTTTTAAGGTAGGTGACTCGAAATTTCAAGGGTTAGAATATTTGAAATACAGACTTTTACATGTGCTTGTGGTTATCACAGATTCTGGTGGCTTGAATTACCTTGAAAATTCTACTTCTGATTGTAGTTAGAATGGAAATTTACTAATTCTACAATTCAAAACTTTTCAGCATATTTGAAGGACTGTGGAAAGTGCATTTGCAAAGACTGATGTTTGATGTTAACACCTTTTCATACATGTGGTGTATTTTGTATTCTAAAACTGGCTTTGTGAAATGTGAGAAATTATCTAGATGATGTTAATGGTTAAAAATGTGAAGGAAACTAATGTGGGTCCATCTTTGTAAGTCTATTCCAAAAAATTGAGAACAGCCACCAACATATAATGGACTGTTTAAGCAAGATTAGATTGTTGTTTTTAACATATCCACAAATTGTGATGATGTTCTGCCTTATTTTTGCAAAATGAATTGTTGATTATGTGGTGTTCGTATACATCAGTCATGGATTATAAAGGCACTTTATAAACTGTAATAATCTATACTTGAAGTCTCACTTATGTCTAGTATTGAGATTACTAGTATTAATGTATTTGTTACATTTCTCTACCAAAGTTTCATCAAAATGAGGGTGGTGAGAGGTTATATATTTATTAACTAAATAACAAACAAAACATGCACATGGTGGTGCGTTCAAGTCAGTCATCAGTAATGTGTGCATGTTGTTTGTGTGAGGTGTTCTGAGTAATGTTGCAATGTTAAAACCATACAAAATATGTGCCCCGAATGGGAGCTGTGTCTGTCTCTCCTCGTGTGTGCGAGGACCACACAAAGGAAGTGAAAGTAATAATGAAAGTAATCATAATTAAATGAGTACATGTCTGGGCAAAAGTGGACGATTCGTCCCTGTATGTAAACACGAACGCTTAGCACTTTGTTGTTTCAAATGTACAACAAGGAGTACAGCTGAAGCAGCGGTGATTTCTCAACTAATGCATCCATGACAACCAACAACAAACTGCTTCTGAAATATCTTTGGATAGGGTTTAGACCCTATCACGTCTGAAAATGTGGCTTATGCTGCCATGAAGAGTCCCACACACTCATCAATCAGACCTGACAATTATTGCCTTTATCTTCATATCACTAATGATGGCATAGTGATACTCCTCACGGTTTTGTTATTTAGAGGGTTGCCTCTGGTGTCCGTGCAGAGTTTCATCCAGCTCCGCTTCCGTGCTAATTGCGCTGCTAACTTTCCGTCCGCTTGTCGGTTGAAAGAATAGACCTTCCAGTGGATCGAATAGAAAACACCAATCTTTGACAACTGCCAAAGCCTGTGCATGACTGTCATATATCCGCTCCAATTTTTCTTTAAACTGCCAGAAACGACACCCAAAACGCTATCAGCCACTATTAGCCACGTGCTTTGGGACACGGAGCTCAACCGTGTGACATCACTATGATGAGTTCACAGACCTCAAGGAAGAAATAGCCTCATTTTACAGTGACCCTTTGAAGAGATTTTGATCTAAAATTTATGTATTTCTGTTTAGTTTTGACCATTGGTGTAAGAGACTTTTTTGTGCATCTGGACAAAGTCTATAAAAATACAAAGTTTCATCTTTCTACTCCATAAAAACCCTTATGTGGAGGGTCATTTGAAAATTTCTAGTTGGCACTGTAGACATTTAGCCATGCCCATTGACAAGGCCAATACCTGGCTGTTGGGGCATACAATGCAATTATGTCCAGCAATTTTGAATTTTCTACTCAAAAGACCATTTCAAAATTTTGATGACAAATAGCCAAACTTTGTCATGCGCTAGTGGCCAAGCCATTTGAGAAAATCAAATCCCTACATAAATTTTTTTTTCAGCTTGGTCTATTAATGATCTGTGCCAAATTTTAAGCCAACTGGGTTGACCCCCTCGGAGGAGATATTTTTGAAATTTGAAAATTCAAATCAAAATGGCTTTTGACGGGTTGTGGTCATCATGTCAAGAGACTTTTTTGTGCATCTCTTTATGATGCATTTACATACTCATTCATGCCTACGACAAAGTTGAAAAAAAAAATCCTCATTGACCAGATTTCAAGGTGGAGCTATAGCAAAGAGGGCGAGGAGGAGAAGAAGCAATATTTTTTTCTAAGCCTTGAAGGCCAGGACATATTCCTTGTAAAACTAAATGCCCTTCAATTTACAGAATCAAGAGCCAAAGGAAAAAAACAGAGGTCTTTTAGGTTATACAACAAAGCAGGAGAAACCTTGATTTTTGTCTCCCGTTTTCTATTTTGAGTAACTAAGAAAGTGGATTCCGAATTTGACGATGCATGTAAAATTCTGAGTGCATGTGAGGTTAGGCAGTGTGGGCAACCAGCTGACAGCTGACAGCATTGTTAATTATTAATTCCACCAAAAGATACACGTGCCATCAGCCAGCTCCAACACGTGGCTAGAGCCATGGAGCCATTTCTGTTAAGAAACCAATACTTATTTATATACAAAATACACATGCACACACATATACTGGAGCTGGCATAAACCCTCTCACCATGGTTCGAATATTTGAGCAGAGGGTGCAAATGCACCCCAGGCTATGATGTGATGCATGATGACAGATGTGACTGTACTGTGTGAAAATGTATGGAAAGTGCAAACAATAATTTGCCTCAGGTCTCTTACTGTTGACAGGGTAGGGGGAGTAGCAGCAAAGAGAGAGGTTAGGAATTGAATGTGCTGTTCCGAACGCATCCCTCTATCTGTGTGCTCTGTGTATGGATTATTGCGGAACATTAGATGTGGTCTCTGGGTTGAAATAAAGGACAAACTGACACAAACGCAGAGGACAAAGACATATCCATGATTCACAGGCTGATGGGTAAGTGCTGTCATGCCTCTGGACAGCATGGATTCTTGGTAATAACAAAGCAAAGGACTATAACCTTGAAAAGTGCAGCAGACACTTCAGCACTTGCATATTACCTCACTGGCTCAAGGTCTTTCCCTCTGTCGGTTCCATTCACACACAAACATACACACACACACACACACTTCTCTCAATGGGCCTCATTCACCAATATCTTAAGAATCTTCTTAGATTCTTTCGTAAGTTGTTCTGAAGAAGTTCCTAAGAAAACCCTCTGCTCAAATATTCGAACCTAAGAAAACCCTACGTCCGATTCATCAACGTGTTCGTAAGCCTCAGAAATGTTCGCAGCTGTGTTCTTACTTGATGAATGCCATTTCTTCTTAAGTTGAGAGGGCGTGCCAGTTGAGTCTAATTAACATAGGATTAGCATGGGTAACCGCCCCATCAATGCCCATAAAAGGGCAAAGAAACTGCAAGGCTGTGTGGACAGGAGCAAGTAAACAGCGACAAGCAAACCGCAACAAAATGGAGCAAACAGCAACAAAATGTGCAGTGGACACAGTGTCAGGAGAAGGAAAAAGAAATGGTTTGATCTGAAATCTGAAACAAAAAAAAACTGCAAAATTCCAACAGGAGGGAAACAGCAGACCAACCTGTCTGAGCTAGACCAGCGCATCAGAGCCACCATAGGGGAGTTTCCAATTTACTTGATTAATGTTAAATAATAGCACATTTCATTTATTTAAAAAATACAAATTCTCAGTATTTTTACAAAAAAATAAAATGAGTAAATGATAAATATAATAGAATTATCACTGTAATATTGAATTTTGTTGAACTGTACAAGAGAAGCAAACACAACCATGCCAACATGTCAGCACTGATATGTGCCTAAGTATACTCCTGAGTGTTCGTAGGATTTGTTCTTACCTAAGAATAAATCCTAGATAAGAAGAAATTCATGAATGCCACAATCTTCGTAGAATCTTCGTAAGTAGGATTTAAGAACAAATTTGTTCGTAAGAACGGTTCGTGAATGAGGCCAAATCTCTTTTGCATTCTTCACATTGAACAATGTGCAACATTGCACATTATAGAATGACTAACATACCTTGTACAAGCTGGGAAATTACCTGGATGACATCACTTCACATATTCTAGAATGCAGGATATTAAATTCTGGTATGTGTATCGCATGTTGTCAGCTCTCTGTGATGTCACACATTATAGAATTTGATTTCAAATGTCTAAAATGTGTGATGTCATTGCCTTCCAGAATATGATACAGAGGCATTCTAGAATTTTTGTATTATGATATTCTAGAATGTGATGTCGCTGTGATATACAGTGTGTGTTTTCAGATTCTATAATATGTGACATCTTTGCATTGAAGCTATCTTTGTTTTATTGAAGCTATTGGAGCTATCTGCTCCTCTTCCACATTGATGCAGACTTGTGACAAACAGCATTTTGACTGAACAACCATTTTTCATCTAATGCTAGCAGGTCAGTTTATTGGAGATTTTGCTTGCAGACAGGGTTTGTGTTCGATGGCTGTTTTCTCCACATCCACATTTTTACCTAGTCATACTATGGTATTTTCTAGATGATGTTATTCCAGCCCAGTGCATTGTTACTTTGTTCTGCAATATATTCTGCGATGCAATGTCTGAATGACAATAAAATCCTTTTGTAACCATGACAGGTGTTAAGCAAAATGCAACATACTTCACGTTTTTCACTGTGCTCAGCATTCATCAAGCACCTCACAAGCCAACTGACTGACTTCAAATCTCACTTTCATATCTCGCGTGAAACTGCAACATTTTGTTGCTATGGCTGCTATTTTTATATCGGTCACAACTGGTATCCAATACCTCCATCGATAGCAACCAAACATTGAAGCACGACAATAAAGCAAGCAAAGAAAGAGTATATTCATACAGTGAATATTATGGAAATAAATTATATTTTTTGCTAGAAATGTTATCAAACCAAATTTTAATGCAGAAACTACCTCAAAATATTGATTTTCCCTACTTAAAATGAGAACAATGTCTGCCATGCTTTTGGTTCTCATGGCCAGAATCTTGAAAGTCACGTGACTGAGATGCAGAACCAAAGGAAAAGGTAAGGGAGAAAAAATGTAACAGTCATTCAATTCAAGGCCCATTGTAAACCCTACGTGGCCTGGGAACATTTTTTTATATGAAACTGGGTTGTCTTGCTCATTTTACCTCAATTACTGTCTTACATGATGACTGACAGCTGAGTGAGGAGCAGATCACACACAACACACTAACACATACCCTTTCTATATTTATGAATAGAAGCTGAAGCCTTCCTTTTTTAAAAAGCTTATAAGTAATCTCTAGGTCCTAGATATACTGCAACAGGTTGAAACTGCCAAGGGGTCACCCTATATACTGACTCCCCACCCTTCACCTTCTGTCTCTTTCCTTTTCTTGTTCACTCTCCCTCTCTTTCTATTCTCTCCACTTCACTCAATTTTTTGGCTTTCCTTCTCTCCTCTTTCCTTTCCCTTTCTGAAGCTCAACTGCTCTTTTCTGGAGCCACTTGGATGATGCGGAGGAGCCAAGACTGTTTGCATGGACCTGAACAACTAATAGTATTAATGCTTCTCTCCTATGTATACACACATACACATGTATTGCAACCGAACCGGTAGTTGCCAGATGACCTATGTGCCTGGTTCTGCCTGAGGTTTTCTCACCGTTTTTTAGCTCACTGCTGTGGGCGCCATTTATTTGCGCTGTTTTGGGGAGTGGCACATGCGGATTTGTGCAAGGAAAATCTGAACGCACCACACCAGTAGGTGGAGTCGAGCGCTCAAAACTCTGTTGACAACATAGGAGAGCTCATTTTTTCCCCAAGAAGAAGCAGTTTGTTGTTGCTTGTCATGGATGCATCAGACAAGAGACATCGACCAGTGTAGACGCTGTTTCATCTAAACTCCTTGTCGTACATTTGAAGAAACAAAATGACGATCTTGTCTCACCTGCACTAATGCACTAACCAGATGTTCTCACCAATCAGTAATGTTCTGTATTTACCTTGGTCCTTGGATCTTTGCTAGATTGTCTTCACTTTCACCACATGACTCTCCAGCACTCTCAATTCATCCTAACTTCCCAGTGCCGACCTGCCTGTTTTTGGACGCCGATTTTCGACTAGCCCCAATCCTCCGTCCTAATCCAGGTCACTCAATCTCCTTTTCTCTCTCTGCCCCTTCGTCCTAACTTTTTAAAATGCCTTCTGGATCTGACATCATCCTGTCGATTCACACCCAAAGCAAGCCATGAGTGAAAGCAAAACAATTCACTACAACACTGTGCGATACAATATACTCTCTCTCTCTCTTTCTCTCTCTCTCTCTCTCTCTCTCTCTATCTCTCTATCTATTTATCTATATCTATATATATATAGATATAGATTTAGATATATATATGTAAAATGGCTGACTTGAAAGGGAGAGGTACTGGCAGAGAGGCAGTCTAGGCCAATGACATAACCTACAGTTATTTTCTTATGGATGCTACAAAGTCCATTACTTTGCTTCACAGGAATTGAGCTTTTTTTTTCTAATCACAAGTCCTGGATAAATTGGCTCCTCATGGCCAGATAAGTAAAGGCTTATTTACTTTGCTCACGTGAATTTAATATCTCTTTCAGGTTATTTTTCATCCTTCTTCCATGCCCCTCTCTTCCATTCTTTCACTCCCATTGATCCCCCATAGCCAATGAGGATGGGGAAATAAGTTATGTCCACAGGACAGTAGCCACATGCAAGAGTTTACCCAGCAACAGTGACGGGCAGTGCATACAAAAATAAGCAAACAGCAAAGCAGTAGACTCTCAGCTTCTCATATTTAGCAGACAAAACATCATCTCAACTATTCATTCATACATTCATTCATACAGTAGCACATTCATCAGTTCAGTCAGTTTACTAATCCACCCAACCAGTGTTTCAACGAATACCTGGTGGTGGTAACTGCCCTCCCTTCGATAAGAGGTCTGAACAGGGAAAGAGTCAGACAGACAGAGTCAGGGAGGGTTAGCATAATAAACAAGATAGGATAGGACAGAGTAGGATAGGATAGGATAGCATAGGATAGGATAGGATAGGATAAGATAGGATAAGACAGGGTTTATCTGTTTTATGAATATTGTAGTTAACAGATTCACTGGAAAGCTCCTGGCACTGCTGCTAAAAAGTGTGCTTGGTCAAGAAGTGTATAGATATTTGTATAGATATGCCTTCTATTGTTGCTTGGTTGGATTATTTTACTGATGATCAAAGCTTTTATTTTATTTCTGATGTGGAGATATAACTATTCTACCAGTCTGTTAAATTTTATTAGGTGAAAAGGGGAGTTCACGAGCACATGGATTTTTTTGCCACCCGTTTTTCTTAATCTTTAAAGTGTCTATTTTAAGATTCCAACAGGTAACAGGATGAAATAATGTCCCATGGAATTTATTTTTAGCCCTTTACAACTATCTATCCCAAATCCGAAGATTTTAACATACCATGAATATTTTCCCATTATACTAATCCTGTGCACTGGATAAACACATTTTCTTAATCCTTGAAGTATCTCTTTAAGACTGTCCTCTGGGGTTTATTTTTACCTACACCTGTCCCAAATCTCAACCTGTGGACGCAGTTCTGAGCCAAGGAATTGTCTATGTAAATTCTTTACATCAAGAGCTTTCTTTTTCACTTTTTTCAGTTTTGTATTGGGGATAGGTCTGGTAAAGGGATAAAAATAAACCCCAGATGACATTATTTCATACTGCTACTTGTCTGAATCTTAAAGTAGAAATGAAGAAAACTGCTCAATGGGCAGATTATTATTATTAGATTATTAGGGTTTCTCTGTGCAATACATTCACAAATATCGCACTAATAATTATGACACAAATTACACCAAATAAAAAATATAGATATATGTATATATATACAAAAACTGAACACATGCACATGCTCTGCATAGGACTGAAAACCTATGCAGAGTGGGTTCCTGCCTTCATCTATGTGTGCTGGGGTAGGCTACAACAGACCCCAGCAACAACATTAATGTACGAAACTGGTAAGATCCAGTGTCCTCTTCCTTCTGTTCAGAGCAAACACTGTCCTGTCAGCTGACAGTTACTCAAAATCTTATCTAATCTCATCTAATATCTCACCCTAAAACTAAAACTAAAACTGCAGTGCCTGGCTGCCCAATAAGTAAATAAATAAACTTTGTTCCGTATGAGACATACTATAAAGGTCGAATGTGTATTATCATAAAATGTGAAACTTAGTCAGTGGTTATGGAAGGCTGTCCCTCAAGGAAAGTATTTTGGCCACTCCCAAGATTAACAGTAACTATTGAGTGGTAAATGAGAGAATAGCTGATACATTAGTAGTAGAGAAGAAGTAGCAGAGAAGAAAAAGAGGGAAAAAAAAAAAAGAAAAAGTTGGACAGTCTTACCTTGGAGCGGGTTTTGAAAGTCCTGAAGGCTCCACTTTTGAAGATGACCCTGTTTCTCTGACAGAGAATGAAGGTCACCATGCCAATCACCACCATTAACAGGAAGAGAGGTGTCAAAATAGCCATGATCCACAGGTTGCCTGGAGGCACCTTTACCACCGCTGTAAACACATAGATATTATGAATTCACATTTGTTGGTGTGTTCAATCATTTGAAAAAAAGAGTTCCACTGTCATACCACAGGACAAGAGTAATAAATGTGGAGTACTTAATGTCCACTCCCTGTCTTCCAAAACCATTCTTATAAATGGAATGGAATGGAACTCCGACATCAACATTAATGTGTTGTGTCTTTCAGAAACCAGGCTTTATGAAGGTGATTATGTTAGCCTTAATGAGGCCATAATCAAACCTTGCCTTAGGAAACCTTCCTTCAATCCGGGAATTCTCGTGAACTACTGGCTGATCAGTTTGTGTCAGTTTGTTTGTGTCGGTGATAATCCATCTCCACGCACTTAATTTAGTCCTGGGGTTCCACAAGGATCTTTGGTCGGCCCAATTCTTTTCACTTTATATATGCTCCCTCTAGGTGACATCATCAGGAATCATTCAATAGATTAACACTGTTATGCTCACGACACCCAATTATATCTATCAATCAAACCAAGTAAACACAATCATCTACAGCAACTTCAATCCTGCCTTGATGACATTAAGGCCTGGGTGATTTCCTTCTTCTGAACTCTGAAAAAACTGAGTTACTGCTCATAAGTCCAAAACACCTAAGGGATTCTACATCTAATGGCACAGCACTACAAAAAGGTTTTGCCACTGCTTCTGCCACTGCCATAGAGAACCTTATTTAGCTTTGATCAAGACCTGTCATCAGTTACTACGTTAAATATATCTCAAGGACTGCCTACTTCCACCTCTGCAATATTGCAAAAATTAGGCATATCCTCCCACTTCACACAGCAGAACAGCTGGTCCATGCCTTTGTTACTTCCAGGCTGGACTAATGGATCTCTTTACTGGCTGGATGTTTGAACAGGTCACTGAGAACTTTACAGCTCATTCATAACACAGCAGCTAGTGTTCTGACAAAAAATTTGAAAGAGAGATCATGTCTCTCCAGTTTTGGCCTCTTTCACTGGTTTCCTATATCATTCAGTTCAAAATCCTTCTCCTTGTCTAATTTGTATTGATGTGCTAAATTTGTATTGGGTGCATAGAGATTATAGAAATTTATGGAAAACCCGAATGTCACACATCGCTATGGCAAGCCAAGACTGTTACTGTACACTTCAGTTCAGAAGATAAACTCAAGAGAAAGAAGTTCTGTGATGATTTGGTGACTTCAGTGACCTCGGTGGCTGTGGAATGAAAAGCCTACGCTGCGGATAGCTGTAGTCAAATGTGTAATTTGGGGGCAGAGTATGCATATAAAAAGAAGATTTTGAAGTGGTAAATAAAACAAATGATTACAAATAAGATATTAAAGAAACCACCACAGAGTCTTCGGATCAGAAACTTACAATAAACCATAATGATTTGGCATAAAATTTTAAGTGTTTTCATTGGGTCAGAATTGATGTTTTTGAAAGATCAAATCCTTGTGGCTTACACTCCAGTCACAATGACATGGACATGACATGGAGTCATTGGAGTGAAAGCAAGAAATTGCAATATTTAGAAAACTACAGGCCAAAGGTTTCTCAGTTTAGGTAAGCAACTAACGTGACTACGTAACTACATGCTTATTGTCATAAAATCAATTTATTATTGCCTTTAAAACACACTGATTAAAATGTTCATTCTTAGCAATTCAGCATGTACTAAAAAAAGAAGTGTGAACCTTTGCCTGTTTATGTGGAGCTTACTTATCTTACTCAGTTTTTGCTCAAAGGTACAAGAGGTTGAGCTTACGTTCAGCTTGAACTTGAACAAAGTATCCTAGTGTCAGAGCCATGGTTTGGGAGTCCAGGCTGCTGAGGGTTTTGGCAGCAGTGGTTCCAGTGATGGGGGCACCATTTAGCTGGACATAGTATGTCATCTCTGCTGGGTTCTTGGGACCAGGTAGTCGACGCATGTTCACCATCTGAAGAGGAAAAAGTATCCAACATCTCAAAATGGTGTTTTGAGACTCAAAATGACATATATGTAGGGAGGAAACTGTATAAGAAGTTAAACACAGAATTACTTCACGCTTGCTCTGGTTACATACACCAAAAACAGAAACTTGAAGATATAAAATCATTCACCTCTAGACAAGAGCACCCGAGAATTCCCTACAATGTCTGCAGTCACCAGGTTAAATTAATGAACTGGCTTAGGTCCTTTGATCATGAGGAGCTATTTGCTGCAAAATAACTACACATAGAGAAGACACTGGAATGACTAGGTCATGTTAAATCTTCATTTCCTTTCATCATATGTCATATACTTTTCTAATTTGATGAAGGCAGTTTCATGAAGTCTGGTAAAATCAGCCATGATGGCCCCTCAACATCCAGAAACTTCATGATTTCTGAAGGAATCTCGTAAACCTCGGGGACCTTGCCATGTGGCGTTCTCAGTAACCTTACCCAGGGAAATAGACAATGATCCTCCATCACCCTCTGGTTCTGTTTCTGAAGTAGAGGGTGTATTAGTAGGGTCACCACCAGATGACGATTGGTTGACACCTCTCCCCTTCTCTTCACCCAAAAGGTTTAAGTACCCTAGTGATCCAAGCCTAAGTGTTATCTGGACCTAATTTGCAATTGCATTTGCAATTGAAATTTGCCCATTACCCTGGACTTCCACTGCATGCATCTCCAATTCATCTCCACTCCACTGTATCTCTGTTCCAGGCTCAGTGGTCCTCCGGAGGGTCCCAAGCCATGGGAGAGCCAGATGAAAGCAGAGCCGCAAGCGGTGGAAGCACAATAATTGACTTGAATGGTAGCATTTTGGGTCTGCTGCCGTGGTGTAGCCGAGCCAGACTAGATATACGTGCAGTGGAACCCAACTAAATACGTGCAGTGGAACCCAACTAAACATAGCTGGGTTCACTTCTATGCACATCTCTGGTTCCAGAAACATTCATCGAGTTGCATCAGGTGAGAGGCAAAGGGCAAGAGTAGGTTACTCATAGCTCCATGGCTTTCTGCTCTTGTAGCAGTGTTGTAGTGGTTTCAGTTTCATCCCAGTTTCACCCCAGTTAATGACGCTCCCATGAAATGAGGACACACTTAACTAGGCTGATGACCATGGTAAATGTTACAGTTCCTGCAACCCATAAGCAGAATGCAACACTGACCTTTTGTGCAAAGAAATTGCTGTATTTACTGTAGCTGTAATCTCAGAAACTGGGCTATAGTTGTCATTTGTTTTCTATTCTCTTCTTCTTGCAAGCTTAATTGACAGCACAGAGTATCCCAGCTGTTCAACCGGATTGCACAGAAATAATACAGCAAATTAATAACAGACTTTAGTCTGATGGAAATTTTACATGCGTCAAGAACATTTAGTCAATCTTAGTATTCCTCATCCATGGCAGTCTGAACTGTGTCATCTACAGTCATTTAAATATCTGTAACTCCCACACCTGCTGCGTTGCCTCTGTTATAGCTGCAGTTGCTGTCCTTTGAGCCTGTCGGTACCTAACAGCTACCTCTGGAGTCCCAAGATATGTCCCTGAAGGATTACTTTTTCAGTAGGACAGCTTCCCTGACCACTGGAGTGTACCACAGTGACAAGGATTACCACCCCTTTAGGACCCTGAGATTACAAGAAGCAGCGTCAACTTCAGCAATGGAAGCTTTGAACACTGACCAAGTCATCGCACAGTGTAAGGAACTTGATTGCAACTCAAAGATTTTTCCCACTCCTAAGCAACTCCTTTGTTTTAGGTTCCTGGGGGACAGGATTAAATGTGCTGTGACCGCCTTCTCAGGGAAGCAATTTCCTGATCTGCTTGCTGCAGCCAGAGTATCTTGTCTTCCTTCTCTGCAGAGAAAAAGCACTTGATACCTGTTCCAGTCTTGCTTTTTGAGTTTCCCAGGTAGATCGAGAAAATTTCCCCTAACAGAAGACAGAAAGAAGTTATGTGTCCACTGACCTGTACAGTGTAACTGCCCACAGTGGTGGCTCGGCGGGAACGAGCCAGCTGAGAGCCCTGCCTGCTCGCCACCAGGAAGAGCTCTGCCAGCCGCTGCTCCATCAGACTGGCAAAGCTCTGGTAGTTACCATCCAGGGAAGAACTGTCCACATCCTGGATCACTGTGAGTGCAGAGGCAGGGAATCAATGAGTAATGAGGTTTTCAGAAGCTTAGCTGATTGTTCTTGCTTCCCCATAACTGCCTGCACTTCAACCTCACCGCCATAGGTTTCCATTTATACTTTAGAGAAGGTCCTACAGTCAAGGGGGAGTATGAAGTTTCTGGGGGGTCTGTGGTCAAGTTTTTTTCGACTAGTAGGTTAGTGAAGAGTCGATGAGTTTGTCAACTGACAAATGTGGGGATGATGTGGTACAAATACTTGTATTTTATGACAATAATGCACTCCTAAATTTGGTCCGTTTACTCGAGCAAGAATTTTAAAATGACAGTCTGATAGTAGAAAGGGCAAAATGGAGAAGCAAAATGTAGGAAATAGAGCAGCCAAATCCTGGAAATCTGATTGTTTCACACTACACATACACTTTTGGGCAGGAAGAAGGTTTGAGAGGTACTCGTAAGCTACAAGCAGTAGTCCAGAATATGCGGCACAGACATAACAGGGAAGCATAAACCATCACACAGTTGAGAAAGAGAAAGAGAGAGATGGCAAGTTGAGTGTTAGGATGGAGTAGATTAGAAAATGTGTTTTTGAGGACAGTCTTGACAGCTTCTCCGAAAACGCTGTTCATCATCATCACCACTGTGTCCAATGTGTGCATACACACACACACAAACTGATTTTTATAAGTAGAAGTGGACGACCTTCCACACACACACACCCAACCAATGTGTGTGTGTGTGTGTGTATGTGTGTGTGTGTGTGTGAGTAATTTACAGTACCTGTTATCACCCAATAATTCTTGGTTGCAGTCGATGTGTTCAGATTATGATATTCAAGGGCTAAAGTGAGAGAGATGAAGAGAGAGAGAGGAGTTACAGGTGTTTGCAGTTTACAGTGAACCTCCTATTAGTGGCATTGCTAGTACTTTACAGATTTGGTAGGGTAGACCAGTTTGTTTAATGCATTTCTTAAAACAAATATTGTATGTATAAATATTTATTTGGAGTCATTTTAAATTGAAATCTGATTAGATAATATTGTGCCCATATTAAACACCTTCCTAGCAACATTGGGGAGGACATGAGTGAACAAGCATTACTTTAGCAGAAACCTTTTACAAAGCCAGTTTTTTCTTACAATTACTTGACTATATATCCTGAGGTTTAGGTGAGCGAGACACAAAGTAGCATGACTCCCTTTGGCCTCAGCTCCCAGTCAAAGTGCAGCAAAGTCAACTAAACTTCTTCTGAACTGCTGTTAAACTAGTCTGGTACTACACACTGTGATTGACTGGTGCTGACAGGCAGGAAAGACAGACAGGCTGTGTGCATTCACAAGAATGCACATATATCTTCTTAACTTGCTGTGGAATGTTTGTGCATTTAATATCACAGATCATGGACATAAGCATTAATGCTATTTCAGCAGCTGAGTGTGGCAGAGCTGCTCTGTATGTGATCGGCTCTATGACTAGGATTGAAGTAATGACAAATCATTTTTTATTTGTTACTGAGAACAAGCAACATTAATAATAGCTAGTTTGACCTTGCCAGTTAAGGAGAATTTTAGAACTTGGCACTGGAATGGAAGATAAAATATATTTTTTGTTCTTGTTAGATCTCATTGCGCTTTAGTTCTCCACCTGGTCTCACCTTTCCTGCATGCATCTGCAGTCACGCTGTCACTGTTTACCCATCAGCCTATTCTCTTTCTGAAATACCTGCCTGCTTCTGCACTGTCCACTGCCTTCTTCAGTCTTTATTTCCCATCATGGCTCTCTCAGTCCACTTCTCATTCTGTGGATTGTTCATGTCTACACCCAACTCCCCTGCATTCCCCTTTGCTTGTTTCACCATCTGTCTCCACCAAACTCCTCCAAGCTGGCTGTCTGCCAAAAGAAGTGCTTAGCTTCATCCCATGGTGTTGCAGTAGTGCTGGCTGTTTGCAGCAGCTAATGTTTCTGTGCAGTCTGTCTGCCTGCTTGTCTGCTGCCACCTCCCTGACATCGTTGTATGCCTGCAGGTTTACATTCACTGAACTCTGCTGCAACATAAACAGGCTCACACACATAGTGAGCACTAGAGTGTTACATTTCACAAGCATCCTATGCCCTTCGGAAAGTCGGTCCAACTGGCTGACAAATCCAGAGGATTCATTTCATTAACACAGCGTTTGGGACATTTTGTTGCATAATCCAGAAAGAGAGATGAAAAGCAGGCAGAGCTCCAATTCCAGTCTAACAGACTAAGATGATAGGTTTAAAGGATAAGGTTGGTGTCATGATTTCAACAAATCCAACAAATCCTCAGTATTCTGGGACTTCTCGTGTCTTGTGCACAAAGCTTCAGTCCAAGACCAGAACGGACACTGTAGATTTTACAAAACGTTATTGTTATATAATATACTCAGGTCTGAGTTGGAGTTCAATGTTATTAACGTGATACATACATGATATTATATAACGTGATTTTATAGGTGTTAAAGCAATGTGTGCAATATGAATTATATAAATAAAAAGCAATATACTTCTAACGCACATCAAACAATATTTTTTTACAGCCATTCAAAAAGTGTTCACATGCACAAGTGGTACATTCATAATCAACATACAGCGGTAACGGAAGCTTTGCATGCCAGTGCAACGCAAAGTCAGTATTTCAGCTCACACCGGTTATTTCTGACAGGCTCATATCAGGTTTGGATAGGAATATGTCATGAGCTGTACTCAAAACCTCAAAAACGTTTGGCTCCGGGCCGCAGCAGTCATGGCAGAATTTAGCAGAACCTCAGTCAAATTTGTCTGAATTTACTGATTGTCAATGAGCATATCAAAGCCATTCTCCAGCCAATCATGAGACTCTTTTTCACTCTACAATTTTAGAATTCAAAAATTATTTCCACAAGTTTTCCTAGTTAAAGAATTAGTCATTTTTAGTTTTTAGGGAAACAGGCTTTCCATGTCAGTGTCATGTGTATTGTATATTGTATATGACAAGGTGAAGTGTGATATTTTAGCCCTTTGGATGTTAAAGAGCATGCACAGATGTAGATGTTAAACTAATCTCAGCAGCCTAAAATTAATTCATTCAGGGGGCAACAGATTGCCAATGGCATGATTCAGATGATAGGAGCTGTACAGCTGTTTGTTCTTTTACAAACTCTGAGTCTGCAACAAAAACACTAATTGTCAGTGTCAATCAGTACTCCACCTCTGGAGTCACGCCCCCTAATCAACCTCATCCCTCTCACCTGCCACCACAGATGCATCCTATCAATGCCATTTAGCTTTTGTTTCTCCCTCTGCAACTTGTCAGAGGTGGAAGTGTCTTCTGTGCCCTCCACAACCTTTTCTGAAACCTGTCTGCACATGTCACTCCTGTCCATTAACCTATTTGCCCTCTTTGTACTTTACTGCCTGATCTCTGGTTAGTTCCCACTGTCGGTTTCTCCTTTTTCTTCTCTGTACTACACCAGTCTGTAGATCGCCCGCTACCACTCAATAAAAATCACTGTTAACCTCATCACTGGATCTGTGTGCTCCATTTGGGTCCATTCCTTTGCAGCTACCCATAACAATAATAAAGAAAAAATCTGCTTGGTATGACATCAAGGACAAAGAGTGCCTTGTCTGTTTCCTAAAAACATTCACATACTGTGATCAAAGGCTGGCCTGTGATCTGGTGGCAATGTACACAAAATGTCAGGGGAAGCACCACTGTCTCAGGAAGCTGGATGTGTCACATCTGGGTTAGTGCTGTTGTCTCACAACAAGGTTACCTGTTTGTAACTTGTTCAGAACATTCAGTGTAGAGTTTAAAAGTTTGTGATAGAACATTTTGATGACCTGACCTTACGATGATCTTTTAGTGACCTGACCTTACAGTGAAAGTGCAAAAGCAGGTGCACATAGAGTTCTCAGAAGTAAAATACACACCAAGCTCCCTGCAAGGGCCCCTCGCTTACAGATATGAAGGTGTCAAGACACATGCCGTCAAGACACAAGAAAGCTAGCAAGAAAGCGCTTGGCGCGACACTCTCATGCAGCTGGACAGCTGCATGAGAGTCCTTCCTCAAGAAAGCACCAAGAAAGTTACTTGCGTAACTTTTCTTTGAATACTCTGGATACTATTCTCTGAATACTCTGGTTTCTTCCCACAGTCCAATGTTTTGGTTGACTCTGACTTTGGTGTTTGAATGACTTTTGTGAGTGGTGAATGGTTTGTATATACACTGTCTATACACTGTCTTCATCCTATCTGTAAGAGATACAGTGGGCTCGGGCAGACTCCCATGACACCACTGGATAGAAAGTGATAGATGGAGAAATATATTATTATATACTAAAGTTGATATGGTAATATTGTCAGTAAATATAAATCACTTTAAGCGTCTTCCAGACAGAACTGCAATTATCCACTTGTGTCTTATAGCCATCCTACAAGTCCAGTTTTGAACTTCTAATCTCAGAGCCCTATTTCTGGTGTCACAAAATAGTTATCTCAATGTTAAACATGATAATATCGGTAAGGCAGATGACAATAAATGAATACATATACAAGTAATTCTTTAATTTGATAAAATTAAACAGCAAACTGTCATTTTTATATAAAGGCTGCTCTTCCAACAAACATTACAAGGTGCCACATTTACTATTCTTTTATCTTTTGTCCTAAAAATAGTGTTTTAATTCCTATAATGGGGGAAAAAAGTAAATTAAAAGTTAAGTAAAACCAGGCTACAAGCATGTCTGCTTCTCACTCTATTTGGAGAAGCAAATCAATGTGCCAGACATGACTGATATTGTTGAATTTTCTTATGTTGACTAATCCAGAATTGTATCCTTTGAAAGACAGGTCAAGCATACTTCATGAATCATGAATAACAATGCACTTAGCACTACAGTTATCAGTTGAAGGCATTGTACATATGATGCTTTGTTAATATTTTGCATCCCACAAATACACTGCTGTAAAAGAAGAGCTAGAAGAAGAGCTAGAAACGGCCTGTTATGCAAGTTCACTTATGCAAGGCACACTGGAACAGGTAGGACATTATCTGTGCACTGCTCATCTCTTAATATCCTCTTCCTCTTATGACCCTTCCATCTATAATGTAATCCTCTCTCACAGCATTGGCCTATCCTGGAATGGCCTCAGTCTGGTGAGCCAGCAAGCAAGGGGGGTGTAAGATGTTGGACTTAGGGAGATAGCATCAAGTGGATATTTAGAGAAATGTACCTGCTTTTTCAAATGCAGACATTGCCCCATATCCAAGCAATGCACTCCAAGCTGAAAGTAGGAAGTTCAAAGCTTGGATATATCAGCATAGCATCCTGCCACAACTTCTGTGGCTCATTGTTGATCATGACATCCTGATAACAACAGTGGAGACCTTCGAGCGAAACATCAGCCAGTCCCTGCGCAGGTGGCAGCGCCTGCTAAAGAGCCTGAGCTGCATTGCCCTGTATATCAACGTCAGACCTGGAAAGAAGTGGCAAGCACAGGAGGTGGTCCAGCAGGCAGAAGCGAGATTGTATCATGGCGAAGGTCGCATCATGGCATTTTGGTGGACTCAGTGGCAGATGGATGAGTGGGGCTTGGCAGCCATACAACACCACACTATGACAGAGCCCAGAGGGATAGAGATGGCGGATGAGCCAGGGTGAGGTTCGGGCAGAAGTTGGAGAGGAACACTGCAGCAGAACAGTGGCCATGCGCCAGCAAGGGGCTTGAACTAATTGGGAACATGCATTATCTCAGAAGATCACCTAGTTAGAACTTTGGAAATCAGAACCAGCGAGACCTAAGTTCCTGATTCAGTCAGTGTATGAAACTTGCATTGCTGGGGACTAGCAGAAACACAATCACCTTGCTATGATGGTGCAAGAGGATCTTTGGAGCACATCTTAAGCTGCTGCCTGAAAGCACTGGAAGAGGGGAGGTACAGATGCTGCCATGACCGGGTGCTGAAGGCAGTAGCCAATACCATATGCACTGAAATCCGTCAGACACCAGAATCCAGGAAGGTGAACATCACATTCATCAGGGCTGGAGAGAAACCTCAGTCTCAGCCAAAGATCCCATCTGGGCTTTTAACCTCAGCACATGACTGGCGGCTGTAGGTGGACCTGGCGAGGCAGTTGAAGTTCCCAGAACACATTACCAGCACAACGCTCAGGTCAGACGTGGTCTTAACATCTGAGAGTTTAGAGCAAGTGGTTCTACTGGAATTATCAGTCCCCTGGGAAGATCAGATTGATGTGGCCTGCGAACAGAAGAAGGCAAAGTACCTGGAGTTGGTAAAGGCCTGCAGGCTGAATGATACAGTTGACCACCAGATCTTACTAAGGAGACTGGAATATCAGCTTGGAATCAGAGGCACTACCCTAGACTGGTTCCGCTCCTATCTTTCAGACCGATATCAGTTTGTTTGTGTCAACGATAACCAATCTCCATGTACTAAAGTTAGCCACGGGGTTCCACAAGGATCTGTGCTTGGTCCAGTTCTTTTCTCTTTATATGCTCCCTCTAGGTGATATCATCAGGAGTCACTCTATAGATTTCCACTGTTACGCTGACAACACTCAGTTATATCTATCTATCAAACCGGGCGAGCACAACCGTCTACAGCAGCGTCAGTCCTGCCTTGATGACATTAAGGCCTGGATGACTAATAATTTCCTCCTTCTAAACTCTGAAAAAAAAGAGTTACTGCTCATAGGTACAAAACACCTACGTGACTATATCTGATGCCATAGTATTACAAAGTAGTTTTGCGACTCCTTCTGCTACCACTGTAAAGAACCTAGGTGTTAGTTTTGATCAAGACCTGTCTTTTAGCTCCCACATAAAATTTATCTCACGGACTGCCTATTTCCACCTCCGCAATATTGCAAAAATGAGATACCTAGTCCCTCCCCATGCAGCAGAACAGCTGGTCCATGCCTTTGTTACTTCCAGGCTGGACTACTACAACTCTTTACTGGCTGGATGCTCCAATAGGTCGTTGAGAACTCTGTAGCTCATTCAGAACGTGGCAGCTCGTGTCCTGACTAAAACTAGAAAGAGAGATCATATCTCTCCTGTTCTGGCCTCATTGCACTGGCTTCCTGTACCTTTCAGGATCCAGTTCAAAATCCTTCCTCTCCTTTTTATTTTAAATTTTTAAATTTTATTTTTTTTTATTTTTAAATTTTTAATTTTTTTTTTTTTTTTATTCCCACCCCCGGGTTCCATCAAGGCTGAGCTGGATCTAGGTCTCCGTCCCTCTACCTGGCTCTTCTCACTGCGGTTCTGCTTGCCTTCTGCTCTGGACTGATTCAGTTCATTGATTTATTTATATCCTGAACTGTTAGCCATCAGTACTGTTTTGCTTGTGCCCGCCTGTCCATCCTGGGTGAGGATCCCCTCCTCTGTCTCTCACCCTGAGGTTTCTCCCCTTTTTTTCCCTGTCAGGGTTTTTTTTGGGAGTTGTTCCTCAGCCTTTGCGAGGGTTTAAGGACAGGGGTTTTTTCACTATGTACACATTGTTGCTCTCCTTGTAAAGTGCCCTGAGATAACAGCTGTTATGAAATGGCACTTAAAATAAATAAATTTGAGTTGAGTTGAAAGGTTGGAAGACTTTCTGCAAGCCAATAGAGGTTGATTTCAGGGGATTTCCAGGGCAGAACCTGCACTGGACACTCAGGCTCCTTGGAATCAGGGGGTTCAAGAGCAAAAAGCTACCACGAATATCAGTGAATCAGGAGAAAAAGCCTCTAGGTGGCTGTGGATGAAGAGTGAAGTCATAACTTCACTGAGTAGTGTATTCCCATACATCCCAGTAGTAAGGTTATTATTGTTTATAAAAACAATGAAAACTAGAATTGAAAAAACACATTTGTTAACTGAAATAAATAAAAACTATTAATTGAAGAAAAAAATAAAGGGATAATAATAAAGGGAAACTGTATTATGTGTTTACAAAACTAAATATAAAGTATTCAAAAACTCACTTTGTTTTCGTCTTTGTCAATGTCGGACTGATATGAAATCAATTTATTTGGCTCAAGCCCTTTTATATGAGCTGGAGGCAACATACGGCACTATCTTTTTAGGTCTCATTTTTCTCATCTACTACCATGGTGTCTTCTGAGATTTATTTCACAATACTTACACTGATCTTTTGAATCATGCACCTGACAAAGTATGAAAAACTAAAACTAGTACTAAAACTAATAAAAACTAAACTAGAACCAAGCATTTGGAAAAGGATGAAAACTAATAGTACCTAGCAAAGCTACACTAAGAAGTGATAAAAACTTGATTGAATTAGAGTGGAAGAAAGTTAAGACAAATTAAAACTAAACTAAAATTAAAAATCTAAAACTATAACCCTGCTCAGTAGTCATGAGTTCATGAATTTCTTCAGTGACAAAATTAAAACGATCAGTCAAGCAATCCACAAACACCTGGCATCTAGGCAACTAATCTGCCATCTGGTATGCAGGATACAGCTGGTTATCCAGACATGCCATTAACTACATTTGTTATGCAGTTTGTGACGTCCGGTAAGCGTCATGTCTGGTAAGCATCACTTCCTACTGAGTGCCAACAGCACTGCTGCTGCTGCTACTTTATCTCTACTCCTATTCTTAGTGTCTATTCCTTGATTTTCCACCATTTACATATCCTGTTAGTGCCACTCAAGCACTGTATCCTGCTTTCGGGTCCTGCTGTCTTTCCGACCCACTTCCTACACCACTTCTTGTATCTTTTCTCACCCTTGCTCCGATTAGCCCTAACTGTTAGCATTAGCTCCAGTTAGCAATGGCTTCCCTTTCGGATTCTCTTGTTCCTTTTTCCTGCTCAGTGTGCCACATGTTTAGCTACTCCCCTGCCTCCTTTAGCGAGGAGGATATATTTAAGCACTGTAGTTTATTGTTAGCCAGGCTGGCTCAGAGTCATAACTCCACTGAGTAGTGTATTCCTACACATCTCAGCAGCTGTGACTTGAATTTTTTTTACAACAAATTTATAGCTATCAGAAAAGCAATTAAAAACCACATAGCATCAACTGCAATTCATCTACTATTATTTATTATTATTGCTATTAAGGATACAGCTGGAAATACAGATAGGCCACTCTCTTCATTTGTTCCCATCGACCTGCATCAGCTGACTTTCATCTCTTTTCTTTTTTGCAATGATTCATCGTTGATTAAAGACAGGTAATTGCGTGCATTGTGAGGCCACTTTCACAAACATGTCTTGATTCAAATCATTATATTCTAAATTAAGTATGGTATATTTTATTAATATATATTCATGTGAACCGGGGAGGGAGAAGGGGTGCACAAGAAAGAGGGGGAAGAAAGGAGAGGAAGTAAGGGAGAGAGAGGAGACAACAGGAGACAAAAGACACAAAAGCAACAAACAATGACAGAAAACAGATGGCAACAGAACAGACATAACAGCAGCATCAGCAGCATCAGCTGCAGTCACATCGGGTAACGGCTGCGACGGCTCTGTAACAATGGATGGAACCACAATCAACGACAATGACAACCAATGACAACATTCAACCTAACATAACTTTGCGACACAATGTTGTGTGTGCATTTATGTGTGTGTGTGTGTGTGCATGAGTGTGTGTAGCAGGTGGGCGAGAAGTCCCTTATGTGCATGGTTGCACCTGTGAGCATGCCTTTATGCGGAACTACGGTAAATGGTTTGTCACTAGGCTTCAATGGGAAGGAACAGGAATTAACATTGTCACACCCCGACATAGGTGGGAACCTTGAAAGCCCTGCTCACAGTCCGAGGCAGGCAGGCCAAGGCAGCATGGAGCCCACAGCCCCACAGAACCAAGTGGGCTGCAGGGCTGCATGTCCCTGGCCCAGTCATAAGCACCACAGGGAGGCTGGCCGGGCAGCCAGGGCACGAGCCACCCCCCGTGCTTGACACCGGAACCTGGAGGAATGGCGGGCAGTGGGCCCACAGGTTAGTCCCGCCGCCCCCAGCAGCAAATAGAAACCAGGGTCCCACAATCCTGTCCAACTGTCACCCGCCTGCCTCACGTTCATCCTCTTTTTTCTTATTCCGTGATTGTTATGAATTAGCATATGGAGCGGGGACCCCACTCACTGGAGTGTTTGGGCTTCTTTCCCTCCCAAATTCCATAGATGCTGAGTTAGGTCTAGGACTCTGTCCCTCAACCCAGCTCTTACTGCTGCATGCACTGTTTCTACTCTGGGGGGTCTAAGGACAGAGGGTGTTTACCATGTATATGTTGTTGCTCATTTTGTAAAGTGCCTTGAGATAACCTTATGAACTGGCACTTAAAATAAGTAAAGTTAAGTTGAGTTATCACTGACTTCATCATATGACCTCTTATCTCCACCTACCATCCACCTGCCTCCTAGACTCCTAGATTAAGGAAGTGTTCCCTTTAATCAGCACCTCCTCGCTAGACATGATTAACTGGTCCTTATCCATACGTATTCTCATGCATTCTGCTTAATTTTTAAGTTGCTGTAATCAAGCCTTTTCTTGAGAAACCTTCCCTCAATCCAGGAATTTTAGCAAATTACAGGCCCATCTCCAATCTCATATTCATTTAAAAAATCCTGGAATGAGTCATTGCCAACCAGCTTTGAACAATAGTAAATTTGAGATCTTTCATTCCAGTTTTAGAGTGAATAACAGCACTGAGACTGCACTGGTTAAAGTTACTAATGACATCTTAATGGCATCAGACTGAGGTCTTGTTCCACTACTTGTCTTATTAGAGCTTACAGTTGACTACCAGTTCTTACAATGCAAAAAATCTGCAAAAAATCTACTTGAAATTGGAGGCACCGCTTTCTAAACCTATCCACTGAGAAACAAAGCACCCACACCAACATCAGCATCCACAACCAACCTCAATCCCTTTCTGTCTCTTAAAATCCAACATCTGGAGGATAGGAGCAGAGGGGAAGTGCTCCTTCAGAGATTGAAAGGTAACAGCAGCACATGTCAGGCCATCAGAAGACCTGCTCCAACTGGGAAGGAGGACGATCTAAAAACTCCCAAAGCCAATTTGGCTTTTACATAGTCCTTGATCGCCTTCCTCCCTAGATTTTATAAGGCATGTAGACGATGCAGAAGAAGAGATGCACTTGACCACAAGTCTATAGGACAGTCATGTGGGGGCAGTGCAGTAGCCTTAGCTTTGTTGAAAACCAGGCAGTAGTCCTTATAGTCTCTGCTACACTTTAATATCCAAAGGGACGACAGGAACACTGGTCACTGGAGAAGGCAGTGGGCACTGCTGACAACACGATAAATACCACCCCTTGATAACTCCAGTCTCCTAATCGATATGTGGATTATGTAGACACAACAAGAGAAAAGAAGGATCCAAGGAGGTGAAAAAAGATTAAACAGTCTATGTGATTTCCTATATCACTGGAGGGTAAAACCTGAAATCAGGTTCTATACAAATCTTGCAGAGAACTCATTACCTTGCATTCAGGGAGACTGAAAGGAATGTGAAATCTCATTGGTGGGTTACAGCCAGACCTCTACAGTGTAGCTCATGTCCTGCAACTTTGCAGAGGTTCATCATAATTTAACCCCCTACAATAACGTAGTGATGACTCGATGAGTCATCACGCCTCTCTGCAGCTGGTGTGAAAATCAGCTGCAATTCCTAATTTCTCCATGGGGAGGAGAAGTGATATTGTCCTGAGCATGGTCACAAGGACTCAATCCGTACCTGCATCCCATCACTTCAAGATGCGTGTGTCACTAGACCAGGGGTGTTAAACCGATTACCCAAAGGGCCGTGTGGCTGCAGGTATTTGTTCCAAAGACGCAGCAACACATCTGACTAGACTCTTTTAATTATCTGATCTCAACCACCAGACAGCGCAAGCTCAGGTTAAACTTTGTACTCTTGCGTGGTTGGAACTAAAACCTGCAGCCACATGGCACTTTGTGTAATCGGTTTGACACCCCTGCACTAGACGATCGGTACTAGCAAACACGGTCGGCATGGTTATTGTAAATTTCAAATCAAAATAGCTGTAATAATCGGAAGCTAGAACTGCAAGCAGTTATGACGGGGTGCAAGCCTCCCTGTGTGACTCGGATGTTTGCCTAACATTGACCAGTCACAACCACCTTCAACATTTTTTCATAGCTTTTTATCACAGTTATTGAGATGATGGTCACACAATATGAAGTCAATAGAAGTAAAAATCTAAATTAGATTTAGAATTAAATCCCACAAGACTTTACACTGAGTTTATTGAAATGTTATGTATGGAAATCAGCAAAACAGCTTACTCGTGTACTCATTTTCATCTTCATTACTAACTTGCTAACTTGCATATTTTTCGAGCAAACAAATTTGTTTTTTTAATTTAAGCTCAGTTCCAGTCACATCCAAGATGTGGTGTGAAAATGGTTTTTGCCATTTTATGAAAAAGAATTATGATCAGAAATGGGTGTGGCCTAGCTCAGGTGACTCAACTTCTTTCAGTGTGTGACATACGGTGTGGGAGTCATCTATCGAAACGTGTTGGTCTTTGTTATAGCACCCCCTGTAAGGGCAGGGTTCTGGAGAAACCCGTCAAATTGCATAACCCTCCTTTGCATGGTTTGACCAACAGTGGCAATTTTGTCAATGGAAACAATCGGATAAACACCGTATGAAAAGATGCTTCAAAAAGAAAAAACAAATACAATGGTCGACTTCCTGATGGGTTGAGTGTGGGGCTTCAAGAGGATTTTTTGTGCGCCTCAGTATGTTCTATAAACCCACCAAGTTTCAAGTGCATGTGCATGCCAAAAATGCCGTTCTCAAGAATGTTCAGGCCCCCAGAAATACATTCTTCCTTTGGGAATAACACTAATAATAATAATAATAATGATAATGATAATGATAATGATGATGATAACAAAAGGTTCTCGCAATTTCATTGCTCGGACCCTAGTAATTAAAGCTGCAATGTAGTTCTTAGGCCACAACTCGCAACTTCGTTGCTCGGACCCTAATAATAATGATAATAATAATAACAATAAAAAGGAAACAGGAGAGTTTTAATAGGGTTCTCACAACTTCATTGCTCGGACCCTAAAAAGAAACACAGCAGATTTAAGAGGGTTCTCGCAACTTCGTTGCTCGGACCCTGATAAAAAGAAACAGGAGAGTTTTAATAGGGTTCTCGGAACTTTGTTGCTCGGATCCTAAAAAGAAACAGTACAGATACAATACACCTTGTTGAATCTATGCCACGAAGAATTGAGGCAGTTCTGAAGGCAAAAGGGGGTCCAACCCGTTACTAGCATGGTGTACCTAATAAAGTGGCCGGTGAGTGTATATATACGTATATATATATGTGAAGGCTAATAAACTTTCTTTTTCTGTGAACTTAGAAGTTAAGTATGATGTTACTTGAAGTATGGATGTATCCTTACTTAATACTCACTATATGAATTAAACTGTGAGAAGTAAATTAGCATGACAAAAAAAACATACATATATTTTATTTAGAAAATAAAACAGTAATAAGGTGTTCTTTGTGCTTGAAGGGAAAGTGTTTTTGGTGTTTATTTGAGTATTTTGACAGCAAGTTTTCAAACTTGGGCAGTGTTGTGGTCACAGTAAGCAGGCAACCTTGCAACCTGGATTAAATGCTAAATTCATTCATTGTATCAATCCTCTTTGTTCAGTCCATTACACACACTCACATCTCTAATAGGCACAAACTCCAGACATTCATACTGGTAACAGTGCCAATTGCCACTGATTGATGAATAAGAAATTTAAAATATCTGTATAGGTTTATATAAGCTTTATGACAGAGTAACAGAGTATTCATTTCTCATCTCTAAGTGTGACCTTTGGTCATTAAAATTCTAAGTAGAGATACTTCAAGATAGAGATAGTTCAAAGCATGCAAGCACAGTGTGTGCTTCACACACAGGATTATTACGCTTAAGTAACCAGCTGTTCCATTTGGATTAAAACTCACACCATTCATGATTGAACATTTATTGTCTGTTCATTGACATTTATGGCTGCAAAAAAGAGCATTTGTCACCAGACAGAAAGCTGTAGAAAGGAGTTGATGGTAACCACCAGCTACTCACTAGCTTTGCAAAGTGACTGAGTTCCCTAAAGCACAAATAAGAAGTCCACAGTTCTGTGCTTGACACAAACACAGTGGGACTATTTAACATACTTAATAAGGGGACTAACTGGCCACAAAGAAGACCACTGTGAATATTAGCCTGATGAAAATGGAAGAACACAAAAACTCCCTAGTGTCACTAGAGCTAACCCACAAGGAGTTACAGGGACACTGTAATATGACTTACGCTCAGCAATCACCAGGGGTGGGTAGAACAGGAAGTACCCCACCAGCTCTGCAGTCAGTTGGTTGAGCAGGCCACTGGAGATGGTCCCATTAAGAATAGCATCCTGGTTCTTCACCACATACACCAGAGAAACAGCTGGAGAGCCAGGATCCTGGGACACACTCAGAATCTGAAGAAACACACAAATGTATTATATCACAACTGAGCGGATCCTCCTCGAGAGTCCTTTTTTCAGTCATTTGAATCAGCTATTATCTTATCTAAAAGGTGCTACATTGGAAATATTGCTTTTTCCATTCAAAATCTTGGACACATGGACAGGCAAGTGTTCAATTTAAACATCAAAATATCTCAGATACCCAGAATGCGTAACCGAGATCAAGACAGAGCATGATACATTGAATGGACAATGTTTTCTTTCTATAATTAGACCTGTGGGGACTCCAGCAATAATGTGACTGAGTCACCAGAGTAAAATTAGATGATGATACCAGATACTACGAAATCATGTTCCTCTGTGAGAGTGAATATTTCAGAAGATGAATTATTAAATTGACCCTATATCTGAATCTGCTTGCTGAGAACTACTTTATAACATTATGGCGGGTGTGTGTGTGTGTGTGTGTGTGTGTGTGTGTGTGTGTGTGTGTGTGTGTGTGTTTGTGATAGAGTGTGTGTAAAGTGAAATGAAAATGAGAGAACAATTAGCTCATGCAGTACCTCCACAGTGAGCCTGCTGTAGGTCTCCAACACTTTGTCTTGAGCCTCATCAAAGGCATTTTCCAGCCTCTGTTCCAACATCTGGACAAAACTGCAGGAGTAGATGTGATCCGTTGGGCCAACGAACCTCAACACTAATAATGAAACAAAACATCTTTTTAGTAAGAAGAAAATTTGATTACTCTTGACCAATTAGTACTTGTTTGACATATTACTATTGGAACAAATAATCTCTAAATTCTAGTGTCAGCACACAATAAATATTAATTACAGGATAGTTATTATTTCTTGATGATCTTGATTTTGATTTTGATTATTTTCTTGACAATTATTACTTGCAGGTGTTTTTGTGGAATTTAAAATTTGACCCCAGTGTTGATTGATTGACTGATTACTGGCTATGGTACTTGTGGCGTACAAGTCCCTTTATGTAGGTGAAGTCCCAAACTCACTTTGCTTTTCATATAAGAATGTACAATTGCATCTCTGACACCAGCATCACTCATTTGGTGTCAAAGCAACACTGGAGTCAGAGACATTACGTTACGGACCAGTCATCTGGTCCGTCCAGCTGTAACTGGAATCTGTATCTAGTCCATCCAGCTGTAACTGGAATCTAGGCCCGTCTTTCTGCCATTATTATGAGAAGAGCTATAGATAGTTATTGTTGGGCAGATAAAACATGACGTGAGACAAAGAAAGAAGATTATTGTTGATGACGAAAAGAAAAACAATGAAAAGAGGAGTTGTCCATCAGCATCATACAGCCTGCATCGAGAACACAGAAAACAATATTGACTACACCAGTGTATTATGGAGGATGCTATTAATAATGACTAGGTCCTTTGACCACCAATGTTTCACTGTGTGTTTTAAAAATATCTTAAAGGAAAGAGATAGGAGAGTTGAAACAATATTCTGACCTACATTCAAACACCATAGTCTGTATGAGTGCAAACAAACTGGTGTTGACCCAGTTAATGTTATGCAAATTGTGTTCGGAGAGTTAATTTGGAATATAGTGTGTATTTATGTTTTATAAGATGAACACATCAGAAATTGATTTTCATTCCTCTTTCGGGTCCTTCTTTGTACACAGCAGTAAATATAAATTATGTAATTGTGAGAACACAACACGGATAGTGGGAGTTTACATTTGCTGATTTAAAACACCATGTTTCTAATTATAGATTGTCACAACACTGCAACCCACTGGCAGTATGTGGTTATGATTGAACAAAGTGGCATGTTAATAAATGTTGCTCACTAAAACAGTTAATTAAAACCACTATATAGCAATATGTAGCTGTAGAGCATTCAATTGGGTCCCATCCATCGGCAAGATGGTTATTGTCACTTTAACACTAATATTGAGATAATCAACGATCATTACAGCTACAAGCAATGATTTACTGTAATTTTGAAAATAAGACAGAGTGGCAACAGTTTACTCATTACTACTACTGCCAAATTGAAGTCAAATAATTGTTTCAAATAATAATTTCATTACCCGTTTTCATCTGCAGGTGAATGTTTGGACTGGGCACCCAGGTTGTTACAGGAATCAGCACTGCCTTCACCAGGGATGTGTGTTGCCTGATGTCCAATAGCAGTTTATCAAAACCATAAACATTCAGTGCCTCCACTACCAGGAAGGAAATGTAGACGGTTTTGCCACTTTTCACGTAGTAACCCAATGTCACATTATGAGGGCTGCAGTCATCGTGCTCCACCTGGAACCCAGAGAAAAGGGACAGAGGAACAGAATAGCATGTATATTTCATTTTAATACAATAATCTGATGTCATTAATTTGATGACCATAAAATATTAGTGTCAAAATGGCTTGGATTTTTACATTAAAGCAAATCAATTGGCAAGACAAACAGTTTCAGGAAAAAAAGCTGCATTCTCGGATAAAACACAGTCAAAGGACAACACTAAACATGAGATGCAATGAGTTTTTGTGACACAGGATGTGCTTAAGCAATCGGTTTAGAATCCTAATGCATCAGATTGAGAAGCAGAGCCCCCAACAGTTATATATATCGCATTGTGTCCTGGAAAACACACAACAGACAACAATCAGTGAGTCAGGGCTCATATTTCTGCAACCATACACTGCCCACCTTCCTCTCTATTCGATCTTCATCCACACTGAGCAGCTGTGACTGCTGTTACTATTGCTCTCTTTTTTTTCCTTATCCTTCTTTTTTACTGTCCTCTTTAAGCTAGCAGCACAAACTGGTCTTTATCTAGAAAAAGAAAACATCATCCTTGGTGAAACCATCTCTTACTTACTTACTTCTTCTACGCTTACCACCAAAAAATGCAAAAATATCTCATCTCAAATTATACTTCCTTTCTTTATGGACACCAGTGCATGTTGCCAGAAGCACTAATGTTTCAGCACCAGCTCTTAAAAGCCTTTATAAATAAAAACCTTTCACCTTTTCCATTTTGGGTATTAACAAAAACTGATATTTTAACAATTTTCTTGTGAAAAAGCAAGAGGTTTCTTCTGTTTCTCCAACAGTGCCAAAAAGTGCACTAAGTTTAATTGGGGAGTCGACAGGATGTGAACTCGACAGGATGTGAGCTGGAGATAGGAACCAACAGATACCTGCGACACCAGTGGATATAAAGTATTAAAAGATCTGTGCTGTTCGGTGACCATCTTAAAAATAGCAATCCGTTCTCATTCCCAGTGCATAAAATACAGACAATTTGTCACGCCTATAGACATCAAGGTACAAGGTACCTTTCTGTCTCTGTATGAAATGCTCTGGGTTGTCAATTGACTCCAATGTGCACTCAGAGACATTCAGAGCAGAGGCTCGAGCCATCCATTCACTCCAGTCATAACCCAGTCACAGCGAAACATGACACTGTGAGCTACAATCTCCTTGGAGAGCCAAGGATCCTGTGCCCGAAAGTGTTTTTCTCACTATTTTAAGGATTTCTTTAATTACATTGTCAACATTTCTCAATACAAACACATCAGTATCACTGAAGTATCACTGATAATTCAAGAATAAAATGGTTTCATGTTGTCATACAGACTGCTCTTGCTTAGCTTTAGTACAAAAAAATAGAAAAAGTAATGCACCATATTTTTGTGCACCTGACTGGCACGCTAAATGCTGGTTTTTAGAGGGCATCCGAATATCATTTAAATTACATGCATTATGACTTTGAAAAATGATCACCAAAGCTAGAGATAAAAGTTTATTCATGTAGAAAGAAATTCATGTAGAAAAATGTTGAAAAAGCAGAACTTAAGCCCATGCGCTTGACATCAGGGTTTAGAAAAAATCCATCCGGTCAATATTCAAGGACATGTGTAACCATGACATGTATGTGTATTAAGTGAAAGAAAATGACATTAGTAAACATAAACACATGCAGTGCTAGTTTAGAGGTGATTCCTGCATCTGTTTTGAGAAAGTGGAAATGTGTAAATAGCGCAACTATATTTGGGTAGTCTGTTAAAACAGGAAAACAAAAACCTTCTCCATGACGATCTATAGCTCAAATACACTCACGGAAAAAAGATAATGGAAATAAATGTTCATTGGAGATCGATTTGAGATTCAACACATGCATGGGGAGAGTTTGATCCATCAAATCAGATCATAACCAAGTTATAACCGGAGTGTCCATAGCAACCGCAGTGTCCATGACAACCACCCTAGCGATGGTAGAAAGATCAGAAAACTCTTCGCAACAACGTGCAAGCAAGCAAAGACGTAGGAATCGGCACTAAACTAGCACTACTGAATGCATGTGTTTATGTTTACTAAAATCATTTTTTCACAAGGAGAGAAAAAAAGGTTGCGCGCACATGCAAAGGCCACTTTCCTGGTTAGTTTATTTAGTGTATTTTACTGGTGTTACCGTAATGTAAATAATAATTGTAGGAATTTAAATGATCTAAAATGATGCTCTCTCTCTCCTCTGCAGTATACTTCAGTAAGCTAATTTCAAACAGAGACCTACAATTTTATTGAGCATAATTGTATTTTATATTGTATTGTATTTTAATAGCTACGCTTATGATTATAAGAAAAGGGACCTTGTTGTCTAAGTTGTATTTTAACCAGCACATAAATCGTGCAAAACTTGTACTTATTAAGCACTAACAATAACTTCACGAGGTAATACTGCCATGCTGTACAATGAGAAATGGTGCTCATACACTCATACACGCAACTTTGTGAAGCTTCTCCCCAACCGTCAGATCATCAGTGAATTCAAAGAATGTTGTTGATGCTTTCTAAAATCTCAAGAAAGGATGTGGCTTATGAAGTACTACTTTTTACAAACATCTTGTCTTTATACTTTTCAAATAATCCACTTGGATGTGCAGAGATCACCTGTGTGATCTCAGAGTAGTGTCTTTGCTGCAATTACCTCACTATCTTCTGTTTGTCCTCCTACTCCTGACATTACAAAAAATAAGCAAACACATTTTTGGGCTTCTCTTCCATTATATTACAACTGTCATGCCTGCCTGCCTGTCTGTCTATCTGCCTGCCTGTCTGCCTGCCTGCCTCTCTGCCTGTCTTTGTGCATGCCTGTCTCCCACTCACACCTGGTCTGCTGTGTCTGTCAATCACCTTCCCCACCTGCTGCTCGTTGTCTGCTCATCTGCCTGTGTATTTAAACCCCATGTTCTGCAGTGTCCTGTGTCAGACCGTCTGTGAACCTACGCCTCACCAGCCTCGGCAAGCCTTTCGAGCCTGAATCTAGTGATGGCCAAATGAAGCTTCCTGAAGCTTTGAAGCTTTCCACCAAATTGCTTCGGCAAAGGGTTCTTTTCTCGAGGCTTCATGTGCACACAAAACCCCCTGCTGGTCCAAACTGTCATTGTCATTTGAACTATTATGATGAGCTCTTGGCTGACATTGACAGTGTCAATATGAGCATAATCACATCCATGACATGGTTTTTGATTGTGTGGGTAATGCGAATAGAGGTCTATTAATTTTTTTTAAAAAGTGTACATTTTCAGCCAGTGTTTAAATAAATCCAGCAGGAGAAGAGACATTTATGTAAATATTTGCTGTATTGGTTTCAAATCTGTGCTTGTGAATACTGTGGTGAAAAAGGACAATGGTACAACATTTAAAAATGGTACGAACACATTTCATTATCTTCCGGCTTATTCTATGTAATAAGCTGTTACAAGAAGGTACTACTAATACCTTTTTGGGATAAGCCAGAGGCAAAACCCTGTTCCTCTTGGCCAGCTCCATCAAAAAACACACTCTCTCAAACACACATTCAGAACCATCCACCAAACAACTCCCACAAACTTTCTGCGGATCCATCAAACTTATATACTTTCCAAAGCCCTGGCGAAACGAACCGCTTCATGAGCCGCGACATCGTTCGTGACGTCACTCGCCCCTAAAGAAGCAAGCCTCGATACGCGCTTCGCGAAAAATTTCCGGGATTACTCGGCACACGCTCCGAAGCTCCGGCGCAGTACGTTCCATCGCTACCTGAATCCAGTTCCTGTGCTCGTCTGCTGTTCTCCTGTTCCGACCTTCGCCTGCCCCACGACCACGACTCTGCCAGCTGCCCTGGCCATTGACCAACCGCCTGTCCTCGACCTTCGCTCTGCTCCTCTGCCCCAGCCATCGACCTCCTGCCTGCCCTCTGATGATGCCAGCTCCTCAGCCCCGGAAAGCCCCACCCACTGCCTGCACGACCCTGGGCCGCTCCGGCGGATTTTCTACATTAAGACCCCCATTTCCCGATCCCTCAAAACTCCTGGTACGCTACGCATTTGGTGTCCGCCTGTTCCTGTTCGCTGACAACAACAGATTGAACATGTTTATAATTCACATCAACATAAGTGTTTTTATTTTACACCTACTCTCTGTTTCAGCCGCTGTCTGAAATAAACATGCCTTTTCACAATCTTGGGCTCATTTTGTGTTTTTGATTTTTGTAACATAAATCTGTTCCTCTATAAACCACAAGCTACAGCCAGCTACACAACGTCTACAGAGTATGATAAGTGCCAATGTATTTTACTTTTTAAGACCAACTTGTATGAGTCCATGTAAAAAGGTTCATCGCTATATCTGAGAAAGATTTTTTTTTCGATAGAAAACCTAGTCGCAGGTCAAGAATTTTGGCCCACTGTGTATTTGAGTTTGACAACCGTGAACTAGGCCATCAAATTGTGGAAGACATTCTTGAGAGGAACTCTTTCTAAAGGTACTATAAATCGGCTATAAATTTTGAAGGAGTGCCCCTGGACAAGAATATAGGTTGGTTCCCACCTTTGAGAGCTCGCCACAGTTGCAAAAATGAACTGAATGGCCTGAAACTCAATCTGCATCCCATGGGGGACCTGAAACAGACCCTCTGACCCAGACTCAGTAGACCCCAGGGGAAGCTAAGCAGCTCTTTGAAGGTTCTATGGAGGCAGCATATCCTAATAGAAGACAAGCAATATAGTCAAAAAGCAGGAGGAAACTTCAAGGGGAAGGTATTTTTCTCTCCCTCTTCCCTTCTGACTTGAAAGCACAATAGAACTACAAAAACAATAAGGTGGAGCACATGAGTGTGTATTGCAATGTGCAAATATGTATAATATATGAATCTATATGTGTACATATGTGTATAATTACGTATAATCATGACATATTTATTTAATTAGAAATGGTATGTTATAAATCAGAAACACATTTATTAGTACTACTGTAAGAGTGGAAACTGCATAGCTGGCTTGTCATATGGTGCAGCTATGACTTCATGAAAAAGTGTGGCACGGTGGCTGCTGGGAGTGGGAGTTGTGTCAGAGTAAAAAAGTGCGGTGTGCCTACAGGGCAGCCATCTTGGAACAGGGCCACTCCTTCATTCTGTAAATTGTCATGCACCACTGCCTCCGCAAGCTCCATTCCAAGATGACTGCGCTTTAGGCACATCCCTCCACAGTCAATGCGGCATCTATGTATATATGTCTGTGTAATAAACAGCTGAGTGGACACCTCTCCAAGAGTGCCGGTTCCTGAGTTTTTGTCAGTCATAAGAGCAGTTCTAGAAGCCCTCCACCTTGGGCGCTACGGAGTGTATGTGTGTGTGTGTGTGTGTGTGTGTGTGTGTGTGTGTGTGTTTGTGTGTGTGTGTGTGTTTGTGTGTGTTTGTGTGTGTGTGCACATGCATATGTGTCTGTATGTCTGTGTTTGTGTTTGGCAGGGGGTAAATGAAAGTGGACTGGAGCTTAGAGACACTGAGTCACTCTCTGTGTAGGCTCACAAACAACTGGATAAAAATAGAAAAGGCAGATGAAGAGAGAAGACAGTCAACAGAGGCAGGTAGACAGACAAAGAGGTAAGCAGGCACAACATGAGACAGAAAATAGAACCTGAGTATGTCAAGAGAAGACACTGACAACATTTTTAATGTGAAGATCAGATGTTCTTAGTTTGTTAGTTTAAATGTGGAGACAGGTGAGTTGTGGTATTGACTGCAAAGCTAAGTTCTATGATCAGGTTAAGATAACAAAACCATCTGAAGGGCAGAACTGTCAAAACTCAGATTTGTAGCATTTTAGTTTGTCAGTCTTACACCAAGACGACTTATTTTTAGCACTTGGTCTACTCAGTTAACTTTTTCAGTCATTTACAACCAACTCTGATGTTTTATTTAAACAGAATGAGCTCCATGTTGGGCAGCACAGGGATTGGTGATCGGCACAGCAAGAAGGACCTGGGTTCCAACCCCAGGTCAAAATAGCCATATCTATAAAATAACCAATTCATTTGACTGGTCCGGTGAGGGCATTTCTAGATTGGTGAGGCAATTTCCAACATCAAGACTACTGAGGAAAAATGAAAGTTCGGAGCTCCGGCACATAAATCTTACTTGAACATTTTTAACATATTGTGGTGGCCTTCATTTGATACAAAGCTGATTCCTGCTTAGCTACCTAAAAAAAAAAAAATTGGTGGCTCAGTTTAACTAAATGTCAATTGAGTCATGCATTGCAACTAAATTGAGCCTTCAGATTTCAGTTTTAATTTCAGTTTTTTTATGGTTCATAATTTTAAAGAACATCAACACATGCATTATATATTATATTATATCATAATGATTATGATATAATCATAATTATATCATAATAACTTTTCAACTTTCCTCTGTATTTATGTTGGTCCAAAGTGTGTTTACTTAAGTGTAGAATGGATCATGACACACACATGCAGACATGCATAGATACATGTGTCATGGACAATGTGTTTTTGGCCAAAAAAGGGCCTGTTTTTGGCTTGATTATCTGTTCCTTCCTTCTATGGTTAACTGTCACACCCCTGTTCTTTCAGCCAATTTGGTCTAATGCTTTCCTTTTTCCCTGCACCACTCCTGTGGCAACTAGGTAACAATTAGCTTAGTATTTATTCTCGCCTGTGTTTCTAATGCTTGCTTCTTGACAATCCTTGCTCTCCTGTCCTACTGTTCGACCTGTTCTTCCGTGTTAGTTTCCTTCATGTCTTAGCTCTGGTACTTGATCTACCTTCTGTTCTTGACCATTCTGCTAGTTGTGTTAGCTTAGGCCTTAGCTAAGCGTAGGCTTAGCTTAGGTGTGTGTGCCCCACTGGGTTCATCCCATGGTACGTGCTAGCATGCAGACACAGTATGTGAACAAACACATACATGCACGCATGCACATTCATACACATACACCATTGAAAGGCGGTGGTGCTCAGAGGTTTATTTGTAGTTGAGGGGGTAGAAGTACTTTTCCCATTCAATGGTCCCCCTGCTGCTGCTCCTGTAGAGTTAGTGACCCCCAATTTCCCAGTCTACAGTGTTTAGTTCCACGGTGAACTCTTAGTTTGGGGTTGTCTAGCTGCTCTGAAAGTTCCAATTATGAGTGCTCCGGGAAAGAGCACTATTGTTCTTCTGCGTGTTTGTTCTTCTACTACTGCTACTACTTCTCTACTACGTCTCCTCTCTCCATAAGCCTCCATTCATTTTCCGACCACTGTGATCAAAGTTAAGATTTACACTTCTTCTTCTGCACATGACAGAGCATCAGGCACCACCAACGTTGTACCCGATGCTCTGTCATGTGCCCACTCCTCTGTCATGTGCCCCACAGCCGAGTGTGTCGGGGCAAGTGTGTACAAGGCATCCCACACCAAGCCAGTCGGTTTGCTGCAGTCTACAGAGGTCAACGCACCCAGGGAGATGAATGGTGTTGACTTTATGGGTCTTTTTCCATGCAGAAAAGCCCAGAACTCCATTCTGATGGTCGTCGTCAACGACTTCACCAAATGGGTGGAACTCTTCGCACTATGGAATGCCAAGACATCGAAAGTGTGCAGAGTCCTAAGGGGTACCCTGAGGGACATCTTCAGCCGCTGGGGAGTGCCTGCTTACATGGTGTCCGATCGTGGTCCGTGTCTAGCGCTGATCTTTACTATTCCAGCATACAGTTAGTAGGTTTCTCGGGTGCCCCAAACACCTCATGGGGTGTGATCTTCTGGTGAAGTGCGGATCCTCATTGTTGTGGATCCCTGACAGACTCAATGTGTTATTTCCACACGCAATGAACTGTTCCATGACTCTCATGCATCATTGTTCTCAAATGCTTCTGTCTACGGATGTTTCACGACATGCCATTGAACAACAGGCAGACATCTATTGGGGAGTATTAGCACCTGAGACACCCAAGACCCCTGGACTGTGATCGCTCTATGACAGCTGATGCCCTTGGTTCCAGACGTTACCCCTGTACTCTCCTCCCATTGATCCCCTCCATGTAACTCTATATTATGATAGGAAAGGGGACAAAATCTATCAAGATGCCTTTTACGCTGAGATAGATGGGGCTTTGTGGGATGTTGAGGTTGTTTCCATCCTGGCTGGGGAAGAGGATGTGGCTGTGGTGATTGAACTGACTGCTGACACGTTGAATTGGTACACAATGTCTGCTGAAGCTGTGCCACATGTTACCTTAGTCGTTCATGCTCAACATCAGGCTAAGGACAACACACACAACAAATTAATTTATCAATTGTTTGAAGCAGAGGAATTCAGTGTAAATTGTATGTTTCAACATACTTTTCAGTTGATACATCTTACTGTGCCTTATTCTTATTCCACTAGCAATTTTGCAGCAAGATAAACGTGTTCGCGGACCACAGACATTAACCATATTTGCCACTGGCAATATGGCAGCAAGGTTGACGTATCCTGGTCTGGTCTGGGAGTCTATCCACTAACAGAGACAAGAACTGTCTAAACTAATGTAGCGTCCGAGGTATAGGGCTTCTAGAACTGCACTTACGACTGACAGAAACTCAGGAACCAACACTCATGGAGAGGTGTCCACTCAACTGTTAATTACACATTTTTTCTCTTTGACACAACTCCAACTCCCAGCAGCCACCGTGCTGCACTTGTTCATTACGTCATATCTACACCACACATGATAAGCCTCTGATGCATAGTGTTCACTATGACCTCATTCAGGCAAACATGACTTGATTAAATTCTGAATGCATCATATGTACTTTCACACATGAAGGAATCAATATGCAGACAATGTGGGAGAGGAAGAGCCACATCTGTAAGGATAGAGGATCCAGAAAGATGTAAGGCTATGCCCCTATCCCAGCCCAGGGAAGCGCTGATAGGTAGATTTGCCCTACCTACCAAGTTGTTGCCCTTGTTGCTAGAAGAAGCACATGGGCTAACACATTATGGGAAAACACAGATGCAGAGACATTTGACACATTGGTGGCATCCGCTTCTGACAGCAATGATTGAGCAATATATCTGCAGATGTGAAGTCTGTACAAAGTTTAGTATCAGCCCGACGGAGATGGCGCATGGGGGAAAATTCACTCTATCCGAGATTGCCAGGTCAGGAGAGAGTGAATGGATACAGGTATCTTCTGGTAGCAGTGGATGCATATACTGGTTGGCCATGGGTATCGTTAGGATGTGCAGAAAAATTGCAGGCACAGCCCTAAATGACCTCTCCGATCTGCACAAGGACAGGTCAGTGACCAAAGCCAGACTGATCCTGGCAGACCCAGATCACCCCTTGCACAGAGAGTTCAGGTTGCTTCCGTCCAGACGTTGATACTTGCATCCCAGATGTAGGACGAACAAATGAAGAGATGAAGGCTTTTAAATGACCTATGTTGAATGTTGGATGTGGCTGGTGTTTGTTGTATGTTTGTTTTTACTACTTGCTGTGAAACAATTTGCCCCGTGGGGATGATAAAGACTCTTGAACCACTTGAACCCTTGAACCTGTGCAGACCCGGACACAGACCAGACGAGCATTGGAGGCGCAGGAGAACTGAGAGAACTGTTTTTGTCCCCTTTTTTTTCTTTTTTTCCTTTTCTCTTGGTGTTTGATTTTGTTTAAGTGCGGTACAATGTTCAGTTGAGCTAAAAGGTTAGAGAGCTGCAAGTACCTGCTATTAGAGTCTCTAACTATATATGTATTCTATTAGAGGATACAAGGTTTAGATACAAAGTGCTCCAGAATAATGTTTTGCTTTGTCTCCTTTTATGGGTATATATATATATATATATATATATATATATATATATATATATATATATATATATATATATATATATATATGTATATATATATATGTAAAAATTACAAAAATCTCCTTCTCACCTCATTGGGGTGGTATCATCCTCCAGCTCCGGTCCTCTACCATAGGCCTGGGAGCTTGAGGGTTCTGCGCTGTATTTTAGCTGTTCCTAGGACCGCATTTTTCTGGATTGAGGCTTCAGATGTTGCTCCTGTGATCTATTGGAGCCACTTGCCCAGTTTGGGGTGCACTGCCCCCAGCTGTTCTTGTGCTGCCATGATTAGTGCCTCTGTACTGTCTGTCAGTCCAGCCCTTTCCAGCCATTGGTAGGTCTTCCTGATATCAGCCACTTCTTCAATTTGACGCTGGTACATGCTGTGCAGGGGTTTGTCCCTCCATGTTGTCTGCTCCTCCTCCTCCACACTCTCATCGGGGGTTCAGCTGCCTGAGGCATTCACTTAGCAGATCATCGGTTGAGGTCATTTTTTTGACGTACTCTTGGATGTTTGATGTTTCATCCGGGATCGTGGCCTTGCTGCTCATGAGTCCTCTGCTTCATTCTTTCCACTTAGTGTGCAGTATTAGGGTGCAGGATTTGGGGCGGAATCCTCCATGCATGGAAAGGAGCTTTCTTGTTTTGATATCCGTGGCTTCTATCTCTTCCTTTGGCCAGCTTATGATTTCGGTGGAGTATCTGATGACTGGTAGTGCGTACATGTTGATAGCTCGGATCTTGTTCTTGCCATTCAGCCTACTCTTCAGGACTTGCCTTACTCTCTGGAGGTATTTGGTTGTGGCTGACTTCCTAGCGGCCTCCTCATGATTTCCATTGGCCTGTAGGATACCAAGGTACTTGTAGCTGTCTTGGATATCACCCATTTTTCCCTCTGGCAGGTCGATCCCCTGGGTCCTGGTCATCTTGCCTCTCTTTGAGACCATCCGGCCACATTTGTCCAATTCGAATGACATTCCGATGTCATTACTGTAGATCCTGGTGGTGTGGATTAGTGTGTTGCTACCAATCCCCTTCTGAGCCCCGCTCATGTATTGAGCCACATGCTTACTCACCTTGGCCGCAATGATGCCTGACAGGGCCTTCCACATTGTGCAGAGACAGGTTGTTGGCCGGTAGTTGGATGGGATGGGTCCCTTTTCGGGGTCCTTCAGCATCAGGACTGTCCTGCCCTGGGACAGTGAGTCCCACCCCTCAGCAGCTGGTTCATCTGTGCTGCTAGGTAGGCGTGGATCATATCGGGGCCTGGTGCGGTCCAGTTCTTCATCTTTGACACTCTTTCCTGGATGTCTGCCATTGAGATTACTGGCTGGTTACTGGCTCTTGTTCTGGGAGGTTGCTATGGTCAGCTCTTAGGTCTGCTAGCCATTGGGCATCTGGGTTATGTGATGCCTTTCTTATGCCCTTCCAGTATGCTTCCATCTCAGCTCTTGGTGGGTCTGACCGATTGTTAATTCCCTGCCACTGGGAGTACACCTTAGCTGGTTCACTGAGGAACATCTTGTTTACTCTTCTAGCCTTTGCTTCTTTGGTGTATCTCTTCAACCGGGTGGCCAGAGCAGTCTCTGTTTGGCAGTTTTGAGTGCTTCAGGTATGGAGAGCTTGTTGTACTTTCTTTATTCTCTTTATTCGCCATGTTGCCCTTCTGTAGCTCTGCTAGCTGGCTAACTTCTCTCCGTGTTGCCCTTATCCTGGCTATAATCTTCCACGGTGGGTGCTACCTGTTATGGTGGGGGCCCATCTTGTACCCAAGCATCTCTAGGATTACTGTTGCTGTACTATGTGTCAGCTCATTGGTTTCCGTGATGTTTACATGGGTATTGTTGTCAGGGCAGCATTCACATCAATCACTAGCAGATCTTCTGAAGGTACTTTGCAAGTCAGCTTCGGCAGTCGTTGGGCGGTCCAGGTTTCTAATTGAGCCATGATCCGCCTTCTCAGTTCAGCAGCCGCACGTATCCACGCTCGGTAGACTTGCTCGTGTAGTAGCATTCCAGCAGTCCCATGTGTTCTACCCTCGTCCATATATGGTTTGTTCCAGTAGCCCATTTCTTGCCAGGATGCCCTGGTTCCCTAGCACCCGACGTGGACCTTGTTGACCTGGGCAACGTCCGAGCCGCTATGACTGTTATTCGTTTATTCTTTCTTTGTCCTGAGGTGTATAGCATTAGGGATCTTGCGCATCACTGTCCACTATACTATCCAGCTATATATATATATATATATGTGTGCGCATCACACAGTTGGCGCAGATTTGTCAGTTGCATATCCATGATGCGAATCTCCCGTTCCACCACATCCCAAAGATGCTCTATTGGATTGAGATCTGGTGACTATGGAGGCCATTTGAGTACAGTGAACTCATTGTCATGTTCAAGAAACCAGTCTGAGATGATTCCAGCTTTATGACATGGCATCCTGCTGAAAGTAGCCATCAGAAGTTGGGTACATTGTGGTCATAAAGGGATGGACATGGTCAGCAACAATACTCAGGTAGGCTGTGGCGTTGCAACGATGCTCAATTGGGGCCCAAAGAGTGCCAAGAAAATATTCCCCACACCATTACACCACCACCACCAGCCTGAACCGTTGATACAAGACAGGATGGATCCATGCTTTCATGTTGTTGACGCCAAATTCTGACCCTACCATCCGAATGTTGCAGCAGAAATCGAGACTCATCAGACCAGGCAACGTTTTTCCAATCTTCTATTGTCCAATTTTTAGATGAGCTTGTGCAAATTGTAGCCTCAGTTTCCTGTTCTTAGCTGAAAGGAGTGGCATCCGGCGTGGTCTTCTGCTGCTGTAGCCCATCTGCCTCAAAGTTTGATATACTGTGCGTTCAGAGATGCTCTTCTGCCTACCTTGGTTGTAACGGGTGGTCATTTGAGTCACTGTTGCCTTTCTATCAGCTCGGACCAGTCTGACCATTCTCCTCTGACTTCTGGCATCAACAAGGCATTTCCGCCCCCAGAACTGCCGCTCACTGGATATTTTTTCTTTTTCGGACCATTCTCTGTAAACCCTAGAGATGGTTGTGCGTGAAAATCCCAGTAGATCAGCAGTTTCTGAAATACTCAGACCAGCCCTTCTGGCACCAACAACCATGCCATGTTCAAAGTCACTCAAATCACCTTTCTTCCCCATACTGATGCTCGGTTTGAACTGCAGGAGATTGTCTTGACCATGTCTACATGCCTAAATGCACTGAGTTGTCGCCATGTGATTGGCTGATTAGAAATTAAGTGTTAACCAGTTGGACAGGTGTACTAATAAAGTGGCCGGTGAGTGTACTGTATATGGAGAGAGAGAGAGAGAGACACACACACACACACTACAGCGCGTACACTTATGCATAGCTGACCGTTCACAAAGTGTCATTTCTTGGCTGGCAGCAAAAAAACTTAACTTAGCTTAACTTTTAGGAAGGGTCCAATCAGAAATAAGAAGTTTTGTCCCTAACCTTTTCTGCATCGGAAATGTCATTGTGCTTTCTATTACATAGTGTTTTCTGAAATGTTACTTAGTATACTTAGTAGTAGTTACTTGTGTTTGTTTGTTTGTTTTTAATCAGCTCATTAACTCTTTAGATGACATTCACCAATGATTACAAGCCTGGGGTAACTGGTGACAAGCTTATGACCTGTGGTTACTACTCCATGAAAATACTGACCTGTGCGGTGGCAGTGGAGTCATTTAGAGCTCTCTGCAGAGCATGGCTGAGGCCTTTAGAGAGGTTCTGCTTCAGGATCAGGTCCAGGCAATTACGACGCAGCTCAATGGACAGGACTGAAGGGGAAAAATCACAATTGAACTTCAGTGAAGGTGTCAACATGCTGTGTTGATATTAACACTACATTTGTCCCTCACATAGTAATAAATACAGGTGAAATAACTGAAATAAAAGACTTATTATCGTTCCCTAATCATCTCTTCAGAAGAATGGATACATTTTTCTATTATCTGAAAAAATTATTCTCACAAATTTTCGTACATACTAATCTTTGCAGTTTCATTACGTTTCATACCTGTGCGGACCCAGTACTTCTCAGTCACGTTGCATGGCAGAGGAGGACTTTCTTCTGTAATGGTGCTGAATGGAGGCTCTGTGGTGGTGGTCGAGGGCAAAGTCGTGTGGACTGGGAGGAACACTGTGGTGACAGGAGCCTCTGTGGTTGTGGTGGTGGTGGTGGTGGTGGTGGTGGTTGTAGTAGTGATTGTGGTGGTGGTGGTTGTGGCAGGAGAAGTAGTAGTTGCATGGGTTGAAGTTGTAGTGGTGGATGGTGCTATGATGGTTTTGGGGGTTGTAGTTGGGGAAAAGGTGGGAATAATGTTGGTCGTGGTGGTGGTGGTGGTGGGGGCAGGTGTGGTTGTAGTCATGGTTGTGCTTGTTGTCTGCTCTGTGGTCATAGCAGCACTGGTGCTTGGTGCTACAGTCACACTGGTCCCAGTGGTTTCCACAGATGTCATCTTTTCAGGAGCAGTCACAGTGTGAAGAGGGATTTTTGAGGGTGTAATTGTGATTAAGGTTGTCAACTGACTGCTCACGTTGGTCACAGTGTCCTGGTTGCTGGGCTGAGTGGCAGTGGCAGACAGTGGTGCTGTTCCAGCTCCTGCTGTGGGAATTGATGAGGGAGCAGTTGGAGCAGTGCTGGGCAACATAAATGTGTTCAGTGGGGTCGCTGTTGTGGTCCGTGAGGTGTTTCTGGTGTGCACAGGCACAGTTGTGTTCCACTGATGGGTGGAGAAAGGGCTAGTGACATTAGCAGGGAGTGTAAAGTCATGGTCGCCCACTGTGGAGAGGTGCGACTCTGGGACCGTGGGCAAATCCCAGGCTGGCAGGCTGCCCACTGGATCTTCTGTGGAAGGAAAGACATGTAAATTAGTCATATGAAAGAATGTGTGGTATTATTTGAAATACTTATTTATTTGAAAGTTTCTTTGAACTAAAAATTCAAAAACAGTAATTCAATATGCACAATCAAGTCTGTGAGACACCCTTTTATTTAGATTAATTTAGAGCAGGGGTCTCAAACCTATTCCACAAAGGGCTGTGTGGCTGCAGGTTTTTGTTCCATCCAAGCAGCAACACACCTGACCTAACTCTGTTAATTTACTGATAGCTGATTGGTCAAACAGTGTTCTTGATTGGTTGGAACAAAAACCTGCACCCACACGGCCCTTTGTGGAATAGGTTTGAGACCCCTGATTTAGAGTGTCCACCTAACCCAAATCTATACGTTATTGTTATAATGGGGATATTATGTGACACAAATGTCACGTATATTGCTAATTTGGAACTAAATCTAAACAATTGTCACCAAATTGGCTGCCACGAGCTGTCAGTTGATAAATGTACTTGTTCTTATATAGTTTTTATCTAGTCTTCACACAACCCACAGAATTACAGACTGTATCACAAGTTACATGCTCCCATTCGTACACTGATGGCAGACCCTACACACTTTAACTATTCACACGCATAGCTACCAAATGACACAGAAACAGAGGCAATTTGGGGTTCAGTGTCTTGCCCAAGGACATTTCCACATGTAGCCTGCACTGGGCTGGGATCGAACTACTTCCAATCCAAAGACAACTATCCTACCAGAGTCACACATTTATATCCATATTATATGTATGTATTTATAGATCCCATTAATCAAAGACCGTAAAATGCACTCTGCTTTGGTTTGGGTGCTAAGCTTGACTAATTAGAGTCTGAGGGAAGGGCATTCTAAGTGAGTTGTTAAGTTGAGATATGTTGAGATCAGAGAGCAACCATACATCTTACCTGAACTGGAGCTGCTGTTGCTGTTTGAGGAGTTGCTGCCCTCAATGAACAGAGAGACAAGGTCTGATGCCATTGTCTGACTTTCTCCATTACTGGCTGGAGGAAGGGCAAGGAGGGGTGCCTTTATTGTAGAGGAGGAGGCAGAAGAGGATGAGGCTTTGGAGGAAGATAAAGAAGAGCTTCTCGTCCAGGCAGCTTTAGACAGCAGTCCTAAAGGTTTTCTCAGCACTGGTGCCTGAAACCCCACTGTTTCTGACAGGGTGGTGGGGATTGACGGCAAGGCTCTCTGCATCTGTAGCCTCTGGGGCCCCAAACTCGGCACCTCCTCCCCATTCATGTGACTGGGTCTCCACTCAACCCCAACCTCAGCCCAGGTGCTGCTTCCTGTCACAATCCCAGTTTCAGCAAAGACATTCCCACCTCCGCGCACTCCTGCCTCCGCCTCTGCCCAAACCGCTGCTCTGGCTCCAGCAAACACAGGTCCAGCTCTTGGAACACTGTCCTCTTCCAGTGCTTTGTCTGTAGCCAAGGCTTCTTCTCCAGTCCCCCAAGAGGCAGACAGATGCTGGGGCACTGCAGGGACCGTAGAGGACACAGCCACTGACTCATGGTGACCACTTTCAGCTGTGGTAAACAGAAAAGAGAGGGGGACAGAGTGGTCAGGTGAAAGATAAAACAGAGACTGTTTTTTTGAGAGTTGCGGGGACGTCCAGGTCTGTATCCCACAAAATAGAGATCTCCATTCTGTGCCATTCCATGTACACACACTAACATTGATACACACACACAAACAAATGAAATGCTCAAATCATTTGTTCTCATCATGCCATCACAACATTCAAACTGCCAGATTCAAGAGTGCTCTGCCCGTACTCACAGGTACTGATAATGTGAGCTTCTTCCTTTCGTACACGCTTACTCTTTATGTATGCTCATGCAGCCTTATTATCTGATCTATCAGGGGTTTCTGCCAGCGACAAATGTTATTATAAGCAATACAATGATAATCATTAAACCTTGTTAAACATATCCATCCTCTTCCTTTCACATATCTAACACACACACACACACACACATCAAGAGTTAAGAATCATGAATGTTTAATGTTTATTATGCAGAGCACAACAAAATTATGATCCCTGACTCTCGGATAAGGCACACAGTGACATAAAATAAAAAGGGACATCTAAATACTTATATATAAATATAAAAATGTAGTAATAAAAAAGTACTAAGTAAATCTTAGTACTGCAAAGAGTCCAGGTGCAGTGCTGACTGGGATCTGCAGTGGTTTACTGTTCAATCTATGGGATATATATGGATTTCACAGCTCTAGGGAAGAAGCTTTGTCTGACTGTTCGTGAGGGTCTTGATGGTCCTGTGCCTCTTTTCAAAGGACAGAGGCACAAACAGCTCGTGACCTGGGTAGGTGGGGTCTGCAGCTACTGTATATGACCAGCTCAGCATCACACAGGGAAAGTTTTTCCCGTCGGATGTAATGGAACTTTATGCTGTCCACCTGCTCCACCTACTTCCCATGAATGAGGAGAAGAGGTGGTATGTGTAGCCACCCACACACACACACACACACACACACACACACACACCCATACACACACACACACACACACACACACACACACATAAATACACACACACACTGCAACAAATGATTATTTTTGTAGACGATTAACATCAACTACAAGTTGTTTGGGTTATAAAACATTGCAAAAACTGTGAAAATAATTGAATAAATCACACCCTGTACCTTGTTCTAACTTGTGATGTCGAAATTAAACACCTGACTATTTCTCCCTCTAACCCAGTGATATCTCACCAGTCTTAAATCACTTTTGACTTTCCTCTAGCCGGTCAGGTGAAAAAGAAAAGCAGTATATACACAAAACACACTACTGACAGTGTCTTAGCAAACTTTAAGGAAGCTTTTTCTCTGTCTCTCTCTCTTATGAAAGCCCTAGTACGTCCTTCACTGGTCACTTTGCTGACAGCTTTTTATGATGATTTTTATGATTCATGAAACTCCCAATTCGGTTGCACTCCTAACAAAAAATATTATATCTGAAAGAAGAAGGGCCCCCAGGTATACACAAGAATTTCGCCACTTAATGCAGCTCACACATAAATTAGAGAGGAAATGGAGCTTGACCAATAACAACAATATTTTTCAGCACATGACATATAGTCTGAAAACATATAGGGTGGCTCTGTGTAATGTCAGAGCCAGATACTACTGCTCTCTAATTGAGGAAAATACACATAACCACAGGTTCCTTTTCGGCACTGTAGCCAGGCTGACAGGCGGAGCCATAACTTCACATAAAATTATCGGACAAGCAATTAACAGCCACCTAACATCAACTGCAATTATTATCCCCCCCTATTGCAGCTATTCAGGATACAGCTGGAAATACAAATAGGTCACTCTCTTCATTTGTCCCCATTGACCTGCATCACCTGACTACTATCATCCCCTCCTCTGACTCATCGACCTGCCTCCTAGACCCGATTCCCACTGAGCTGTTCAAGGAAGTGTTCCCTTTAATTGGTACTTACTTGACCTCATCAACCTGTCCCCAACCACAGGTTACATTCCTAAGTTTAAAGTTGCCATAATCAAAGCCCTCCTTAAGAAACCTTCCCTTGATGGGGAATTTTTGCGAACTACAGGCCAATCTCCGATCTCATCTTCATCTCCAAAATCATTGCCAACCAGCTCTGTGAACACCTTAATAACAATATCTTACTTGAGTTCTTCCAGTCCGGTTTTAGAATAAATCATATCACTGAGACTGCACAGGTTAAAGTCACTAATGACCTCTTAATGGCGTCTGACCATGGTCTTGTTGCAGTGCTTGTCTTGTTAGAACTTAGTGATGCTTTTCATACAGTTGACCACCAGATCTTACTAAGGAGTTTGGAATGTCCACTTGCAATCAGAGGGACTGCTTTAGACTGGTTCCGGTCCTATCTTTCAGACCAATATCAGTTTGTACGTGTCAATGATAATGTCCATGCACTAAAGTCAGTCAAGGGGTTCCACAGGATCTGTGCTTTGTCCAGTTCACTTCACTTTATATATGCTCCTTCAAGGTGATATCATCAGGAATCATTCAAAATATTTCCATTGTTACGCTGACGACACCCAATTATATCTATCTATCAGGCCAGGTGAACACAATCATCTACAGCAGCTTCAATCCTGCTTTGATGACATTAAGGACCCATAATTTCCTCCTTCTGAACGCTGAAAAAACTAATTACTGCTCATAGGTCCAAAACACCGACATGGCTCTATATCTGATGCCATAGCACTTAAAAATAGAATTGCTTCTCCTCCTGCCACCGCCAAAAATAAACTTGGTATTAGCTTTGATCAAGGCCTGTCTTTTAGTTCCCATAGACTGCCTACTTCCATCTCCACAATATTGCAAAAATTAGACACCTTCTCCCTCTTCACTCAGCAGACTAGCTGGTCCAGACTTCTGTTACCTCCAGGCCGGACTACTGTTACTCATTTTTTGGCTGGATGGCACTAAGAACTCTGCATTCATCCAGAACACTGTAGTTCATGTCCTGACAAAAACTAGAAAGATAGATCATATCTCTCCAGTTCTGGCCTCTTTGAACTGGCTTCCTGTACCATTCAGGATTCAGTTCAAAATCCTTCTCCTTGTATATAAAGCACTTCATGGTCTGGCATCCTCTTATATTTCAGACCTGATAAAACCCTATTGCCCCTCTAGGACACTCCGTTCAGGCCTACTTATGGTCTAAATTTGGAGCCAGAGCCTTCAGCTACCAGGGCCATCTCCTGTGGAACCATCTACCAGTCTCAGTCCGGGGGGCAGGCACCCTCTCTACCTTAAAGAATAGGTTAAAAGTTTACAGATAGACCTGAAATCCTAGATAAGCTGCTATAGGTTGAGTCTGCGGGAGGTACCCGGTACATTGAGCTCTCTCTTCTCCGTTCTCTCTGTGGGTGTGGATCAGACTCTTTCTCTTTCTTCTAACCCTCCTCTTGGTCTCTCCCCATCTGTCCTCCACCTCCTCCTTCTCCACTTCCTCCTCTCTTTTCTTGTTCCATGACTGTGCACGACTAACATATAAACCAGGGACCGCACATCCCTGGAGTGTTTGAGCTTTTTTCCCTCCCAGATTTCATAGATGCTAAGTTAGAACCAGGACACCATCCCTAAATCCAGCTCTCCCTGCTGCATGCACTTTTTCTACCCTGGACTGATTTGACCTCTGATCTATAATCTTAACTGTTAGCCATCAGGACATGCATCTCTGTGTAGTCTTGCTTGTGCCTGCCTCTCCGTCCAGGGTGAGGAACCTCCCTTGTGTCTCTTTCCCTGAGGTTTCTCTTTTTTGTTTTCCATGTCAGGGATTTTCTTGGGAGTCGTCCCTCAGCCTTCGCGAGGGTCTTAAAGACAGGGTTTTTTAACTATATACATATTGTTGCTCACTTTGTAAAGTGCCTTGAGATAATGTCTGTTGTGAAATAGCACTTGAAACAAATAAAGTTTAGTTGAGTTTAGAATACTGACTTTTTGACTTTTTTAATACTGACAATTTTTTCAATGCTTGAATTGATTTAGCAATTGTCAGAATAGTTTAATACTTTTATTTTATTAGTTAATTGTCAATTCATGAATTCATTCTGAGTTGATAAAAAACTGTAATTGTGGGACAACTGTAACAATGTCAGAAGTAGGTCACTTATGTTTTCACTGAATAAAGAGTAACACTTTACTTGAAGGTACCGTCATAATAGTGACATGACACTGTCATAACTGTCACAGGACACAGTCATGAACTTGTCATAAACATTATGTCAATGTCATGAAATTCAATGTCAAGTTGTCATGACAAAGACATTTTCTGGTTATGTCACTTTAATTAATGTCAAGTTGTCATAATCGAGACAACCCAAACAGTGTCAACCTGTCATTACAAAAACCGAATGACATTTAATGACAGCAGTCATGAACATTCATGACATTGACATAATGTTTATGACAAGTTCATGACTGTGTCATATGACAGTTATGACAGTGTCTTGTCACTATTATGACGGTACCTTCAAGTGTTACCGAATAAAGCATAGAGAATTTAAACAGATATTGCAGAGTGCAGAAATAAGGACATACACACACACACACAAACGCACACACATACACACACAAACACACACACACACACACACAGCTGTGTGGAGTTAATATTCCTGAGACACAGCTTCTACCAACATAGATGATGCATGTTGAACACTTAAAAAGAGTTTTTTAGTAGTGTCCGGTGTTATGAATAACTCACAGGAGACAAATATGGATAAGATGGAAGTACAGTAGGTTATCCATATTATACTATCCTCTAAGCATGGTCAAGTGTGAGTTATTTGTATATAATTACACGACCCTGATGTAATCTATTTAACTGGAGTGTTATGATTATTTGATTATGAAAAATTCTGCCCCTAAGCATCCAGTCAGGGCACTTAACTTCAGCCTTTATTTCCATTTGTATTAATTGTCCTCTTCTTCTACCTCAGTTCCAACAAAGCTTGAAGGTTTGGCAGACTGAGGCGATTATCCTACCTAATGCATGCAGTCTCAAAGGCACCATGCTTTAGTGGGCTTGAGAGATGAAAATTAACAAAGCTGACCATCTGACTGGCTTGCTGGCTGCCTCACTGGGTGACACACTTTATTGCATCTGTTCATTTGTCATGAAGTAAAATGCTTTGACTCTGGCATCACTCCAGGCTGCTGTGAAGTTTCTCTTTTCCTTCACAGAAAATATCATAGGAGAGAAGCAAGCACAAGGCAGTTTAATTTTTTGAAGCACACACTCATTGCAAATGTGATAGGCACGTGTGTGTTACACCCACGCTCCCAATGTCACTGCAGAGGATTTAGTAATTAAAAGACAGTGATTATGAGCAATGGAGGCTTTAGAAAACCAGCTCTCTACTCTGTACTGCCGCTTTATATCCTCTGGACATATAATGCCTTTCTACCACCCCTTTCTACCACCACTGAGCAATCTATTCCACTGCTGTAGCTCAACTCAAATTAACTTTATTTATTTTAAGTGCCAGTTTCTCGAGATACTTTATGACGTGTGCAACAATATGTACAGAGAAGCGACACAGTAAACACCCCATGTCCTTAAATCGTCGCAAAGGATAAGGAACAACTCCCAAGAAAAACCCTGACAAGAAAAACCAAGGGAAAACCTGAGCATGAGAGATAGAGGAGGGGATCCTTACCCAGGATGGACGGGCAGGCAGAAGCAAGACAGAGATACATAGATTGATGGCTAACAATTTTCATTTTAGTCTACGGGTCAAATTAATCCATAGTGCATGCAGCAGGAAGAGCCGTGGTGAGGGATGGAGTCATGGATCCAACTCGGCATCTATGAGGTATGGGAGGGGGAAAGCACAAAGACTCGGGATGTGAGGTCCCCAGTCCATATATTAGTAATCATGGAATACGAATGGAGAGGAGGAAGAAAGTGGAGGACAGATGAGGAGAGACAGAGAGGAGGGTCAGATGAAAGAGAGAATGTGTTCCCAATTCACAACGGAGAAGGTAGAGCTCAATGTACCAGAGGGGATCCCTGGCAGTCTCAAACTACAGCAGCTTATCTAGGATTGAAGATCTATCTGTAGGCTTTGTCGAAAAGCAGGGTTTTTAACCTACTCTTGAATGGGTGTGTGCGTCGTGGACTGAGACTAGCAGATAGTTCCACGGGAGAGGGCCAGCAGGTGGTGGTTGACGCCTGTGGCTCCAAATCTAGATTTAGGAGTTTTTGGGACCACAAGTAGGTCAGCATTCATGGAATGGAGCATCCTAGTGGGTTTTTATCAGGTCTGAAATATAAGACGGTGCCAGACCATGAAGAGCTTTATAGACAAGGAGAAGGATTTTGAACTGAATCCTGACTGGTACAGGAAGCCAGTGCAAAGATGCCAGAACTGGAGAGATATGATCTAGTTTTTGTCAGGACACCAGCTGCCATGTTCTGAATGAGCTGCAAATTTCTCAGCGACCTGTTGGAGCATCCAGCCAGAGATGCAGTAATCCAGCCTGGAAGTAACAAAGGCATGGACTACCTGTTCTGCTGCGTGAAGTGGGAGTATATGCCTAATTTTAACAATATAATAAATAGCAAAATAATAGCAAACACCTACGTTCTTTATTGCCATAACTGAAGGAGTGGCAAAACTATTGCAGTGCTATGATGTAGAATCCCATGAGTGTTTTGGACCTATGTAAGGTAAGCTGTAAGGAAATAATGAGCCATCCAGGTATTAATGTCATCAAGGCAGGATTGAAGCTACTGTAGACAATTGTGTTCACTTGGCTTCATTGATAAACATGTGTTGTCAGCGTAACAGTGGAATTCTATTGAAGTATTCCTGATGACATCGCCTCGAGAAAGCATACATAAAGTGAAGAGAACTGGACCGAGCACAGAGCACTCCTTGTGATGATTTAGAGGAGGAGATATTAGTAGTCAGCTGACGCAAGTTTATAGGGACAAATGAAAATAGTGACCAATCTGTATTACCAGCTGTATCCAGCCGAGCTGCAATAGGGTGTAGATCAGTTGCGTTTGATGTCAGGTGTTTGTTGATTGCTTGTGTGATAGTGATAATTTTGTTTTTGAAGAAACTCATAAAGTCACAGCTACTGAGATGTATGGGGATATACTGCTCACTAGAACTGCGCCATTTCATTCCTAATTTACGTGATAGCTGCTTCAAATGTTGAGTTTGTGGTGTGTACCAAGGAGTTGATCTTGTTCTAGATATAATCTTTTCCATTAGGGCTGCAGCAGAATTGAGTCCGACTTCATTGCCCTCATCATCACCGCTCTGCTCTTAAACAAACAATGCATCGTCTTGGGTCCTTTGGCTCCTCCATGTTTCGGTAATGTCAAGTTCAGCCACGTCAGACAGCTCCACATCTAGCTGAAAGGATACTGCCGCAACAGAGACACAGAGCAGAACTCTTCAAACCAGACCGTCTCCACCTAAACCGTGCCAGATCTCGTCTGCTGTCTCTAAACATGGAACTGACTCTACACTCCTCCAAGGCCTTCTCCAGCTGACGGTTAGTAAACCCATGCACTAAACACCGCAAGCATCACAGCCCAGTGACTAGGCCGAAGAAATGCATTTCCGCTCCTAAAAACTGTGCAAACTTCAATAATTTAATTACTTTTAAAATAATAATAGCAAATAGCCCGACAAAAAGTAAAGAGCCTCAATTAATAAAAATGGCTCTTTTAAATGTCACATCGCTAACAAGCAAATAATTTCTTATAAATGACCTCATAAACACCCACTGGTTAGATTTTACCTTGCTCACTGAAACCTGGTTGGATGATAATGGTACTGCGGCACTTATTGAAGCTGCACCTTCAAACTTTAACTTCATCCATACTACCAGAAGCAATAGAAGAGGTGGTGGAATTGCTGCTATTTTCTCTGACAACCATGTCTGCAAATCTCCCTTGGTGAATTTCTATCTTTTGAACACCTTGCTTCATATTTACACAGTAAAATCCTGCTCCAAAAATGGATTTATGGAAGAATTTTCTCACCTCTTATCCGAGGTCTCCATTAACTACGACTTCATTGTCTTATCTGGTGACTTCAATATCCATATTGATGTAGAAACAGACCCAGATGCCATAAATTTCAATCGTCTACTAGAGTCTTTCGAATTTTCTCAGCATGTCCATGGATCAACCCACAACAAAAAAACAACATATTCTTGATATCTTAATATTCTTCTTAATATTACCCCCCCACACCTTATGTCCTCATGGACATAGCTTTCGCGGATGATTGTTGCATTTTCTTTGGAGTGTCTGCCACCCCTGTGCAACAGAATCGTTCTCAAGCGATTAAAAAATAACTATTATAATTATTAATAACAATACAGCTGAAAACTTAAAAAAAAAAAGGGTTTTTCATCACCTCACCATAAACTACGGTGGCCCTGAAGTGCAAGTCACAACAACAAAAAATAGTCATGACAACAAAAAAGAATCACAACAACAAAAAAGAAACAACCAAAAAGAAAACAACAGCAAAAACACAGCAAAAAAGAAAACAACAGCAAACAAGAAAACACCAACAAAAAAGAAAGCAACAGCAAAAAAGAAAATAACAGCAAACAAGAAAACCACACCAGAAAGGGAAGGAACACTCGGGCGATAGGACTCGTCCCCGATTGGACTGGTGCGTCCTGTGAACATGAAGTGGACCTGACGAAGTGCATGAAGTGACTCAGCACTGCTTCCTTCAAACGCGTCTTCAGCATGCGCAGACTAATGTTTATGTTGCGAAATGACGACAGCATGTCCAATATAATGTCGTATGCATATCCGGCTTCAAAATATCTTATCAAAGCAGCTTGTATGTGTTCACTGGTGGCACTCGCTTTGCCACCTGTCCCGGTTTTCCCTGATTGTCCCGGATTTTCACGGACTGTCCCGGAAAAAAAAGAAAAAACCGGGACACTGAATGTCTCAGTTTCTCTATATGATCCATACAGTTTGTAATTCTGTGTATGCGAAGTCTACGTGCACCGCTGTTAATCCAGCGGAAGTGCGCATGCGCTGTTGTTTTCTTTTTTGTTGGTGTTTTCTTGTTTGTTGTTATTTTCTTGTTTGCTGTTGCTTTCTTTTTTGTTAATGTTTTCTTGTTTGCTGTTTTGTTGTTGTGTTTCTTTTTTGTTGTTGTGATTTGCACTTCAGGGCCACCGTAATAAACAGCTGGAGACCACATTTGAAGCTGTTGCACCAGTCAAAATTAGCCAAGTAGGGAAACAAAAAGCTCCTGGAGAAACAATGCAGATGTCAGGGAGTCAAAGCGAAAGTGCCGCCAAGCAGAAAGGCAGTGGAGAAAAACAAAACTTAGGCTTCACAATGACATCTATAAAGAAAAACTGACTGAATACAACAGGGTAATTAAACTTGGCAGACAATCTTTTCTTTCAAGGATCATAGATGAAAAAAATTATAATAATAAAGTACTCTTTTCAACTGTGGACAAACTTATAAATCCACCATCCACCATCCCATCAGAAATGCAGTCTACTGAAAAATGCAAACAATTTGCCTCACAACTCAACACTATTAGACAAGGAATTAGCACAGCTAGGTCTAAAATAAAACCTGCATTTCCTTGCAAAAAATTGTCTTGTGCCTTGGTGCACTTTGACTGCCTAGATTTAATAGAATTAGGAAATATAGTTACTCAGCTCAGGTCCTCCACCTGCTGCTTGGATCCCTACCAACCAAATTCTTTAAAACAGTCGTCAACTGTTTAGCACCAGAGCTCTTAAATATCATAAACTGGTCTCTTCAATCATGCATTTTCCCTACATCACTTAAGACAGCCATCATCAAACCACTCCTAAAAAAGAATAATATGGATCCATGTGTTATCGCTAATTACAGGCTTATTTCAAACCTACCATTCCTTAGCAAAATACTTGAAAAGATTGAAAAGACTTCAAACTCACTTTTAGACATATTTCAGTCTGGCTTTCGCCCCCACCATAGCATGGAGACAGCACTTATTAAAGTAGTCAATGATCTGTACATGAATGAAGATTAAAAAAAAATATCCATTCTAGTATCATTTGACCTTAGTGCTGCTTTTGATACAGTAAATCATGAAATACTACTCGAGAGGCTTGAGATGTGGGTCGGCCTTTCTGGCTGTTTTATGCTGGCTTAAATCCTATTTGCAGGGTAGGCAGTTCTTTGTATCAATTGGAGAGTCTGTATCACAGATGAAGGAAGTGATTTGCGGGATCCCACAAGGATCAATTCTCGGCCCACTTCTATCTTTACATGCTCCCTCTCGCTGACATCATAGACAGACATAAAATAAATTACCATAACTATGCAGATGACACATAGCTCTACATCTCTCTACTTCCTAATGACCTGTCTCCTATACAGTCCTTCTGTCATTGCATTAAGGATATCAACCAATGGAGCTTGGTGATTCACGCATTCATATCGAGCAGAATAGATTACTGCAATGGCCTGTTCACCGGACTCCCAAAATCAAGTGTACATAGATTACAAATAATTCAACATCACACCAGTCCTTAAATCACTGCACTGGCTACCTGTAAAAACCTGCATTTACTTCAAAATCCTGCTCCTGGTCTACAAAGCTTTTCATGGCCTCGTTCCCCAGTACTTAATAAACATGCTAATAATAAACACCCCACCAAGACTGCTCAGATCCACAATCAGTGAGAAGTTAATCATCCCTCGGAGTAACACGAGGCAGGGAGAGGCTGCCTTCAGTACCTATGCATCACGCCTCTGGAACAACCTGCCTGACATAGTTAAACAGGCCACATCAGTAACAATGTTCAAGAATCAGCTAAGATCAGTCTTCAGCCTTTTTTTTTCAATCAGCCTTCTTTCAACTGTCTATCAATAATCCCACCTAGCCCGTTTCTTAGTGTCATGGTGCTGTGATGACTCTGTGTTGCCCTGACTGTATGGGACTAACATGTCACTTCAGGGTGATTGACACCTATGTGCCGTTTACTATTCTGTTTGCCCGTCTGTCCTGTCAGTCTTGTTGCTACTTGTAACCTAGGTGCTGTAACTACCTACCTGTCTGTCTGTCATATCTGTGCATGCCTGCCCATTCTATATGTGTTACCTGCTACCTACCTGTCTGTCCGCCATGTCTGTCTATGCCTGCCCATCCTAGATGCACTACCTGCTACCTATGTGCTTTAAATTACTCTGTTTATCTGTCCTCTGTCTGTAATGTGTACTCTGCAAATTATAAGGTGCTCTGTTTGTGCCCCCCGTTCTGGTCCTGGGTGAGGATCCCCTCCTCTGTCTGTCACCCTAAGGTTTCTTCCTTTTTTTTTCCAGGGGAAAAAGATAGACAGGGGTGTCTATCTTTCGACAAAACCTTAACGCAGTGACCACTGTAAAGCACATTGAGCTTGCTTTGTGCATAAAATGTGTTCTATAAATAAAGATTGACTGATTGATTGATTGATTGATTGATTGATTGATTGATTGATTGATTGATTGATTGATTGATTGATTGATTAATATACTTGGAGGCTCCGCAGTGGCTAATAGGCTCTGGCTAACTGCGGCTATCAATTTGGTTTCCATAGTGCGGAGCCGAGCTTCCTCCAACCTAACTAATAATCTACAGTGTTTATACATATCACCCTTGCAAAAGGAAGCAGGGGGATAGCTGAACATGCGGCACATTAAGCAGGAGAGAAGGATAGGAGGAGCAGAAGGGGAAACCATCGCTACCCAGAGTTAATGCTACCAAACCAATTAGCGCTAACCAGAGCAAGAGTGATAAAACTCAACTTAAGTCAACTTCATTAAAGTGCCAGTTCATAACAGATGTTATCTCAAAGCACTTCATAATACACACTAGAAGAGGCTGGAGAGAGAGCAGAACCCAAAAGCTTGACAGAGTGCTTGAGTGGCACTTACAGGATAGTTAAATGGTGGGTAAAATCAAAGAATAGACACTGGGAACAGGAGTAGAGAGAGAGTAGCAGCAGTAGCAGTGCTGACAGCACTCAGCAGGAAGCTAAGCTTACCGGACAGGGAGGCTGTAGGATGTCTTATCATGAACACTATTAAAAAGGAAGTTCGTTCACAGCATTCAGTATTGCATTTCTGTATGATCTATGTCACATTCTATGTGACATTATTAGCATTTGTGTCAAGCATCAACGTTTTGTCAAATGAAAAGATGGCAAATATTAGAAACAGCACAGGCAGTTATTCAGGCACTGCCAGAAGATTAAAGGAACATGGTTGTTACACACTGCAGTGATGCAGAAAAATCCAGATTGCTAGATTTCATTTGATCAAAAACCACATCTTTTCAGTGAGTGTTGCGTCTTTGCTGCCTCTAAATGGATATAACTGTGAAAAAGAATGAATCGGATGTTCTGTCTGAGCACTCCTCAGAGACGCCTCATATTCAGAGGGGATTATTTGTATGCTGCTGCTGTAACATCCAGACATCTGCTGACCCATTATCCATGGATTATCACACCTGAGTAAAACAGTCAGCATCATTATTCTAATTATTCTCACTGCAAGAGACCTTAGTTGAAGGTCAGTTGAAGGTTAGACAATGATGCAGAAATAACAATAATAATGATAATGATAATACAATGATTTATCGATGAAATAGATAGATAGGTATTTTTATTCATCAGAGGGGAACTTTGTTTTTCTTTTTAAATACCTGAAATATTAAAACAGTGCAAAAGAACCAACATCAATGAATCAGACTACATTTTACGGAGTTCAGCATGTCAAGGTTTTTAACTTTCATCAATCAGAGGTCAAGACACTATGTCTAAGTGTTTGCCAATGTAATGCATTAAGCAGAGTTATTTCCCACAGGCAGTGAAGAGCAAAACAGAGCTATCAGGATGAAGGGTGACATTTAACAGGGTTTCTAAACATTGGTGATGGTGTTACTTGGCTGCTGAATGTGTAAATACAGTGTAAACACAACATATCCATTTATACTAGTGTATTAATGGATTCATTCCTTAATTAATGTAATATTAGTAATGGTAATTAATACTAGTAATAATAAGTCTAGACATTTACAGCATTAGTAACTATTGCATGCCATTCGAAACAATGCAATGTGTCAATAGTAGAACATATTGTATGTTATTAATAACAATCGATTGTATACAGCGATGAAAGGATGAATGGTAAGGAAAGATGAAGGATGAATGAATGGAATGGCGGTGGTTGGGATGGATGGACCATGTGTTTTGAACGTCCTCTTCTCCAACAGCTCACCACCTGCTCTGGATAAGAGCAACATATGTGTCTCAACCATCAGACCTCTGACAAAATGCTAGGAAAGGAGAAACTCCACTGAGGAAAAATGTGGACTGGATGGGTGGATGGATTGTAGCTCTGTAGTTGGATGATAGATAGATAGAGTAGATTAGAGAAGGAAAAATATGGCTCAGTGAAGTACTGACCGGCTTTATCCATTTGGACAAAATACACAAGTCCGTTTTTTTGCCCATTTCTGTGTGACAATGTTTATCTCAGCCTAGCAGATTATGAGATATCATTGCAGGGAAATCGTGCACAATGCACTACTAGCTGTTTACCACATTTTTGTCTTGTTCCATGTTATGTACTGTCCATGGTACATTGCCAGCTGGCCTCACTACATGTTTATAGTTGCCAACATAACCCTGTATTGCCTTGCCAAGTCACCACAAGCTTTCTGTCCATTCAGATAAGCCATTCTTGCATGGTAAGAGGTCTGTGGCCTTTGCTTTAGTCTCAACCCTGTCCCCTCCAATCAGAGCTTAGAGTCTGTGTGGACTGTGACTATGAGCAGGGCAGATGGTTAAGAAGTGACCAAGCATTACTGGTCGGACAACCCGTCCTTACTATGGTGAAGGCTTGTTTTTCTGAATTATTTTTAGACAGAACACATGAGAAATAACAGGCCTTAATTTTAGTCTAAAAGCTGCTCTGGTCACTATATTTCTATAACCCAAAAGAAGAAAGTCAGGTGTAACTTTAAAAAATGCACTGCAGTGCAGAATTACATAATCCTCAATAATGAAGACACCATTTAGTTTCACCTCAGCAATTCACACAAAATCCTGCCACAGAAAATCGTGCAGTCATAGAGTCTGGATGAAGAAGACAAAATAAAATGTGTGTGTACATTGCTGAATATGAAGATTGTTGGGACTATCATAATTCCATGATTTATGGCTAGTGAAAGTCCATCTTGTCATCACCAACAAGTACTAAAGGCTGTAAAACATACTAAGTATAGTTTCATGGTTTGTGTATTTTGGTTTCAGCTGGTAACCATAAGTTAAATTGAAATGATATTCCCATTCATAGAATGCCCATCTAATGGGCTTTATTAAATTAATAATTTCTTTCTCAGTGAAAGATGAGGTTTATTTAGCAATCGCAGTGAAGTGCAAACTACTACAGTGTTTAGGTACAATTATACTAATGATCTTGCTTTAAACTCATCTCTGAATTTGCGTTCCTCCAGAACCAAAATGTAAAATTAAACACAAATTAAGCATACTGTTGTGCAAGGAAAACTTTTTTTGCAAACAAAACTAAAATATTATTTTTGGAAATGTCTCTAAATTGATGATTTGATTTGGTTTACGGTCATTCATTTATCAAAAATCTGATTCCTTCAAGCTGATTGGCAGGTAAATTTCATGAAACTGTAGCTTTAGGACAGTTGCTGGTGGGCTCTGAGCTATTACTGCAATGGAAAATGTAATGCATTATGTTGTATTAACGTCTCATGTGGTAAACCTTTTAAATATGTATGACAACCAGTCTATTGTGGCAACCACACCTGCATCACACCACCTCCACTACAGGACCTCTTGAGGCAACATGACCTGTGCTATTACTGCGGGAAAGAACAAGGCTGCGTTATCACTGACGGAAAGAACAGGACATCTGAGGCAGAGGAAGTGAGGAGGATACAGCAGAATAATTGGCTACATGAAAGAAGCTCTTTTGTACATTATATCTGTGGAATGACTCAGCAAAATGATATCACCTTCTTGCTTCTCACTACTCCAACCTGTGTACCTTGACTGTGTATAAAGAAATGCAGAGAGAGGACCAGGGTGGGCATTCGCACTCAACCTGACACTGTGCAGGTTGCTGTGATTGCCTCTCTTCGGAGATATTACATTAAAGCTTGAGCATTGCAGTTGCATCAAGGCCTTAGTGAATCTTTTGCTCTTGCCAATGACATAGATTTCCACGACATAACGCAATTATTTGTGAAGGTCATATCAAGGCCATGCTTTCATACTACATGTGGATATTAATGGGTGTACAGAGTGAGTGATTTGTTGGACGACAAAATAAAACCTTTTCAGTGCAACTATGTTTGAACAACAGAGTTGAATGACCAATTTTCCCTTATGAAAAACAAAACAAAGCCTTTGTGTTTTAAGTGAAAGTGTGGGTTGCAAGTGAAAGCACAAATATTCTCGATGTGATACAAGACTCAGTGGGAGTGAGGATAGTCCCAAGCCAAGAGGTTTGTCCAAGAGAGTGAGGCCATCCAACAGGATAGACAGGTAACCATTTCCTGGAGTTATTCAAGGACTTCCATCTGTCTGTGTGGAGGCATAGACAGGAAACCACTTTGATCTTTTGACAAAACGATGGATGGTCAGATAAATGGATCAATAGATGTTTTGTGAGTTTTTATGAGCAAGCAATTTAAGTTGCTTGCTCACATTTACTTCTTCATGTTTCTCATCCTTGTATGAGACGTGTTATTTCTGTAAGGGTGAAAATAAGGGAAAGTAAGCCATACAGAGCACACATCACATACTTAGCAAGCTTTTACACTGTACGACAGAATTACTCAGTACTCATTCATACATTACTTTGTAACAGCTTTGTTCAATCGGTACTCAGGAATCATTACTGCATTATCATTACTGTGGTTCTTAGCTAATAAAGGGTGGAGTGCCTGATCCCAGTTGGGTAAGATTCCCTTTCTCAAATGGAGTTCAAGTATCTAGGGGTCTAATTCAGGAGTGAGGGAAAAATAGAATGGGAGATGGGCGATGAGAGATTAACACTCGGTCTACCAGGATTCTGCAACTACTAGAACTACCGTGGCAGTCATTTTGACTGCTCGGACATTATTTGTATATAATTTGGATTATCATTAAAAATATCTAAGAATAAACTGGTGGAATAGGTAAAAACACATCAGGACACCAAATGAAAACTATAATAATTGAGTGTTTCATTTGTTTAACTGACGCAACATAACTTCTCTGCAATTATACATGCAAACTCGAAATTCAACCATTTACTCTGTGAAGTAAAAACAAATGTATCCTACTTTCAAAATAGGTTGGTGTCATCATTAGACCTTAACAATGAAAATTATTAACTGTTATGAACATTCCAAAATGCTGGGATGGCTGCCAGCCAGCTGAAGACACTGTTTCATGCCTCTGTGCTGAAGGTTGTGGGACAGCTTCTTCAACCAGTGGTGGGCTGAGTGCTCTTGTGGTTGACACAGTAGGTGCCACTGATGTTTCAAAATGTTCCACAGCCACCAAAACATTATTGCCTAATTAGTTTTATTTCATGGAATATTCATCTTATCAGAAATGTTCTCTTTTTTTCTTTTCCAATTTATGGCACACTTGATAGACCAAAAACCTGTCTATCAGAAAATCATGCTGTTTTGTAAATTATTTGAAGGCCCTCTGCAATACCTACATAAAGGCTGAGAAGCTGACAAGATCACAGCTAGCACAGGCTTGCATTACAAAAATATGCATTATGGCAAACAATAGCCTAATAATAATGACAATAAGTCCTCCTGTAGGCCTCGTACCTTGAAAATTAGCAGATGATGAAATGATTTCTGAGTCACTCTCAGAGCTAGATAAAGCTTTTTCCAAACACCGAGACGTCACTCTGAACCTGCTCCTCCATCAGATTCTTCCTCATCAAGTCTCTGAAGCAAGGCTAAAGCCTCCATTGCTGTCATTTTCTTTCTACTTGTCATGTTTGTCTCTTGGGTTTAGAGTGAAGCTATAACCATGTTTTAGCTTCACAGAGCATAAAAAACAAACAGACAATAGAGCAGGACAAAGAGCAGGAAAATGTAGCAAATAGTGAAATGACACCACCTGGAAAAGGCATGCAGTCAATTTGACTGCCATTGGTCATTCGAGGTAGAAACACTCAGATCTCTTTTGTGTTTTCAAATTTTAATGATAAAACAATGTTAGAATAAAATTTACAGATATTTAGGAAAAGTCAGGGTCCTATTGGTACATAGGGTTTTTTTAAACCAAGTTATGACGTTGTGAATTTTGAAAGCAGTCAAAATGACTGCCTCGGTAGTTCGAGTGTTAATGCAATGTGGGGTTGTATTGGGTGTATCCACAGTGATGACGTCACTCTACCGGTCCATGGTCGAAAAGAGGGAAATGAGCCAACTCAGGTCGCATCATCCTGGGCAGCTCTACAGGTGTTGGGGATGGGGCTTCAAGCTGTGGTACAGATGTGTCTGTCACGGCTGATCAGCTCTGCTCTGCTGTATGTTTGATTCACGACTTTGATAAAATGAACCAACGCTCATAAACACACCTCATGTTCAGACAACGAAGCAGGAGTTTGTATAGAGGGAAAGGGATGTAGGCTATATATAATACGGTGAAAATAAGTGCTACTGTCTTGAACCACATTTCACATTTTCTATTTGAAGACATTCAGAGCAGCCATGTTCTGATTGCCTGATTAAAAGAAAAAAGGGAAAAGAAAGACGATAAGCAGTCTTAAATATGGCAATAATTAGAAATCCTACATTTATAGATATATGCATTAAACACAAATCTGTTTGTGTCAATAAAATCAACATTTCAGATGCAAACAACACATTAATGCCATAGCAAATAGCAAGGACAACCATTAGATACTACGAAACAAAAGAGACTAAACCTCTATTAGATAACAATAAATCAACTGCTCTGTTCAGCTTGTCAGCACGACTGCTTCTGCTACTGGGTCTTCTCAGAAACTGTAGGGATGTCACCAAGGTAACCATTAACATAGATAAAGAAAGAAACAGAATGTTCCAGGCTTATGTGATGTCAGACCTGCATCACTCTAAAATACAGCTCTAACAACGAGGAAAGAAATAGGTTCTATGATATTATCAAAGTAAACATAATGACAATTTCACAGAGCAGTCTTTGTCTTTGCAAGCAAGCAGGACATAGAATAAATCCATGTAATACATTGAATCCAAAGAGAATGAAATTGAATTGACAATATCTGATGGAGAGAACACATTTTTTCATCGAGTACTGTTATGGAAAAATTCTTGATCTGTCTGGGAAAATCAAAAAGCAAGACTGGAACAGGTACCAAGTGTTTATTCTCTGCAGCGAAGAAAGACAGCAGACTCAGACCACTGCCAGTGAATCAGAGGAGTGCTTCCCTGAGTGAGAGGTCACAGTACATTTTGTTCTAACCCCCAGGAACACACCCCCAAGTGTGAAAACCATTTGGTCACAATAAACAAAATGTCAGGAGCTGAGCAGGACTTTACAACTGGTGTCCTGTGAGCAGGATACTTTCATATTCATAACAATGGACGTGTTAAAGAGCAGGGATCTTACAGTGAAGTTCTTGTGTCTTTGATGGCTGCAGAGTTCAGGCTACATCTAAAGAATACTAAGATTAAATATTCCTAGATGCATGTAAACAGAGAGCAATGTTTTTCGATGACGGTCAAAAGGAAGGTTTCGCCTGTATGGCAAATGTTCATATGGTGTTTCCCAATAATGCGTAACAGCTCATGACATAGAATAAGTTTGAAATGTTTGTACCATTTTTAATGTTGTACCATTGTCTTTTTCCACCACAGTATTAACAAGCATTGTCCTATTTGACCACAGTATTCACAAGCACAGATTTGAACACAGCAATTTTAACATAAACATCTAATCTCCTGCTGGATTTATTCAAACACTGGCTGAAATTGTCCATTCGCATAACCCACACATAAAAAAAACATGTCATGGATGTGATTATGCCCATGTTGACAATGTTGCCAGACAGCCAGCTTCAGGAAGCTTCATTTAGTCATCACTATCTGTGACTACCTTAACAACAAAAGTTTATTTGAGATCTTCCAGTCTGATTTTAGAATTATTTGAAATTACTTGGAATCAGAGGCACTGCGTTCAGTGAGAACTTTGCAGATTATTCAGAACATGGCAGCTTGTTGCTGCATAAAAACTAGTAAGCAAGATCACATCTCCCCAGTTCTGGCCTCTTTGTACTGGCTTTATGTGCCATTCAAAATTCCATTCAAAATCCTTCTCTTTGTCTATAAAGCCCTTCATGGTCCTCTTATAATTCAGACCTGATAAAACCGTATTACCCCACTAGGATGCCCCATTTTCTGAATGCAGGCCTTGTCAGAAGAGTCGACTGAAACTGTTCCCAAATAATTATGAGGACCCAAATGCACGACTCTAAACTGACAGAAATTAGTGAAAAAGGTGAATTTATTGATACAAGACTAACGTGCAAACACAGTTACACTAGCAAACACAAAGAAGACAAGAGGATAGTGATCTTACCAACGGGAGAACACAGGGATCTTGGGGAAAAACATGAAAACACGAAACCCATGGGACTTGAAAAACATGAAACAGGCAAGTGACCTGACATGAACAGGGTTTCAGACTTTCAAAGTAAAACAGGAACATAACCCAAGACATAACCCTCACACAAGACAAACTTCACCACGGTATGACAGGCCTACTTATGGTTCCAAGAATCTCTAAGTCTAGATTTGAAGCCAGAGCCTTCAGCTACCAAGGCCCCATCCTGTGAAACCACAAGGGGCGTGCATTGGCACTGCCCTCACAATACGCGAGGAATATGCGAGGAATTGCAATGCATCAACATTCTATTGCCCACAAGGCTAATTTTTCATCAGTCATGAGGCAGTACAAGTAGTCAGATACTGAACAACAGATTTTATTGGCTGCTGTGTGTGTGTGAGAACCCTATTAAAACTCCTGTTTCTTTTTATTATTATTATTATTATGATTCTCAGGAATAACTAGTCGCTTTTTTGGGGGCGTGAACATGCTTGAAATGCACCATTTTCGACATGGCCATTGGGATTGGCGAAGAATGTTATATTTTGAAGTTGTTCAAAGTGCATGGGGCAAAATTGCGTTATAGCGCCACCTTAAAATCTGGTCAATGAGGATTTTTTTTCAACTTTGTCGTAGGCAAACAAAAATGAGTATGTAAATGCATCATAATGAGATACACATAAAAGTCTCTTGACATGACGACTATAACCCGATAGGAAGGCAGCCATTTTGATTTGAATTTTCAAATTTTAAAAACATCTCCTCTGAGGGGGTTAACCCAATTGGCTTCAAATTTGGCGCCATAATCTCGAGGCCAAGCTGAAAAAATGTATGTACAGAATTTTCTCAAACAGCTTGGCCACTAGCACATGACAAAGTTTGGCTATTTGTCATCAAAATTTTGAAATGGCCTTGTGAGCAGGTGCTTCATCGTAGAAAGATCAAAATTGCTGGGCATAATTGCATTGTATGCCTGAACAGCCAGCTAATGGCCTAGTCAATGGGCGTGGCTAAATGTTTCGACTGCACCAACTAGAAATTTTCAAATGACCCTCCACATAAGGGTATTTACAGAGTAGAAAGATGAAACTTTGTATTTTTATAGACTTTGTCCAGATGCACAAAAAAGTCTCTTGCCCCAATGGTCAGAACTAAACATAAATACATTAATTTTACATCAAAATCTCTTCATGGGGGCGCTGTAAAATATTGCATTGAATTCCCTGATGTTTTTGAACGTAGCAAAGTCACATGACCCTAGTCAACACGGTCAATGCAGCTAACAGCCGAGTGCTTCTCAGTGTCTTCTGCCGAGTGCATCTATGTTGCAGTTATGCACAGGCTTCCACACGGTGTCAGAAGTTGTCAGAGATCCGGATCATGGGTTAGATCGACTTAAAGTCATATTTTCGCCCCTTGGAAGGACACGGAGAGTTAGCACGTCGCCATTTTGGGAGGGGCAAGGAGGCCATAGACATACAATGAGTATACGCCGCATCTACCGCTACTGGCTATAGGTGGAGACGAGCCGTGGGGCTGCCATCTTGGAAAGGTCACCTGCGCGACTGTTATCTGTTTAACAGGCGCAGTGACATGCCAGCGCAATTAAACAATCTTAACTCACTGAATACCTTATTGATTTTCACGTTTTTTTTCCCTGCAAAGGTCATACATGTAGACATAACACAGGATACATTGTTGCGGTATATTGATGTTCAAAGGGGGCTTAGAATAATAGAATATTATGATATATGATGCAGAGGCAGATTGTGGCAGTTAAAGTAATATTCACGTTGTTTAAAACATTTAAAAATTAAGAAACATCTGAAAACATTTATATGCATGTATACATAGGTAAATAAAAAGGAATATCTACCACCTATTAAGATAGATAGAGAACATATTGCTATTATAAAGGGTGCTTGAATCCTTTAAAAACACTGTTTTCCACCACTTGCAATATATATTAATTGTTTTATTACCACACTCTTAATAGTGTTTATCATTCATTTCTGTTGTATATATTTTATATATGTAGTATTTCTAACATTCTATTGGTCATTATTGATTTTACACTACTGGATACATACATTTCCCCTAGGGAGCATCCCAAAGGGATTAATAAAAGAAAGTCTAAAGTCCACTCTTGCACATGCACAGAGAAGAACGTGTTCATGTAATAGCTTTAGACTAGCCGGCTAGCAGTTTGTCCGCTCAAGAAATTTTAATTGCTTTTAATTACTGTTGAGTGTATTTATGTGCAGAGCATCCACAAACATCGACAGACTGTCAAAAGTTGTCATGGATTTATGTTTCCCGTGTTTTTTCTCCTTTCTGTCCTGATCAGAGAAGCTAACTAGCTCAAATGACATACCCAGACGTTATCTGTCTGCTGTCAGTCACTTAGATTCTGTTTTTTGATTGGTCACTGTCGAACTCACGAGCCAATCAGAGTAGATTATCTGTGTAAGAGGCAGGAAGTTGAGTGTGTGTGAGATGGACATGCTATCACAACAAGGAGCTCTGCTGAGAAGCAGTGCGATGCGAAGAGCTGAGGTTTACAGGTCGACTACTCGTGCTCCTGTATTTAACTGCTGTATTACTTGCAAAAGGTAAATATGATATGTATGTTGGGGTATGTGTGCTGTCAGTTATAGTGTGGAGACACTGTAAGTGTAATGCAGTTAGCAACGTGCTAGCTAGTGTGTGCTTGTTTAGCTTTTTTTGGCATTAAGCTTTGTTCGGAGCTAAAATGAGCTAATTCCACCCATAATAGCGTTTGATTTCAAGGCTGAATGTACGATAATTTGTATTTAGGGAAGTGGACATTAGAGGAGGAGAGAGGGATCAGGAGGACTTTTCTAACGGACAGTTGGAAATGGACTTTTCCAACGGACAGTTCTCGTTTTTTTTTCTTGGTGATTTTGCTGCTTGGCCCTGTGGACTGAGGTGTCATCGCCATGTTCATTGCTACATCCCATCTAGAGACTGCCATCTTTGTTATCATTCACTCAGATTTACAAAACCTGGAGTTTCATGAGTACTGTCAGATCGTGCCTATGTTGTCTGTGTGTGTGTGTGTGTGTGTGTGTGTTAAGCCTGCAACAGCTGCACCATTCGCCACTGCACCGTTCGCTTACGTCTGTGGGCCCACATTGGAAAAACACTGAAATTTAAAGTAACTTATGGTAAAAGAAAAGGTATATTTCAATAGAAGGTATTGAAGGTATTTAGTTTATAGCTCAGATAGCTTTTGTATTATTTTGTCACCTGTGGAAGCGGTGCTCCAGGATTGTTTTGTGCTGCACTTTGTGTTTATTTGTCACCTGTGCAAGCTCAGCTCCAGGTTCATTTGTGTTGTACTTTATTTTGGTTCTTACTTTGAATAAAGACCTGTTTACAAATCTATCTGAGTGTGCTCTTGGGTCTTCCGTGAGGAAACCACGTGACTTTCAAACTCTGAGCCATGAGAACAAAAAACATGGCGGACATTTCTCACATTTTTAAGAGAAAAGTCAAGATTTTAGTTTCTGCATAAAAATGGGTTTTGATCACATTTCTAGTGAGAGATATATATTTTATTTTCATAATATTTACTACTAATAATATTTACTATAATATTTACAATGAATGCACATAAGAACGCACTTGCTCGTTTTTGCAAAGATTTTTGTGATCTCGTCAGGATAACAAAAAACTGCATTGTTTTGGACGCTGCTATCGTTTAGCATTAGCTGTGTGGTGATTATAGATCACCTGTTCTTATCCCAGCGTGTAAAATACCGACTATTTGTCACGCCCCTGTACGTCTCATACTGACAAACTAGGCACCCTTGTCAATTCTGAATTGTCTCTTATGAAAACTGATGCCAAGATGCCAAGAGCAGAGGCTCCAGTCGTCCATTCACATCAATAATAACCGGGTCATGGCAAACCGAGGATCCTCTGCCTGGATTTTTTTTCTCACTTTTTCCCACTTTAAATGATTTCTTTTAACTACATCACCAACATTTCTCAATACAAACATATCAGTGTCACTGATACCGTGTCACATTAAATAAACATATATGTCACAGTCTTAGAATATTGACCGAAAAGAGGTTTTCTTAACCCTGGTGAAAAGCCTTACCCGGAAATGAACTCCTTTGCAATTGCAATTGCAATACACACTCATGTGCCTGGGGCCCACATGTGAGGCCAGGACTGGACGGAGGGCCCATCAACGAGCACCTGATGGCTGGGTCACGTGGAATGTCCGTCTTCTCTGTCAGACGAATAGACTGTGTTTACACCATTCATTCAGCTGGGTTATTCTCAAAAGCCAGTAAGGATCATATTGACCAGTGGGTGTGTTGAGGATATCCGTCACTCTCCTCTCCATCCCTGCCCTATGATTTCTGCTGGTTCCAGCATGAAGAATGGCAGCCCCATGAGACTCCTGGCTTTATAAATGGTCCTTCACAAACCAATGGGTGGCATCATGGAGGATTCAGGCTTGATCAGTATGCAAAAGCACAGTAGTAACACAAGTGGCATTACACATTGCTGATTTTTGTCACGCATCACCCCTGATTATAGAGGAGGAGGAAGTCCTATAGACAGTTTGGAGGTGCTGAGCAAATGTCTTATCATGACACTTAAGTTTAGTATATACATATGACCAGGAATTCCAATCTACTGTAATGGCTGCACGTATAGCACAGCCTATATCATGCAATAGATGCTTTTATCCAAAATTGTGTAAGCAATTTATTTTGCTTTACTTCTCTACTCCATAGTGAAGGAGGACAGGGGACACCTGGGGCAGGTCTTTGTCCTCCTCCATCACAGTGGAACAGCTAAAGAAATGCCTGCTGCAACAGGATTTTCACCAGGACATGATACAAGATTTTACTTAAAATGTTTCAGATGTGGAGTACAATTCCTTGACATAATGAACTGCCCTTCACAACTTTACCTTACACGACAATATTCTTTGTGTATTCTGGCCATGTTCCTCTAACAATATGCTGTGGTGTTGTGACGCTGTCTAACTAACTGATCACTGCCACAATGAATTGACAACCACAGGGGTTTTGCAGGCTACATGTCGGGTTGGTTGTGGGTAGCTTGTGAGTTTGATCCCAGCTACTGCCAGCCATTTCTGTGTGGAGTTTGCATGTTCTCCCAATGGGTGCGGTTTTCCTCAGCATTTTCTGGTTTCCTCAGTCCAAAAACAGACATCAAGGTTGGTTGGATACTCTAAAATGACCCTGAATGAGAGTGAATGGTGTGTGTGGCCTGTGATGGACTGGAGACCTAAGCAGGGTGTATTTCCTGCCTCTCCCCTTATGTGAATTGGAGACAGAGACCAGCAGAACACTGTGACACCAGATGAATGAATGCTTTGTGTTGTTTATGACATAAATTGCCATTTCATACAGTTTAATATGCAATAACAATATAAAATAAGATTTCAGTCATCCAGGTCTCAAAAATGTGGTTCACTTAATCTCAATAGTACATCAGATTTAACACTTAAAAGAACATGTGCATTAAAAAAACTGCTTCAGGTTATTTGCATCTCACAGTATGATTATGAACTTAACTGTGTGCAAAGTTTTTTAAAAATGTAAAAAATGTAAATGATCTAATACACATGATTACTGACTAAAATTGCCAAATCTCACACTGGTTAGTTATTATTTTTATCCAAGTGTTTGACAGTCACTTCATTGTAAAGACTCATATTAAGATATGCCTTAAACAGGATTTGTCTTGGGCTGTCTCTGCTCTGCTATGCTGGTGATTTTCCACTGCTCATCACGCCCCTTCCACTCATTCTTACCTGCTGCCACTTTGCTTCTCCACCAGCTGCTCCCCTTTACCTGTCAATTACTTCACTATTTAAACCCCTGCTCTTCAGCTCACACTTGTCAGATCGCCTGCTCGGAATGCCTGTTGCTCTCTACCTGCTCATTTTCCTGACTCCCAAGACCAACCCAGATTGCCTCGACCTTGTTTCCCCTTCTGCCCTGGTAATCTACCCAGCCTTGCCTGTGCTTCTGCCTGAGATCCAGCTTGCCTGGTTTGCCTGCCTGTTCTCTGGCCTACCTGAGTGCTGCACCTCAGCCCTCGCTACCTGTCTGTCCTTGCCTGTTGGAGTCCCGCTCTTCTGACCCCCACACACTCCTGATTCCCTTCCCAGAGATCCCAATAATCTGTGGTTCAAATGCATTTGGTTCCTTCTCCAGTCTGATTTCTGACATGGAATTAAAGTAAATAATGAAATGAAGGTAAATCCTCAATCCTATTGGATGTTCTGTGCCAATTATCCAAACTGACCATGGCGGGCTGGGCAGGATTAAACGACCAACCTTCTGATCCATGGACAACCACAGTCCCTCAGAGCCACAATCATCACCTGCAGTCATATTAGTACAGGTGGTACAGCTTTAATGACCATGATGGGACTGCTTGGAAATGGAAAAATGATAAATCCTGACATTGAATAGATGCATTGTTTTATTTATCATTAAGCACAAGAGAATAATCCTTAAACTAAGATGTGGATGGGGCTATGAAGGTAATACATTTCATGTTGTTTTTGTCATGACAGCGGCACAGTGCACCAACAGCTACTGCTTCACACAGATGGGCTGTCTCCTGGAAAAACATTACTGAGACATAATGATCCTTGCAGTTCACGGTTTTGTGTTTATGACACAGCATCTGCATCGTATTGCTGCACGTGTTGCATGCAGGAGGCCAGTGAGTTTCACCATCTTAATCTTTGCCTGTGTTTTTGTGGATTATATGTAATCAACTGTGGAGCTAAATCCTGCTAGGTGACTTTAGAATGTTAAGGTCATGGTGACAATAAAGTAGACCGTTTCCAGGACATAGCAGCTGGTGTGTCTCTGATGTGCACCTGCCTCCTTATGTCTTGACTTAGCTATAATGCTACAATAACATACTGTACATATTGTCATAGCCATAATAGCTATAACGTGTCAGAAGTTAATCAGTCAGAGGTTATTTAGTTGCCAAGTGAGTTGTCAGCTGGTGGTTTGTTATTTTTTCAAGAACAAAAAGGGTCTTTTTAGTGTTAGTGTTGTCAACCACTGTGCAGCAAACGGTTAGTGACTTTATAGCTAAACAGCACCGTAACGGATCTACAGCATTCATCATGGACCAGTTTCAAGTTGCTCCACCGGAGAAATTCTTGTTCAAAACAGAGGACTGGCCGAAGTGGATAAAAAGATTCAACCGATTTCGCATCGCGCCCGGTTTGGAAACCCAAGCAGAAGAAAACTGAGTCACTGCTTTGAGCTACGCAATGGGTGAGGAGGCAGATTCTAACGTCCTTGCACCTAATGGCTGATGAAGCAAGTGAGTACCACACAGACAAGGAGAAGTTGGACGCTCATTTCCTTGCTCGTAGGAACGTCATATATGATGAGGCGATGTTTAATCAACGGCAGCAAGAGTTGGGTGAGTCAGCAGACTCGTTCATCACTGCATTACATTGCCTGGCAGAACACTGCGGATACGGCGCATTACATGACAAGATGATGAGAGACAGACTGGTCGTGGGTCTGAGAGACAAAAGATTACAGCTGGATCCTGAACTGACACTACAGAAAGCTGTTACTCTAGTTAAACAGAGTGAACAGGTGAAAAGGCAAAACAAACTGCTAAAAGCTAATTGCAAAGGAGACATGGTGAACATACAGCTAAACAGCACGCACAGCAGTGCGGTGGTGCAAAAACAAAACAGGCTCAGCCACGGTCCAAAGCAGTGTTAAGTAAAGGCCAGAATAGACCATGCAGAAGGTGTGAGGATACCAGAGGACACTAGAACAATGTCCAGCAAAAGATGCAACATGCAACCAGTGCAGAAAAAAGGACATTGTGCTCATGTCTGTGGGTCAAAAAAGTTACATGAAGTGAATATGGCTACAATGTCACATACACAGGACAGAGATAAAGAATATGGAGTTTCTTTCCTGGGCTCATTGTCAACAGAGACAGGATACAGTGCTGGTCCCTGGATGACTGAGGTAAAAATGATGACCACAAAGCAGTGTTTAAAATTGTATCGATTGAATTGTACTCAAGAAAGATGCAAAGCCTTTTGCAGTCTCAACACCTAGCCAGTCTCACTTCCCCTCCTTCCCAAAGTCAAAAATGAGTTAAATCGCATGGAGCAGCTAGGTGTCATCTCGAAAGTGGAGCAGTCCACAGCATGGTGTGTGCCCATAGTGGTTGTTCCTAAACGTGCACAAGAAGCTGTGAGGATCTGCACTGACCTCACAGTTTCTGTGGTTGATCATCGAGTCAGCAGGGGTCAGTCTGGACCCAGACAAGGTGAGCACTGTCAAAATCATGAAGGAGCCCAGAAATGTCAATGAGGTGAGATGCTTCCTGGGGATGACTAATCACCTTGGTAAATTCATACCACCATGATACCAATCATTCTCACCTAGCTGAGAAGACTCACCCACTCAGAGAACTGATCAAAAAATCAAATATGAATATTACTGAGTTCCCGCAATGGCCCACAGTTTGCATGAGAGACTTTTCAAAAGTTTGCACAGGATTGGAGCTTCAGCCACGTCACCTCCAGCCCACACTTCCCACAAAACAATGGAGAGGCAGAGCGGGCTGTGAGGACGATTAAAAATCTCCTCAAGAAGTCCAGTGACCCCTATCTGGCCCTGATGGCCTATCGTTCTGCTCCTCTGGCCAAGGGATACAGTCCCACAGAGCTGCTCATGGGTAGGAAGATCCACACAACAATTCCTGTCCTTCCTTCCCAGCTCAACCCCTCACATACAGATAAAGAGGACTTGAAAAGAAAGGAGCAAAGCTACAGACAAAAACAGCAGCAGAATTACAACCGTTGCCACGCAGCACGTGACTTGCCAAGAACTGCAACCCGGAGACCATGTGTGGGTCAAGGACATGCAACAAAGATGCAACAAAGAGGCAGCATGGTGTCCACTGTAGGACACTCCTGAGAGGTGTGATTTCAGTCACAAGCACACTCAAGTGAATGAAAGACACTATCTAGTCAGAATAAGCACAGCTCCAGTTCGCTTGAACTATGAGAGAATGTGGACACCTACCATGACTGAACGCTGTTCACTCTGTGGAACAGCCTAGGCTGTTGAGACAGATAAGAATTTGTTATTTATTATCTGATATTTACAGCAGAGATTTTTATGATAGTAATGTGTTTAGAAGAGACTTAAGAGAAGAATTGTTTCAATAACCTAAGTAAAAAGATTTAGAATTTGCTTGAATTTATATATGAATTTTCAGTTATGAATGTATATATCATATGACTGTTGGTTCAATGTAACAGCTAGAAAAGTTGTGTTTATTTTATAGTTTCCTCATGTCTAGTCAGATGCTTTTAAAGTAAGGTCTCCCTTGGAAAGTAACTGGAAAAGGAAAATGTAGAGATAGGTCCTGCTAAGTGACTTTAGAATGTTTAGGGTTGTCATGGTGACAATAAAGCAGACCAACGTTTCCTGGACCTCTGACCTCCCCGTAAACATTCTAGAATGCCATTCTCATAGCTTCAAAAGTTTATGTAGGGCTCGTTCATGGCATAGGCAATGTAAGCATTCGCTGTGGGTGTGATCTGCTGGAGGGATGCCATCATGTCACCTTAAGACCTGTCATTCAACTGTGTGTGGGCATCTCAGACACTTCCAAAGGTAGTAGGCGTCTGAAACTCAGCATGCTGGATGCTCTTGAACATCATAAAACATCAGCCTCTTAGCTCAAAGTGTTGAGGAGGGCCTGATTCCAAAATGAGGGGCTGTAAAACTATAGCCAACTAGACCAGGGGTGGCCAACCTGTTCCACAAAGAGCCACTGTGGCTGCAGGTTTTTGTTCCGGCAGCGCACCTGATCAGGCTTATTCAATCAACTGATCTGAGTCTTCAGACAGTTGATGGGTCAATCTGTGTGCTATGGACAGATTGGAACAAAAACCTGCAGCCACAGCGGCTCTTTGTGGAACAGGTTGGCCACCCCTTAACTAGACCATCAGATTCCATCAGGCCATTCTGGAGGAGATCTCTTTCTAAAGGTGCTATGAATCTGAAATTGCAGTATGTTGTAGGGTGGGCCCAGACGAGTGGATATATGCTGGTTTGGTCTTGACCGAAGCCATACTTTTCGGAGGGTGGGGCTTTTGCCATTTTCCAAATTTGAAGGCTCACCACGGTCGCAAAAATAGACCAAATGGCCTGAAACTCAATCTGCAGACCCCATAGGGGACCTGAAACAGACCCTCTGAACCCCACGACATAGACCCTTGGGGAAGCAAAGTTGCTCTAGGAAGGTGCTAACAACATGGAGGCAGCAGGTCCTAATACAAGACCTTCTGACAAGCAACATCGTCAAAAACCAGGGGGAAACTTCAAGATGAAAGTATTTTTCTCTCACTTCCTCCCTTCTCACTCAGGCACATTAAAACTGCAAACAAAATGGTGGAGCACATGAGTGTGTATTGCAATTCATAAACATTTACATTTATTAGTACTAGTATAAGAGTAGACACTGCATAGCAGGCTTGCCATGGGTGCCACAGCTATAAAGTCATGAAGGGTGGCGCGGTCGCTGCTAGAAGTTGGCGTTTTCTCAGAGTGAAAATGTAATAAACCATAATAAACGGTTAGTTCAAGAGTTTCGGTTCCTGAGTCATAAGAGCAGTTGTAGAAGCCCTACACCTCGGACACTTCATTAGTTTAGTGTCGATTCCTGTCTCAGTCTGCAAACGCTAAACATTGGCTCCATGACGCAGACTGACGCAGAGTCACACACAGTGTCTGTGCATCTCGTGGAGAGCGGCACTGAATTAACAGTGATACTTAAGTGATACTGATATGTTTGTATTGAGAATTGTTGGTGATGTAAGTAAAAGAAATAATTTGAAGTGGGAAAAAGTGAGAAAAAAAGTTAGATTTTGAAAGTCACGTGACATCAATCCGGTTCTCTGCTTTCCTGCTTTCATGCACCAGTCCCATGGCAACTAGGCTGATTATCTGACTACTCAGAGTCACTTGTGTTTCAGTCTAGTTGCCAGATTGTTATCGGAATATCCTTGACTATCCAGCACTCTTTCTTGTTCTTGCCTGCCTGTTGCCGTTTTTGCTTGATCCTGACTTTTGACTGTGTTTTCCAGCTGCCTCTTCAACTTCCTCTTCCTGACACCGTTTGGATAACTAAAATAACTAAAATGATGCAACATATTTTGATAAACCATGGACTTAGTGTAAAACATAATTTCCTCACAGGAATTATGGTAGATATACAGGTGAACTGCTATGATTAATCTTAGCCTGGCTGTTAGCCTGGTCTGCAGCAGGATAGCTGCAAAGAGTAAATCATAACTACATTCAATTTGTCCTGCTTTCATGCAACTGACTTGAGGCTAAATGTAATGAGTAATTGGTTTCTTTAGTCCTCTATAACATAAATGGGGGAAAATACCATAAAAAACTATCAATTTTCACAGTTTGGTGTCATTTTAATGCAAAGAACTAGTTGATTCAATGAGAAAATAATTGTTTGTTGCTGTCCCACTGCAATGATCAGTTGATCATGATCATTAACACATTAATACCTGTGGCAGTGAAGGACCCACACCACCTTATCATGTGACAAGATGGGGCCATTAACGTGTTAATGTGTGAATAGCTCCTCCACTCATCAACTAGTGTCAATGTGTGAGGGATTGGGGTTGAATGGTTCTTCATGATCACGGGGTCCAGAGGGTGTTAACTGCTGTGATGTAGATGAGCAGTTAAACTTCCCGGGATGGGATCTCAAGGCAGAGTTGGTTCTGGATTCTTCTGGATTACTAGACCTGAGGTGAGTTGACCATTGGGTGACATAAATATGAACAGTTACTTGCTACTAGTTGCAGTTTTACAGAAAATACTCATATACAAAGGATCTGAAACATACATGGAATTCAGCCATGGTCCACTAATAATCCCATTACCTAATGATTGTAATACTTATATATTGAACAGTGGCTTTTGCACAGAAATACAAAACCAGATAATTAAATAGTGATGTGAATATGCAGACCAGGGTGAAATAAGTTCACTGGGCCAGTCAATTAATCAATTTAACTAAGATATTACTAGATAAGAGGGAGAGGATTTTTTTCTGGGAATGTAGCAGCTCCCTAAGAAACATTCACAGTTCTTCTATCCCTTTTACCAGTAATGAAGAAGTTAATTAGTCCATATAAAGAGAGTGAATCATTGCTGAACATCTGGGGGGATGCAGGGTAAATTAACACACAGATGTCCCCTCTTCAGTGTAAGAAGTTCAGTCATGGTACACCTCTTCATATACACCTTCAAGCTGTAAATTCTCTCAGGGCACATTCTGACAAACACACTTAATTACATTGCACTGTTCTATATCATGAGCACACGTGAGCAAAAGGAGTGGTTTCATGTAATGAAGCCGTTATTTATCAAAGAGCTTCTCACATGAGGCTATGGGAAAATAATGAACCTATAACGCACCATTGAGGGAACACACTGCCTCTCACAGCCCCCACAAATTAGAATAATACAAAGTATGGCTAAGTGGGATTGTAAAATTCTATCTATCCAAAAAAGCTTCTGCCTACCCATACAAAATGTAATATACAAGCCTGGGAAGTATTAATGGTCTGCTTATATAACCTTCTTTTTTTAATCTGATTTATAGTCTCTTTCAGTATTCCTCACTCGCATAGAGAAATATAGGTGCCCCCACTCGCATATATTTGAGAAATGATTAACTCAGAATGCAGCTGCTGGAGTTCTGTGTTGACTACATTTCATGCCTTTATGAGTGTGACAGAGTAAATGGCTATGGTGCACTACAGGTGAGAAATGAACTCTGTCTGAGATGTTTAGCTAGGTCAGCTTGATTACAATGATCCAAAACAGCTGTAGCTACTGCAGAGCTGTTTCCATCAGAGCACATCTTCCCCCCATTGTATATATTGTCTGAGTTTCTTCCCAGCAATAGTTAGAGCAATGATGGTGCCATTACTGGAGATGATTAATATGAGCAAGCATCATTACAAACCTCTGAGGAAACAATGGAGCATAAACCCCAAATACAGCAAAGTGAGTACCGTGGGCATTATGAGATAAGTAATTGGCACACCATTCAATAATTAAAGCTCATCATTTTAATGTGTTAATGTTCGTCGGCATCTGAATACTGCAATAGTTCTGATTATATGTAATCTGCGGTCTCTTCCCAGTGATGGTGTGAAAGCTTCAGCATTGCATGATCTCACTTGCACAGAGATGAGAGCAGAGTGTAGTCAAGCTGAGTGATGCAAAAGAAGTCACTGCTGCTTTAATACAGACATGTGCAAGGGTGATGCAGTGCCCCCCCCCCCCCCCCCCCCCCCCCCCCCCACACACACACACACACACACAGACACACGCACATACATGCAGGCTTTTGTGCCTTGGATCAAACAATAAGCTCCTTCTATCTACTCTCTCTGAACTTAAAATCACAAATCTAGGAACCACATTTCAATACCTTTACAATTACTTCCATCTTTTGATGGCTCAGGTAAATGTCTTCATTGCAAGGAAGCCAATTCTTCTTATTTATTCTCAGCTTCTTAGTAGGGACAGTATCTAAGCAGTGCTCCACCCTTCTTCCTTCTTTTAACACTGGTTTCACCTATACTATTGAACTAATTCCAGGCTCTGAGAAGGAATAGTAACTAAATAAAAAGTGACTACAGATAGTAGTCACTACTGATAGTTAGAAACACAGATAATAGAGTATGTACTGACCAGATAATATATGATACACACACACATACACTCATAAATCAGACCAGTCTTAAAATTGTAGGAGCCATGAATATAAGTCAATGAATTATATATGATGAATTAGATTGGGTATTTGTTATGGTGTTTTGTTTAATTAGTTAGTGGTTTATTTTGTTTGAATATGTGATCACAGTAGAAGTAGGTCCTTGTATGTCTGCCTCCTCACCTGCACAGGCTCAGGTATGAAGAAGAGAGAGAGGAGTGAGGAGCTGGGTGCCGGAATTTTTGTTGACTGCTATTTCTACTAGCTTGACTGCTGTGATCATTTATGGGTTTTTTGTGCACGTCATCTTAGTTTGTTTATTCTATTTCTTTAACAAACTCTGATTAACTTTTTGATGTCAGCACCTCATTTTTTGGAAGCGCATCTGACAATTAGTAGGGCCTCAGCCTCTCAGTGACTTTCTTTGTTTTAGTAGCCGCTACAATGATTATTCAAACAGGTAAGTTATACCTATTTTAAATTTCTTATATGAACTCCTTCACCAATTCAAAATTAGATTTACCTCTATTACAACCGCCCCATGTACAAACTGATAACCAAAACAGTAATTGAAAATCAAAAATTATCAAAAATATCAAATAAACAACCGCTCTGGTAGGAGTCACCAGTTAGTTGTGGTTTGTCACTGAGGAAGATTAAAACTGTGTCATTGCATCAGGTCACCACCCCGAATACTGTGTAGCTTGTTTACCACTGACAAAACCTTCACTCTGATCAGTGTCCCAGCCAAGGAAAAAAGCCTGACCAAAACCAGTAGGACTTTGTCCCTATCCCTTTTCTTCTTAATATCCAACCATGTAGGTATAGCCTTCTAGCTTCCAATTTGCTGTTTTACTGCTTCCCACTTGTTAATTAGATTCTCCTTTTTAGCAACTTCGTTGCTCAAACCCTATTTAAACTCTCTTGTGTCTTTTTAGGGTCCGAGCAACAAAGTAGCGAGAACCCTCTTAAATGTGTAGTGTTTCTTTTAGGGGTCACAGAATCACAGGGATGCTGCTCGGCGAGATTCCTCTTCAAAGTGTGCTAAAAAAGAGAAGAGTATTGGGATGGCCTTTGACGTGCATTTACCCTGCGATTGCCAGAACCCAGTGGGGTGCAAATGTGAGGACCCACTCACAGCTTTAATCCTCTCTCCTTTGTATCTCTGCTTTGTATCTCTGCTACCACACCCGTTGCTAAGGTCTCCATAACTAAAGTGTTGCACCTGGTGTCTTAAAGGAGCAGTCTCCCATAAAGGGCAGTGACATTAATGTTGTTTATGCGTTTTTATGGGTTAGTGATAAATAATAGTAATGAATGAAATTGAGAAAATTGTCAACATAACTATTGGTTGGCTTGGTTCTTTGCTGGTATAAATCTGTAGTCTCAACAATAATCTTTGAGGGTACATAGAAAGAAATGATGAGGAAAATAAATACATTAATATATATAATAGCATATATATAATATATATAATAAATGTGTTCATAGACGTACAAATATAAATTTGGATAGCTGAATGACTTTGGAACCTCTTAAAATAGCCAAAATGCTATTATGTTATTTTAAAATCAATACATTTAAAATCAATTTAAATAAGACACCTGGACAGATTCAATTCAATACCATAGCCAATATAATGACACCATGCAAGAATGTTAATAAAATAGTACAGGGTGTTTTTTTTTTTCAAGCTCAGCACTTACTTTACTGACCACAATATGTGCTAGGACTGTTGTGATAGCAATGAGCTGAGAAACATTGCTCAGAACCTATACCCAACATGCCACAGCAATGTCTCTGATTTTTGGTATATCTTTCTGAATTCATGCTTCGATGCAAAATAAACTGAGAAAAAGTGAAGTGTGGCTTTGGAAACAGTTTGGAATGATCCTCCAAATAGTTGTTTACTTCAGAAAAGTGCATAGTGGTGTACACCACTGTTTACTGGATTTGAGTTTGAGTTTTATACGAGTTGTTTCAAAACTGATGAGCTGTGCAATGGTACAGTATGTGTTAGATCTCAGTGGTTTCAGCATTTCTTTGGAAGCATGCAACCTAAACATCCCAAAAGAGATCATACCTCAAGAACCCCCAGCCACTCCCAGGCCAAGCTCCAACAACTTTGGAGATGTACAGTTTGCATCAAGCAGGAAACTTCTCAGGACAAATCACACCTCAGGACTACACAGCAACACCTCAAATCCTTCCTGTGGACATTGTCTCAGACGTGGTCCCCAATTCTCATCAGCATTTTGGAGGGAGTTTTGCAAGTTGCTGGGAGCATCAGCCAGCCTTACCTCTGGCTTCCATCCACAATCAAATGGGCAGACGGAGAGGATAAACCAGGAGTTGGAGACTGCCTTGCGTTGTCTGGCAGGCAAGGATCCATCCTCTTGGTCCTCCCAGTTACTTTGGGTTGAGTACGCCCACAACTCTCTGCTCTGTTCTTCCACAGGTCTCTCTCCATTCCAGTGTGCATATGGTTACCAGCCTCCTTTGTTTCCTGCCCAGGAGAGAGAGGCATCCTGTCCCTCTGTCCGGGTCTTCATTAAGCGTTGCCGCAGGCTGGTTATCTACTAGAGACCTTCCCCTGAAGGTGGAATTAAAGAAACTCGCTCCCAAGTTCATCGGTCCTTTTCTCATCCAACGCATCATCAACCCTGCCGCTGTTCGCCTGAAGCTCCCTTGCACTCTAAGGGTGCAGCCCACATTCCGTGTTACCCGGATAAAGCCTGTGGTTACGTGTTCCTTGACGTCTAACAAACCCCCACCGCCACCTCCTCGAATGGTTGGAGGTGTTCAAGTGTTCACTGTGCGACTGTTGATACGTTCTCGCTATAGAGGGAGAGGAATTCAGTATTTAGTGGACTGGGAGGGATACAGGCCTGAGGAGAGATCATGGGTTCCTGCCCGACACATTCTGGACCCTGACTTGGTATCCCAGTTCCATCAGTCGCACCCTGATCAACCTGGTGGAGTGGGAAGCACCAGGGTCATTCAGAGGGAACGGTGCAGGCCCAATCCTCAGCACCGTCAAGATCGATCCCTCCACCGACCTCCCACCACCCACCCTCTCGAACCTATCTCTTCTCTCCATCCCCACTCCAAACCCTTTCGGTTCTACCAGTCATCTTCACCTTACCACCTATTAGTGGAATACTTATACACATTCCTTGGGTTCTCTCTTTGCCAGATTGTCACCGTTCTCATGTGTTTTATTCCAGCACTCACCCTGTCTCTAATCTCCCGTTGCCGACCTGTTTTGCCCCCAACTCCAGTCTTTGTCACCAACCCAGATGAACCAGACTGCCCTTTGATCTCGATCTCCTTCTGTCTGCTCCCCGGCTCCTTGACTAGCTTCAGTCTCCTCGACCACGTTCTCTGTCCCGGCCCTGGTACTCGATCCGCCTTCCGTCCCTCGACCACGAGCAGTCATCCTCCCGCCTACGCACCCCGCCTTCCATCCCTCGACTCTGTGTGGCAGCCGCTACAACGTGTAAGCTCCTCCCGGCCTTGGCGACCATCCCTCCATCTGTTCCCGGCCTCAGACTCACAACGCCTGACTCCCAGTCTCTCTAATAAATTCCCTGCCGATGCAGACATGAGCTCCTGTGTTGCTTTTGGGTCCCTGCTACAGTCCGCGTTACACTGATTCCAAACCTACTCGGTAAAACTTCTTGATCATAGGCTGCCATGGCTGCATTAACTGTTTTTGGATCAACCCCGCCTACCTGTTTCTCAGCCACTCCAGCTCTACTGCTTCCGGCTCACTGTTGCCAATCAGCGGAGTATTTCTGCTCACTAGGTGCATGCAGTCAGCAATCTTTTCAGCTCCTGATCTTTTTGGAACCTACCCAGTTTGTTCCTAATCTGTCTTCGTCTCTTCTACCCACCTGATTGACCTGACTTTGTTAAAGATTACGATGCCTGTCTGGAGCTCTTCATGTCAGACCAGAGCTTTGTCTTCGATTCTGCCTACTACACAACCTGTGACCTCAGGTGTAATCAGGTGATTAGGACACCTGATTCTGATCATTTGAATGGTTGAGCGAATACTTTTGGTAATATAGTGTACGTATGTAACTTCCTTGTGAAACTCTCCAGTCATTTATTCTTACAAGACCGTTGGACCAGTTTTGTGATTAAACAAACCAATCATCAAGCCAGCTTCTTCAAGTCCTTTCCTTAGTTTTCCTCCAGCCACATAGAAAGGAAACAAAATCTTTCAGTTGGCACTGTGATCCGGATTAGAAAGACAGTAAATGTTTCATATGTGAGCAAGAAGCCTTGTCAAACCTGGTTGTTGCACAGCAAGTAATCTCATCTATTACTGTCACTATCATTAAAGTTTCCAAGGTACATCACATTTGGCAGTCTGCATGCATTTAACAAACTCTGTGCTGAAGTACTTCATGAAGTTTTGTAAATTCACAATTGGGCAATTATACTAAAATGGACATGTACAGAATACACATTGTCTTTTTTTTTTTACAACTTTTTTACAATATCTATCATTGAGAGCAAGATATGTGATAGAGTGTAAAACCTGTTAGTGGTCCCACACAGTCGGAGATATGTAATTTTTTCTTGACAAACCATTCTACCAAAAGTAAAATATATAAATAGAGGAGTACTGAATAAATTCTGAACAATTTCCACCCTTAGTTGTTTCTAATGTAGTAGTCTATAGCAGTAGTATAGTAGTAGTCTAATCTGCAGAGATCCTTCTTATCAACTAGAAAATTCCACTGCGCTGAAATTTCGAGAGTGCTGCGGAATGTGCGCCCCTTGGTTTGCCTGTCTCACAAGACACCATTCTGTGAGTGTGTGCATGTATGATAGAGAGACTGAGTGTGTGTGTGTGTGTGTGTGTGTGTGTGTGTGTGTGTGTGTGTATGTGTGTGTGTGTGTGTGCATGAAGTGCTCATGTGTCTGTGAGGTCATCTGTGAGCCTGCTGCAGCAGGAGGCTCTCTGTCAGCAGAGGAGCAGACACGAGGCACTTGACCACATGCTCTTTGAGAAGGTACTGCTGGAAAAAAGATCCAACCTATCAACATGCAACTCGGTACACAGACCACAAGATTCTTTAATTTTTTTAATTAAAATGAAGTTTCTAAGTGTTGAATTAAAACTAAGTTTGACTTTGCTTGTTTGTCCCATTCATTAGTGCTCCGGGAAGGTGCACGATTGTTCTTCTGCGTGTTTATTCTTCTGCATCATCATCTTATAATTATTATAGCGAAATATCGGTCGTCTGTATCTTGAAAATGCTCCATCGCATACACAAAAATGGCACATCAAAATGTGCGACTCGGCCCCAGCAAGTGTGGTGTGCTTTGATCCCAATAAAATTCCCCTGAGGGGCCATGGCAAGGGATCAATATTCATGCCCGCCACATGTATACCATTGGTGTTAGCCTCACTGCCTTTGTAATGTAGCTTTTCCAACTTGTTCTGCATGTATTATAAGTGGAATGAAGTTGATGTGGTCAAATATATGGAATTACTACATGTAAGTGTAAAACTTGATTACTTCCTGTCACCACTGTCAAGCTCCATGGGTGAGGTAGGAAGATAGTGTATCAGGCTATGCAGGATGGAGCCCTCATCATGTCCAGCAAGTTTCAAGCGGCCACGATCAAGTATGTGGGCGTGAGAGCTGTTCAAAGTGAAAGTGTGAAAAAAACACATTTTGACACATTGTAGCAACCACGCCCTTTGACTCACAGAAATTGCTTTGACAAGTATTGGTCACCATGGTCTCTGGATGATCTGTACTTAATTTGAAGTCAATCAGGTAAAAGCCCTAGAAACAGCTCCTTCTAAAATAGAAATGGCCGACTTCCTGTTGGGTTGAGGGCGCGGCTTCAAGAGGATTTTTTGTGCAGCTCAGTGTGCTCTATAAACCCAAGTTTCATGCATTTAGGCGAAACTCAGAAGTGGGGCTTGCCGTTTCAAATTGTCTAGGTGGCGCTATTGCACAAATTTTCCCTGTGCATTTTGAACGGCTTTAAAGTATGAAATTTTTGGCTGATCCCAATGTGTGTGCTGAAAATGGTGCGTTTTCAAGTTCTTCATTTGGGGATAATAATAATAATAGTAATGAAAAGAAACACTACAGATTTAAGAGGGTTCTCGCAACTTCATTGCTCGGACCCTAATAATAATAATAATAATAACTACTAAGTAATTAAAAGATAAATCCAATAAGGTAAAGTAATAATAGAATTGATGTGCATGATATTCAGCTCAGCTCCTTCTGTGTGTCGTTGTAAAGCTGTATGGCCCTGGGGACAAAGGAACGCTACAACCTATCCGTCCTGCAGGAGAGAGACTGGAGTCTGTTGCTGATCAGGCTCTTCTGGCTGATGAAGATGGAATGTAGAGGATGCCGACTATTGTCCATAATGGATCACAGCCTGATCAGGGTTCTCCTCTCAGCTGTAGTAGTGAGCGTTTCCAGCTCCATGCCCACCACAGACCATGCCTTCCTCAACAGTCTGTCTAGACTCTAGTCATTTTGTGTCTCTCTTTCTGCTACTGCCCCCCCAGCACAGCACGGCATAAAAGACACAGCTAGCCATCACAGACTGGTACAACATTAGCAGGAGTTGAAGGATCTCAGCCTCCTGAGGAAGTATAGACTGATCTGTCCTTTCTCATAGAGTGCATCTACATTGAAAGACTGGTCCAGCTTATTCTCTGGGTGCACCCCCAGGTACTTGAAAGTGCTAACTGTCTCCAGTTTTTCAAAGGTAACAGGCAATATTGACAGGGATATTTTCCTGAAGTCAATCACCATTTCCTTGATTTTGGTGGTGTTAAGCTGTAGCTGGTTGGCCTTGTAGTCATAGATCCTGGCCTCTATGGCTCTTGTATCTTGGGCCTGTTCTGGTGCTGCCATGATTATTGCCTCTGTGCTGTCTGTCAGTCCAGCCCTTTCCAGCCACTGGTGGATCCTATCAATATTAGCCACTTGTTCAATCTGACAATGATACATGCTAAGTAGGGGTTTTGTCCCTCCAAGATGTCTGCTCCTCTTCCTTTTCCTCTGCACCCTGGGTTAAGGTTAAGGTTGGTGTTAACCCCCCTGCCTGGGGGGCTAGCCTCAGAGTCTGTTTTGGACCATGATCTTCCTTTTCAAGTCAGAGGCTGATGGTATCTGATGTGGGGGGTGGTGGCCTTGTGTCATTGCTCCCCTCTTGCCGTGTATGCTCGCTCGGTAAGCTTGCTCGTGTCTTGTTTTTCAGCAGTGATTTGTGATGCTTCATTCAAGTACATATATATGATATACCTGATGTCTGGCCATATGTCAGTGTTCATAGACCGGATGGTTTGGGGAGCTGGTATGGATCACTATTGAGTCCAACTAACCTCAATTCATTTTAATTTTCCATATTTTTATTCTATGAAGAAAGGAGGACAGAGCATCAAGGCCATGCCTGGAAGTCTGGGGTCATGCCTGGACAGAGGGCCTGTCAGCAAGTGCCTGGGTGCACTTACGGTCGAATGACATCAAAATGATCATGCAGACTCGGGAAAGGTTCTCGATGGGTGGGCCAAAATTTTGTTTTATTGCCCCAAAGCATTTCCGTGATATGAGCTCACCTGCTGTTTGGCACCTTTGCCACCAGTTTCAATTGGCTGTAGCGGGCAAAAAGATTCAAATTCGAAAACACCACCTACCAAATCATGATAATAAGAAAACTAATAAACACAATGTGTTCCAGCAGTTTCACTGCTTGGACCCAAATATACCTGCCTTGGCGTCCAGACATATGAAAGAAAACTCCTACACTGAACACACAGTGACACAAATGGTACAAAGCATCCAAAAAGCACACACCAAAGCATGGCAAAGTGTGACTCCAAAGCATCTCTTTGTGAAGAATGAAGCTGCTGAATACAAAAACAAGATAGTATATAAAACAAGATTTCTGCATAAGGAGACCAGAGCCCTGTTCCATGAAGCAGGCTTACCAGTTAAGACAGGCTTATTTGCTAAGCCTGGCTTATTTTCAAGGGAATTCAGTTCCATAAAGCAGGCTTATCTTAGTTAAAAAATAAAAGCAGCAACAACATGTGCCAGGTGTGGCCAGGACTCAAGCACCTCACCCACTCCAAGTCCAGCAGAACCATGACGGCTGAGGGCAACACTCTGCTAGCAGAAGAACTTAACCACTTTGCACGCTTCGAGGTGGAAGGTCCCAAGGAAGCCGCAGCTCAACCACCAACTACAGCATCCCCAGCATCATAGTGCAGGAACATGACGTGAGGCGCACACTGAGGGCAGTGAACCCCAGGAAGTCCACTGGACCTGATGTGACCAGGAGGGTCCCCCGGGTGTGCGTAAATCAGTTAGCTGGGTTCTTCCCCAGTATCTTCAATGAGTCACTGTCCCAGTCCTACCCTCTCCCCTCCCTACAGGACCTCAACAGCACCTGCTGTCTCAACAGGGCACGCAGTATGCTGAGAAACAGCACACACCCAGGACATTGGGTGCTTCAGCTGCTGCCCTCTGGTAGACGTCTCAGAGTGCTTAAAGAACGGACTAGGAGACTCAGAGACGGATCAACAGGGCCATAGCCCTGTCATGTGAACCTCCATAAACATTAGACACATCTTGTATCAAGCCACACTGAGAAATATGTGCACCTATGCAAATGTGTAACTGTCTACCACCGATATGTGCAAATTGTCTTTTGTACCTGTTGATACCACTACTGATTGATCATACGGATCATAAGTGCAATACTCTGTGATATGTCTAATAAGTCTTCTACCTGTCACCAATAACTATGAACATAAGTGCAACATTCTGTGAATAATAGTCTTAATAATATATAATAAAATATATTATTAATATACATGAATATTAAACAAGTAAATAATATATTAATAAAATATGTCTTATATTTGTCAATTTCCCTGAGGGAGTCATCTGTTAATGTAACTGTTAATATAATTCAAATTTTTGTGTTATTATTTGTATTTCCCTTATTAGAACACATTTTTACAAATTATTTTGAAAGTCTGTGGATGTAATGCATGTAGCTCCCTTCTCTCATCAGTCTGCACTGTTCCCCACTGTTTTGGAAAATTATATTGTGGTACACCTTAATATCAGTGGGCAATTTTATTTATTTGATACTGTGTTGTTTGTAATTGCTGTTGAAAAGACTTTAAAAAAAAAACGCCATTTCGGAGTTGCAGTTCACCCCGGTACCCTTTAGAGGGAGCACCTTCCGCCTCCCTTCAGATGAAGATTCGGAGGAGAAGATGGTGATTGGCTCGATCTCTGTACTAATCAGTTATCGTTTCCCTCCAGGTTGGTGCTCCATGAACACTGTAAAAACTGTGTCCCTCTGTTAAATGTAGTTATGTCCTGTACTTGTGAGAGGTTTGTAATCTAATTTTTGTGGTAGAGAAACCGGAATAAAAAGTAACGGTTTTAACGGTTATATTAGGAAGAGTGGCTTTGACGGCCGTATTGTGTAAGTGTTAATGCGTTTCTGTGTGGGTGTGCATGCTCCCCGGTGTGATTGTGTTTTATTTATATCTTATTAATTCTGCTTGAAACATCCTGTCAGGGCATTGTTGATTTTTGTAAGATAAAAGTTCAGGAAAGATACGTTTTGTATTTGTATTTTTAAATATTGTCATTTGGACAGTTTGCCTTATGAGTGTTGTTTCATGCTTTTTTTCTGAGGTCTTTTAGATACACTGCTAAAATCAAAGAGGGTTTATGGTTTACATATATATATAATATAGTTCATTTGATTTCTTGACTTGAATGAAGGGATGTGAAAGTGAAACTGAATGTGTGTGAGTGATGTGACCTACCACTGTAGAAACTGAAAATTAACTTGAATTTCACCAACAAATGTATGTTTTTAAACCGAATGATAACTAATCTATTGTTGAAATTTTGTAATAAAAAGAGATGAAGATTCGGAGGAGAAGATGGTGGTTGGCTCAATCTCTGTCCTAATCAGTTATCGTGTGTCTCTCCAGGAACTTTATCGTTATTATTTGTTCCCACAGTCCTGACTGGGACTTGTAACAATATTGTAATGTAGAATTAATGAAAGAATGTGGAAAGTGGGAAAGGTGATTTCTTTACTAGAAATTATCTTAATACCCTGATTGCAAAGAAGTAAACAGAAAAAAACAAAAAGGAACAAATCATCCATATGGGGATAAAGCACTGTTCAACTGCATTGAATGTCATGTTATGTACAATTTAGCAGTCCATCCATTCATCCCTCCATCTCTGGTCTGCAGTCATGTTGCACTCTGGAGGTGTGGCTTCAGAGAGAAGTCTGTGGAAAGAGGTTGGACTTAGGTATGCTCTGTATGCTCTAGATATCGATTTCCCCTTTAATGTATCACTGTTCAAAGATGTGTTGATGTTTTCTATCATGTAGAATGTTTGCGGGAACCATTTTGACTAAGACAGAAAGTTATTTTCCTATGATTTTTTCCCTTATGTGTGCATGCACGAGTGTGGATATGCTAACACGTCATGTAATTGCCTAGATGGTAAACATATTTTATCTTTTGGGGGACACCTTTGCCTTTAAGGATAGTACAGCTAAGAGATGTCGTACAGGAAAGAGGAATATATGGGGAGGACATGTAGAACAGGAATCAAACGGAGGTCGCTGCGGTTTGACTTGAAAGCCTGTACATGGGGGTCCCTGCTTTACCCACTCTGCCACCACTGTACACTGAAAAAAGTGATTTTGGAAAATTGTATTAAATTTACCCTATTATTGTAATCATCCAAGAAACCCTATACATCCTATACTTACTACATGGAAAACAGGATATAATCCTTGTTGGCAGGTCATGACACTAGGCATCTTCATCTTCCTCTAGATGATTGGCTGTTTGTGAAAAGGGGCGGAATATATGCTGTCTTTGCAATTATGGATTATTTAATTCAAAATGAACAGTGCTCTGTCCCATATATATACCCATAACTCCATGCCTCAGACCGTGTGTCTGGTGAGCAGGACACAGAACTTTTCAGGACTGCCATCTTCCTCTTCCAGCCAGTGACGAATGTGAAGACAAGCTATTTCCCTATTTCTATTTCCAACGCGAATGCAAGTTATGACATATGAGGCCTTCCACTTCACTTATATTTGGCATGCGCCTGTATAATGTGCCATTACTTGAAGCGAAAGTTGAACCTATTGTAGGTCCTAAATGTAGGACTGCTGGTAATTTCAAGTTTTGAACAGGTTGAAATGCATGTGTCAAATGCTAAAGGCATGAGACTTAAGAACCCTGAACAGTTACAACAGTTCTCGCCCCTCCTTCATCGCTATAGACACCTATATGCAGTCATATTATTTACGCTGAGTTGTAATACACAATGTAAATAATAAACCCACACAGGATATATAGAACCATCCATATTTGTCTTCCTATGCATGACCAAGACTCACTGATAGATCCCTCTGCATTCACCAGTTATGGGGCCAACCACCCAACCCAACCAAACCCCCCACCCACCCTTGGTGATCCTGTGCTTTGATTTAAAACATGCAAGGAATTATTTGCCATGTTCCATGCATCAACACTACTCTCTAAGTCAGGGTTTTTCTTGGGAGTCCTGCCGCAGCCTTTGCGAGGGTCTAAGGACAAGGTTTTTTTACTATGTACACATTGTTGCTCACTTTGTAAAGTGCCATCTCGTATGTACTGGCACCTAAAACAAATAAAGCTGTTGTTGAAAAGGTTCATAATCATCTTCGCTGGCCTCTCTGGTGTAGTCGTTTATCTTCTGGTTGCCGACACCCCCATTCCTGAGTGGCCTGAGATGCTTCCAGCATCTTGGCGTTCACCAAATTCTTCTCCTAACTGTCGCAAACTGGTTGCTGATGCCCTAACCCTTTATTGAGGCTTTATTGAGGCAGGGAACAGGGGTAACAACCAGCCGTTATACTTACATCTTATGAAAATAAATGCTGAACATACCATAAAAAGACCATGTAAAACAATAACATCAATAATAATAATATAATTTTATAAATACAATAATAATAACAACAATAATACTTTATTATTCATTTTATACTAAGTTAGCACAGTTAGCATTTTTATTTTACTTTTATTTTGACTTGACTTTTGACAGTGTACTTTGGTACACTGACCATAATGGTCAATATTGTTCTATTGAAATGCAAGCAGTGGACACAGCAAGCTCCTATTTGTCCATGACAGCTGCCCCATATGAACTCAACAATTTACCTGCCAAAGAAAAGGTAGGTAATATCTTGAATTCAGCCCAAGACTCAACTGTAAGATATAATGTCGTGCTGTTTACCTCCATATTTTACATTTATGTTATCTAGCAACTATTACACTATGGAACAGAACTATATGACTGTAGAGGCTGTAACAACTGTTACAACTAAACAACTGTTGCCTGACATTTCTTTAACGCATTTAACGAGAATTATTTCTTAGTGTTTTATTGCAGGTTCTGATTAGGGAAATACACATCAATAAAGCCATCAAACACAATTTTAACAAATTTCCAAAAATTGTGACTGCCTGATGGTGTTGCGGTGTTGAACTAGTCAGTAAAATGCTGGCTAACGTGCGTGCCTTTGCTTGCCACCAAGTGACATCATGTCAGGTAACAGGCCCTTAACATTGTCAGTAAGGCAGCTGTGCAAAGTCAGACTGTCGGAACCAACATCTGCCAATAGAAGCTGAGGCAACTAGTCACCCCCTTTCCGCCAGGGTTGGCTGCGTCCAGTATACTATTTATTTATCTACACCAACTATCTAGTGTCTCCTATGGATCTTGTTGCAGGTTGTTGACCTCAGGGCCCAGTGCATCATAAGTGAATCAGAGAAACAGACATCCACGGTGGGGATGTGTTAAGGTTCACCATGTGCTCCTGCAGCTTGTGCAGGTAGATGACATGGATCATGGGTCTGTGCGGGCTCACACCAGTCTTTGAAATGCATAAGAAATACATCAAGTGAACAATTGGCCATAGATGAAAATGGATGCGTGTCTTGAATTCATAAATAAACAAAGCCCCCACAGATAACCACAGCCGCCTCTGCAGCTGAGCTTTAGCAACTCATCAAAATGAATGCCACGTCTGAGAGCAGGAAATCAGTGTTTCAAGTGGTTATTACTGATATCCAAGCCATTGTGATGATGATGATGATGATGATGATGAAGAGGAGGAGGAGGAGGAGGAGGAGGATGACGATGGTGATGATGATGATGATCATCATCATCACCATATTTTTTATGTATAGTGAGTTAATAATATACCAGGGTATCATCAAGTCAGGCTCTAACGCTGCTCGCCATGTACTGTGAATGGCGCTATTGTGTGCCTGTGAGGGATGGATGAGGCTCTGACAGGTTTGAAGACAGTGGCGTCCGTGTCTTACCGTCAACAGCCAGGGAGCCCTGCAGCATCAGCACCAGCAGCGCAACGACGGTCGCGCCGCTCCGCGGCCAGCAGGACTCCGTCCTTCTTGTCTCTTTCTTTGGATGGTGTGGCTCGCCAGCCCCGCGGCCACTGCTTCCACCATCTGAGAGGTGCGCATGTTTGGGAGCCATTGGTCAACCAGTTAATCCTGAGCAGAGGGCATCTAGCGGTCCTGCTGTGGAGAGACGCATCCGAACCGGACCAGCAGGACAGTGCTCTCCATGAGCCTCCTGCAGCTGCTGCTCGCTCACAAAAACACAGGCAAACAGATGTGAATCAACCCGATACGGTATTACGATTTCTGCCTGTCTGCCTGCTTGTCTGCGTGTGTGTGTGGGGTCCAGTCTTCCTGCAGCAGCCTCAACCAGCTCACCATATCTGCTGCAAGCTGCAGCAATGAGCGCACCGGAAAAGTGTTGCCGCCTTCAAAATAAACTCATTCAGACTGTGTAGACGTGATATGGCTGATATGGTTTGTGAAGCGGCTCATGCTGAAAATAACAGCAACATTTTGTCACATTTAGCTTCAAATAATGTCTGCATCCGAACACGCATCCGGGATTGATTTTTATGAAGGTTACTTTTTAGTCAATTTATGACAATATTGTTGGAGATGTAGCAGATGGTTAAATGTAAAAATTAAGTAAAAAAATGTTTCACCTTAATGTTACATGTTAAATCTGAATGTCAAATCGAAATCTCAAATATAATCAAAATCTTACATCTAAATGCTAAATAAATGTTAATGTTAAATCACTATAATCTTCTGCGCAAGTGTGACATCTGCAAGCCCTCTGTCACCTTTGCTCTGAGAAAACACATTTTCGTTTTTACAGATATTTTAAATTTTTCATCCTCAACACCAGGATTTTAAATAGTGTTCCATGAAGTCAGGATACTCATTTATATTATTTATTTTGAGGTTCTTTCTGTGTGTGTGTAGGCTCATCACCTCTGCACTGTGTGTGTGTGTGTGTGTAGTCTGACAAGTGAAGTCTGTTTTTGTTTTGTTAAAAAATAAAGTGAGGAAAAAATTCAGGCAACAGGATTTGAACGAGGCTTCCCTGTCCAAGCAACATTAGGTCTATTAACTGAGATATACAGTATTCTACTTTGGGTGAGAGGTGTTGTATCTATGTAATGTAAAGACTAGATAATGACTCCAGAATCTGGGGTTTAGGAAGAAAAGGCTGGACTATGTAAATTGACCTTCTTGTTACGCAACAAGGAGACTGAAATCAAAATAGTTTGTTTGGAGACAAATTCTCTACAGCAATTAACTAAACGTTGACTTAGTGGTCAAATCTTGTGTTTCAGGGTAGATGACCATATTTTCATGTCTGGAAACAGGAATGGAAGAATTTCTCACTTTTATCTGAGGTCTCCATAGTTTTTGACTGTATTATCTTGTCTGGTGATTTTCATGTTTTAATTCAGATCGACATTGAAACAGATGCAGATGCCACAAACTAATAGATTATTAGAGGCATTTAATTTCTCACAGCATATTCGGGCATCTACCCACAACTAAGGACATTCACTTGTCCTTATCATCACAAAAGGGCTTAACATCATTGTATGGATGTAAATGTCTGAAATGAATAATTAATGGAAATACAGTTTAAAGCTTTCAAAGAACTGTGTACAGCCATGGATCCTGTGAAAAACTTCCCCACCAAAATAGAAAACATCTGTGATTACACTTGATTGCACAAATTCTTCATGCACAAACGGCTCCCTGGAGAATTAATATGGTCAACTCAAAGAGTTTAAGGTGAAGTTCCACCAGGTGGAGAGACAATGGAGAAAAATCATAATGACATCTGAAAAAACTCAATGTATATAACCAAGTAATTAAACAGACTTCCTCTGTCATGCTTCTGTCTGTTCTCTGCATCTGTGCTCCTCCTCTCACTCTGCTCCTCCTGTCTTGTTCTTGCTTTCTCCCTATTAGCTGGCAGTTGACTCATCAGCTGGGTATTTAAACCCACCTGCACTGTGAGTCAATTGCCAGACCGTTGCCTGCAACTCTCCATGCCTCCTGTTCTGCTTGTGTCGTGCTTCGTTCCTGTCCTGACCATTCTGATTCCTGTCTGGATTGGTTTCCCGTTCAACCAGGTTTTGTTTCTGATTTGGCCTTTGATTTTGTTCTTGTTCTTGTTTTTTCTTGGCCCAGGTTTATTTCTTTGATTTGTTAGTTTGTTATTTCTGGATTAGCTTAGTACCTGCGGAGGCTGTTAGCCCCAGGTTTATTTCTGTTGTTTAGTTAGAGAGGTTCTCATTGTTACCTCCCCAGTCTAGGAGATTTGGGTTATAACATGATCTGAGCTCCCCCCGCTTCTCTCATCCCCAAGAAGGTGGCCGAGTCAACATTCACTTATCTTTGAGTGGCTTTTATTTCAGGAGCGAGAACTAAAAATGCCCAAAATAACAAACAAAACCAAACTAAGGATCCCTAAACTTTCTACCACAAAAGAACAAAACAAAAGACAGGATACCACTCTAAATTCTAACCAAAAACAGGAGAAAAATAGTTCCAACACAAATAAAGGGCTTCACACTCCACAGCTAATTCAATTTTCAAGACTAACTTAAATCTGAACACATGTCAAACACACACACAGCCATGGTTGGGGATGAGGAAGGGAGAAAGGTCCTGCAACAAAGAACACACCTACACACACACACACACTGACACTGATTGCAGATCAGCACACTAACACACACACATTCACAATAACACAACAGGTCCTAGACCAATGGTTGTGACACTCATGTTGTATTATCTTGTTCCTGCGGAGGTCATTGGCCCCAGGATTATTTGTGTTAACATTACAGATGAGCAGGCCACAGGCGCTATTTTGGAACCAGTGGTTCCTCGAGCGACAGTTTGGGAACCTCGTCTAGAGGGTCCAGAGCGCTTTAGTGGCGATCAGGAATCAGTCAGTCCCTTTCTTACTATCTGTTCTCTTTTCTTTGCACTTCAGCCGGTTACGTTTGCCTCTGGGGCTCTTACGGTGGCTAACGTTATTAGCCATTTAGCAGGACAAGCACGAGCATGGGGAACAGCCGAGTGGGACCACGGGTCTCTTGCCTATGTGTCATTTGAGAGTTTTGCTGCCGAGATAGGCAAGGTCTTTGGCTTTGAATCCTGCACCTGAGCCGCACCGCACAGTTGCCGACTACTCGATTGAGTTCAGAACCAGGGCCACTCGATTGGGCTGGAATACAGCTGCTTTGGTGGAGGCTTATCTAACTGGGTTAAACGACTACATTCTTGATGTGCTTGTTTTTCATGACGTTTTGCCTCACTAGATGATGTTATTGAGCTAACGGTTAGGATAGATAATCAAATTCAGGCCCGGAACTTAGCTCGTGCAGCTATCAGGGTGTCAGCAGAGCGGAGACAGAGCCAGAGCTGCTGATTATTGGTCAGTCTACTTTGAAGCCTGAAGAGAAAGAGGGTTGTGTCGATCAGGGTTGTGTTTTTACTCTGGCGGTTCGGGACATTTTTCTGCGCCTTGTCCAGTAAAAGACAAGGGCTTACCAGCGAAAGAGAAGGAACTGGTCCTGATCTTTCTGTCATGAACCATGAACCGGACTTTAGAAGCTTCCGAGTCTGGATTAGTTCTGCCTCTCTGTGCTGTGCTATTGAGCTTTGAGAGGGGGCGATCCCTTCCCAAAGTCATCTCCATTCGTTCTCTGCACCTGAGTACGAGGCTATTGAGTCTTATATTGAGTCTTCTCTGGCTGCTGGATTGATTCGTCCCTCCTCATCCCCTGCAGAAGCTGCTTTCTTTTTTGTAAAGAAAAAGGACGGATTTCTCTAACCCTGTATCAACTATCGAGGATTAAACGATATCACTATCAAGAATAGATATCCTCTGCCTCTGATGGCAACAGCTTTTGACTCTCCTCAAGGACCAGCTATTTTTACAGAGTTGGACCTGTGTAACGCCTATCATCTCGTTCGGATAAGAGAAGAGGACAAGTGGAAGACGGCATTCAAGACACCTTGCAGACATTACGAATGCCTGGTAATGCTCTTCAGACTGACTAATGCTCCTGCAGTGTTTCAATCACTGATCAATGATGTCAGCTTTCTGTGATTTCAGACCAGGTTTACGTCTGCTCCTGTCCTAGTTTTGCCTGATCCAGCGCTCCAGTTTGTTGTTGAGGTTGATGCCTCGGATGTTGGAGTGGGAGCTGTCCTCTCTGAGCATTCAAGGGAGGATAACAAGCTCCACCCCTGTGCCTTTCTCTCTCACGGACTCAGTCCAGCTGAGATGAACTATGACATAGACAACCGGGAGTTATTGGTGGTCAAACTAGCTCTTGAAGGAGACTCAGTGCTCGACAGGCCCGCTGGTCACTGTTTTTTGACAGGTTTAATTTTGTGTTATCCTATCGTCCTGGTTCTCATAACACGAAGCCTGATGCTCTCTCCAGAGCGCCAGAGGTGCCTCTGGATAAGGAGGGTAACACAATCCTCTCCTTTTGTGGGTTCTTGGGGTTGGAACAGAGGGTGCTTCAGGCTTTGAGGGGAGGGAGGTTCCTGAATCTTGTCCAGAAGGCAGACTGTTCGGGCCCCTAAGCTTCGGGCAGAGTTTTTGCAGTGGGGGCATGATTCTAAGCTGTTTTGCCATCCGGGTTTGTGACGCTCCATTTTGGCTGTGGCACAGAGGTTCTGGTGGCCATCTTTAAATTGAGATGTCAAGGAGTATGTAGCTGCAACAGTTTTGTTGACAAAACTGTAGCAGTTTGTTGACAGCAAAGCACTTCAAACCAGGCTCCGGCAGGGCTTTTGCATCCACTTCCTGTTCCTCGTCGACCTTTGTCACATGTATCCATGGACTTTGTTATTGGGTTACCTTCATCCAAGGGTAATACAGTTATCATGACCATAGTTGATAGATTCAGCAAATGCTGTCATTTTGTCCCTCTAAAGGCCCTCCCCTCAGACAGTGGAGCTTGTGGTGCACCATATCTTCCGTCTCCATGGTATTCAACGGGACATAGTCTCTGATAGAGGTCCTCCGTTCAGGTCTCGTTTTTGTAGGGAGTTCTGTAAATGTGTAGGGGCTTCAATAAGTCTTTCTTTCACAGTCGAATGGCCGAACAGAGAGAATGAATCAGGAGATGGAGAAGTTGCTGTTCTGTCTCTGCTCTGCCAATCCAGCCACCTGGTCCACTCTATTAGATTGGTTGGAGTATGCCCATAACACTCAGATTTCTTCTTCTACCGGTGTTTCTACTTTTCAATGCACTAACGATTTCCAGTCAGCGAACGTGGTCAATTTCGGACCGCTCCTTCCTTCGCCGTTGTCAACGGGTGTGGAGGGTGGTACGAGCGAGGCTCCAATGAAGCCAGGCCCTGCAGATGGTGGCAGCTAATACTTGCCGTTCTTCAGCCCCTGTCTACCAGAAGGGGCAGATGGTCTGGTTGTTGTCTTGGGACCTGCCCCTGAAAGTGGAGTCCCATATGCTGGCCCCTAACTTCATCGGTCCATTCCCTGTGAATAAGGTGATAAATCTTGTGGCTGTCTGACTTTGGTTGCCATCGTTGATGCAAATTCATCCCACATTTCACATCTCTCGGATCAAGCCTGTCAAGTCCAGCCCTCTGGTCACTCCCCCATCCGGTCCCCTCCTCCCCGCAGGATTGGGGGAGGAGAAGCAAAACGGTCATAGAACTGGATAGGGCGCCACCCCTCTGCTGGCCAGCCGATTTTTCCCAGTGGCCAACCCTGGTATTGCAACAGAAATCCCATTGGGCCCAAAAAGCATTTTCCCCATAGACGGCAATAGTAAAAGAGACGGCTGTAAAACTGTTGACAGGACGTCCTCAGCTGCATACATAGCTAATTACTGATGTGCTGCTTCAATCTGATTTTTAAGTCATGGACTTTTCATTTATCAAAAAAATTTTGAATGGGAGAAAAGTCACAAAAAAATTTTACAGCACAGTGTGACGTCACAGCAGTTTACATGCACTCTCAAAGCGCATGCGTGTCGTCTCGCCACGCTTTCTCCCCGTGCTTCTCCCGAATGCAGATTGGTTCATGGTCCCATGTTGCCTGATGGGAGTGACTCTACTGTGCAAGCTCTATTCTTTCCTTGATGCGGAAGCAAGTCGTATGCACCAGTGAGCAGGGTTACGTAGGAATGAATGGGCCGCCATGTTTGGTCCGGTATCCAGTTCTTATTATACATCCATGCTCTGAGCCCCTTAAAACAAGAAACACACCAGAGCTCACTCTCTTGCCCCCTTTGCCTTCTTCCCACCATCACCAATACTCTTTATACTGCTGCATTGCATTTGCAAAAGACCAAATTAGCCAAAGGTCTGTCAGTCATTTGTGCATGATGGGTGTGTAGTATGATGCCACCATGGCTGAAAACACGTTCCACTGGAGCACTGGAGGCAGGCACTGCCAAGACTGAAGTGTAAGTGAAGGAAAAGTCTTGCTGTTCAATGCCCAGAACAAAAGTGTGTTCTGTCCTTCGGCTATGTCCAGGTAGTGGCTTAGCTGTAGTGCTGGAGTGGTCCCAACATCCTTCTTCAGCCTCTTATGGTATAAAGAATTTTTTATTAAGCCATGTATTTTTTGAATAATACATCCACAGGGAGTTTACCATTCATCACTTGACTTGGTGCAGACTGATTGCTTTCCAGACTGCAGCCGACTGGTGGAATTATTTTTTTCCTATGTTTTCAACTGTTCATTGTTGTTGCAGTCAATCAGATCAAATTGTGAGGGAAAAAGTTACATTAGACTCAGTTACATCTTTGAATGTTGTGCTTGAGTGTAGAAGTGAGCTGAGTTTTGATAACTTTGAAAGAGGACATACCACTTTTGTGTCTATCGAACCATCTCCCACCACCAGCTGAAGAGTGTGCATTGCAAGCACTGTTGCTTTGCCATTTACTGTTTGCTCATCTTCCAGGGTTAAGTGACACCAGAGCTCAGAGTCAGCAAGATGATCTCCATCATCATCCTCTTGTTCACTGGGGAATCACACAGTGAATGCTTTTCACATGTTAGCAGCATTGTCACTAATAATGTAATCCAGTTTATCTTCAATGTTGTAGTCATTACATACTGCCTGAAATTGGTCACAGATTCTTTCAGCTGTGTGTGAGCCTTTGAAGCACTCACAGGCCTAGAGATTGGGCCTTAGCTGTATCCTCTCTTATAACTTATTATTATTCACTCACCCCAGTGTACCAGCATTTTCACTTTGGACCAGCAACTCATGTGTGCTGCGAGGTAAACTTGCTGTTTTTGTCAAAAATTTAAACCAGGACTTTGTAACACTGTATAAACTTTATAACAGTGCACAAATGCTTAATTTACTGTATTATTAAACTAGGGATGGGACATTAACACGTTAATTACGGTTGATAAATTAATTACAAAGAAAATAATGGGTTAAAAATCAAAACACATTTCATCACAGGTTGCATGCCAAACAATGTAGAATGTTTGTCAGTGGACCTTGTCGTGGTACACCAATGATAAGAATGCACAAAGTTCAACAATGAATGAAAGAGCATGAAAGCTCCCTGGGTCAGCTGGATGGGAAATTTCTAAAAAAATTCTCTATAAACCACTACCTGATGGAAGTAATTCGGCCACCATGGAACACAAAACTGTATTCACATTCATAATGCGATTTTACAGCCTTACCAACTTAACTACACAGCTAAGAAATGTTATTTAGCCAATAAACATTAGCTTTCATTCATAACTTACTGTTTTGTGCTGCTTCAAATGTCAAACAAAGTTGGAAGGTGTACCATCTCCATCTGTGGTCTTCTAGCCAACACGACCTTTGGGCAAACTAGCACATTTTTGGACAGTCCTGCTTCATAGGTTATACTGCAGTTGGATTGGATAGATGCTGATGAATAAAAACAATGTGGATCTAATTTGATTGGCTGTTGTTCACATACGTGCACAGACGCACACATATACGCAATGATAGATACAATGATGATATACTGTCAGTTTGACATGTAAAAAACATTTGGGTTGAGTGGTGAGTTCAGGTCTTGTGATTATTTAGTTGTGATTGTCAAGTTATTTCTGTATCACTGTTTCAAAGGACAGTTGCTAGTCCTATGTTTCCCAAAAGCCAGTGAAGGTGTTGACATTGAGTGGCTCAGAAGCCACTCAATGTCATGTTGAGTTACCAACTCAGTCATGTTGTTACCATGACAATGGTTTGGACAAAGGTGGGCGGGTGTTTTTGTGTGTGTGAGAGAGAGGGAGGGAGGGAGAGAGAGACAGAGAGAGAGAGAACGAGAGCTGGAGTGGTCACAGCAGTTATGAGTGGTACGTAGAGAATATTATGAGTTTTTGGGAAAGTAGCAAATCTGTTCGAGTCAAAAGGCTCAAGTCCAAGCAAGCCATTTATAAGTCATTGATGTTCAAGTCCAACTTGAGTTGCAAGTCATTCTACTTTTAGTCAAGTCGAGTCTAAGGTAAATGAATTTATGACTTGAGTCTGACTTGAGTCCATACCTCTGGGAAGAGGTGACATTCTGGTACAGCAATATCAACACATCTCTGACCGTCGCACGACCTCAGGATGGACCCTCCATCACCTCGACCTCCTCTCTCCCTGGTACAGGTAGAAACAGCTGCCAATTGGAAGACTAAGCCGACCCTCTGCTACGTACAGGACTATTGGGCCTCATTCACCAATATGCTCTCAAGAATCTTCTTAGATTCTTTCGTTAGTTGCTCTTAAGAAGATCCTTAAGAAAACCCTACGTCTGATTCATCAACACGTTCGTAAGCCTCAGAAATGTTCGCAGCTGTGTTCTTACTTGATGAATGCCATTTCTTCTTAAATTGAGAGGGCGTACCGGTTGAGTCTAATTAACATAGGATTAGCATAGGTAACCGCCCCATCAATGCCCATAAAAGGGCCTGTAAAAGAAACTGCAAGGCTGTGTGGACAGGAGCAAGTAAACAGCAACAAGCAAGCAGAAACAAAACGGAGCAAACAACAACATACTTAAAGCAAAGCAGAGATCAGATGGAGTGCAGAAGGTGAAGAGACAAAAAACTTAGAGAAAACTTAAACTTAATTTAACCTTACATTTAAATTGTACTTAAACGGTAACATTAGTTCAAGCTATACCAGCACAAACAAAGAAGAAGCATGAGAAGCTATCACACGTGCAGTGGACACAGTGTCAGGAGAAGGAAAAAGAAATGGTTTGATCTGAAATCTGAAACAAAAAAAATAGCAAAATCCCAACAGGACATGCAATAGACAGGAGGGGAAACAGCAGACACCGACCTGTCTGAGCTGGACCAGCACATGGGGGCCAACGTTGGGGAGTTTCCAATTTACTTGGTTAATGTTAAATCATAGCACATTTTATTTATTTGAAAAATAAAAATTCTCAGTGTAGTTACAAACACATAAAATGAGTAAATAATAAATATGACAGAATTGTCACTGTGATATAACACAACCATGCCAACATGTCAGTACTGATATGTGCGTAAGTATACTCCTGAGTGTTCGTAGGATTTGTTCTTACCTAAGAATAAATCCTAGATAAGAAGAAATTCATGAATGCCACAATCTTTGTAAAACCTTTGTGAGACTTAAGAACAAATTTGTTCGTAAGAACGGTTTGTGAATGAGGCGCATTGTTCCCAGAGACTTATCTTGCTACAAGACATTCCTCTGACCAGATGTGTGTCGTAAATTGGACTGATACAATCTGGTAGGGAAGAACCTACCCAAAACATTTTTATTGCATGCTTATTGAAGGAAGACACGACAGACCGTTTTGTTTTGCAGATAAAGTTTTAAACCAATTTTTAAATCAAATAGTCCTGTAGAATTTTTCTATTAAGTTATTGAGTAAAACAACTAGAATCCTCTGTGAAGCAGAGGATTCTAGTGGAAATCTGCCAATTTAGCTTTCAGTTAATACAACTTACATTTAGCCACTAGAAATATGGTGGGATGGTGGACATACAGTATATTGCGTCACTCTGCATTACTCTTTAACTAGCAATATGTCGGCGATGTCACTAATAAGGTGACACGCCTCAAAAATATTAATGACACCAGGGGCATGAAAGTATAACTTACCGTAAATGAAAGGAACTTAAAAAATCAAGCACCATCAGCAGCTCAATTAATTAATTAATTAATTAATTAATAGTAATTAATTAACTTTTGAACAGTTTTTTTTAACACAATTGAAAAGGTGATGCTGGTCCACCAGTGTCATCAGCAACACCATGCTGGTCGAGCCAGCATCATTAAAATAAATTATGCTGGGTTGACCATTATGGTGTCACTGACCCACAGGCTAAACCAGCACCAAACCAGCATAGACCAGCATGGATGCTGATCTACGCTGGTTTTTCTACTGGGAGGGTAGAATTCTCAGAAATGTATAATGTGCCACTCCGAGTGTAGCGTATAGCTCACAAGCTGTGATGTGGGTTAGGTCGGATTGGTCCATACCCACCAAGCACACAGCGATTTTGTCTAGCAATGTATTGTCTATATATATATATTTTTATTGCAACGATGGTTCATATCAATGGGCTAGCAGGGCTTAGCCCTCACTATGTTATGCAGATGAGAATGAGATTATTGTCTGAAAGTGGCAGCAAGGATATCTCCAAATGTACTAATTTTGTTCAGTCCAAGCGCACCAATTCTGCTCTTCCTGTCCATGCAATTTGCTGTCTGTAAAGGCTAACTTCATTTAGCCCGCAGGATCAGATGTGACCAATCACCAGCTGCTGGTGCCAGGTAAATGATTGACAGGTGTCATTACCCTGGTGGGGTTGATATCATCGTATCATTAAGCCCAACACCACTGTTTACAATATGGGAGAGAGGAAGAAGAGGAAAAAGACACAGTGCATTCAGGGTCCCCTGGAAACTTGATTACTGATGATTTTACTGAGTGTTTTTTAAAGAGACAAATGATTGTCACCTACTAGCATCAGCTGTTACACTGTTTTATTCAGGTTATGGAGTACTTACATGATAAGAGTTCAGAGTCATGCATGTCATCCTGTCAAATTTATCCACCAGCTGCCACAGATTTTATCTGTGTCGTCTGCCTCTGTGACTGAATGTATTGTGATTCTTCTTTTAACATTAGCATGAAATATACTGCAAGTGACATCTATTATTCTTTTTGAACTGAGTTGCAGAGCTTTTAATTCTGAGTGTTTATTCTGTATTCAGAGTCTCCATCTCTGATTTCAGTGGGTCAAAGTGGACCTTCACCAGCCATTCTCTCTCAGGAGAGGGATCATGGATGGGGGCATCACCTTGAGGGCCTCATTTTTGTGTACTAGCTTGCCCACTGGGCATTTGATGTGATAACAACTGCGCACAGAGTGGGACATAGATTTGCCATGGAGATCCTTGCTTTACTCAAGCACCCAGAGGGAGACTGATCACAGATTTGACTGATTGGCAGGTCATGTGGCATTCAGCAAGGCTGCAGGGGCCATAGATGGGCACCACCATAGATATATATAGAAAGCTTCGTCCACGTTGCTTGCTTACGGAGTCGAACATCCGCACGACGCCCATCTTGTGATGGGCAGCCTGCTCATCCGTTACCCATTACATTGTGTTAGTATTGTTATGTATCCACAATTTGGTTTGTTATAAACCTCAAATATGTATCTATGACACTGCATAGTTAAATAAAATGTCATAGATTGTACGCATTTGTAAACATTTGTAATTTCAGCAAGAGCAGTAACTTTTGTGCAAATCACTGACCTTACCTCTATTTACATCAGGTTTTACGCCATAAGATGGCCGACCTGTGCGGACGTTTTTCAGTCTGCCGTGAGACATCTAGCTTTCTGTAAATATCTATGGGCACCACATACAGATAAAGTAATAGTGGTTGTAGTAATATATAATAGTAGTAATATAGTACTAATATAGTAAACACCCCTGCCTGTAGACCACTAAATATTCCTTCAAGTGAAAGGTCGAGACCAAAGTCCAGCTTATGTCTTATTATTGTGTATAACCTACCCTAATGCTCACAATTTTATATGGTTTCAATAACATTTATTATAAATGCAGGAAACCTTTAACAGACCGCACTTGTATCTTAATATAGCTCTTTTACCATAAATAAAAGTAGGAAAATAAGCCAGGAAAATAAAATTTAAGGTGTTTTTTTTTTAAGGCCTATTAAAGAAAACAGAAACCTCTGAATAAAATAAATGAAACAGAGCGTAAGAACCATTTTTCTTTTAAATGAAAGAGGTCCCGGCCTAAAGAAACAGTGGACATCTTCAGGAAATATTACACAGAAAGTGGCTCTTTTAGGTACAAAACAAAGGCAAACGTTGCATCGACTGAACATATTTCTTGAATCAAAGAGTTCCCAGCTCAAAAAACTGACAGGTCAATTTCTTACGAACACAGTAATAAGAAATTGCTCAGAAATCATTCACAAATCATTCTGTTTCTCTTAATGGGAAAAAAGGGCGTGTGACTGCCCTGCCAGTGATTTAAATCTTGGTTAGAATGGTGTAGGGAAAAACGACCTCACAACAATGGCACGTTGGTTGCGGATGGACCCAACTGAACTCGCTACACCAGTAGGTGGAGTCGAGCGCTCAAAACCGAGTTGGCAATGCAGGAGAGCTTATTTTTTCCCCACAAAGAAGTGTTTTTTGTTGTTGTTGTTTGTCAGACGAAGTTCGCCGCTATCCCAATCTAGCAGCGGCCACTGTTTATAGTTGCCACCGTCAGAAAAATGCTCCATGAAAATCCTCTATTCTCGTAGATTTATCAGAGACTGGTCACGCCTTACAGGTCTGGACAGACCCATCACTCAGACCAAAGTCCGTCATTTAGTGCTGCCTGCCTTAGACTCTCGTAACAAGACTTTTTTCACATGACAACATGACTGTGGGAAATCCACTTCTTCAGTTTACCTTCTTTCCTACTGCATTTTCTGCAAAAAAAAAAAAAAATATATATATATATATATATATATATATAGTTTTAAGTAGTCACTTAACTGCATTCTGTGATTTTTTTGAGTACTCAAGAATGTCATGACATTTGTTTTGCATTTCAAAGAACACTGCACTGCAATATGTGTGAAGCTTGTTCATTTTATAAAGAAGGAAATAAGTTTTATTCTAACCAGAAAAGAAACACCCATATAGAGTTAAAAAAGGTAAAAAAAAAAAAAAAAAAGACATACATAGCAAGTTGAAGAGATTGGAGAAATTGGAGAAAGAAAAATGGAGAAATTATTTGTGCTTCTTAAAAAGTGTGCCAAAAATCCCATTAAGGGCATCCAATTACTGCTGGTAACTTCTCCCTCTCCCCCTCCCTGGCATCTAGCTGCCCCTGCCTCTTCTCCAGCCTTTCTCCATACTATTTTCAGTACTCAAGGACTTCATTATTTTCTTTTTGCTTTGAATCTGGAATACCCAGACAGTCGGTCTGTAGAGGTGGATGGCCCAGGAGACAAGATGTGTGGCTGGTTGATGGATTGACTCTGATGTTGCAGAGTCTGAAAAAGAGGTACCCACCACCTCGTACAGTCCTTAATGAGATCATTATCCACTTTTGCCTTGTATCAAGGGCTGCAGGTAAATAGGACCCAAAATCCAAGAATTGTGCAGTTGAATCCAAAAATGAACACAGAGAACATCCAATAAGGCAAAAAACAAAGGGGTGGTTGTCACAAGGCCATTATAACTTCTCAACAAAAACAGTCAGGCGCCAAATACAAGGCTTCAAAGAAACTCTTCATTGAAAAAAACACTTGGTAGGGCAAAAAACTAAAAAAAAATCAAAAATCAATCAAAAAATCAAAAATCAATCAAAAATCAAAGACTCTACTAGCAACAGAACAGACAGGGGAAAAAGAACCAATGAGGTGCAGAGGTTCAATCGGTGGATAATTGACAACATGCATAGGTGAATGGCATGGGTAATCAGAGACAAGGACAAAGAGTGACGGGAAAAAAGCCAATGTACCAAGGTAATATAAGAAATGTCCAGCAGAGGGGGCAAAAAGAATCTTGAGGCCTGGAACCCTTACAGCCTTGAGCATTTCCATAAAGAAGGGCCAGTCCATGGTAAAATCAGGTCCTGCGTTAATGTTAAATGAGGCTCAATTAACATTAAAATATTAAATATTGTGATTTTAAAAAAAAACGTAGTGGTGTTTTATAGGACTGAAGTCAGATATTTCACAAAACTTTACCACCAGTGTAAAGAAAACCATCCACAAAAACGCGTGAGCCATGCCCATTGACCAGGGGTCCATAAAACAAGCTCAGAAAAATTGGACTTAGTATGAAACACATGACTCGAATAAGCCTAACAAATGAGAGGCCAAAGTGTGCAAGGTGAGGATTGAGCAGTTGACATCGGAAATGCCATCTCTAGAGAATCTGTATCTCTCATATAAATGATTATCTGGAAAAGCCAATGTATCAGTCCTGTCTCTCAAGATGCGCTCCTGTTGCAGTGCCATGCGTATTATTGGGTGTAGATGAGGGAGTGTAATTGGATTAGTTCACTTTTTAAGCATTATTTTAATAACCCTATCCCTAACATTTAACCCTAACCCTAACATTTTAAATGTCACCAATACAATAACAATAAAACAATAAACAATAAAATAAAGTCTACAGTCTTTAAAAGAGCGTTCCATGATGTCTTTCAATATTTTATTGATGCCGATTAATGGAGTCGTAACCCTAGTGAGTCTGTATGGAATTCAGAAATTGCTCTGCTCCAGTAGTAATGGATGTCAAAGTACCATCAGGTTTGCTTTACAGCAAACTTAAACACTTAAACACAAGTTAAGAGCATCAGTCGTGGCTTACAGTATACCATGAGAATGACATATACCATGAGAATGACATTTTATGCTCACAATTTTTAATTTAATATACAGGTTAAAAATGAAAAACAAAAATACCAATATGATTATAAATGATAGCTCCTGCGCAGCAATGTTCGGGGAAAGACAATAATCAAATTAAAGTTGATTAATTTGTTACGAATTTTCACAGTTTTGGCATTTAAAGGATTGCTGTAGAGCTACAATCAGTACTGCTGTTTTGTGTTTCCAGTTAAGGACATCTGGCACGGGAATGGACCTTTTAGAAAAATTCATACATGGAAATGTTGCCCAAACCCACAACCTACCTTATTGACCTAATAAGCAGGAGGAACTAAGCCATGCAACTTCACAAACTGACAAAGTCAGTCAATCAATCACCTGACAGGCCAACACAAAGCAACACCCCAACTGTTCACATAAAGGGGCTGTGAAAAAAAAAAATTTCTTTAAGATTAAAATCTATGATATGGCTCCAAAATTCCTTTTAAATTGACATTGAAAACGTATACGCAAAAATATGCCAGAATATGTTAAAAATATTGTTTGCAGTCAAATATTTTGATGCACTGTAGGCTCATAGGCTCGTAGGACAGTCTGAAGATGCTGTGCACTAAGTTTGGTGTCAATTAAGAAATAATAAGGTCTAATAAGGTTTAATAAGCTTTACAGGTTTTGAAAAAAAAATTATGGTTGATTTGTTGTGAATGTGTTTTGATGAAATTTTGAAATTTAACACCCCCCATCCAGACCTATTTTTGCATGTTTACTTCTTCTCAATCATGCATACAAATTTTGTATTATAATAATTCAAAATGTTCGGGCCACAACAAGACAAATGATACATCAAAACATTCAACTCAACCGGTGGAAATGATTGAACTATTGTTTTCCTCAATAAATCTCACATTTTTCAAATTTTAATTTGCGACTGTGGCTAAGCTATCCAGAACAAGGATAAGTTCTTGCACCAGCATGTGAGAGACTGCGTGAGACTATCCCATCCATGCCAGTGTATTTACATTCCTGATTAACTAAACTCGATTTAAACTTTAGAACACAGGACAACTTGTTGCCTCTTGTACCTCTCACGCTGCTCCCAGCCACACCATACACACCATAGAAGGTACATTTCTTTCTTCAGTTTGATGGGTAAATTTGTGTTCTTTCATGCAATGTGCACCAAGAAACCTGTGCATCTGACAAACTTAAAACTGTAAGCCTCACAATTAACCCCGCACCCTCCTCTCTCCATAAGGTGCAATGTACTTTTGTCTCCTGTGATCTTGGCATTTACACCTCTACTCATGAGTGTCAAGGCATTCCTGAGACTTTTTCCTCTGCAGCTGTGTGCTTATATTCTCTTACAGGAGCAAATGCTGTCTCCCTACAGCCACCAGTTTTCCACTTGTGCACTTTTGTTTTTTTTCCATAAGAATTAATGGAAAAAAATAAAATAAAATTACACCCTCAAACAAACATCAGATATGTTGACATAAAACTTAACAGTGCTCAAACTGATCGATGGCTGTGCCTCTGATTACAAAGGGGGTGGCCTTGCGACAGGCCCCACTGTATAAATACATATTAAAAAAAGTTGTGCACACCAACAGGTCTGAGCATGTGTGTAGGTGGGGTGAAAATGAATGAAATGAAGCACAGTGTACACTTGCAAAAAAAGAAACTTTATTAGACTTACAATTGCATGTTGGAGTTCCTTCTTCAGGGAGATTTGTACAGAGTAAGAGCACACTTAATGCGAACATGAGGAAAAGTCCACACTGAATCACAATGGAGTTTCAGTAGTAAAGCCTTAGAATAGACAGATAGAAATCTTAAATTGAAATAATTCTTTGTCTGTTTTCACTCTGCCCAGATCTACCCGAATGAGGAACCGAAAATTAATAGTCTAATAAATTTACTCTTTTTGCAAGTGCAGTCGGTGTGCAGGCATTTCATTTTTATTATTAATATTATTATTATTTTTTTTTTAGTTGCTGGATAATACACATTCTTAAAATGTACAGGCAGGATTCTGAGAAAAGATGCCAAGCCAAAGACACTTTAGTACCCTATTTCTTGAATGTCATTGGCCAAGCTAGAAAGAGCAGGACCACATGGGGTGGGCACATTGATGCGCCCACCTAAGCCTAACCCTAACCCTAACCCAACCAATAGCAATAATTGTACTGGCTTCCTATATCATTCAGGATTCAGTTCAAAAATCCTTCTCCTTGTCTATAAAACACTTCATGGTCTAGCAACCTCTTATACTTCAGACCTGATAAAGCCCTATCACCCCACTATGAAACTTTGTTCTCTGAATGCAGGCCTACTTGTGGTTCCGAAATTCTCTAAGTCTAGAGTTGGAGCCAGAGCCTTCAGCTACCAAGGCCCTCTCCAGTGGAGCCATCTACTAGTCTCAGTCTGGGAGACAGACACCCTCTCTACTAGAGTAGGTTAAAAACCCTCCTTTTTGAAAAAGCCTACACATAGATCTTAAATCCTGAATAACCAGCCATCTATTCTTATTCCGTGATTGTGCGGGACTAACATATGGACCAGGGACCCCATGTCCCCGGAGTCTTTATGCTTTTTTTCCGTTCCAGACCCCATAGACACTGAGTTGGATCCGGGACTCTGTCCATCACCATGGCTCTTCCTGCTGCATGCACTGTTTCTACTATGGACTCATTTGACCTTTAAACTAAAATTGAAATTGTTAGCCATCAATCCATATATCTCTGTATACTGTCTTGCTTCAGCCTGTCTGTCCATCCTGGGTAAGGATCCCCTCCTCTGTCTCACCCGAAGGTTTCTTTCTTTTTTCCCCTATCAGGCTTTTTCTTGGGAGTCAGCCAGCCTTTGCAAGGGTCTCAGGGCATGGGGTATTCATTATGTACGTATTGTTGCCCTCTTTTTAAAGTGCCTTGAGATAACATCTGGAATGAATGAACTGGCACCTAAAACAAATAAAGCTGATTAGGGTTGATTAGAGTTGAGAAGCCTAAAAAAGGGAACACTTTGACCTGAAAAACATTTTTTTCACACTATACGTGGCAAGTGCAGGCAGTGGGCAGCAAGCCATTCAATAGAGGTATAAGAGCCATAAAGCAAATGTTATATGTGTAAAAATATGTACAATTTATGGTTGCAATTTTCATTTCATTTAATACATCATTTATGTAGTTGTGTAATTCATGATAAGATCTAAAGCAGGGGTCGGCAATCTTTTTTATCAAAAGAGCCACTTTGCCCCCCACCCCCCACCCCAAAAAAAATGTATCTGGAGCCGCAAAAAATTACAGAGTTTATAAACTTCTAAAAGTTTTCATCTTTATTTAAATTTTAACAGTTGGAACCACTGAATACAACAAACAAGCCCACTTTAATATATAATATGTCATATATATATATATATATATCAGTTCTGAGTAAGAGTTCGTTTTTTTAAATCGCTTATTAAATTATGCTGCTCTTACCTGTTTAGTGGGATTTCTGTGTCTGCATTTCCCCGCAGATCTTCCCTATGTCAGCGCTGTAAGATGTGACTTTCATCTTCACGCAGGACTGTAGAGTCTCATTGGTGAAGCGGGGAGCGGTATTTGGACTTTATAATGTTCATGCTTGAGAAAACTTGCTCGCATAAGTAAGTTGAGCCAAAGATGGATAGGACTCCAAATGCACACCTTGTCATGTTGATATAGGTGTCAGGTGTCATTCCGTGTTGCAAAAATAAGTTTGTCGGGTTGGCGTAGTTTTTCCATATCACTCCATTTGTGCTCTTTAGCGAGAGTAGCCCTCTGACAGGCGACTTCTTCAAGATCCGCTGACAGGGATTTGAACTTGTTAACCCACAAAACTTTATCCGCAATATCGGCCAGTTCAATTTCTAGATCAGGCTTACTTACCCCTGTGAATGCGGATGTGTTCAGCAGGGATGGGTCGCTGTTCAGCGGTGCGACAGGGAAAGAGAGAGTCTGTTTCTCCTTTCTGAACTCACTGAATCTTTCTCCAAATGCAGCTTGCATTGCAGTAATGGCACAGTGGAGATAATCACAATTTATGTGATTGTTTGCTGCTTTGAACTCTCATAGGGAGGGGAAGTGAGAGAGCGTGCCGTTTTGTACATCTCTGGCGAACACTGTCATCTTGCGCTCAAATGCCAAAATCTCCTCCAGCATGTGCGGTGCCGTGCTTCCCTGTCCTTGGAGATTTTTATTCAGCATGTTCAAGGAACGTGTCATGTCCACCATGAAGTAAAACTTTTCCAGCCAAGATGGGTCTTCCAGTTCAGGATAGCTGAGGCCTTTCAGGGGGAAATGTTTGCGCACAAAGTGCTTCTTGGTGGATAATGCAGTGAAACGTCATCAGATCTCGGCCCAGTGACTTTCAAAGTAAATTCACAAAGCCCTTCTGTGCTCCTCTCATACTTGGCGCCCCGTCAGTAGATACCGACACTAGGTGAGTGGTGTTTATCCCTTTATCTTTTAGACAACTCACAACAGCATCACAAATGTCCTGCCCCCGAGTTTGGCCCTTAAGCGGTATGAGTTCAATTGGTTCTTCCTGTGGCCCATCAGCACTGGCGTACCTGCATAACTGGGCTATCTGCTCAACATCGTTTACGTCACTTGACTCACCACAGGCAATTGAAAATACTTGAGATGAATTAATGTCATAATTTTGCTTACCACTGATATTTGCTGCCATTTTAATGGTCCTGTCTGTCTTTGCAGAGAGAGGCATGTCTTTAATTTTCTGAACAATTTCCTTTTTGTTTTTAAAATTGGAGAATAGATGCTCTGACATTTGAATCAACGTTTCTTTTATGTATTCTCCGTCTGTGAACGGCTTACCCCTCTTTACGATCTCCTGAGCTGCCAAAAAACTAGCAGCTGTAGTTGACTGTGGAGAACTGATCCATTTTTGAAAGTTAGTTTTCTCTCTTCAGCTTGTCGTTGCAATTTTTCAGCAAATGCTAAATGCTTGCTTTGAAAATGTCTTTCAACGTTACTTTTTTTGTTGTTTGATAGTTTCTCGCTACATATCAAGCACACAGGTAAGCCACAGCGTCATTGGCGGTGAATGCAAAAGCAGATGTCCACGCTGCATTAAACTCTCTATTTTCTTCCAAAACTTTTCTTTTTTGGGCTCTTTTCATGCTTCCAGTGGTAGGGGTTCCCGCTGTGGTCCCGCCAGCAAGTAAAGGCGATGGCTGCTGACGTTGATGTGACATATATTTTAAGTGACAAATTATACAAAATTAAAAAAAACCCTATTTAGATGGTATCAACGAAAACCCCAGGGGAATTGTGCAACAAAATGAACACATAATGACGATAATGAGCTCCAGAGCCGCAGGTTGCCTACCCCTGATCTAAAGGGTTGTAGATGTAAAATGTATTTGTTGACGCTCCCTTGTATTCATGTAACTGAGCATGTGCAGAGCCTGTTTAATTAGAGCTGCGCTAGCCACGGAAGCATGTAGTTCTCTTACCGTATGAGAAGTGTAACTTTTGAAATTCATAGTAAAGATTTGAAACTACACTATTTCTCCTGTCATGCGCGTCAAGAATTACTGTGTATAGATTGGTACACCCGCCTTGTGGTGGCCAAGAACATTACAGAGCTCGGAAGAATGGTCGCAGAAGTATGGTCGAAGCAGGACGCGCGGCACGCCACGAGGCGAGCCGTGAGCCGCGTGGTCGCGGAAGCTTGTGCCAGCCTTTAAAGGGGCAGCTCACCTTTTTAGCAACGTCTATTATATCACATAACACATGAATTCTGACATGTTTCTTAACTTTTTAACCACTTAATAAACTCTAATTGAAATCTCTCAAATTCAACTTCCTTTCAAACTAAACACACCACTTTCAGTTACTTCAATTTCTAAAATACTAAAATAAATCATTCTTATTGCATTTTAGGTAGCTGTGCATTGTAGTAAGTGCAGAGTGATGAACTGGATGTGCAAGTGGAGAGTGTGTGTGTCTGTGTGTGTGAGTGACAGAGAACGGGAGAGAGCAGTGTCCACAGGGGAGCCAGACAGGGTGATGGGGGCAGGTGGGGGTGGGTTTGTCTTGAAGTCCAGAGTCATCTCCGCTTTTTTGAGGGGGTTGAGCTCCAGGTTGTTCATCCTGCATCAAGACGCCAGATGGACGATCTCCCATCTGTGGGCCGACTCATCCCCATCAGAGATCAGCCCTATGAGGGTGGTATCATCCGCAAACTTCAGGAGCTTGACATTCTGATGGCTGAAAGTGCTGGAAGTTTGTGTAAAGGGAGAAGAGCAGTGGAGAAAGAACACAGCCCTGTGGTGATCCAGTGCTGATGGTCCAGGAATCAGAGACATGCTTTTCCATCTTCATGTGCTGTCTCCTCTCAGACAGGAAGTCAATGATATACCTGCAGATGGAGACAGGTCAGCTGGGAGAGTTTATCCTGTTCTGACAATGGAACTAATTTTGTTGGCAATCAGGCCAAAGCCTTAGAGTAGGCTCCCTCGCCTCACCACTGCACTTGACTCCGGCTCTTACTTTCCAGCTTTTTCGAGAGAAAACGAGCAAACGACGAAGTGTCGCAGACTGCCAGCAAGAGGGAAGCTGCATCAGAAGAAGATACCGGTTACGGGTTTATCTCAGCTGGTGACACGCGCCGCACCAGGCTGGGCGTAATTTGCGGTGACCGACTAGCTGCTAAAGCCAAGAGACCTTCAAAATTGCTCCGCCACGTCGAGACAAAACATCCTGCGTTACCAAAACAAGCCCTTGAAAGTTTTAAAAGGACAAAAAGAGTTATCGAAATGTATCCCTGGATGGGACCATCTAGTTGCAAGGGGACAAGCCCAATGCTCCCACTGACTCCATTTTAGTGAGTTGATATATGTAAGTCACTTAATATAAAGTGTTATCATTGTATTCAGAATAAATAGTGTGAGCTGACAAAGGTTTTTATTATTGGAACCCCCACACCTCTAACCAGTCCACGGAAACATTTTCGTGCATGAAACTGGTTCTTGGCACAAAAGATGCTGGGTGACGCCGTATTCGTGCGTTCTTCATCACTCAGCTACTGCCACATCCAGGTGCCCGGCTGCGTCCCGAACGGCACTGCCCGCTGTGCTCGCCACATTCAGTGCGAGCACCTTCAGTTCGACTGCCGAAATGACCACGCAGCCAAATCTCGGACCCTGCTTTCAGTACCAGCGGGTTTCAAAAGCTCACCCTAGGGAGCAAGATCGAATGAATGCGACAACCAACCATTCCCGTTCTCTACCATTTGTAACCGAGGCTAGATGCTCCGTTCAGACACAGGGAAGGGCGCGTGCCTATATGCACAATGACTGGTAGACAGGACACAGCGACTGAAGCAAAAGATCTTTGTTTAATTCAAAGTGAATCTTGACATAGTACAACCATCAATTCATAATTTGACACTCGCCAGGAAGAGTCACCGAGAAGGAACCCGCTTTTTGTGACAAAGTACATAAGGCTTGATCACACTAAAACTCACTAAGATCTATGGGGGGCGGGGGGGTCATAGGGGGACTACCGCAAACTGCTAAGACACACGTTACATCCAAACAATTATTTTCCCAGTCCTCATATTTTGAATATTGCACAGTGCAGTTGCTACATGTCAAACAAGTGTAGCATTGAGAGGAAAAAAAAACATAAAGCCACACAAATCAACACATTTAAAACAGTAACAGTTTCAATTAAGCAATCGGGTCTAAACCGGCGTCTGACAGGCGTCTGACAGGCTCCAACTAAACGAGATGGGCGTGAACAAAATCTACCCGACACGTGGGGATCCGAATCTCACCGTCGACTTTTTTTTAAATTGAAGTTGAATTTTTAGATCCAATGCCGTCCAACCTAACTCTTGTTTCCGTCTTCAGATTTCGGACCAGTCTCTTTCTCCGAGAATCGGCTCTCGCGTGATCCCCCGTCTGGTCACACCGGCGGCGATCTTCGTCCCCGTGCTTCAGGATGGGACAGCTTTGGACCTGGGCTTCGAGCACGTCGGATAAAGCACTTTGAAAGCCTGACGGAAGTGCAACGGTCATCGCAACGGTGAGGGCGTATGTATAAAGTAGCGAACGTGCGAAGCGGCCTCCGGTTCCGCGAACACATTCATGGTGTGAAAATAAAGCTCTGCATTCGTGCACGTTCAAACCCTCAGCGCGGGAGTGCCGCGTGATGTCCTTGGCGAGCGCCATGTCACATTCCCCGACTTGTACTTCCTCGGGGTTCCGGTTTGGTTTATACTTTGACGTGAACGTAGAAGACGATTCCCTTGGAGGCGACGGGACGAGGAAACCTCGCGACCGCTTCGGCGAAGTGTCGTCCCGTCCGCCACTTGCTGGGAGAAAAGGCACCGGTCGTACAGTACACGTTGTGAACGCGGGTCGATCGCGGAAAACGAAAGCCATCACACCAGAAGAAAACGTACAAAAATAAACAAAAAATCAGAACACATCAGTGACACACCGGTTACATGATCCCAGCCTGTCTGAAATAGTTCGCTCAACGCTCGCACACACACGCACACACGACACACGCGCGCACACAACAGAAATGGGCGTGGGATTGGCGAGAGAGAGAGAGAGAGAGAAAACTCCGAACACTTCCATTACAGCAGTTTACAGTCACTTCAGAACAACGAAGCCAATGCACAGTGGCGCGAGCGATGTGGGGAGAGCGTTCGCCACGCTTAAAATGAAACCCGCGTCTGTGGCGCGCCTCTGCGAGAGCCACGACACGAAAGGAGAGAAGACGGACCAGAATGAGATCAAACCCTCCGAATTCACGGCTACAAAGTGGCGGACGATCGGTACATAGCAGCTCGCGTTCTACACATTCCAATACAATTTGCCAAACGCATCTCAGAAAAAGTAAAACCAACTTTTTTTGTTTTTTTTTTTTACATATATTTCTTTTAAAATGGAGCCCTCGCAATATATTCTAATGCTGATAACTGGAGCAGCGTGCCGGGGAAATAGCAACGAGCACGCTTCAGAAACGATCAACGAACGGTCTTTGGCGCTGAATGGAGTAAAGACGAGAGCGCTACTACACGCTGAGTATCGAACCGAAGCCACCGGGTCGAGGCTGCGCAGCCGCCCTGAAGGAATGTGTCGCGGCCGAGGAGAGCTTCCGACGCGTAGTCCCTACATCTCTAACGCGACGTCCCAGCGACGACACCGAGGGGTCCGTCTCAAACACTGAGAAGCGTTTTCCACATGAAAAGCAGAATCTCCGTTCCGAGTCCGTGCCACTCCCAAAATTCAAAACGTAGAATACATCGATGCGCCCACGCTAAACGCAAAGCAAGAACACGGCAACCCAGAGGCCATCTAGATTGTATTGCAGTTACAGTAAACAGTGACAATACTGTTATGAATTAAGTACTATCGTGAATAGAAATCAATTATCAAAATATCAATACACTCTCTATGTACACGAAAGCTCAGTCAAAGCCCTAAATGTGCAGCCTCTGTCGAAAGTAAAAATCGTACTTTGAGTAGGAAAGCAAACTCAAGTTAACATTTGCCGACGTTAAAACGCAAGCAATTTCCCCCCCCCCGTCGGTTCAATAAGCCCAGTTTATTCAGAGGTAAGTGCTGCAAGCCCATTTAAATGTACAATCTAGGGGTTCCTTAGGTCGCGTCATGGAGTCGGGTTTTAAGGCACTAGGAGGTGGCAGCAGTACATCTGCTCAAACAAACAGGGGGGGGGGGGCATCCGACCCCGGTTTTGATGTAGTCTGGGGTGACCTCGGAACGGACCGTACCGGCCCGCGCGCGTTACAGGGCAGCACAGATAATGGAAAAGCAACGCCGGACACCTCGACAGCAACGACGAATCGTTCCCAGCGCCCTGATTGTATCGCTTCCTCCCAACGCGACGAACGATGAAAGAGGGGAACGCGCAAAGGACACATTCTGAATGAAACTGCCATTTGTCATTTGACTAGTTTGAATTGATCATGATTCCCTTGGTTTGCCGACGTGATTGTGCTGGGGGGGTTTTTGAGAGCTGGATCCTCCTGATTACAGAGGGCATGTCCCCTTTATTATCATCAGCATTCTGACTTTTGCTTTTCCGCCTCAACTGTCCCCAAGCTTTTGACGACACACTCTGCTCGTTCATTTTGTGTTCTCCGTCACAAGTGTCAGTTTGGTGCTCTGCTGCTGGCTCCCCCTGTCCAGGTGGCGGAACCCCCTCCACCTCCCCCTGTGCTTCCTGAGGAGGAGGAGGAGGAGGAGGAGCTGCTGTGTCCCTTCCAGGCCGCTCAGATGTAGGAGTACTGGGGGTGGTGGCTGAGCTTGGTGGGGCTGAGGGGGAAGCTGCCGTAGGAAGCAACGGGGGAGGCCATGTAAGGGTGAGGAGGCGGGGGGAAAGAAGGCTTGAATTGGTGCGGGTGGTGGCCGTAGCCAGGCTGGTGGTGGGCGTGTATGGTGGGGGAGGGAAGCAGCCTGTGTGGGTGCGGAGCCGGGGGCCCGGGGTGGTGTGGGTGGGCACCGATGCCTAGGGTGAGCTGGTGGACTAAAGCGCTTCCCTGCGTGTGTGACAGACTGTAGCCGTGTTGCAGCAGAGGAGGGGGAGGGGGGCAAGAGGGCAGGATGGGGTGTGGGTGGTGAGCTGCAGTCATGGGGCCGCTGGGAGGGTAGGACATCAGGGCGTGTGTGGGCAGAGCCTGGGCGTGCGTGTGTGGAGCAGTGGCAGTGTGCGTGGGGCTGCTGTGGGGCAGGTGCGTGAAAGTGTGCGTGTGGACAGTGGGGGGGATGTAGGCATGGGGTCGCAGGGGCCCATAGTTGCCGTTCCACTCTTTGCTGCTGTGGTTTGAGCTGTAGGGTTGAACCTACGGGGGAAAAGAAAACAGAGAAGTAATCTGTCAATATACATCCTCCGTTCTGCTATTTCGCTGCTGAAGCGTCCCACGTCAGTCTCAAATCCAACTGAATGAGAATGTCGGTGGGACCTCGTGGAACCAGAGAAACCCCAATACAACCATGGGATTGACATACAACACGCTGTTGTTTACGTTATTGTCCATGCTTGTCAAATGGTCATCATCATTGTGGATGGTGTCGTTGCTGTGATTGCGGTTGATTTTGTTGTCATTGTCATCATTTTTGACAATGTGACATCTGTGGGTGAAATGGTTCTATGATATAATTTATAAATGTATATAGTAAAAAAACGCTGGCAAATGGAGTCGTTTCTCTCAGAGAACTAACTTACTGGACTTCTGTGCAAGCCACAGTTTGTCGATAATGGACACCATGTTCAAACACCAACATACTGATGGCTGGACATGGTGCCAGAGCACCATAGACTAAAGAATCTGCTCCAGTGCTTTTATGTAGTATGGCTTCTGGATGGCTACATAATACACCACGGCCCCAACGTTTCACCGGTACATTTTGGGAGTGTTTAACCCAAGCATATGCTCCCACGTGTTCCAAAGTGAAAACAAATGCATGAACTGACGTGTCCGAAGCCCAGCTGGTGCTGCTGCAGCTGGCCGGTCTGCTTCTGTGGTCGAGATGGTGGCGGGGCAGACGGCAGCAGGGGGACGGAGGAGAGAGTGCCGTTTTGTCCTATGAGCGGGCAGCACCCTTTGGATCGGGACCAGGACTCTGAGTGGTAGAGAAGACCACACAATTAAGTTCCACTAGGACACAGTATATGCTCTTATATAGATATTGCACACCTTCAATCTATACAGTATGACCTGCAAAAGGACAGTGAAGGTGAGAGTGAGTGAGTGAGTGTGAGAGAGAATGAGAGAGTGAGAGAGAGAGAGAGAGAGAGAGAGAGTGTGAGTGAGTGAGTGAGTGAGTGAGTGTGAGAGAGTGAGTGAGTGAGTGAGAGAGAGAGTGTGAGTGAGTGAGTGAGTGAGAGAACGAGAGAGAGAGAGTGAGAGAGTGTGAGTGAGTGAGTGAGTGAGAGGGAGAGTGTGAGAGTGTGAGTGAGTGAGAGAGAGTGTGAGTGTGAGTGAGAGTGAGAGAGAGTGTGAGTGAGTGAGTGAGTGAGTGAGAGAGTGAGTGAGAGAGTGAGTGAGAGAGAGTGAGAGAGAGTGAGAGTGAGTGAGAGAGAGAGTGAGAGAGAGTGTGAGTGAGTGAGAGAGAGAGTGTGAGTGAGTGAGAGAGAGTGAGAGAGAGTGAGAGAGTGTGAGAGAGTGTGAGTGAGTGTGAGTGAGTGAGAGAGTGTGAGTGAGTGAGAGTGTGAGTGAGTGTGAGAGAGAGAGTGTGAGTGAGTGAGAGAGAGTGTGAGTGAGTGAGTGAGAGAGTGTGTGTGAGAGAGAGAGAGAGAGTGTGTGTGAGTGAGTGAGTGAGTGAGAGAGAGTGAGAGTGAGAGAGAGAAATCAGTAGAAAACGCCTGGCAGGGACCAGCAGCACTGATGCTCACCCCCACCACCTCCTGTGGCCCCTGCCAGCTCCCTAACAGGAGCAGGTGTCGAGTTATTGTAGTATGCCAACAGTACCAGAGCAGATTGAGGAGAGGAAGGATGAAATGGACTCTCCACATTGTGAAGAAGACGGTGAAGGTGGTGTGCAAGGTGTGGCTAAAAATCCATTCAGATCAATGGTTCAAAACAGATGCTTAACGGTCTATGAACTTTGCTTGACATGAAAAGAAGGAATCTGGTGTAGTGTGCCACAACTAAATTTACTCATTTTAATTTATATACAATCCTGATGGATTAGTTGTTTTTTGTATACCACTTACTTTAAACAGGACCCCACACAAAATTTCAGATCTACAAGCTTACGACTCACGTCGCAAAGTTGTTAAAGTGAAGTAAACCTTTTTTCATGCCCACAACCCAACCTGGTCATAGAAGACATCGATCTAACAACTTAAAACTATGTATGCTTTACATAGTTTTTTCCAGTCAGTGTTTGTGGTTTATTGTCATTTCAACAGACCTCTTAAGAGCAAGTCAGGAACACACTACGTAGTTAGTGCTCCGGGAAGGAGCATATATACTACCTATGCTGCTGTATATTATATGAGGTCATCGTGCAACAAACCTTTGACACATCATATCAAAGAACGCTTCATCACACACACACACACACATATTCAAACGATACATCAAAACTTGCGGCTCGGCCCCAGCAAGTGTGTGTATTTATTTTTATCAACAAAATTCCAGTTTTTGTGCCCACCAGGGGCAGACGCAGTTTCGGCTCTTCCCATAAGAATTAATAGGAAAAACGGAACTCCTCCGACAAACATCCACTACGTCACCATACTTTGACGACATACATTTCATTTCAATTTCAGAAATGCAGAAACTTGTGGTCCGTTTGTGTTCCGATTTCAGCAGTGCCTTCTCAATATGTGCCTTCTTCTGCCTTGACTGTGGTCAAACAGGCACATTGCGTTGTCTACAGACAACTGCAGCTCTGCTGCTTGGACCCCAATATTAATAATAATAATAAGAGTAATAGGATGAAAACTAACAATCACAATGGGTTCCCGCAGCTTTGCTGCTTGGACCCCAACATCAATATAGAATTTCCCCATTCTGAGAGAAAGTATGATCTTATGATCTTGTCTCTGTTAAGGCCTCTGTGAGCCACTACAGGGTACTGCTTCCATATAACCTGTAAAGCAGACGCCGCCAACACAGAGGCGACGGACCACGTGACAGGCAGCCAGATGACTGAGGTGTATAAACAATTCTTGATCTTCCTCGGTGTTGGTCCACAAAGTCCTGATTAGCTGGTGATTAAGAGCCTTATAGTTTGCCATCCCTTTCTCATTTGCATATCACCTTTGAAATGCCATGAAAAAACGGTTTATAAAGCTATGACTTCAGAATTTGACAGACCTGTTCTTGGGGTTCGCTCCTCTGCTGCCTTCGCGTTGTTGTTCTGCACCCTCATTGGTGGGACCACCATGGTCCTGATGCCGTGGGGGCTCCAGCCCTGGACTGCAGGGGAAGCCAGTGGCGCCACCATGGCGGGGCGGTCGTTGCGGTTACCGTTGTCAAGGTAACGGTAGGAGCTGTTGTCATGCGGGGAGCTGGGTGTGTCGGACGCGGGCAAGCCCTCCACTGTGTCACGGCCACTCTCGTGGCCATCGTCATCCGACATGCTGCACACAGGGATGACACTCGTGTGAGGGGAAAAAGAGAGGGAGGCGTGTTTTCTTCGTGGAACACTCATTTCTCGCTGGTACGGACAAAAGGATGGACTCAGCCACACAACTACCTGTTCGGTCTCTTGCATGGGGAGAGCGAGGGGCTGGACTGAAGCGAGTTGGAGGCAAAAGAGCTGGTGCTGAGGCTGCTGTCAGGACTGCTGAGGGAACACACTCTCTCCATAGACACACTGGTGTTTATGCACGCCTCACACAGGCACTTTTCCTTACACCTGTAGATGTTAAGAAAAGCAGGATAGTGTTAGCTAAAATCCAGTTGAAATCTTGCGTTGGCAGAGGGCCTGGCCCCACAAATTCGACTCGGTCAACTAAAGGCCGGGGTGCACTTTTGCATGCTGCGCATCCTGTGCTGAATACTGTGAAACTCCATCCTACTTCTGTGGCGGCTCTGTAATGTCCCGTGCTACTATGATGTAGTACGAGTTGAAAGGCCTTACACTCCTGGGGGGACACGTTGCATTTCCGAACTAGGTCATCGACAGAGAGGCTGACTAGTTGACTTCAGCGAGACTAGTTGACCCCAACTCACGCACACGTTTACGCTCACATGTACACGCACAGACGCACATACAAACCCACAGACCCACGCACAGTTGGTGTAAGAGCATCCAACATAGTCGCACCTTTCAAGGAGCCAAGGACGCTTATCTGCTTTATTGTGTTGGCTTGTTCGGTCTCGGTTTTTTGAACATGATTACTGCACATGTTGACTGTTAATGTTACGGAGAAATTCAATAGAAATGGCCCATTGCTCCAGGACAGCTCCTGATAGTCTTGCTCCAAAACGGTTAGAGTAAAGGGCTTCCAATTTGAAGGGTCACATACACAAAGTTGTGACACTGACAGTTTTTTCCTTTATGTGGCAGTGATGTTGCGATTATTAGACAGGCTATCAATAGTTAACTGTTGTGTCAAACAAGACGTGCAGAAGTGGATTACAGGTTTGTAATTGTTACTGATAACAAATGTGCTCTGGTATTTAAGTACAACTTTGAGTGATGGGTCAATGGCCCTGTTCGGAACAAGTGATTTGAATCCCATCAGCTACGGTGCGACTCACTGGTTAAGACAGCACCTCTGGGGGTCTGGGTCCGCCGTCTCGTCCTCCCCATCCGTCAGCTCGCTGTGGATGCTGATGACGCTGGCAGCAGGGCTCAGGGCGTCGCCCATGAGGACGGCCACATCGCGCTGCTGTGGACCGGACGAATCCAGATGGCTCTTTCTGTGTGGAAGCGCCGCGCTGAAACAGCTCCGCTCCCCCTTCGCGTCATCTTCCTCTCCGCACGCGTTTCGGACCTCCGACTGCCTTACTTCCACCAGAGGCTCTTCGGCCTCCTTCTCTGGATTCTCCCTTTCTGCCACAGCCTGTCCTACAACGTTGGCCATCTTGGGGGTTCGGCATGCTGAGGTGTGACCATGGGATACGTTCCTTTCAACAGATGAATGGATAGGTTAGCCACGGATACATGCCAGAGCAGTTAACTTTCAATGCTGCGACTGAGGCAGAATCTCACCGGTTGTGGCTGTGTCTGTTCCGTTTGTTGGCAGGCTGGGGCCACACAACATGAGCAATGCCAATGTTGAGTGGCTGATGGGCAGAGAGGGCTGGCATCTGATTGGTCAGGAGAGGCGCCTGCATCAGTGATTTGTAGTGGCTGCTATGGGGACGCACTTTCCTGTTTACCAAGTAGTAAAGTAAAAGCTTAAATAAACCATGAATGGGAAATGCTGCAGAACCCTGAAACAGTATAAAACTTTATATTCTATGTGCTGCTTCCTCTTGTTGGTTAATTGTCAAGCCAACACTTTCACATTCATCAGCAAAAGTTCTGAACGAGGGATTTCCCAGTCTTCAAATTTGGTTGACTCACCCCCAGTCACAGATCCTCTGTGGGCCAGCTGTGGTGTCACTGGTGAGGGAGGATGGAGGCGGGGGAGGAGGGTGAGAGGGAGGGGGGCCGACTGGAGTCATCTGCTGCCAGGCTGCTGGGATCAGGAGCTGCTGCCCCCGGCCGGACCACGCCTGCTGCAGGGATGGGACATTTTCATCTACTGGCCTCCATATAGTTATGAATCAAAGGTGTCCAGGGAAATGGCCATAACACTACACAAGAATGGACGTTTGGCTGCATGTCTCACCTGAGCAATTACGCCGGGCCTCACTGGTAAGGGCTGTATGGGAGGCGCCTGAGTTACCAATGGAACGGAATACCCTGCTGGTTGGTTTAGGTTACCTGTCAGGAGATGAGCGTACAACAAAGCACATTTTGGTTACGCTAAAATGCCAGGATGCTGCTTCATATTGGACTGTCCTCTTCAATCCATTTTACATGAGCAATGTTTATTCACTTATGTGTTATTATTTTAAGTAGCGTGTGCTCCACATACCTTGGATGCTCGGGGGACAGAGGAGGAGGGCAGGTGGAAACGAGTCACTGCATCTAAACTGACCATTCCCAGTGGCTAGAGCAATCCCAGGATGCAACACTGACGGAGCTGACTGGGTTATAGTCTGCATTGAAGGGAATGGCAGAGAAGCCAGAGACGTGAAAACACTGACCGAGTCAAACAAGATGGCAATGTCATGAGAAGATGGATCAAAACATAGATTTGAACAAAATTAAGTAAATAAATAGGAGACAAAATTACAGTTACAACAGCTGAAAAAGACTCTATGTGATGTTACAGCATTATCTTAGAGGGCGAGATTAGGTCAACAATACGGACAGAAGAGAGATTATATGAACAAAATCTGGCCATAATCATACATGTTATTGTGTCTGAGTGGGTGCAGGAAGGTCAAGATGCTTTTTTTTCCACTAAAACATTGTAGCGACTGCCATGCCCAAAGTCTGATTCTCCCTTTTATTATAACCAAAATGATCATTTTCTTTCCCACTGAAACATCTGACTGAGAAACATGAAAGTCACGACAATACTGACTACCTCTGTCAGTCGTGATAACATTTACGGTGTCTCACAGTCTACATAGCAAAGTCGAGGTGACACTGATGGAATGACTGTTGATGCAACAAAACATACAGCCGGCTGCGGCCTTTCACCCACCTGAGTGTGGACCGGTATGCTGCTGTAGCCCAGAGGTAAGCCCGAGGAAGCAGTGGGGGCTACAGTCGGTCTTGGGAAATGAATGGTGTTCTGGTTCAGGGCGTCAAACACTGCACCGGTGGAGCGACTGTGGAGCATGTCCATGATGCGGAAAGACGACTGCACGCTGGGTGGAAGCAGAGGAATCCGGAGAGAAGAGGCTGATTGCAAGCAGAGTCCGTGGTCTATTGAAAGACAGCCTGTACCGGGGGTCTGAGTCTGACGGTCTGATGGCTCTTTTGATGGTTATTAAGGTTTCTGACACCGGGCCTATGCGTACCTCCTTACACCCGGTGCGGCGCAAAAGGGCATACTTTTTACACACACGTCTGAATGCTGCGAATATAGTTGTAACAGCCTTACTGGTTACTGTGCGGAAAGTCCAGCAGGTGCGTCATGGTGAGGAAAGGATGACCGAGGACACTGGAGGGAACAGTCCTGTCCTCGGCAGTGATGAGCAGCATGCACTTGAGCAGGGACACAAACTCCCTCCTGTCAGCTTTCTCCGCCTGCATGTCACCGCCGTCGGGACTCAGCACCAGGTTCACCTGACGGGTGTCGGCAGGGAAGCTCAAGCGGTAAGGACACATCGCACATCACAGCTGCAAGGCCACCAAATATGGTCATATTGACACATAATCTCGAAAGCAAACAAATCGAAACATCGCTATGGCTTACATGCGCTATGTCATCCAGACAGCTGAAGATGTACTTTCTGGCCTCTTTGGATTTAAGTCCCGTCTCCTTCTCATGCTCTTCTGTTGTCTGGGAGAAAAACAGTATTTAAGTATGAATGCAAGTACAAGTTTCAGTCCAGAATGCAGGTTATGCAGGTAATATGCGCATTAAACAGTGACTGGGTGAGTACTTTTAGTCTCCAGGAGGCGTAAGGAGAGTCCGGCGCTTTGGTGAAGAAACGGGAGGTCTTCGTCCCCTTGTTGAGCAGCTGCTCAGCTGGGAGGCCCTGAGTCTGAGAGATGTACCGGATCTGCACGGGGAGGAATGAAGCGCCAACAGCAACATCGAAAATGAACAAATGCGTGAAGAAATGAGGACAAGGTGGATGTGGTTCATTCTATCCAATGACTGAAAACTGGATCATAAGCATTTGAAGTTGAGCTATACTTCAACATTTTATCACTGTGCAGGTAGATTTGGAATTCCTTCACTGCTGCTCTTCCTGCACAGCGTAGCAGCGCAGCTCGTTTAAACACGCTTGTTTGAGGATGGCATCTCAAACGCACTGTATAAAGGAAAGGGCAAACAATAGCTTGGTTCCGGTTTGGTGCGATCTGATGGGTTTAAATGTAAACCCATCAGCTGTTGTAGAGCCGCCCTATGTGGACGAGCTCTCCACTGATTTGAATGACAGAAATCCCAGTGCTGCATCTGATTCAGACTCGTCTAAAGAGTCTCGCTTTCAGATGTCACCCTCTCTCCTCACTCTCTCATGGCCTATGGATGACACATCACTCTGCGACTTCTTCCCCTATGTGCTTTCTCACACAACTGGATCCCATGAGCATTGACTGGATCCACATCCAAACATCACCCGACTTGAGTCTGAAGAAAGAACTTCATCACGACTGTCAACAAGTGTGTGATTTGTTGGGATCAGGTTGTTCTAGGGCTGTCAGTTGAACGCATAAATTAAATTAATTAATTACAGTTAGGGCCTTCTGATCACCAAATCTGCTCCAGCCTTGCTTATCATGTAAACGCTCAACACATCCGGACTCACTGTTACCAGTGCTCGTGCAGCCGTGAGCTCACCTCGCCAACCCGCGCTTGCAGAATTTGCAGATTTGAGGAGTTGATATTGCAACCCCAGTTTGGGATGGGTTTTTAAATTTGAGGAGCTGACACTGTAACCGCCAGACCCTCCTTTGGGTATGAATTTGTATGTCCCAGATACTGCAGCTTTTGATTCTTGTCATGTTCTCTTGATTTACCTGCTGTATCGGCAGCGAATGTGGCCTTTTTTGATAGGCCTGAAAGAAATGCCTGTTGGCCCCTTGTTCCTGATGTTGCCTTATTTAGAGGTGTGCTATACTTCTATTATTCATTTTAAATTGCTGTAGTCTCATTTTATTGCTGAATTCTATACATTTACCTGTGTTGGTATTCCATGTTTGAATAATGCACCTGGCCTAATTGGTTTGCTGAGAGGTGCTTGACCTTATTCTTTTGAATTTCACTCATGAAACACAATTCAACAATAAAAATGGGGATTTCAAATCTTATCTTCGCAGTGTATTCAATTAGATTAGTCATGCCCTACAATTTTGTCATGTGCCAGAATCGATAGATTACCAATCCAGTAACCAATTGGGCGAAGGATGCCTTTTCCTGCCTTAAACCAAAAGAACATGCGTTCTCAATGGCCACCTCAAATAAAGTTGAACTGAACAGATTCATTTACGGCCCGCATGTGCACAAGTGCATGTGCACATGTCCACTGCCCAGAACAAACACACTGACTGGGCAGAGGGGCACGGGGACTGAGAACCTGCTGATGGTGCACTGAACACTCACCACTGTGTGTGTGTGTGTGCGTGCGTGCGTGCGTGCGTGCGTGCGTGCGTGCGTGCACGCACATGTCTACCATCAGGCTTATGTTTATAAATACATTTTGCTGTGTAGAGTGGAACTGTAGTGAGCCTTGGCAAAGAGTAGCATACTTTGGGGGGGGGCTCGGTGTGCACTTGTGTGTCCTGGCATGGCCTAGCGGTACAACAAAACAAAATTTTAAAAATAATATGACTTTCTCACGGCTGATTCTGATTACTACTGATTAAGGAAACTGTTGAAGAAAACAATCATCAGTTACATTATGCAGAGGCCACCTGAGGCCGAGGGCATGTGTGCTGAGAGGGCTGTGATTGTATTATGGGGTCTGCTCAGTCCAAGAGGTCATGAAGAACAATGGAGAGCTAGAGTCTGCACCCTGGATATCTATAGGCGTGTTTCCACTGTGCTGGTTCTGGTACTTTTTGGGGGCCCTGTAAGAACCTAGCGATGACATCGTCATATCGCGTCCGAAAAGCAAAATAGCGTGAAGTTCCTGTAAAACGGCCCGAAGGTTCCGATAGTGGAGGCCCATCAACGAAATCCCTCCAATTCGGACACATGCCTGGACCAGGGTAACGCCAAACAAGGTGTGGATTTCCCCCCCTTCTTTTTTTTCCACAAAATGACCAAGACGTGATGGCTTAGTCCTGTATAGACCTCGTCCTGTGTGTATATATATATATATATATATATATATATACATATGTGCGTATATATGCAAGGAATGTTACCTGGTCGTACTCCAGTGCTCCGGGGTAGAGGGGCCAGCCCAAGAAGAGCTCTGCTATCACACAGCCCAGCGACCACATATCTATGGACTCACAAAATGGCAGGCCCAAAATAATCTCTGGAGCCCTGTGAACAGAGAACAGGCATCAGTTGCACCTGGAGCTGGTCACAACGGTTGGATCGATGGCGTTGAAAAGAGGATACGAATAGACAATGTTGGGTGAAAGGATGTTTGGATCGAATAAGCAAAATGAGTAATAGAGTGATAGTGAGTGATGATAAAGTTAAAGCGGCAAGCCAAGCTGTGGGACCCCCTTGGGGTACCGGCATCCCTGTGATTCAGTGGGTATCCCCATCTCCCCCCTCCGCAACCACCCTCTTTCTCTTCTCAAACTCAACTGGTTGGTGGATTGTAACGGGACTACAATTACTTGCTCTCCTCTCGAGGTTGGGGCTTTTTCTGCCACCGTCGCATGCATTGCGTCCGGTCCGCGCGCTACGCACTTTCATGGAAAGGACCAGGGGCTTCGGGAGGAGCGATCGGCTCTTCCGTCTCCTGGGCTAATCCGCACGAGGGGAAACTTATTACAAAGCAGCGCCTATCCCCACTGGGTGGTGAACGCAACTGCTTTGGCCTAGACGATTCAGGGGTTTGCAGCCACTTGTGGCTCTGCGAGTGCATTCGACTCAGGGCGTGGCCACATCCTCCGGCTTCTTCAGGGGAGCGTCCGTTCAGTGGCACGTGTGCGGCAGCGTGTTGGCCTTCGCCTCACACGTCTGTCCACTTTTATAAGGCTGGACGTCTCAGCCCCGCGGTGGCACGCGCGGTTTTGTCTTCCCGATCGGAGCAGGTGAGACATCGGGCTAAATATTACGAAAGAGAACTTAAGGGTTATTAACGCACCCTGGTTCTCTTGAGTAACGCGAGTGACACGTCTCGCCAGACGACCCCTCTTGCTTGGGCGGGTGAGGAGAGGCGCTCGTCCTGAATGACGTGGTGCCGTCCCGTACCGCAAGGCGGACCCCGACCACCAGAGGTGGACGGACACGATGACCGGCCAATCGGGGTTGCCGAATCTGAGGGCTGCAGCAGCGGCGTGCATCCCATAGTGAGACATCTCACTTATGTTACTCAGAGAACTGGGGTTATGTAAATGACCTTAAGTTTTAATTATGTCAGTGATGCCCACACACACACACACACACACACACACACACACATACATATATATATATATATATATATATGTTACTATTTTCTGTCTGAAGTGTCCATCACAACACTTCTTCGTGGGAGGAATGAGCTCTTCCTGGTTTTTGACAGGGTTTTACACCCCCAGACACAGAATAAATCTCCATAGTAACTTGTACCATAACATATCCTACGGACCCCTATCCGGCCTTTGTGCATCTTGGATCAAGGATAAATTGAGCCAGGATAACCAAGATATCCCGGCTTAATCCCTTATCCTTATCCTCGCCCCTTATCCGGGCCACAGGGGTCTGCTTCACAATTTTGAACGCATGAACAAAGGAAGCCCAACAAGCTGCCCTTATGCGTCAGTATGCAAAGACGAGAACCAACTATCCTTTCACCTGAGCTAATGGGCTGAATTATTCACATAGGCCTGTGCTCAGCTTTCACTGCGAAAGGTGGTGTGGCATTACCAGTACCTCGGAACAGTGCAGTCAATTAACCAGGACCTGCCATGCCTTGCTGCCATGGCAACAATCACTCCAACATGACAACATTTAGATGCTGCCGTCAAAAACTTCCATCTAGAGAGTCCAACTAAAGGAAATATCACATTGATCACTACCTGACAAGTATTCACTTCAGGGGAGGATGATCTGTGGACCCAAAGCTCAAAACATTGTTTTTAGGTAGTAGGTAATTAGCTTTATGAAGATCTCTCATCTTCATAGACATATGGGCATATTATGTATGACGTTCAGAAACCACAAAGCAGCCTGCCAACATATTGAAAAACTTCAATTCTACTCTTGATTAGCCTGGTTCTGGAGCCAACTCCATATTCCAGCACCGGTAGGTTCTCTTTGTTCCTTTAAAAATACTTTTGAACCACAAACACATGGGTGGCAGTTCTACCAGCCATGCCTCTGGAAAATCCAGGATAAATCCCAGAGGTTTATTTAAAAAAAAAAAAAAAAAACTGAAACCTGAAGCAACATTGGCATGTCTTCAGGCTTTGATAGTGGTAACAAATTCTGACTATTATAACAAATATGGAGATGAAAAGAAACTGCACTGCAAAAAAAGCTCCTCATAACCAGACGCAGAAACAAAAATGTGTTAATGTGAAAAATAGAGAGCTGTGGATAATAGTATGGCAACTTCCATCTGGACACATGCTTTGATGCCCTGTAATGCACACAAACTACAATGTGGTCCAAACTAACCCGAGTCAGTTAATGTTCTGTTGTCTGAGAACTACTTCATCACACGAGTGGAAGCTGCTGCATGAACATGTTAAAGCACACCCACTAGGGCTGGCCATATAACTTGCAAAACTCACACACCTCAAAAATAAACAATAGGTCTCGGTATCATTTGAAAATCTTCTGTCTGGTGAGACACCATATAAATTTCCTTCCTGTTAATGTAGGTGGATCATGTAAACACTGTATAAACAAAGAGAGAGAGAGAGACAGAACTGTTGTTAAATGTGGTGGGACGATCACGGTGTATTAGCTTGTAGTCAGTGACCATATTGCATGTTCAAGTGCAGCCGCGTGTGCCTAACCACTGCATGCCTTAAGATGGACATACATTAATAATAGAGACTGAATGTTTAGTTCAGTTGAATAAAGTTGAATAAAGCATACATTAAATATGACTATTGTAAAGATAACATGCAGGAACGGGATTTGCAATAATCATACACATCTAGGGGTACGATGGCTGATTGAAAAGAGACTCGTTCAGTGGCCTCTATCCAACTTGTACTGTACGTGAGAGTTCCTTAGCAACTCTGGTTGTCACAGCCGGGAAGCAAGTCTCGGTCTACAACTGCTTTCTTAAATCATGATGAATCACGCTATTCTTGCTTACTCCGGGATCAGAAATGAACAGAATGATACGACACACCCTGCCGGACACACAGGCAAGGAACGCCTTGAACGTTTTTTTTCCATCTATCTAAATGTGGGTTTTCGCATACCACATTCTTCTCAGGCCTGCTGTGTCCCGAGTGACCTCACCAAAACATCAGAACCAGCCTATTTTCACAGCACCAATCTCAAACCGTCTTGCTAAAAGCCAAACCCACACAACCAAAACGAGACAATATATTTATCCACACTTCACCAAGCTGAGCGCGAAGAACCCCCCCCCGTTACGTTACAGCTGAAGCTCCGATACGGTCCGTCTGAAAGGCATCAAAAGTGACCACCTTCAGCAAAAACAATGAGTTAATGACTGTGAATGAATGTGACCCCTGTGTGTGTGTGTGTGTGTGTGTGTGTGTGTGTGTGTGTGTGTGTGTGTGTGTGTGTGTGTGTGTGTGTGTGTGTGTGTGTGTGTGTGTGTGTGTGTGTGTGTGTGTGTGTGTGTGTGTGTGTGTGTGTGTGTGTGTGTGTGTGTGTGTGTGTATATATATATATATATACACACATACTCGCAAAGTCGGGCATAATGGTGCTGGGCGGGGGTGGCCCCAGATGATGCAGTAAAGTGACCATTAGAGCATAAGTGCCAGTTATTAAAAAAAAAGAAAAGAAACAAACGAGAAAACTTTCCTCCCATAGGCCGGACTGCGTCGCCGTGCGGCCCGACTCATTTCGACTCATCTCAACAGAATTTCCCCCGAAACGCCCTTTGTTTTTCCCCTCGGCGTTCCGTGTCGCTGCCTTCGGCCTCTACCAAAACGACGCTTTTCTCCTGGCCGTGGCCGACGGCCACATGCCCAGGATCAAAACGATTGCTCCGTTTCCTCCATTGTGTGCGTGTCGCGTCTTGTTGCCGTTCTTCCTCCCTACGTCTAACCGGCGGTCAGCGGTGTCGCGTTGGCATAAACGCGCACGAGTTGCAAAGACCAGGTACTTTGAAAAGGCATTTGTCGCTGATATTACCACGTCTGAAGAGGTTGCAGTAGATACCCAACCCAATGCACCTTGCTGAAACTTGCTCGTCAGAGTGCGAGTGTGCCAGCCAAGTCGTTAATAAAAAGAAAATATTTTGCCTTGGAGACAAGTGGAGACATTCGAAATAATGCCTTGCCTGTTCCACATGCCAAGTCCACAAAAAAGTTAATTTTGTTGAGCTGCAGTACAGCGGGTCCTTCTCTTTTTCACTTCATGGAGTTCTTTTGCAGAACAATGCGTTTCATAAGAACACACTTTCACCCCAGCCTTTGAAATGCGCCAAATATTTCACATTGTTCCTCCTATTAACAGCTCAGTTCCTTCAGACGTTATGCAAGAGCGGCAGAGTTTAAGGTGTAACGCACTGAACGCACATCAGACATACATGCACACACGTGCCCAAAATGCCTGAGCGCCGCAGAGGCCGAGGGGGAAGGGCAAAGACTCAAAGAGCAGAGGACAAACGGTGAACAAAACTGTGAGAGATGACTAGGCTGGGTACGTTATGGAACACCCAGTGGGAGTGTGCAGGTTCAAACAGGATACTTTACATTACATAACAAGGGAGAAGGCCCAAACGCACAAAGCTGAGGCACAATTTCACTGAGCCTTGTGGGAAACGGCAAAACACATAAGCCATCAAAACCCATAGGAGTCAGCCAATCTGTTGGCATGATGAACATGCCGTTTTGACTTCATGGCATGTCTGGTCTTTCAGAAAAACACCCTCCTAAGACACAGACGAACCACCTAGTCACCTGCAATGGTCATAAAACTGTAAAACTGTTTTTATACATACACACACACACTATATACTATCCCTACTATACATAGCAGCTATAAAATTGTGAGCAAACTCACTCACTTTTGTGGTCAGGACTGTGGCAGTCCTGAACGGCATGGCATTACACACACACAATTTAAGTAATTACACACATACATACATATACACACACATACATATATGTACATACATATACACACACACACATATATATATATATATATATACCAACATAAAAATACTCGTAAGTAAAAGACTTTCCAATATAAATTCTAAAATAAATAGCTCATTGATATATTATGTATCTTATTACAAAATATTGCATCGCCTTTTAATCGTTACTGCAGCTAAATATGCCAGATGTTAATCGCTAATTTCCTAATTGCCAGCACCACCAGAAGGAAAACTCAAATGCATGTCACTAATACCCGTGGGCAGTTTTTTTAAGCACATTTACAAATTCTGCCAAGTATATCCCATTCATACTCAAAGACTGAATCATGATCGCAGGACCAGCGACGCAGGAGGCAACGAGCCATGGGAAAAGCCAAGGCCATACAAAGGGTATTCAATGCAATACGGTTTGGTTCACTGTACAAATAACAAAACAGGACACCCAACCAACTGTATATGGCCAAGTACAAGCAAATAAGAATTTTAGAGTGAAGTAAACTTGTTTGGATATAAAGTCTATGAAAAAGTTAAAATGCACACACCTCAGTAAGAGCAAAATTTACAGAGCAAACCATGATATTTCAAACCTGGACTAACATCTTGCTTCCACAATAAATGTGGCTGGGAATTTCTCCATCTAGCTTGACAAGAGCATTTATCTCTCAGACTGCCGAACGTTACTTAACGCAAGGTATATGTCGCCTAAATGTGCTGCGTTCTTACTTTTGCAGTACAATGTATATGTTACGGCATTTCAGGTTGTTGAACCGTTGTAATCTATTTATTTTTCGAGATTATTCATGTCTGTATGTCTTCAGTTAATCAAAATTAGCTTTGTTGTGAGGCAATTTGTGAGGCAATTTGTTTGAACACAACAAATTGTTATACAGAGGCTCATTTTGAATTCGATTTTGACAGTTTGTACCTCTTAAAAAGAGGCACAAACCTGGGGAAAAAGGTTATTAATGGGATAGAGGGCTTGGCAAAGCAGTTCCTCATTATATATACACTGGGGTTGTGTAGCTCAGTCTTCACCCATGGAATAATACCTGCTGTGAAGGTTACTTATCAAGGAAAATATCCTGGTAAATATCCTACACAAATGCAACGGAAGGTGGAAGTCCTCACCTGTAGTATCTGGACTGCAGGTAAGTGGAGCAGACAGCCTTGGAGACGTGGCTTGCTGAGCCAAAATCAATGACTTTGACTCTGTAAGGTTGCCTGGTCGGGTCCACCAACATGATATTCTCCGGCTTCAAATCAGCATGGATCAAACCAAGAGACTTAAGCTTCTTTAATGCAGTTGCAACCTGCAAATATCCAGACAAGCAAACATGTATAATGAGCGTTTGAAAATCTGTCACAAAATTGAAAATAAAAAAGTTGACTCTTTTATCATGCAAAAGTAGCTGCTTCCATAGGGATCAGTACAATATCTCTTTGATAGGTGTACTGTATGTCTGGAGCACCGTACATCACAATACCTGCTGCAGAATAGGCCTGATGATTTTGAGTGGCAGTGGACTGAACTTGTTCTGTTTGAGGAAGTCGTAGAGGTTTTGTTCCAGCATCTCGAACACCAAGCATGTGTGGCTGCGATGGTGAAAGCACTCCAGGGCACGCACCACATTGTGCTCATATGCATTCTCACTGCTCAACCGTGCCAGGATCTCCACCTGCCCATGGTGGAACCAAGGAGACCATAAGTTAAGGGACATTTTACACAGACCAAATAAAACTGACAACATCTGCAAACAAAAAAATACATGTCCTCACCTCAATTTGGCCCTGACGTGCATAGGATGGGTGGTTCTTCAGTATTTTCACAGCCACCACTTCATTGGTTCCCCTCTTCCAGCATTTCACCACCTGACCAAAGGTACCACGACCCAGAAACTCCAAAACCTCATAGCTGTTCTTCACAGAGCACAGAAGCTCATGCTGAACTAACTGATAGTCGCCATCTGCAGCTCCAGCTCTGCTCACTATAGCTCCTGTCACAACCTCAGTACTGCTATTAGGCCCCAACTCAGTCCCATCCATCCTGGCTCCCATTCCGGCAACCGCATCCACCCTGCTGTGTTGAGGCGGTGTCCCTTCAAACCCTAATTTGAGTGTGTCTGCGTTGTTCCCTTTGCTTGTTTGCAGCATAGTCACAGTGGGAGGAAGGGCTGGTAAAGCAGAGGCCTCCTCCACTATCTGCATGGTTGCAGGACAGCTGTTCTCACCCGGATGTTCTCCACCTTCACTCGTCTTCAGTTCACATCTCTGAGTGGCACGTGTGTCGACAAGGTTCATGTATCGCCCTTTCCCTTCTCCTCCCCTGTATCTTCCCTCCTCCTTCTCTTCTACTGCTCTAATACAAGCCCTCCTCAGTAGCCCACAGTCCAGACCTCCCCCTGACGGACTTCCACCACTGTCTCTGCCAAACCTCACTTGCTGCAGGCCTCCACTCAGGCTTAGGGACTCTGCGATCCCAGCCAGACCTTCCCGTCGTCTCTCCCAGCTTTTTTCTCTGCGCAATCCAGCAGTATGCAATGACCACTCCTCCCGCTCTATGAGCTGGAGTCCCCTGTGGTGTCTCACTGAATCACAACTGGCTGAGGATGGGACAATGTTGTTAGGATAGGCAATACCGTAGTTGACTCCAATCACATAGGTCTTGGACTGGGGGCCACACTGAAAGGCTCTGCTGGTGTTGGTACTGCTGTGGGTTTCGTCTTTGTGTCTGCTGGTACCACTGCTGCTCGTTCCTAAGGCACTTGTTTGAGCTGAGTGCAGGTGTGATGGGTAGACCACGACTTGTGAGGCCATACCTGAAGAAGAGAGAGGGAAACATTTTGTGTGCTGGACAGAATAAGGTTTAGCAGGGTTAACTCCACTGTATTGTACACCCCCCAACCCCAGAGTATGCAAACCATCAGGCTACCATGAGGCTTAGTCTGTTTTCTGGGGAGGGGGAAACCCTGGGGTTAGAATTTGTAGACAGGACTAAATGATGAAAAATATTCCACCATACTTATTGCAGAGGGCTTGAGAGTGACCCAACTTGGTGTAAATAACTAAGAACAAACAAATGAAGTGGCTCATAGCAAAACAGCATCTTTAAAAAAAACAAAACATCAAGACAGAAAAAGTCTGCAGTCCAAATGAAGCAATAATAAATGATGTAAAGAAAGCCATCATGGCAGCCTTACAGGAAAGGGGAACTAGTTGACTTCAACGGGACATAGGGGAAACCCATTACATCTCTGGCCTGTCCCTGCACTCCACACTAGAGAGTCAGTTTCACACCAAAGCAACAAGTAGGCCAGGAAGAAGTGACGCATTGGGAAGCAGAAGGAATGTTATGAAACTCAGTGTACATGTACACTTACTGTATTCACCAAATCCCGTGATAAACTCAATTAATAAACCTCAAACAATACTTTAATAAGGCATCCATTTGTCTTATTACACAATTCATACTATGTAAAGAATTCAAGACGTTCAGACAAAAAATGGACACAGTACAAGTGTTCCTAAATATTTTCAAACACAGATATAAATTGTGACAAACTTGAGTTACACTCAGGCTCAGGTGATACCACTTAAATAGGCTTCATCATGTTACTAAACTCTCTTGAAGCTGGTTCTCTTGGGCATAATGTTTGGTTTGACAAGAAAGGCCTCTTCCCAACAACTGAAGCTGTCAAACACAAGCTCAGACAGGCAGAGGGGTGTGTGTTAACATGACAAAACACACTTCACCTCTTTTTAATCTCATACGATGTTGATGTCGATCAGCAAGTGCTGTCACAACCAAACCATTTTCTGTCAATTTGTATCTGCAATCATTTGGTCTGCACTCTTGTCAAAACAATACTACTGATGGTCAAAGTGAAAGCTGATGAGTACTGTCGGCACTGCTCAGTAAATTAGTTCTATCACTTCCAAACAACAATCTGGTCATTGCAACTACGCCTCCTGCATGGTTTGACACTCCTGTAAGAGTGTTAACGTGGGTAAACACATTTTTGTTCTTACTCTTGCATCTGTACCTTAGACTAATAGTTAAAATAACTCAATGGCAACTGGCAAAAGTTAACAACTGCACAATCGCAAGCCTGAGCATGCTTGCCAAGTCCGAGCCATCACAGAGGGCCGGTGGCTGTGTTGCTTCCTGGTCTGTTCTCTCACTACCCAAACAAGGTACCGTGATATCACCCAGGGTGACAGGAGCCAAAGCTGAAATTGAGAACCATGTCAGAAATATGTGTGTGTGTGCGTGCGTGCGTGCGTGCGTGCGTGCGTGCGTGCACACGTGTTTCTTTCCATTTGAGATTGTGTTAGTGATGAGTTGAAGAATGCCAGGTGTTACTGAGCAATCTAAGTGACAACTGGCATATGGAAGCGGAGTGAGTGAATGTTTGGGGGGGGGGGGACACACCATCTTCGACACCTGTTGAAACTCGTGTTGTTCGTGACAGGTAGCAAAACACTAGGCGTGTTGGACTCAGTAGGTTAGATAACTTGCTCTGCTTGTCGTTGTTTTGACAACTTCCCAATTTAGACACATTGAGTTAAAAGAGCTGCGCGTTTCATTTCCGTGTCTAAAATTTGATTCCATCTTTCAAAGTAATGTCAAAGTCCCGTTTAAAATATCCGAAACTGAAGCTCCTCAAAAAAAAAGAGACAGACTACTGTGGAAATATACGGCGTCGTTAGCTCTCACAGTTCAGCGTTAATTCGGTCCGTAAAAGCAGCGAACTCAACTTGACTAGCTTATCAGTTAGCAAACAAGCTAGCTAAGACCCGTTTCGACGCTCAAACGCGGAGGCAGACAAACAGTGCACAGACATAATGTTGAAGTACGACGTACCTTCAGTGAGACCTGTATATCATACCACCCAGAGCGTCAAGAAAGCGGCAAGCGACGAGGAGCTGCACCACAGTGGAACCTCGCACCAAAACTGTTGCTTCTGCTTCTGCTGCCATCTTGTTCAACGACGACAGAACAAACAACCACTTTTCGCACATCTGAGGCTTAAAATCACGCCAGGAACTCGACGTAACGAGGGTCGACCGTGGCCCACAGTCTCAGCATTCATCTAGACGTTGCTCCCGTCGCTACTCTACTACCTACTCTACGCTACTACCGAGGTGAAGTGTTTCTGAACTTTTCCATGTCAAGCTAGTGCGTGGCCGACAGATAGCTGTTAGAGCTAGCTGCAGCTGGGACTGCTAATTGTTGCTTCTCCGCATGTGTGGTATGACGGGGGGAGGACACAGAGCGTGTGGGAGGGAGGCCACACAGTGGCTATAAATGTCACACTGTCACAGCTGAGCAAATACATCTGACTTCCTTCGTGTTTTACTCCATTAAAATGTTATGTTAAACTTCACGATGCAGTATGTTTTCTGTGGCAACCTGTTTTTAGTGCCACCGGAGCCGAAGGGTTAGGGTTAAAAGTTCTGGTACGTTTCTTTTTTTTGGTTTCTTTTTAATATTTATTATTATTATCATTATTACTATTATTATTATTATTTCATTGTTGTTTTAGTACTCCTACAGTTTTGTATGATGCATTGAGAGAGAAAAATCCCAAATTTCGAGAATAAAGTTATAATATTACAAGATAAAAGTCGTGAATTACGAGTACAAAGTTGTGGATTTATGAGATTAATACAGTATTAGGGCCACATTAAGAAAACAAATCAAGAATGAAGTGGAATATTCCAAGAATAAAGTAATATTATAATGAGAGTAAAGTAATAAATTATGAGAATAAAGCCATACTTCAGACAGAATTAGTTTGAGACCATAGACTGTATGTGAAAGATGGACGTTGTCTTCCGGTACAAAAAATTAGGCTAACGCGGCGGTGACTTTACTTGCAATACCACACAGATCCGCAAGGCCTGGCTCCAAAAAACACGTTTTCCAGGACACACCCAGTGAGGAACGTCATTTTCAATCATGAAATATTCATTCAATCGGTTTTTTTTTCAAAACTCACACCACCTTCAACAGCTTAAGTTTCCCGTGCCAGCATGTAATCTGGTTGTCAATTTGCGAATAATTCCATGATTAATAAAATGTATCTCAAAGAGATGAATGACTATGGGCATGTCCATTTGCTTGACGGGCTTATCCTACCCCTGGCCACAAGATGAAGAAGAAGCAGGAACATACATGCAGTCCACTGCACGACCATGAATGTATTATAAGACATATATAGGGCACCACATCTCTGCTGGTGATCCAATTTTACCCAGTGGCCAACCATGGTATTGCAACAGAAATCCCATTGGGCCCAAAAAGCATTTGGGCTTTTGTGCACTCTCAAAGCGCATTCAGCCTTAAAGTGCATAAGTCTCGTCTCACAGCGAGAAACGTGGATTGGTTCATAATCCCATGTTGCCTGATGGGAATGACTCTACTGCGCAAGCTCTAAGCGAGTCGTATGTGCCAGGCGAACAGGGTTGATAGGAATGAATGTGCCGCCATGTTTAGTCTGGTTTGGGAGTCTCTATCCCCTGTTAAAACTGTCCCCGAAAATGTCCCTGATATGAACCGGACAGAAAAAAAATGCGCCCGAACGCAGAGAGAGAAGAGCAAGTGAGCAGCACGGACGAATTCCTCATTATTCTCTACAGGGTTTCACCTGATGAGATCTCCACTTGCTGCCGTTGTGGGTTCAGTTTGGCGTGTGCACTGTCATGCAAACATCACCCAACGTTGTTTGTGAGGTCTCAGATTTTCAGCTGCATACGAGATGCCACACATACTCCAAAACATCACCTGAAACATGGCATGCGATCATGGTTTTGCAGAAGTAGGCTTTAGGAGCTATTAATATACACTGATCATATCTGACAAATATTTCTCTTTTTTTTAAATAGTTCTCTAGAATTTCAACCTAACAAACCAATATAAGTCTCATGTGTTTATAAGGTCAGTGTTAATCTTTCACAGCCATTTTCTCAGAAATGTCTTAGGACAATTAATATTAATTGACCATATTTCACAAGTATTTATTGTTTTAATTTTGAAATAGCTCTCTGTATATTCAATCTACCAACACCATTCTAGTTCTCATATTTTTCTAAGGTCAGTATTTCTTCATCATTAATTATGTTTCACTGCGTAAAAGAAAATTGAAGCAATTAGTGTTAATTGAGAATATTATAGAAATGCTTCATGCTTTCATTTTGAATGAAAGTGTGATGGACCGAGCGGTCCCCCAAGTGTGGGATTGGCAGCCGGACAGTTGACGGAGGACAAGTAGGCAGCAGAGGTAAAATCAACCAGTATTTTATTAACCTGGTCCAAGAACAAAAAAGGTGGCAGGGACCAAAACAAAAAAACAATGCAAAGCAAAGCAAAGCAAAGCAAAGCGTGACTCGTCTCTCCGGTATACAGCCAAGTAACCAACACAGCCTCACTGCAAGCATGTGTGTCTCCTCTCTCTCCCTCAGGTAGACTGAGGTCTCCATCATATAGGGCTACCTGTTCCCTGGATTGGACTCAACCAATCCAGAGAACAGGTAACTTCCTCCAAAAACCTATTTACAATCTTAATAAGTCATACCAAGTAGAAATAAACCCAATAACAGGGACCAAACAACCATATATAACAATGAGACCACCACCAAATTAACATAATCCTTTATACTAACCAAAAACACACCAAACACCCCTCCACCGTGCACAGTGTACCAAACCCCAGCTCTGGGGTGGAGTTAAAACCCCGGCACCGGCAGCGGGCGCGCTTCCGCCTGGGAGCCACAGAGCTGGAGCCGGTGGTGAGTACTGCGTGTTTGGTGTAGTGTACTGGTGACTGACGTGAAAAACTACGGGTGACTGTATGTGAAAATGAGACCGGGTTGCGGGTACCTCGCTACCCGGTGGTAATGGTGTCGAGGTCGGTTATGGGGAAATGAAACGATCGGTAAGTGACTACGTGACTGTGGCTGCAGCGGAGCCGCATGCTCGACCACGCCAGAGCGCGCGGTGCACTCCGGCACGCCAGAGCGCGCGGTGCACTCCGGCACGCCAGAGCGCGTGGTGTGCTCTGGCGTCGGCACGTGACCAAACTCCACCGCAGCCACCACCAAAGTGCACAAGCATTACCCCACTACCCCTTCACACTTGAAATAAATGAACACAGATCACAAACACCACTGTGCCCCGGTGTATTGTGCATCTGTGCCCGTGCACCGAGAGGGAACCGAGTCCGGTCCCTCTCTCTCCCCTCCCCCGCTTGCACAGCCCAGCGCAGCGGTGAGAAGGGGGGGGATCACCTTCTCACATTTCCCTCCCCTTCTGGAGTCTCGCCAACTGGGTGGCGAGACAAAAAGTCGGCGACAGTGTTGTCCTTGCCAGCCCGGTACTGCACCGTGAAACGGTAGGGCTGCAGAGCCAAGAACCAGCGGGTGATACGGGCGTTCGAGTCCTTCATTTGTCCCAGCCACTGCAGGCTCCGATGGTCAGTCTCAAGCACAAAGTCCCTACCTAGCAGGTAGTACTTGAAAGTGTCCAACGCCCACTTCACCGCTAGGCACTCTAGCTCTGTCACGGCGTATCTGGTCTCCCTAGGGAAAAGCTTACGGCTGATGTAGGCCACAGGCTTCCGCTGCTCCCCATGCCCCTGGAGTAGCACCGCCCCAAGACCTACACCAGACGCATCAGTCTGCACCGTAAAGGGCTGTGAGAAGTCGGGGCTCTGGAGCACTGGGTCATGACAAAGGGCTGCCTTCAGATCCCTGAAGGCTTGCTCCTGCTCCGGCCCCCATGGAATCCGGGTGGTGGCAGACTTCCTCGTCAGGTCCGACAAGGGTGTTGCCCGCCGGGCAAATTCTGGTACAAACCGGCGATACCAGCCGACCAAGCCCAAGAATGAACGTACGTCCTTCTGGGTTTGGGGCCTTGGACAATCCCGTATCGCCTGGAGCTTGTCAGCTTGTGGTCGGATAACCCCTCGGCCAATAATATGGCCCAGGTACTGCACCTCCTCCTGGGCTAAGGCGCACTTCAGTGGGTGGATGGTAAGTCCGGCCTTCTGAATGCGTCTGAGCACATCCTTGAGGTGGCGCAGATGATCCTCCCAGGTTGCACTGTACACCACAATGTCATCCAGGTACGCTGCCGCGTACGAGTCCGTACCTGCAAGCACACAGTCCATTAGTCGTTGGAATGTGGCCGGGGCTCCTTGCAGTCCAAATGGCATCACCACAAACTGGAACAGACCCTGTGGTGTGCGGAACGCTGTGCAAGGTCTGGCTTCCTTGGCTAAGGGCACCTGCCAGTAACCCTTGCACAGGTCCAAGGTGGTGATAAATTTCGCCTTCCCCAAGCGCTCAATTAAATCCTCCAATCGAGGCATGGGGTAGGCGTCAAAAGTGGGACTGGGCGTTAACCCGCCGAAAGTCTATGCAGAAGCGCATAGTTCCGTCCTTTTTGGGAACTAGCACTACTGGATTACTCCACTCACTGGAGGACCTCTCAATCACGCCCAGAGCTAGCATCTCCTCCACCTCAGTCCTGAGGTGTGGCAAGAGACGCTCTGGGACACGATACATCCTCTGACGCACTGGTGTAGTGTCTGTCAGAGGGATGGGGTGCTCTGCGAGGGTGGTGTAGCCTGGCCTTTCCTGAAACAGGCCAGCCGGAATAATCCTCGTCAGCTCCTCCTGCTGGCGGGTGGACAGATGGGAGAAGTCCAGGGTTGCAGACTGCTGGCCGGTGGGGAAGAACTGCTCCGGAGTCTCTTCCTCCTCCGCCACAGCCTGCACCCGGAGCTGCAGACTAGGCTCCCTTTCATGCCATTCCTTCAACAAATTCACATGAAAGACCTGTGTGGGCTTCCTTTTTCCAGGGCGGTTGACCTCATAGGTCACAGGACCCATCTTCCGCACCACCTCATACGGCCCCTGCCACTTGGCCAGTAGCTTGTGTTCTGAGGTGGGCAGAAGCAGCAGAACCTTCTGGCCCGGCTGAAGATGACGTTGCCGGGCAGCCTTGTCATACCAAGTCTTCTGCTGGGTCTGGGCCTGCTCCATGTTAACCTGCACCATCTCAGCCATCTCCTCCATCTTGTCCCTCATTTGAAGGACATGAGCCAAGATGCTGCGGTTTTCTGGGGTAGATGGTCCTTCCCAGGTCTCTCTCAGGACATCCAGAGGGCCCCTCACCTGCCTGCCATAAAGCAGTTCAAACGGGGAGAAACCAGTAGATGCCTGAGGCACCTCCCGGTAGGCAAAGAGCAAGTATGGCAGCCAACGGTCCCAGTCCTTCCCGTTGACAGCCACAAACTTCCTCAGCATGCCTTTAAGGGTCTGGTTGTAGCGCTCAACCAGGCCGTCAGTCTGAGGGTGATAGGGGGTGGTCCTGATGCCCTTGATGCCCAGCAAGCCGTACACCTGCTTTAGAGTCCTCGATAGGAAAGCCGTACCCTGGTCTGTCAGAACCTCCCTGGGGATGCCTACTCTAGAGAATAGGTGTAGCGGTGCCTGGGCTATTGAACGGGCAGTTATCTTGCGGAGAGGGAAGGCCTCAGGGTAGCGGGTGGCATAGTCGCAAATAACCAAAATATATTTCTGGCCCGACTGGGACCTCTCGAGTGGACCTACAATGTCCATGGCTATGCGGGTAAAGGGAGTCTCGATCACGGGTAGTGGCTGCAGAGGATAAGGGGTGGTCTTTCTGTTGCTGGTTAATTGGCAGGTCGGACAACTTCTACAAAATCCCTGGACTTCTTTGTAGAGCCCTGGCCAATAAAATCTTGCGGCTATTCGTTCGAACGTTTTGGCATTGCTCAGGTGACCAGACCATGGGATTTCATGGCCCATCCCCAGCACTCTCCCCCTGAGCTTTGCCGGAACCACCAGTTGCTCTGCCCTACCCTCTGCTGGCTGGTGGTAAAGTAGACCGTCCCTCAGCACATAGCCTTCCCCTGATGAACTGGCAGGTCTGTTTCTGACCTCCGTGGCTGACTCATATGCTCCCTTCAGAGTAATATCCTCCCTCTGGAGCTGCTCAAAATTCTCTGGGTCCTCTCCCCAGATCTCATCTGGCCCACTCATTGTCAAATTCTTCTCAATAGTGCCAGCCAGTTTAGCCTGCCTCCGCTGTCTCCTAGTTTTCCTTGCCCTTACTCGTGCTGGGGAAGGGATGTCCGCATCAGCAAAGGCTAATTCCCTCATGTTTTTAGCATTTGAGTCGTTCTCATTTTCCTCCCGGGCCCCTGCCTTAACCTGGGCCCTTGTCCTCACCAGGTTCACTGGCCGACTCAGGCTTAGTAACTCTGGAAGTACGGCAATATCCTGCCCCACTATGACTGGGTGGCTAAGCCTCTCAACTACCCCTACCGATACCTGGTAGGTTTGGTGCTGGATCTCCAAATAGATTTCGGCTACTGGGTAGTGATGTTCATCCCCATTCACACACAACACTTTCAGCCTCCTACCCTGTATAAAGTCCCGTTTGTCCACCAGGTGGGGCTGAATCAAAGTTTGTGTGCTGCCAGAATTTAAAAGGGCAATAGTCTTCCTCCCATTTACCCCCACCGGCATCGTTTGTAGCCGCCCCATAAAACCTGCACAACCCTCCCCTGGTCTCGGGATGCAGCAATGGGTGGAGTATTTGGGCTTCCTGCTTGGGCACTCTGGCTTGATGTGACCCTCCTGTTTGCACAGGTAACAGACAACAGGGCCCTTTGGTCTCTGTTCCGGGTCACTTCTGGGCTTGGCTGGGGCAAATGTACGGGCTGGCATCTCTCTGGGCTCGGCCCCCCTTAGACCACCCCCATAACCAAAGCCCTCAGACCTACCCCGTGCAGCTGCATGCCGCGTGTGAGTCTCCCGGCGGAAGTTCCTGCCCTCCCGTCGAGCCGACAGGAAGGTCTCCACCAGCTCTGCTGCCCCCTGGCCATCCTGAGGATTGCGCTCCTTCACCCAGACTTGAATGTCTGGGGCCAGGGTGCAGAGGAACTGCTCCATTATGAGCACCTCAGAGACCTCTTCAACCGTCTTGCTTGACGGCCTAATCCATTTCTGGAACAGGTCTCGGAGGCGGGTGTACAGCTCACGGGGGGTCTCTCCTGCTCGAATATCCGGCTCCCGGAAGCGTCTCCGGTACACTTCCCCGTTGATCTCATATTTTAGGAGTATAGACTCTTTCACAGAGTCGTAGTCCATGGCCTGGTCCATGTCCATGGACACATAGGCGCTGCGTGCCTTCCCAGTGAGGTAGGGCACCAGGAGCACAGCCCAGTCCTCCCTAGGCCAGCGGTATGCTGTGGCCAGCCGCTCAAAGGTGGTGAGGTAGTGCTCGATGTCATCCCCGTCTTCCAGCCTAGGAATGGCGCCTCTGGACCACGCCATTGGTGTGGCCACCGATGTTGCTGGAACTACAGGAGGTGGAGGCCCCAGAGCTGCAGGCGCTGGAGCTGGAGCTGGAGGCGCCTCACCCCGTGGTGGACTCTGGGGTGGTGTAGGTGATGATCTGCGCCCAGCATCCACGTCCTCCCTCAGCTGGTTCAGCTGCAACTGGACACTCCTCCAGCGCCGCTCCTGCTTTGAGGACTCCCTTTCCTGTGCCTCCAGACTCCTCTCCAGGAGATGACGCAGGACACCCAACTCTGACTGCTCCGGCTGGGCTGCTGCACCACGTGGAGGCTGCAGCTCCCTGTCCTGGAACTCCTCCTCCGACCTGTCACCCAGGTCTTCCCTTGTCAACCTCTGCCCCTCCATCCTTAGCCAGGCGTGGCCACGGCTCACCCTGCCCCTGCAGCTCACACCACGTCTTCCCCGTCTCCTGTCCAGCTTCCAGGAGGCGAAAAAAATCCCACCACTGCCACCAAATGTGATGGACCGAGCGGTCCCCCAAGTGTGGGATTGGCAGCCGGACAGTTGACGGAGGACAAGTAGGCAGCAGAGGTAAAATCAACCAGTATTTTATTAACCTGGTCCAAGAACAAAAAAGGTGGCAGGGACCAAAACAAAAAAACAATGCAAAGCAAAGCAAAGCAAAGCAAAGCAAAGCAAAGCGTGACTCGTCTCTCCGGTATACAGCCAAGTAACCAACACAGCCTCACTGCAAGCATGTGTGTCTCCTCTCTCTCCCTCCGGTAGACTGAGGTCTCCATCATATAGGGCTACCTGTTCCCTGGATTGGACTCAACCAATCCAGAGAACAGGTAACTTCCTCCAAAAACCTATTTACAATCTTAATAAGTCATACCAAGTAGAAATAAACCCAATAACAGGGACCAAACAACCATATATAACAATGAGACCACCACCAAATTAACATAATCCTTTATACTAACCAAAAACACACCAAACACCCCTCCACCGTGCACAGTGTACCAAACCCCAGCTCTGGGGTGGAGTTAAAACCCCGGCACCGGCAGCGGGCGCGCCTCCGCCTGGGAGCCACGGAGCTGGAGCCGGTGGTGAGTACTGCGTGTTTGGTGTAGTGTACTGGTGACTGACGTGAAAAACTACGGGTGACTGTATGTGAAAATGAGACCGGGTTGCGGGTACCTCGCTACCCGGTGGTAATGGTGTCGAGGTCGGTTATGGGGAAATGAAACGATCGGTAAGTGACTACGTGACTGTGGCTGCAGCGGAGCCGCATGCTCGACCACGCCAGAGCGCGCGGTGCGCTCCGGCACGCCAGAGCGCGCGGTGTGCTCTGGCGTCGGCACGTGACCAAACTCCACCGCAGCCACCACCAAAGTGCACAAGCATTACCCCACTACCCCTTCACACTTGAAATAAATGAACACAGATCACAAACACCACTGTGCCCCGGTGTATTGTGCATCTGTGCCCGTGCACCGAGAGGGAACCGAGTCCGGTCCCTCTCTCTCCCCTCCCCCCGCTTGCACAGCCCAGCGCAGCGGTGAGAAGGGGGGGGATCACCTTCTCACAGAAAGCATGAAACCTATCAACACCAATCTATTTCCCATTTGTTAGTAAGGTCTGTACTGATTTCACAACCATTATCACCCAGAAAATCACATGAAAACATCCACATCCCACAAACAATTAGTATTCACTGAATATTATTTATGGAGAGGCCTATGTATTGCTTTTATTTTGAAATAGTGCTCTACCAACACCATTCTACTTCTCATTTCTGTGTAAGGGCAATATTTATCTTTCACAACCACTGTCTCCAAAAAAATCATGAAAATATTCCAGAAACAATTGGTATTCCCCAAATACTATTTATGCGATATTTGTTGGTTTTATTTTGAAATAGCTCTCTGGAATTATTTCTCATGCATTTGTATGGTCAGGATTGGTTTTTCACAGCCATTATCTCCAAGAAAATCATGTCAAAATATCCCAGAAAGAATTAGTTTTCATTGACCATTAATTATGAATATTTCTTGTTATTATTTCCTTCTTTCTTTAGATTGGCATGTTATATTTCCAAAGGAGAGCTGGTCGTATAGCTGCAGACCTCACCCACCCAGGTCCTGAACTATTTGTGCCTGTTCCCTTTAATAAGAGGTACAGGAACATCAGAACTCACACAAACAGACTGAGACAAAGCTTCTTCCCTAGAGCTGTGAAATCCATCCCCCCATCCCCCCCCATCCCCATAGACTAAGCACTGAACCCCTTCAGATGCTGGACAGTCATTCATTGAGCACTGCACCCCTGGACTTAAACATACTGCAATATATATTACATTGGACCGGTCACTTTAAATTTCTTAATTTTCATACTTTTCATACATTGTACTTGTACAATGTATGACTTGTACATACATTGCATTTGTATCGACTACAATTATACATATATGTAACAATAACTGTAACAAATAGACCTATGCATTTGGCACTGAATGTGATGGATACGCCTCAAGGCACTCGTTGATATCACTTTCACCAAAATATGGTGGGCAAAGGGGAGCGTATGGTCACTGGTAATAAACTTTATTATTTTCATTATTTTATGTATTGCAAATCATTTTTGGCTGACATCTAATGTGTAATATAGTCGCTGTCCAAGACAGTGACCTAGATTATTGATTAGGTAAACAATGAATGTAAAATGATATTCCAGTAGTTATATTGAATGTGTAGATGTAACAATGGATAATCACAACATAAAACCTTCTCCTCCTCTCCATCCTTCTTTTTTTTATCAACCAGTGATTTGTATGCTCTGAGCATTAGGATACAACTGATCTTCTTGTCAGCATCCGTTTTTCCCACACTCCAACTTTATGGCACATGAACGCAACATAACCTCAGACCCCCCACCCACACACCCCTTTTCGAGGCTGGGTGTCCCTGTCTTTGGAGATCGCCTATACAGATGTTCTTAACAATTCAATAACTCCTAGCAAAATAAGCTGTAGATGAAATCCATATACCCATCATGAATGACATTACCACCTTTTCTTACTTAACAGATGAATATATGAGAAAATAGAGGGGTGAATAGAGGACTAGAGGATCATAAAATACGCCTGAGAAAACATACATGTAGTCATAGAAAGGAGAGGAGAAGAATATGAGAGGGGGGAATGTTATGAATATTACCTCTTGAATAGCGTCCACAACTGTGCCCTCCAACTGTGCCTTTAACATGCACAGAATTTTTTTAGATTTGGGACGAACATGCCTTTCTCCAAACCCAAAGAAAACAATTTTGTTGGGATTTCTTGAAATGTTTTTCCATCTGACACCACTGTATTAATCTGATCAAAATGCGGATCAAGAGCCATCTCCATGTGCTTCAAAAGCACAGGACCGAGTGACAGTTTGTGCGTGTGACGTGATATGTATTCTGGCAGCACATCTCTTCCTCCTGCCAAATAGTGCATTAATCACGCTTATCGTGCTAAATGTGTAATAATCATTAAAAAAATGAAACTATTTATCCCTCTGGTGAAAATTACGACCAGTGTGTGTGAATGTATTTGGGAGTCACTGTGTGTGAGTGTGTCTTTGTGTTTATCGTAGTGTGTGTGTGTTTGTGTGATAATGCGCCCGAAACCCCTTTTTAACCGCTCCCAAGTACGTGCGCCATTACGCACGTGCAAACGCCAACCCTCTCCATTCATTCCCTTCCCATTCATAGTCTTCTGTTTCTCTGATGATTTCCCTGCAGTTGTGTGTAGTCTCTACTTATTCAAAGATCGTTGTTCTCCCACAGGCTGGGAGAAACAATGTTAGTGATCTTTAGAGTCATCGGGCTTACCGTACCCACCGTGTTCCTCTCAGAGTCAAAAGGTTAGGGTTAGGTGAGGTGATCATGGATGCTATATACGAAGACGCGCTCATGTGATTCGACATCAGTAATTAAGAGTTGGTGCACATAAATAGTCGTTTATGTTGCATGTGCAACATGTAATTATTTCTTTAAAAGTGGTGTCAATAAAAACTATTTTATGAGGAATGTGAAACTGAATGAAACCCCCCGATGTAGGTGGGAGAATGGTTTGAGCCACTTGCAGGGAGTGCTTCGGTGCCCTCATATAGTGGGTAGAGGGCACTTGCATGGGGCGGTGGTCAGGTGAAGGTGCATTCTCCCAGCTCTCCAACCTCTCTGTAGGTGCGCAGTAAATTGTTGATATTGTTTTTGTGTTATTACATTTTTTTGTATTTTTGCAAGTGCCTTTGGCTAGTTCTTTTTTTTTCTTGAAATTTTGGCTTTCCATTGCCATTTCTTCCTTCCAATGCATTTACTGTAAATATTGAAATTTTTCCATTTTTCACTTTGGGATTTTTTTGAGGATTTTTTAGTGTCACTCTTGTATATTCTTTCACTGACTCACTGTTCTGTACTGTGTGGTCACTAATAAAAAGAAGAACACAATCCCTGCCATATCTGTGTGTCTATTCCCGAAGACCCTCAACACTCTAACCTTAACAGTGTGTATTACAGGGTTACCTTTCATACAGTTCGTCTCTCGTTCGGCAACAACGTTGCTGAGTTTTTTGTGGCTGCCATCCTCGAAAACTATGGCTTTTGTCCTAGCACATCATCCAGCTGGTTGTACCACTGAAACACCTATCTGCACCACTCAGGTTGTTGTGGTCTATTATACTTGTTGTTATCCTGCTTTAGCTTCTTTAGCTTTTTGTGGACCTGCTTCATGGTGTGGTTAATGTTTATCCCTGCCAGTGTCACTGTGATCTTGGCGTAAATTTCATTTCTTTTTGTGAATTTAAGCTCTCACTGGATTTCATCCTCTTCAAAAAAAAAAGGATAGCCTGCACCTCCCACCTCCACCCACCAGTCCAGGACTTTCTTGGTGGGCTCCATTCTTCTTGAGACTACTGCAGGCTTTGGAAAAAGTAAAAAATAAACAGTGGGCTTGCAGCTGGAATTAAGTACCAAGTAAAAGCAGCTGTGCTCATCCAATTGCAGTATATGGTGTTAACAAAAATAGCAACCTACCTACAACGAACATTGATAATCTTGTCGAAGTTCGAAATCAGATTTGAACACGTTGATTTAGGCCGTGGCCGTGGTTCATTTGAAAGCCTTGTCATCAGCATGTCTCACCAAAGCTGGAAGACACAGCATGTCCTACTTGTTGTGGTGTATCAGGCTCTGGGCCCTTATTTATTTTTATTAACCTTTATGTAACCAGGAAATAATCCCATTGAGATTAAGAATCTCTTTTACAAGGGAGTCCTGGCCAAGAAGGCAGCACAACAGGTCCACATTAATTTGAACAATATAAAAAAAAAAACAAAAAAAAAAACATAAAAACAGCTCAACAAAACAAACATAAAAGCAGCTAAAACAGCTAAAACAAGCAAATCGCATCATTACAGTAAAAATCACCAACTGCGTTCAGTAAAAGAACATGTACATGCAGTAGTCAAATAGTCCTTGATTCTCTGTTTAAAATTTTCCAAACTTGGGAGATAATCCAAATTAAGATGACTCTGTAAATTATACCAAGACGCGGGAGCAAATGCTTTGAAGGCACTTTTCCCCAAAACAGTCTGCGTACGAGGAATAATATACTTTATCAATCTGTCATTCCTGAGACTACAGCTTTTGGTGTTGACTGTAGGAACCAAGAGAGAACACAAATAAGGGGGCAAATCACACAAGATGGCCTTATAAAGAAAACAATACCAGTGTTCCCATCTTCGATTGTGCAAAGAAAGCCACCCAACACTCTCATACAGACTACAGTGATGAGTACGAAAACCTAGATATGTTACAAATCTTAATGCTGCATGATACACTGAATCCAGCATTTTCAGGGAGGAGAGATTTGCATGCATGTATAAAATGTCACCATAGTCAAGTATTGATAAAAAAAAGTTGCCCGAATCAGTCTTTCTGACATTAAAAGAAAAGCAAGTTTTGTTTCGATAATAAAAACCAGGTTTGACCCTGAGTTTCTTTCTAAGACACTCAATATGGTATTTAAAAGACAGATTTTCATCTAAGTATTTACACCCAAGTATTTTTATACTGACACTCGTTCAATCACTTTACCATTTTGTGTAACAATCTGACAAGCATCATTTGTCTTCCCTGATTTTGAAAGGCACATCAATTTAGTTTTTACGAGCACAATCTTAATTGATTGATATTACACTGAATTACATTAAAAGCAGATTGTAGCTTTTGTATGGCACCTGTTAACGATGAAGCAGAACAGTACAAAATAGTGTCATCTGCATAAAAGTGAAATTTGGCATCAGTTACATTCTGACACAAAACATTTATATAAATAGTAAATAAAATAAAATGCCAGAGCCAGATACTACTCCTCTCTAATTGAGGAAAATAAGCATAACCCTAGGTTTCTTTTCAGCACTGTAGCCAGGCTGACTCAGAGTCATGACTCCACTGAGCAGTGTGTTCCCACACACCTCAGCAGCTCTGACTTCATGAATTTCTTCAATAAAAATAATTGTAAAGATCAGACAAGCAATTAACAACCACCTAGCGTCTTCTGCAATTAATCTACCCCCCATTGCCACTATTCAGGATACAGCTGGGAATATAGACAGGTCACGATCATCATTTGACCCCATTGACCTGCATCAGCTGAATACTGTCATCTCTTCCTCTAAATCATCGACTTGCCTCCTAGACCAAATTCCCACTAAGCTGTTTAAGGAAGTGTTGCCTTTAACTGGCACTTCTTTACTTGACCTCATCAAGCTGTCCCTAACAACAGGTTATGTTTAAATTCAAAGTTGCAATAATCAAACCCCTACTCCCTCAATCTGGGAACTACAAGCGAACTACAAGCCGATCTCCAATCTTATATAAAATCCTTGAGAAAATCATTGCCAATCAGCTCTGTGAACACCTTAATAGCAATAGTTTATTTGAGTCCTTCCAGTCTAGTTTTAGAATGAATCATAGCACTAAGACAGCACTGGTTAAAGTCATTATGACCTCTTAATGTCGTCTGACCATGGTCTTGTTTCAGTGCTTGTCTTGTTAGATCTTAGTTCTGCTTTTGATACAGCTGACCTTGGGATCTTACTAAGGAGACTGGAATACCAACTTGGAAACAGAGGCACTGCTTTAGATATCAGTTTTGTGTGTGTCATTGATAATCAATCTTGTGTGAATATTTATATATATATATATCATATAATATAAATGTATTATATGATAATATATAGATATATATTTTAATATTTAATATAAATAAATATTATTATTATTATTAATTGTTTTAATTGTTAACTTTTATTTTGTGAACCTTTGAATTATAATTAACAATAGGAATTTCTGTATTGTATAGACTTGATGTCTTTAGCATTCCATTGTAATGGCTGAATGTGTCATTTGCATGTCGCTCTTCCCCATGCTCCACTCTACCTCCCTGTGCAGTGGCTGTATGCACCAAAGATCAGTGGCATACATTGTCCTACACCTATTGAAGTCCTAGACCTATGTGCAATATATCTGCTGCTGTTCAGCACAATACTATCACAAATGTATTATGTATTATGTACAAACTCCTCTCCCCCATCTGGTTTTGAAATGTTTTTTTGTCCATGACACTTGGTGCTTTTTAATTTATCATTTTACAGATGCACCTTAGTGGCGTTGATGCTCTAATTTCATTGCACAGGCAGGTTTTCAATGACAACAAAAGTCTGGAAGTATAAATAAAACAAGAGGTTTGGAGAAAAGGTATTTACTTCTATGGTGCGACACATGCTTCATGAACAAGAAGTGACCAGTACGCTTATGCCCATAATTTAAAAATGGCAAACCCTGCTGGTAAACATCTCTCTCTCTCAATCCGTTTCTCTATCTTGCTGCTCTGCTCTGCCTGCAGCACCTGGTTCTGTCACACACCAACATCTCCACACGCCTGTCAGGCTCACTGGTGTTTTTCAGCCACAGTGATTTCAAGCCATCCATCTTCTCTCAGCTTCCTGTTGGCTTATTTCAAATTTGTGCACGGATATTATGACATCTCAGTTAATGTAGTGGTGCTTCTATGCTGCCTACAGCAGCTCTGCTCTCCCCACCCCTGCTCTAGGGGATCACTTGCTGTCACTTCTCCAGCAACTGATAGTTAGACAGTCCTGTCACCTGCACAGACTCTAATCCAATCATCCAAGTTGACCTGTTGTGCCTCTGACTGTCCCTCTTGCCTCCTTCCCCAACAAGTTAGAGTGCCTTCGTTGTGGATCTGGTTGTGGAGCTGTCCCAACTCAACTGCCCTTTGTCTCAGCCTGTAACGCACCAGGCTGGGTGACCCAAAAGCACACTCACACGATAGAGTTAGAGACACTGGGTTTAATAAAGTTCAACAGAAAGAAACTCTTCAGAGGTAGATCGTCTCCACACCTTACAGCGATGGACTGGAGACCCCGGCAACTCATCATCAGCAGGCCTCCGACGCCTCCCCTGATGTTCCTGGAATTGACCACAGTCTGTTCCACCTCAGTGCCAGGGCCTGGTTGCTCAGGATTGTCCTTGTGGAAGTCCAGGAATAAGCTTGGGATCCAGAATGTGTCGTGAAGGCACCCAGGACCTCTCCTCAGGTCCGTATCCCTCCCAGTCTACCAAATTGTGTAGTCCCCTGGCGCGACACAGAGGCCGGACAATCAGGTTAACTGAGTATCAGAATCAGAATCAGAAACACTTTATTGCCATTGTGCGGAAAAACACGTAGGAACTTGTCCTGGTGTCAGCGTGCTTGTGCTACACTACACATCTTTTTTAACACACAGGACAGACACACACAACATAAAGACATAATGCAAGATAAAATTTAACAAAGTGCAAAGTGCAGTTATTGCAGAGGTGGGGGACCATCCAGCAGCCTGGCAGCTGAGGGGAAGAAGCTCTGCCTATGGCGGGCCCTGGTAGTCTTTGGCAGTCGCAGCCTCCTGCCAGACTGGAGGAGGGTGAGGAGGCTATGGCCAGGATGGGCGGAGTCGGCCATGATCTTCCTCGCCCTCTTTATTGCCCTGGAGTCATGGAGGGACTTCAAGGGGGGCAGGGAACGGCCCGCTCAGCACATCGAATCACCCGCTGCAACTTGTCTAGGTTTCTGCTGTTGCAGCGGGGAACCAGGTGATGATGGAGGAGGACAGGATGGACTCAATGATGGCCGTGTAGAATTCGGCCATCATGGTCTTAGAAAGTCTGAACTTTCTCAGTTGCCTGAGAAAGTACAGCCTCTTCTGAGCCTTCCTCAGGAGAGCCGTGATATTCAGCTCCCACTTCAGGTCCCTGGACAGGATCACACCCATGAACCGGCATGACCACTGGGGTCACCTGGGTGCCCCCCAGCATGATGGGAGGGGGCAGGATTGCATCCCTCCTGAAGTCCACCACCATCTCCACTGTCTTCTCAGCATTGAGCAGCAGGTTGTTGCTGTGTACCAGTGCTGCAGCCGCTCAATCTCCCTCCCGTAGGCTGACTCGTCCCTGTTGGAGATAAGGCCCACCAGGGTGGTATCATCAGCAAAGTTCAGGAGTTTGACTGATGGGTGGAGGGAGACACAGCTGTTGGTGTACAGGGGGAACAGCAGTGGGGACAGGACGCAACCCTACGGGGAACCAGTACAGGTGGACCTGGAGCTGGAGATCGGAACCTGTAGCAGGGAAAGCTGGTGCTCCAGGATGGACGGCAGGATGGTGTTGAAGGTCGAGCTGCAGTCTGCAAACAGGATCCTGGCATAGTTGCCTGTGATGTCCAGATGTTCCAGGATGTAGTGCAGGGCCATATTCACCACGTCCTCAGTGGATCTGTTGGCCCTGTAAGCGAACTGCTGTGGGTCCAGCACCGGATCAGAAATCCCCTTTAGGTGGACCAGGACCATGAACTCGAGGACCTTCATGACCACAGAGGTCAGGGCGACAGGTCTGTAGTCCTTCAGGTCTGTGGCCATGGTCTTCTTGGGGACTGGGATGATGGTTGCTGCCTTGAAGCATGCTGGGACATGACACAGCTCCAGCGAGGTGTTAAAGATGTCAGTCAACACCGGGACGAGCCGGTCAGCGCAGTGCTTCAGGACAGTGTGGGAGACAGAGTCCGGGCCCGCTGCTTTACGCTTTGCTTTGCAACATTGGTTAATGCCAACCGAGGGATCCCCAGGCATTTCAGCCATTGAGGAGTTATAATCTCCCCATCTTATCCTAGCTCTGCTCCAAAGTCTCCTTCTAGCTGGCCGTGCCAGGTACACCTCCCTAGGAAGGTGTCCTGGTGGCATCATGAACCCTTTTGACCCTATCTCTAAAGGAGACCTTACTCACCCTAAAGAGAAAACCTTCAGCCCCTTCTGTCCACAATCTTGTTCCTTCAGTGATGACCCATCACTCATGACCATAGGTGAGGGTAGGAATGACGATTAACCAATATATAAAGAGCTTTACCTGCTGGCTCAGCTCTCGTATCATTACAACGGTGCAGAGGGACTGCAGTGCTGTACCTGATGCACGTATTCTCTATTGTTCCCTCACTCATGGTCAAGATACCAAGATGCTTGAACTCCTTAACTGGGGAGATAGGACTTACCAATTACCAACGTTGAGAAGGCACGGCATCAGTTTTCCACGAAGAACCATGGCCTCTGATTTAGAGGTACTGATCCTCATGACAGCTGCTTCCCACTCAACTGTGAATGGATCAAGTGATGATTGTAGATCTAAGGTGGATGCTTGCTTTTATGAATGAGGGTGGGTGTCATGAATCAGCACTGAACTTTTAATGGACAGACCTATTGGAGTAATTTTCTGAGGACCAGCCACACACAATTAGAGTCCTCTGTTAATTACCGGTGCATCTTTTCCCATCTACCGTCTTCTCTACCTGTCAATGGAGTACTCCTACTCATGTCAGTTCATGCTACAGTGCCAGATTGACTTTGCCACTGCTGCAGAACTTTTTTCCAGCATTTCAGTGTGTCTGGCATCTCCTGGTTTAGACCTGTTTTACCCCCTGACCAAACCTTGTCTCTCCAGCCAGCCCAAACGTGCCTGCGTTTTTCCCTGGATCTTTCTGCGTCCTGCTCCTGGTCTTCTAACCCTCTCCTGGCTCTCGAATACATCCATGTCTCCCTCTCACCTCTCTGATCTGCTGTCTGGAGTTGACCACGTTGTGTCCCTGCTATGGCTGACCTTGCAGCTTATCTTTGACCAACCCCTTTGAACTGTGAATGCTGCTTCTCTTCAGAGAGACTGGAAGTTGCCCTGTTAGCTCCTGGTAGCCAAGCTGCTATCTGGGTCACCAACAAAGTCATTTATTTAAGATCCCAGCGAGTCTGTGTTTCACTCGGGTCCTAAACTTGTGATAGTGAGACTATGTAAATTGACCTCCTTGTTAAATAACAAGATGCCAGTCAAAAACAGATACATTTTTTTGACTACAACAGTTTACTAACATTGACTTAGTTGACGAAACTGGCACTTTAGGAGATCGGAAGGCAGTCCGAATGTAATAAAATGATATAGTAGTTATAATATCATATGTCCATGATGAACCTCTCCAAAGTTCCATAACATGAGCTGCAGGGGTGCGGATGTAACCCAACAAGATTTAATATGCTTCTCAGTTTCTTAACGAGATGTAGCAAGATCTCAGCATGATCCTGGCATCAAGAAGCGGGAAGACATCAGAGGGAAGAATGAAGTGGCTGAAATCTGTTTTTTTTCTTGACATGGAACTGTAAAAAGAGGCTATCTCTTTTTGTGTGTTTGTCAGCAGTGATAAAACATTATACGAGACAGAATTAACATGTTCAATGAATGCTGGGATGCTGTAAGATGGAGAAAGAACCATTATATGGTGGCACTTGTGTAACTGGCAGCATCTAACCTATAAAGTTTATTGTTTCTGACCATGTTGAAAATAATATCCTAATCAAATACTACAAACTTTGAGATCACACAATCAACACTCAGCTGTGTTTTGGTAGAAATTGACATGGAGCCTTGACTAAATGTGGCATATAGAACCATCAGGTTGTTGTACCTTGATTTATTTATTTATTTATTTAATATTGATATTAGTGTGCAAAGCGTGGGCCTGAGAAGCTGTTGCTGGATAGTGAATGCTGGTGTGAGATCTTTTCTTTTTTTGTGCTCTTTGCAGGTAAAAAGAATAAAAATAACAAAAATGAAATGTGTATTGAAGGGTAGCTTCCCCTACACCACGCTATATATACTCAAGAGTGCTTTGACACAACAGTCAAACTTTTTGTTGTTGCCATTGTTTTCTCTCCTCTCTCTACCTGCCGATACGTTGTTTTTGCCTGTGAAACACGTTATCTCCGTCTACACCATCCTTGCCACAGATGGCAATGTGCCAAATTGATTGCGGGGTGGTGCCTGGAACATCTATATATATATATATATATATATATATATATATATATATATATGCACATATGGGAGGGACCACAGCATACCTTCCTTTTCCTGTTCCGTTCCTTGTGGCTGGAGAAATTGTTTAGGGTGGCCCTCACGGGCACAACCTTCTCCATTCGGGTATGTGCCCTCCCAGGCTTCTGTTACCACTAGCTGCTGTGGCTGTGGAACCATGCAGCATTTAACCAGGAGCTCCTCCTAGGTGCGCTGTCCTGGCATCCTGGTGGCGTGTTGCTGAGATCTGCCTTATTCAGCACTTCCTACAATCGTTCCCCAGCTAATGACTCTTTTGTTCTTTTGAGTGCACCTGGGTGACTGATACTGGTGGGGAGCCTGCCATCCTGCCATGTCCCTCTGGGTCCTGCAGTGGTGCCCGAGGTCAAAAGAACTATCTGAACCATCTGGTCCGTGTTCAACCACCTCTCCCCCAGCTGCTGTTTCGTTGTTTCTTTTTTTCATCACAGGTTGTCATGTCGCTTTGTGTTTTGTCTTATTTGTTAGTCAGTACTCGTGTAGTCCACACCACTTCTGTAGCACTGTTTGTTGCACATTTTAATTGTTTTGTTTGGACAGGTGGTGTAGGCTTCCAGTGGCTGTTTATTCCTGGTGGTGGTCTCCTTTCACGAGTTCAACTCAGTGGGTAGGTGCAGTGTCACGGGTGTCCTGTCCCTGCTCCCACACCAACGAAACAACACAATTACATTAGTTTTGTCCCTGCTGTCTGGTAAGCCCCAGCTCTGTCTTTTTGCTCTGACCCTCTGTCTACAGTGCTAATTTAATCAGTTTTTATTATTGGTAAAAGGTTAAGGTGGTGAATTGTGGTTAAATTTTCTTTCTATTGTGTAATTTGTTTAAATGGAAGTGCTCTGACAACTGTCTCTTGCCCCTAGGATTTCTTTGGACCTGTGTAATTTTTGCTCCATAGTGTGGAAGTTCCAGGATGTGCAAATCCCCCAGGTGGCGTTGCAACACCAACCTCCCACCACACTTGATTTTGTAGATTTTGATGTTGGTGTTTTCCATGTATGTTATTGTCCTTGTAGTCACTGTCGCTTTGTGTTGCCGTTGTCACTGTTCTCTCTCACCTTTCTTTCCTTTGGTCCGGTGCAATCCTGTTCAGTCAATCAATTCAGTAATGCTGGGGAGAGCATTCATAAATAATATCAAGAGGGCCTTTTTTCTCCCATGAGACAGGTGACGAATATCAAACTGCATCTTGTAGAATAAAATCTGATTGGCACTACAAAGGTATTCTGTTCTGTACTGTCGGTCTAAGATGCTGGACAGGACAGGTAAAAATAAAGAAACTAGCACAGATAAAATGATGATTAATTGATTATGAACTGTAGTTATTGGTTTCTCTCAGGAGGATTTATGCTGTGCATTTCAATGGCATTCAGGGACATGTTTCCATGACCATTGCAGGCACAACTGTCGTTAGAGGCTGGTGAATTGAAAACCTAAGCTGTGAAGTAGTACCTAGATGAACCATGGAACCAGCAGTTCCATTGAGAACATGAATCACTACCAACAGTGATGCATGTCCAAGACTCAAATTTATATGTAAGAATAAAAATATAAAAAAAGTTCTTAAGTAAAAATCCAAATCCAAATCCTTAAAAGTCCAAATCCTTAATCAGAACTTTAGTTAATGTTTAAATTAATTTCTGACATTATAAATCATTACGTTTTTTTTTTCTCACAAGCCTAATTTCCTTTGTAATCCAGCCATTCTCCTTGCCGTACCTGAGAGGAACCATGCTGAAGTGATTCCGCTGCCTCTGACAGAAACTAGTGTCATCTCTGTCTGGGCCAGAGAAACACCAAATTCTTCCAGTGCTCTTAGTATCCACTTCTTTAAGTTATCTATCCTGTTGTAGCTTTGTTGTACTCAGGTCAGAACATCTATCCTCTCCTCCTGCAGCATTACAGAATGAAGGAATGTACCCTCCTGAGAAACATGGTGGAGTGAGCACTTCCAGTACACTGTTGTGTGTGTGTGTGTGTGTGTGTGTGTGTGTGTGTGTGTGTGTGTGTGTGTGTGTGTGTGTATGTGTGTGTGTGTGATGTCTGCTCAGACAGGAGGAGCTGTACTGAACTGTTGCAGGACCTAAAAATTCCCACTATTATCTCTCCTTCTCCCCTTCTCCAGATCACAGAACAACATTGCTGCAGTTGCCAACAGTCTTGTGTCTCACTTTCCCATTACTGTATGATACTGTTGATCATCTTATTTATTAATAATTCAGTGCCTCTCATATTTGTCAATGTCACTGTTAGGAGATTACTCCATGTTGAAATCTGCCTTCCAATGGACAAAGATTCACAGTCTATAATAACAGCTAGGAAATGTGCCCAACCTCTGGAAAACATACGTTGTTCCAGTCCTGATGAAGAACCGGCCCTATGAGCTGAATGACTTCTGACCGGTGGCACTCACATCATATCCTATGAAGACGCTGGTGCGGCTCCTCCTCGGTCTCCTCAGACCCCAGGTTCAACATGCCCAGGACAACCTGCAGTCTATGTACCAACTGGGTGTTGGTATGGATGATGCCATACTCTACCTGCTACACCGAGCCCACTCCCATCTGGATAAGGGAAATGGAACAGTGAAGATTCTTTTGTTGGATTCCAGTGCCTTTAGCACCATCCAGCCCCCCATGCTCTGGGACAAACTGAGCAGGATTTGAGACTTAGACTTACACAAAGACTTCCATAGACACTCACACCTTCCACTTCTCACTAACAACACTGCAGTACAGGTGGTGGACTCTTTTTTTTTCTTAATTTGCACAACTGTACAACCAACACAATGGCAGACTTCAGTAAGTAGGGTTGTGTGGGAAAGGAGCAGAGCACTACCAGAAAGTGTGCCAAAAGAATGTAAGGATTTATCCACTAGGGGGCGCTGTCCTACTTCATTAGAGCGGTGCTACCTCCAACCAGGGCTGATGTTGACCACTGTTAGAAAATGTTCTCTGTCCTCTTCAAGTTCTCATCTGGTCAGTCTTACATATAAGGCAAACTGTTTTTCGAGTGAAATGACTGAAAAATCTGCCCATTTCATAATTAGTAACATGATATTCTAAAAGAAATATCTTCTGGCACCCAAGCGATAAAGTGATAGATCACACTTAATATTAAGGGTTTAAGGGTTTGCTTACTACATTTACTGCTATTTATATTATTTGTATTACTTCTATTACTATTGCTAATGACTCGGAGGAGAACAAGAACCATCCTAATCATTATTGTTATTACCACTCCTATTACATAAATGTTTATTGATGGTTGCTGGACATTATTATTGCTGCTTATTCCATTGCTACATATGTATTTATGACTTTGCTGTTGTGTATTTCAAGCTGCTTGTTGCACATTTTTCTCCACAAGGAGTTGCACCTGACTTTAGTTCCACATCTGTGCAATGATAATCATTGCAGATGTGGTGATGACGATTGATTTTTATAATCTAAAGTTTATAGGCTATAGAAAAATATTGCAGGAAAAAAAACTAAGCTAAACTAAGAGTAATTTAAAAACATAACAACACAACAGGCCATCAGCTACCTCGGCTCTATGTCGTTATATCAGCAAAGAAGTGATTCATTCTCCAATGTGACCACTGCAAATGGAAAGAAAACTACAGTTACACTGACCAGCTATCTTGCTTCAAAGGGCTTGAAGCAGCCCAAGGCTGGAACAGAGATGAAACTTCAAAACACACTGAACCACACACACACACACACACGCACGCACACACACACACACACACACACACACACACACACACACACACACGCACACGCACACACACACACGCACACAGACAGGCACAGCAAAGAGAGATGGGAGATACAGGATTTGTCCGACAGCTGAGATATAGCAAGATCCCTGGGGAGTTTCAGGGGATTTCCACAGAGGGAACTGGACACGTTGTCTGATTTACACTAACACTTTGGCTAAACTTGTGATAAAAGTTCACAAAAGAAACATTGCTATATCTGTCTTTATCAGTCTCTGTCTCCATTTGTCTCCTTGTCTATTTTCTGCTCTGCTGCTTTCTCATTTCTATAAACACTCTGCAGTGGCTGTCCGTAACATTTTCATTGTTTTCACATATCTTAATATTGTGTGATCCTTGTATGTGTATATGCCCCACCCAAAAACACAAAAAACAAGTTATTTTTTGTTAGGTTTTTGCAAAGCTGAAGGTCAGTTCGGAGGTTTCACCCAAGTTTACCCACCCAAGTTCACCCAATTTACCCAACTGACAGATTCTGAGCTAAACAATATATATATATATATATATATATATATATATATATATATATTTTTTTTTTTTTTTTTTGTGGTATTTCTTTGTGGAACAGAGAGAGAGTGAAAGTAAGCATGTTCATTTTTATCTGCCTTTAGTGCTCTCAGCCAAGGAATGCAATGAGGAATCTGGTGAGAGATAGAGAGAGGAACGTGGATGGTACTGTACTGCACTGTGTGGATGTGTGCATACTGCCTGTGTGACTGCTTGTATCTGTTACAGTGAGAGAGTCTTGTCATCTCGGCACTCACAAACTTGCTCCCTAAGAATTTTTCAATTCAGTTTTTGGAAAATAAAAGGATGAGGCAAAAAGAGTGAAGGTGGACTGGAGAAGGAAACAATTTCATGTACTTTATGGGAACCTTTGGTCAACATTAGCTGCTGTGTTGACTAGTTTCAAGTCAGTTTTAACAACAAGCTGTCATAACTCCAAGGCTGTAATGTGTTTAATAGCAAGTAGATAAGTCATGGTGGAATTAAACATAAGTAACACATCCTACTTTCTGAGTGTGTGTGTGTGTGGTAGTAGTAGTAGCAGTATTGTTGTAGTGTGGACTAGAAAACTAGAATTAATAGTATTATTTCACTGATGATAAATAAGTGATGTCTCCATATCAAAGGACAAAGAAATGTTGAAATTGGGATAAAGCCAGACCACAGAGAAAAACTGGTTCCGTACCACAACAGAGTACCTTTACACAGAGAAATTGTCAATTACCTCATATGTTGAAGTACAAAACACTACAGTGACATTTGCCTTTTTCACGACTCAAACATAAGTGCACATGGAAGAAAGAAAAACTTGACATTTAAAGAGTTTAATCCAAAGAAAATTCTAAAACAGTTCAGTTAAGTTACATATTTGTCCAATAGAAATAGCGAAGTTCCCATGGAGTTTAAAGAGTTTAATCCAAAGAAAATTCTAAAACAGTTCAGTTAAGTTACTTATTTGTCCAATGGAAATAGCAAAGTTCCCATGGCGAAGAGAGATTATTTACATCTTGCCCCTAATGTCCTTGTCACAGAGGCCATAATGACCCAGCAGACATATTTCAGAGGTTGCAGTGTCTAGTACACTGCCAAAGCACTGAAATATTTACATGCCACTGAGACAAAGACACATACGATTTAGCTCTGAGAGCACTGAGTGCTTTTAGAAAGGAAAGAAAAAAGAAATTTAACTCTGGTATTGCTCCATACCAAAGTTAAGCTTTTTAAACACACCCATAAAGACTTGTACTGTGAAGGGTCATAGGAGATATTTACAGCAGCTGAACCTGCAAAGCTGGCCATGACCTCCATTCCCACTATACATATCGTGATTGATGAAAGAAAACATAAGAATTTTGGATTTACATTAAAGTGACTGGAAGCTTTCCTTTTTAAGGTATTCTGATCTGTATGAGCCCAGGCCTTTTCACCTTTCTGCTAAGTGAAGATCAAGTGTGTGTGTCAATGTGTTTTGTGTACATTTTGATATTTGCAGTTATCGAAGGATTTTGTTGCACACGCACGCACACACACACACACACACACAGAACCGCCCACTAAGCTAGGAGTCAAATCCAGGTCCCACTTGCTGTGAGGCGACAGTTTCATCACTCACCATCATCTCGCTCCACTTTTTAACCCGATTTGTCTTGGGAAATGTATTAGCGTCTTTTGAAAAAGAAACCCTTAAAATTAAAGACCTGCTTGTAAACATCTTCAAATGAAACAAAATACATCTTATTCAGCCTTCAATATGGACACAGCTGTGCTGCTTGGAGCATGAGACTAGGGTCTCACAGATACAACAGCAATACACAAAAATAAGATAATGTTGCGATCAACTGACCATCACTCCACAGTGAGAAGTACAAATACAGAGCAAATTTATGTAAAGTTGCATGGTCGCAAAAGTTGGGCATAGTTTAACTGACGATGATTTTTGTTTCAGTCACTGGAATTATTGGTGAAAGGAAAATGAAAGTATCTTATGCCATGTTTCCACTATGTGATCCCTGCTCGACTCAACTTGACTTGGCTCAGTATTTCTGAAGTGTGATTTCATGACAGGTGAGTACCACCCTCGGGGTACCTGGTCGTCATAGTGACGCTGCATGTTACTTCTGTCACGTCATCTTCCAACGTGAAACTGCTCACCACTGCTAAAACAAATGGTGAAAAAAGAATGAGGGTGACGCGATACATGCACACAATGGAGATAGTCAAGGGGACGGTATTTACTGTGACGTCATGACATCTTGGATGCTGTGTTTTCCACTGTCCTGTCTGATTGTGCATGATTGTCTGACTGTATATAAAAGTTGGATGTAGTCTTCTGGCGCGAAAAATGAGGCCAACGTGGATGTGACTTCCAATACCACAGATATCTGCGAGGCCTGGCTCCAAAAAACACTTTCTCAAATTCACACCCAGTCAAAAATGCCATTTTCAATCATGAAATATTCCATTTTTTTTTCAAAAGCAAAAATTTCTCATGCCAGCGTTTAATCTAGTGGTCAATTTGCAAATGAACCCATGATTAATAAAATGTTAGATCTCAAAGAAATGAATGAATTTAGGTGTGTGCATCTGGTTGGGGACCCATTAATCGAATGAGTAGACTGCGTTTACCTTGTTTGTACGGCTGGGTTATTCTCCAGAGACAGTACGAATCATATGGATCAGTGGGTGTGTTGAGGATGAACCATACAGTTTCTGCATCCTTTTCCTTTTTTCGCATCATTTTTCTTCTATAGTTTCTGCTTGCATCAGCATCAAGATGGCAGCCTGGTGCAAGTCAAATGCCTGGCTTCATGAACGGCCCTTTACGAACCAATGGAGGGTTGGGTCTTGAGCCTGACTTGGCCTGACTTAACCTGGCTTGGCCTGTCAGCTGAGCAGGTACCATGAAAACGTTAGTGGCTACCACATTCCAGGTAAAGGAATGAATTGAGTTTTGAGTTGAGTCGGTACCACGTAGTGTAAATGCGGCATTAGTCTGGTTAGGTGGGGGGAAGGGTAGTCTGATTTCAGGGTAATATGGGCTGGCACAAGATTCAGATGGCCAGCTGGAGTTTGGAGAGGTTCCTCTGGTGCATGTTGTGGTGTCGCACCAACTCATCACTTCGAGCAAATTTCTTCTGACAGTTTGGCCAGCGACAGTTAAATGGCTTCTCACCTGAGTCGGAATGAACAGACAAGTTGGAAGAGAAAGAGGATTGAGAGAAGAAGAAGTGATAAGATAGAGAAAACAGTGAAAGGCAGATGATAAACATAAAAAAAAAGGAAAAGAAAGGGAAAAAAGAGAAACATTAGGGTATTGTGATGATTAAAACATGAATGTGAGAATAAAAGTAGTCTCAGTACTCAGGAATGTATCTTGGCACATTGTACATAGAATTATAAAATAATCAGAATTATTATGTTACATAGCTACTCTGATTTTACATATATGGCAGCATTGAATGGATGAAGAAGAAATGAAAAAATAAAATTTTACGCACTTGTTTTACCTGTATGAGTCCGGGTGTGTGTCTTAAGGTGGTCAGACCGAGAGAACTTTCTCTGACACGTCTCGCATTGGAAGGGCTTAACTCCTAAGCACATGTACAGTTTGCATGCACACACACACACACGCACGCACGCACGCACGCACACACACACACACACACACACACACACACACACACACACACACACACACACACACACACACACACACACACACACAGACACACACACAGACACACACGCACACACACACAGGCACACACACAAACAGTAGACAAACAAGTCCAAGTTCGTACATTCATGCATGCATACAGAAAACACGTGTTCAGCATTACACACACATGCACATACACACACACACACACACACACGCACACACACACACGCACACACACGCACACACACGCACACACACACACGCACACGCACACACACACACACACACAAGGAGAGAGAGAGAGAGGGAGAGAAATATAGTAGAGTAGGGGCTTGAAGGGAAGCCATTCAAAAGTTTGGCCAGCCTTTAGCAACTTCATTGAAGGAGCATTCACTGTACACTATTCTAGACAAAGGTTGCATTGTCCATAAAATGGCTGTCATGCTAACAGCAGAGGGAGATATGTAAAGGGGAACAAAAACAAAACTAAATGGTGAAAGATGGAAAAATTAAAGACAGAAAGTTAGAGTGAGTGAAACAATTCAAACCTGTGTGTCGCCTTTGGTGTCTTTTAAGCTGGTCGGAGCGGGAAAACCCCCTGCCACAGTCTGGGAAATCACACTGGTATGGTTTCTCTCCTGGATGAGGCAGAGAGATGACACCCATATTTGATTGAAATATCCTGTGGAACAATTCACTTCCATTTCTTTTTTTTGAGAATATCACAAAAACATACTGTAGCATACGGAGCAGGTATACTGGTTACCACAGTAATGTAATGTGCGGTAGAGAAGCTGAATCAATTAGGCAATTATTGATAAGCCCAGAGATGGAAAATGTACACATTTAAACTTAGTATTTAGTATTTGCATGTTAAAGTGAATGGTAAAAAGTCGTAGAGCCAGCTTCCCATTTGTGGCTTTGATTAAACATCTGTCAAAGCTAGCTAGAAATATGTACATCTAAAATATGTACATTTTAGATGGCTCTGGGAATAGAGAGAAATACTAATTCTAAGTCTTACTATCACTGTCATCTGTCTGCTGACCAATCAACCAAGGTTTGCTTGGTCGCTTACAACTTACAAAGCATTAAGCTACACTCTCCTCTACACTTCTCCAGTATGTTTATGTTTGTCTTTCTCCGACCCTTCACCCAGGATTAGCCTAAACCTCTGTGATCGTTAGGGGGCTTAATAAAATGAGAGAACAGATGAATGCACAAAATTGCTTTATTGATTTTGTGCGTATCTGAATATATTCACGCCTACTCTGCCTGAGTTAATCGACTTATAATAAATGTTGATAAGAAAAATGATAATAAATAATAAAACATTTAATAACAGTCCTTTAATTTCCATTAATATGAAAAATTGAATATTGGTGTCAGTTTCACGTTTCTGAGACAGTATGTATATGTAGATATTATGTCTTTGAGACAAGCAAACATGACGACTGATATACTGTAACCTGTTCCACAACATTAGATTAAGTTGGAATTCTAAAGCATCTCATCATTTTTACAAAACAAGAAGTATTTTCTGGCCATGGTAGATGGAGGAATAGGAGCCAATGGAAATTCAACTTTCATTTAAGTTTGTTAACCTCAAGCCATAATGAAAACCTTAGGGCCATAGTGCAGCACTGAGACTGCTGTAGTTACACTGTTGCTTTCACCTGTGTGTTTGCGACTGTGCATCTGCAAGTGAGACAACTTGAAGTAGCGTTTGTTGCATCCTGGGTAGGCACACATGAACGGACGCTTCTCACTGTTCTCAGATCGCATTAAGGCTGGAGCAATGCTGGGCACCCTCCGCACATCCTGTGGTTACAAACAGACAGACAGGCAGACACACAAACACACACACACAACAAACAGCACAAAAACAAACAAAGTCATCTTTCCATCAGTTTTGGGCACTGAGACTTAACATAATCATAACCATATCCTGTCTAAACTTAACCCTAAATCAGACCTTCGCCCTAGCCTTCACCCTAAAATCTAGTGATTTATGTTATGGGGACTTGTGCTTTGCTCCCACAAGGAAGGCAAGTCTCCACAGTCTGACAGTGTAAACAGATTTATATGTCCACAACATGAGTAATATCTATCCACAGACACACATAGACACACAAGACAAAGATCTGGAAGTCAAATCACTTAAGGAAAAATTAACAAAAACCATCCCAGGACAACAATAATTGCACCAGTAAAATGCGATTTTGAAAACTGGCTATTAAATCTGTCTTGTGTTTAAATAAGTGCATGTGATGTGTCTGGCTCTTGGGGCTCATTATAATAAATGGTCATATATTCATTAGATGGAAATTAGTAGTAAAATGACCCCAGACTGACTGCAGCCCAAAGGGAGCTGTTAGTCACACCTCGTCGACAGAGCCCTTTTATGGCCCTGCTGCTCACTGCCTGCCCTGCTGGAGAAGAAAAACAGGATAAAGCACTGAGTTGCAGGGGGGAAAAAAAGCTTTGGTATATATGTCCGTCTTCATGATAAAAAAAAATAGTTCCAGTGCTCTCATGCTGCATGTCAACTGTTCTTCAGTTCTTCTGCCTTTCCGCCTGTCAGCCTGTGTCCTTTATGTTTCCATAACATACCACTCTACCCAAACATTTCTGCCTTTCTCCCCACACCCCCGCTGCATCTACACCCTCCAGCAGCCATCTGCTTTTAATCTCCTTGATGCTGAGCATAATTGTCAGAGAGACCCAAGGGTCAGCCTTGTTGTAATTAGTGCTGTTAGCAGCCATTCTGAAATTTATCAGCCAATAGCGGCTAGATGATAAGCTGCCTACACTGCGCATCATCTGAACGCCCCATGGTACGGTGGCATATTTAACCTTAAGCGTCTTGGTTATGATCTGAACAAATGTTATGTCAGGTTACACAAACATGCTGCAAAAAAAACAACAAAAAACTTACCTCTTGGCTCAAGGCAACACATACATATTCATTAACCCAAGAGGGTGTACGTGCACTGATCAGTAGAAATATGTGTTTTTCAAGACAGTTGGCTTCTGGCAGCCATCACTAAATATAACTGGTAAATTGTCTTAGGCAAGGAATATAATCAGGATACATATTCATAGTTAGAATGGAAATTTTGATGTGCCTATTTCTCAATTAATTGATAATTTCCGCTCCATCAGCACTTGATCATGCATCCCTTGGGGAGATCCTCCTCGGGAGCTGCCAGGGAGCAATTCGGATGAGGTGCCTTCCTCAAGGGCATTCGGTATTTAAACCTGTGACCTTTGGCTTACAAATGGCAAGTAGTAGATTAGTAGATAAAAAGTAGCAGTTATTCTTCAGATAAGGGACAGAACATGTCCCAGGGATAAAACTCATTTTTGTGGTTAAAAATGTATATAAAATATGTCACATGATTATCTTCAATAAAAGAGCAAGTACGGAATTGTACTATAAAGTATGAAGTCAAGGTTTTTTACATATATATTTTATTTTTTATAGCTCAGTTTCTTCCCAGGACCAAAATCAGGACCAAAATCTCCTGTCCAAGAGCAATTTTCATAATTTCAATATACTTAATCGCTTAAAATAAAATAAAACATCATTGCTATTGTCATAAAGTATTGTAAATATCTGTTCAATTGTATAAAAGTTTACAATTTAAGAAACCTTTTTATGTACTTTTTAAGTGATTTAAGTTGTGTCAAGAGCTTATGTCAACATCATATGATTTTTCTAAAAATGAAATATGATATGATATGATATGATTTTTCTAATATTTTGCTCAGTATTGATTGTTGGATTGACTCGATCTTGTGACAGGAGACGATTTGTTATGCAATAACAATATAAGCTTTCATCGAGTCATGGGATCGTTTTTTGTGTTCTCAACCAATTATTAATGAAGATTGAAATTTCAGTGGCTGCGAACTGTGATTCCTTTGGCACTGATTGGATTTAGTCTCTGTTGATGGAGTAAAATGATGGAGCAAAATATCACTTTGCCTCAGTCTGTTATCTCACATTTAGTAGCTATTAAGTTATAGTTTAAATGGCATGAGAGTCTGAGACTGTGTATTCTGTTGCACTGAGCCAGGGCTTCTGTGTGTGTGTGTTGTGTAATACACTTCTATGAACAAAAGAAAAAAAAAAGAGCTACGGGGGGAAAAAGTAGCCCAGTGAATGATTCAGCAGACCCCAAAACAAAAGCAAGAAAGACAGATCTGAAGGAGTCCTGCTGTGGACTCGGAGCAGGTCTGGAGAATCTCTGCTCCCTGCTCCTCAGAGCTGCTGACAGACACTAATTAAAATCTAGTGATTTATTAACATACTGATCCTCAGATGGAAACTGTCTCTTTACCCAGTGTAACCCTGTGTGCGCGTGTCTGTGTGTGTGTGTGTGCGTGTGTGTGTGTGTGTGCGTCTGTTTCTCCACTGGTATTGGATATTTGGAAAAATATTCCTCTTGACTTAAGCTGCCTTTTAAAAATGTGCATGTGTGATGTATTTGTGTATGTGTATGAATGTGTAAGCCTTTGTGTGTTAGTATGGGTCTGTAAATCTCCGCTCTGCTGCTTCTCAGTGTTTCCTTTTCACCGAGTCTGGTCATTGCATCAGGCTCTCCTCTACAAAAACATTGAATGTTTATTGAATTAATTTATTGTCATTGAATGTGTCATTCCTGCAGCACTGGCAGCACAAACCACAGGCCTGCTTGTGCTTATATGTCCTGATCCATGACAGTAAAAATTTACAGCAAAACAATGTTTTCTAACATTCACATTACAGTATTTACAGCATTGTTAGTACTTAGTCGTGGCAGTGGTTTGAGTCCTACCTGTATGCCCCTGAACACTCCATGAGTGTGTATGCGGTACTGTGTGCTGCAGCTGTACACCATGGGGGTGCTGGCTTCACTGTCATAGCCTGCCGCATGGCTGCAAACACACAGAGAGAAACAAAAGTGTCTAATTCATTCATTCATTCATTCATTCATTCATCCATTCACTCAGACTCACAAGACCGAGGATTTTAACATTTTTACAGTTCAAACACCTGCCGTAAAGCTCTGAGCAGACAGCTGTTCAGGTCAATTTCAGGTCATTTACATTCACAAAAAAAAAGTTAAAGAACACATATATAAGTATATGTATGTATATTTATCTATATCCATATATAAATATGATAGATATATATGCACATACACTATATATATATATATATATATATATATATATATATATATACAGGGCTACTGCATGACAACAGGTAAGGTCATGGAAGCATCATTATTCAAACACGTTTACCTTGTCACATACAACAGTAATGCAAAACACAGACCAATCATTGTAGAAAGTTGGCCGTAGAGATGTAAGTCATGTTGATATATGTCCTTTGTCAGCATGCTATATATCCAGTGCTCCACTGTGTGTGTGTGTGTTTCTGTGTGTGTGTTTCTGTGTGTGTGCGCATGTGCCTGTAGGATGGGGAGTTGGGGGTTGTTCAGCTTATGCGTGTGCGTGTAGTTGTTGTGGCCCCTGTAGTTAAACTTTGTCCAGCTTTGTCTGCCCAGAGAAGGCCCATTTATACTGATGTGTTTATGTTTGCATTATAAATCATATTTTCAAATAGTGTTTTCAATACTACTACAGAGGTGGTTATTGGTGTTGGACAAGATTGTGTAAATTGTATGTCTGAGGGCCATTCATTAAAAATGATAAAAGATATTGTGCTCTGAAATGTTAATTTACCCTAAGGCCAAATACTTTACATTTTTTATGCATTTGTACTCGATATTTTAACTCTGGTTGCCAAGGTTCTTCATCGTATCAGGAAAGCGTCACGACGTTGTGCATCATCATTGCACGCCCGTCACCATTTTTAAAAAAAGTGCGTCCTCTTCATTTTACATTTGTTTTTCACTGGTTTTGGAAATAATGACAACCTGCAAAGCGACCTTGGTCAGTAGAGGAGGTGCAGACATTTCTGTCCTTCGTCACCGACAAGAAGATCCAACGAGAACATGATGGGGCAACATGCCAGAGCGTGTTTACCTGCAGCTCGTACCACGTAGTAGAAACGGGGCATTAGATTTGCAGACCAGGGCGAATAATTGTCCTGCCGCCATTGTTGAATGCAGCCATCAGCTGGTTCTGGAGCCTCAGTTGACCCAGTGAATTTTAAGGGTGTTCGCTTTGATTATGAGCGCTTCTTCCAAGGTTGTAATAAGGCGAGAGCAGTCGCTCTACTGCCACATTGACCTCTGTCTAAGGAATGGCCCATCTTCCAGGGGGATTATATATCTTGTCCAGACTGGAACAACAAGTGATCGATGATTATATTCGGGACCCGTTGGCTTCCGCAATCATCTGAGCCTCATCTTCTCCTGCGGGGGCAGGTTTCTTCTTTGTCAAAAAGAAGGATGGCTCATTGAGGCTGTTGACTATCGACTTAATAATTTAACCATCAAAAATATCCATTACCTCTTCTTCCCTCTGTATTTGAGTTGCTCCAGGGGCTCAGATTTTTTCAAAGTCGGACCTGCGTCATGCTTCCGAAGGGGGATGAGTGGAAGACAGCGTTTAACACACCCACTGGTCATTATAAAAATCTTGTCATGCCATTCTGATAAACCAAACATGATGATTTCCTGATTTTTTCCTGTTCATCGGAGGAACATGTTCACCATCTTCGTTGTGGGTTGCAGAGGCTTCTGGAAAATTCACTATTTACCGGGCCTGGTGTTCATCTTAGGTTCATTATTTTTCTCAACAGTGAAGATATTCACCTTAGAATAGTGTAAAAAATGTAAATGTCAACAAACATTTTGCAAAGCTGAAAGCACTAATTATTTAGCAGTTGTATAGTATCATATGAATCTAAACCTTTAAAATGTTCAATAGACTAATTGTCAAAGCACTTCACAATATTACATTTCCTGCCGATCTCATAATTGGTCAGTAAGCCTAATCGTTTCCATGAGAGTACAAGGCTTTAAACAAAGTTTTCTTTTACTATTTCACTATGACCCAAAGGGCACAAATCTAGCTTTGTATGATATTGCCTCCAAGTTTTGCCTCTTGTATCATCTCATGAGAATACACAGGGAAACAGAAAGCTGCTGTCTGTGAAGTGAAATGTGTTATATTTCAGGCTGTCTAACCAAATGAGGAGGATGGGAGTTTGCATCCTGTGCTGCAGCACTGGGACTGGGCTGGAATACAGCAGAGCGGTGACAAAGTGCTCTTTGTCTGCTGAACTTTTTCCAAGGACAGGAGGCACTGAGACAATGTCAGCAGTCACCGCAGTAATGATATTGTTTGATCAGTTATGCCTGTTCATTCATTCAATGTTAATGTTCTGGCATTGGTAAAATCTTAGAAACATACAATATACATATACAAACAATACTGCCAAGAAAGAACAGAACTGTCTGGTGTAACCCAGACTGACATTCACAAAAAAAGATGCAGAGAAGGCGACACATCTAATTCATAAAGATAATTTGCAAGCATGTTGAATTACAAATACAAGGCTGGTATCAGTAGTAGAGCAACGAGTATAGAGTTAAGAGATTTCATGATGAGATTGTATGAAAATGATGTGACTTAAGGAGAGTTACGGCTCATGCAAAATAATCTTCAATATCTGCATTAAGGGTCGCAATTGTACTCTATCTACATTAAGGTCTAATTTTGTGATAGTAAATCTGCCCTTAAATAGTGATGTTAAACCTGTTAAGCCCTAACATGGAGTAATTTAGCTCGTAAGACACATATGAATCTTTAGAATTTGATCTTTTTCTGGGTCATACAGCAGAATAATGGATAGAAAAAGATGAGAAAGCAGAGCTAGACAATGTTTGAAGATTACTTTGTAAAAAGAAGCCTTGACAAGTGTGTTGTCTCAAACTCAATATGCAACATGTTGGTCTGGTGCTTGGCTATCCCCAGGTGTCCCTAAGGGGCACAAGAGCTTCAGTGTTCAGTGTTATTATTGGGAATGGGACTCTGCTCCTCCTTTCCACTCCCCTCTTCTTCCTCTTTATCATCCACATCTCTCAGCTTCATTCCTCCTTATCTCCCTTTGAAATAACTCTCATCATCCTTACACCTCGTTCACACCCCACATTCCTTCAGCGAGAGTGTGTGTGCAGTGTGCTTTCCTATGTATAAGCTCAGACTGGACAGTAAAGTTTTGCAAGAATTCCTGCTGTTTTTTTACATCCCATTTTCTTGTGGTTCATGTTCCAACAGTGTTCAAAGCCTCACCTCATGCTGCCCACTGTATCTTAGTCTATTTGCATCAACTTGCATTCACTCAGTCCTTGATATGCAACTTAGTGCCATCAAAATTTGCTTTGTGTTTTACCATTTTACCTACCTATCTTTATGTGACTGGAAATACAATATATATCATAGCCTCTGCCATAGGAGCTTGGATTGCAAATGTGCACGATGAACAAAATCACCTGTACAAACTCCCTTGTACCTATATTTTACTAGTTCTAAGAGTGTGTTGTATGTCAAACACTCCAATGGAGTCCTTTGATAAAAGCAATTTCCACAACAGAGAGTTTTTGTTAGTTGTTGCCTATGCAAGAAAATAGGAGAGAGAGAAAGAGAGAGAAAGAGACAGAAAGGTGGAGCTGTGGTTAAAGAATGTGTCTCAGACAGACACCAAGGCAGCTACATTCCTCCCACCAACAACAGCCATCTTTCACTAAAGTAGACTCCATAATCAGTATTCAGACCTACCACATTATTAAACACTTACACAGACATGCATGCACACCGACACACAGTGAATTTATGGCTCTGGCCCTCTGTCTATCTGAGCACCTGCAGGCTCAGAGTGGTGTGGATAGATCAAGCTGGTGCCTGGTACCTCGCTCATTATTCTACAGTACGGCAGGGGCATGCCTCCAGCACAGTGCACATAGTATTCTGCAGAAATATTATTGGAGTGGAGGCTAAGCACAAGTATTTAAAGTAATGATCCATGACTCACAGAAATAAATGTCTGCTTTACCTCTCTCTTGCTGACTTATAAGAGGCCAACGTGTGCTGCAGCACGTCTTTCCTGAGAATCCTCCTCTAATTCCAGGGAAGCCTGGAGAAAGAACATAGTCTTTGCCAAAAGAAGTTGAGTAAAGTTGCTATAAAAATCAGTGACGGCTGGTATCAATGGGCTAGTGGGGCTAAGCCCTCCCTATGTTATGCAGATGAGAAGATGAGAAAGCTGTCTAAGTAACATAAAGAATTCCTATAAGTTTGGCAACAGCAGTCAATAGTTAAGGATATCGCTAAATGGGCTATTATATGCAGCCAATCACATCAAATCTAAATGATTGACAGGTATTGTGTCCTGCCCATGCCATCTGCTGTTTATATGGGTTAACTTCATTTAGCCCAGCATCAGATACTGCTGATGCTGGGTGAATGACTGGCAGGTGTCATGACAATTACATGCCCCCTGGTGGGCTGATATAATTTAAGCCAACGCTGCTGTTTACAATGGGAGAGAAGACGAAGAAGAAGAAGACATAAAAGTTTTGCAACACAGTAAAAACTGCATATCTGAGAAAATGCATGTTCCGCAAAGCTCGAGAGAGAGACTAAGAGACTTCCCACCTAAGGCCCACTAAGTATTTGTACATTCCCAAACAAGAGATGCAAAATAAATGGTGTCAGAGATAATTTAGCAAGTTTGTGCATCTGAATGTAAAGAACACTTGAATAAGACAGCGGCGTGCTGACCACATATCATTTAGGATTATGCCAAAGACGACAATGGACTAAAAGGCAGCTGATGTCCAGCTCACATCTCTGTGTCAGCTGGGTCAGTATGATCATTATGTGGCCGTGTGTCGGGCCCACAAGTGAGGCACGTGCAGCATAGACATGCACTGTACGGTTCAATCATTTACTCCCTGACTGCCGCGATCATATATAAAAAAAGGCCATGCCCGCAATCTGAGGGTTGCTGGCAGGTAGGAGGGGTCTCCGAGCACACCAAATTTCCACGGAAAGCATAGCTTTAACTGTGCTTCATTTCACTCGGTAGATTTCCATGGTGGCCGGTGAGCTGCTGCATACACTCTAAATTATATAATTTCATGAATAGACTTTCTGCTGCCTTCATTTCTTTGTAAGCGCTTGTGTTCGAGTACACACCGATGGTTTTAACAGCCTTTATTTGTCCGCTTGCGGGGCTCTAGTGCTCCCGGCTACAATTATATATATCTTCACATCTTCCGAAATGTATCTGTATCTACTCATAGATCTTTGTGGTGGCCATTATGAATTGTGTGTGTGTGTGTGTGTGTGTGTGTGTGTGTGTGTGTGTGTGTGAGTGTGTGTGTGTGTGTGTGTGGGGGGGGGGTGACAGCAAAGATTTGGTAAAAAAATCTGGAAAGACATTATTGTTGGGCAGACCCCAATCATTCTAAGATCTGAGATAATAAAAAAAAAGAATGACATGTGAATGAAACAATAGAGCAACACAGAGAGGTGTCAGCTACTGCTCCTTATAGAGGGCAGAAACAAAAATCATACAATTAAAAATATAATGACAATATAATGATAAACAAATCGCTCATGTTACTCATACAAATAAAAGACAGTCTTGCTTCAGTGGCACAGTGATTTTGATGTACGTCTCTGCTGCAGGAACTTCAGGGTCATTTTATCGGGGCCGTCGGTGCATGTCTACACTGCAGGAACCTCCCCTGCCGTGTCACTGAGACACGGAGGAACTTGTACAGGGCCGAACAGAGTCCCTTCTTAAGGGTACGGTTGGCCTAATTGCCCCAGTGTACAACCGCACAAGGGGTCGCGCAAGGTGTCACGCAGCTCCATAATGTTCTGCCCGACCACAGGGGGGCAGTACTAGTCTCTGCTCCCGGAGGAGTTGAAGATGAGCATTGTCTAAGAATAGACTGACAATCGTGAACACATAATAAATAATAATACACATAATAAATGATATATATATATATCGATGGTGACCATATTTTGATTTTGATTACGTGGGATGGGGTGCTACCGGGTCAAAAGCAATGTCTTCTGCGCTCTCTCTCCCTCTCTCTCTCTTCCTGTGTGTGTGTGAGTCGCGGGGCCACAAAGGACAGCCTGTGCAAAGCGCCAGTCCATTGAAAAACAGACGTTTTAACGAATCGACTCCACCTTCTGGTGTGGCGAGTTCAGCAGGGCGCATGCGCACCCGACGCGCCATTGTCTCAAATTCAATAGTCGCATACACCACTAAAATCAGATTTTCGAGATGCCCTCTCCTCTTGTTGATAGCATCCACAGGCATGTACACGAAACACAAAAACCAGAAACAACTGCCTCAGTTAATTCCATGTTTGCCTCCTCCCTCCTTGTTGTTTTCTTTGTTATGAAAACAAAGTTTTAATCGCCACGGTTAAAACTTGTTTCCTCAAGCCGAAAAAAACAGACAGGAAGCACAACAACACAACAAGGAAGTGGCTACGGCAGAACAAGGTGAACATCCTGTCCAAACCTGCATCCTGCAACCAGGATGCAGTCCAGCCTTAACTATTGCTGCTTAGACCAATTATATATATGCTATATATGCGTGTGTGTTTGCGTTACCTGTTGTATGGGTTTCTCAGCAGCAGAGCCTGACTGCTTGTGCAGCTGTCGGGGGTCGTGTGGCACCCATAGACAGGAGGAGGTACTGGATACTGCTGCTCACCTGTGCACACACACAACACACAAATGCATACACAAAGTAAGCAAACGGACACAATAAACAGCAGGAGCTGCACAGAGAGGAGATGCTGTGTGTCTCATCTCTTCTTAGAGCCTGTTGTCTCTTTGCCTTTTCCTCTTTTCTTTTCTTCTCTACGTCTTAATTTTTCACCTGACCAAAGCCCATGGGCTTCGCCTCATGTTTCTCTCTCAGATTCCCCCCGGTGCGAAGTGAATGGCTCCCTTGACATTTCTCAACATTCCGACATCCATCAGAGCTCCCATTCTCCCATTTCACTTGACCATAAAAAAACAGCAGATATTTACTGCAGAGGGCTTCAAAAAGCAATGTCATTTCAATATTCACAAATAACATGCGCAGAAAAGGGAGATGTAGTTGATTTATCCCAGAGCAAGAGACTTCAGAATAAGGGACTCTCCCGAGGTGAGTGCCATGAAGTTGCCTCACACATACACACACACACACACACATCCCACACACACACAGATATATTTTTGCTCTGACCTTGAAGTGTTTTCTTGTAGGAAAGATGTATTGAAATATATAAATAGTATATTCAAGTTATTCTGGATATACAATGTAAGTAAAGTGTGACAGCCAGGAGCAATGGTTATAAACCTGTACAGACATCTGACCAACTCGCAAGGCCACTTACTAGAGTGACTGGAGTGAGGACATCATGTCATTTATGATGGGACTCTGCAGAAATTACATAAGTCAACTGACCTACAAGTGACCTGAGTGCGATATCCTACAATGCATTTCATTGTTCCGCAGACATGAAGTCAGACATGAGCAAAGTCTGTCCAGCTGAAATGGCTGTTCCTAGTTTCAAACCAATGACCAATGTCACTAAACTGACTAAACAGAAAAGTAACGTGGACCTTCAGACTTACTTAAGAGTAACCTTAAAAACCTCTTTGATGTATTTTTCATATCACGCCATCACATCCTAAAAAAAACACAAGCTGACACTAGCCATTATTAGGTAAAACTACATAAAAGTAAACATTTTAAAAATCAAAATATGTGTTCACCTAGTTTGTGCATCCGTGTTACTTTGAAAGCAACCCTTTTTTTAAATTTATATTAAATGTTTATTTAACAGGGACAATACATACAACATTGCCACAGAAAATGGGAAAATGTGATGTTTATGTATATAAAACATCTAGCTTCACGTAACTTGCAGTCTTGTTCAGGATTTAAAATAGAGTAATACATACAAGTATAGTGATTTATACAATACAAGGTTGCTGGAATAAACAAACACATTTGCAGTCATAAATCACAGATAAAAAACACAAGTTAAAGTTAACATTAAACATCGGTTAAGTGCTGTTGTATTGACAATGACTTGTTTTAGATTAATGTTTACATTTATGCTGCTGCTTCAGCCAGGGTTAAACTTCCACACTAAACTTCTTCAGTTCCGTTTGGGATTTCATTTTTGATGGTCGGGAATTTGATAGGTGTGTGCCTTGCACTGAGAGGGATGAATGGCCACCTTTGCATTTTACGGTTTTGCTTAGTTGTGCTTCTTAGCATTGTCCTACAGTTGTGTGTCTTTTTAAAGATCTGAGACACCACTTGTGGGGACAGTCCGGTTACGCACTTAAAAAAAAAACCTTTCAGAAATGAGAATTTAATAAACATTTGCCAGAAGTCAACAAACTATATTTCTTAACGATTTTGCAGTGGCGCAATTTTTGTGGCACCTGCACCAAAAATACTAAAGTTTGTTTGTAAAGTGAGAATGATGTCCTTGCAGCTAAGTGAGTGGCTTGGCTCCGAGCAGTGATGCAATAGGACACAAATGAAAGGACATAACCTGTTAAGTCTAAAGCAGTTCAGAGTCTTTTCATTTTTACAGTTTTTTCACAAATATGCGTCAAAAGTTGAGTATCTCGAGTTTTACCTCAATATTTTAACTAATTAACCATCTCAGTTTCTTTCATATCAATGGTGATGTGAAATTTCTCAGGGACTGTCTTTCTCATTGAAAAACAAATGGATACTGTTTCTTTGTAATTAAGTGTCAAGTGATTGTTTTTTTAGCTTTTTTAGCTTTTAGCTTTAGCTTTTCTGAAACAGTAACCACCTGCTTAAGATCTCTGAAGCTTGATAAGGTACCTTTGCTGAAACATAAAAGACCACGTTTTCAGCATACATCCGACGTTCAGATGAAATTCTCAAATAGGAATTCACAAATAGCAGGCAAATTATTTATATATAAGCAACAGAGAATCGGACTTAAAGCTATATACAATATTCCACATATAACCAATATAACCAATATAAGCCAACCAACAGCCAGAGCTGAAAAATTGAATTGATGTCTGAATTTACTGACAAGTACCTCATGACTTACAGTCTTTTTTTTTCCAAGTCCAAAAACACTGTGCTTACCACATTCTTACATGTCAAGTCAATATTTTACTCTCTCAATGAAGTGACATAGTGCCACCTCAGTTCAACAGCTTTTTACGAAGTCCAGACAGCTTAAAATAATAAAAGTACTTGTTTTCTAGATATATCATTAAGAAATTAGCAATAGCCCTTTCAAGCGCTTTTGACTTGGCTGAAAGACTTGATACTCGTCTATAATTATTGGCATCAGTGTGGGCATCAGTTTACGTGACAAATGTGTCAAATTAAGTAATGGCATTATCAAAATGCCACCATGTTTTTTTCAAATACATAGTGCTACTTCAGGTGTATCTTTAGCCTTTGACTTGTTTAACTGCATTACGATTTCTTGAATTTTGGTGTGATCAGTTCACCAGTGTTCAGGAAGGAAGGAAGACTGACCATTAGTTGTGTTGTTTAAGTTTTATATTTGTTGTTTGGTCTTTGAGCATCTAGAAAAGCCCAATATAAAGCCTGTATTATTATTATTATTATTATTATCAAGTTCATCTGTATTGAGAATTTTTTGGAAGTACGATATAAATTCATCTACACATTGGATATTTAATTAATTAGCTAGTTCCTTGATGTTAGTGGAAATCATTCCTTTCATATTAAGTTTATGTATTTTTTCGGATTCAGATTCAAAATCAGAAAGCATTATTTGTCCCAACACTGGGCAATCTACTTTCACAGTACCTGGTCTCAATGAATATAATAAATAAAGGTAAAAAACTAAAATATCATACATAAGAAGGCAGACAAAACAACTCTCAGCAGTCACACAGACATAACTGGTGGGCTCTATACCTACTCTTGAGCTACTCAACTTAAGATATTACACCATCCGTCTGTGTCACCAGTTTGCCAGACACTGTCCTAATTCAGATGTTTCGATTCGTTTTCAAACGGACTGACTTTTTGTTGAGGAATTCCTATTGGCACAAAATGATGATTCTTTGAAGGAAAGTCCCGGTAGGTGTTTTTAAGTCTAAATAAGTAAGCACTGGCTACTTTATTTTTCATTTTACTTTTATTTACCTTTATTATAATTATTATTATTATAATACCTTTACTTATTCCATTAACCCTCGGCTATTTCATCCCTTGGGGAAGTTCCCCTCAGGAATTTGGGTGGGGTGAGTTGCTCAAGGACGCAACGGCTGCGAGTGGATTTGAAACTGTGACCATACCTGCCCAAAAATGTCAACAGTCGTATTAATAAGTAGTTATGGTTGATTTTGAAGATTTTTCAAGATTTGAAAAATCAGACACTGAAATGTGTGAATTATTAATTACATTTATTTATAAATAAATAGAATAAAAATAATCTGTAGAAATTACTTACTACAATAAGTACATTTAGAGTTCATTTGCTTATTTTGCAAACGCTTGAGTTAGAGCAGATGCAAATAACTGCAAAAGCATGGTTTTATCGTATGACAGTATGTGAAACAGAGTTTGTGTTTGTGTCCCTGACATGGATTCTTGGCTGTTATTTGCTCCTCTGTCAGCTATTCAGTTGTTGGGCAGCACTAAAGATCCCCCTACACAACTTGGCTCCTGCAATTTATGCATTCGGAAAATAGCATCTTCGTAACTGGTCTCTGCGGAGGGCCAGGAATTAGCTCAGATATTGAGTATAGTTTACAATTGATATGAAGATAACTTTGACAAATCTGTTCAGGAACATACCAACACAAATATGCTCTTACCCATGGTTCCTTGCTGGGTTAAAACATCTTCATGTTTGAAGGAGTGATTGGAGAACTGCGAACCATAGTGTGTAGGAGTATGGCCATAATTACTGGCTCCATCAAATGCAACCGCGCTGTAACCTAAAACAGAGAAGAGGTTGAGTAAGTCCACAGCCACCATCAGAGGTCACACTGTACCACACCTGATGGTTACCTTTACCTTCCGGTAACCATCAGGTGTGAATGGAACATGGTTTAAAATGGCTACAATGCTATATGCAGCTACAGTCTTCTTAACATCAAACCTACATTTCTCAACAAAAGACAGTTTCAGATATGACAAATAAAGTGAAAACCAAGTAAATGGGAGGCGAGTACAGGATAATGATAAAGTCCAGTGATGAAGTCCAGTTCAGCTCCAACACATTCTCCAGAATGTATTGGATTGGAGACCTCAGAAATTCCTGTACCAGTTAGAGGGGGTCTCCTCAGAAATTATTCTAAACTCGAAGAAAATCATTTCCTCAACATATTTTAGAGACATTTAAAAAAATCTTCTGCCATCATACATAATTAAACAAAAGCAAAAAAAAAAAAAAAAAAAGCAACACAACGTCTGTGCAACTTTACACATATGCATACACAGTTCACAACATGGCACCAGGGCTCAGAAAGAAATGTACCAACACACACAAGGGAACAAAGCACACACACATACAGACACACACACACACATACACACACACGTTGTTGTTTGAAGAACATTGGATCTGTGGTTGACATCCCAGCACAGACCTGACTCAGGACTGACCTCCAGGCCCCAGTCTGTTACACAGCCCCATAGATCACAATCCTGTCCCCCAAAACAGACACACACACAAATACACACACACACACACACACACACACACACACTGAAAGAGAGAGGAGTCAGACAAGGGAGAGTTAAAGATAAATGGAGACGCTAAATGAGTTTTTCCCTTCTCCTCTTTCCTCTCACCCAGAGATCCAGTGAAAGTGCTTCATTTTAATTAATGAAGCCTATGTGTGTGCATGTGTGTGTGTGTGTGTGTGTGTGTGTGTGTGTGTGTGTGTGTGTGTGTGTGTGTGTGTGTGTGCGGTGAAGTCAGTTTAAATAAGATGCACTCAGTCTGGAAATACCAACACTGTTTGGGTGCACAGTAAAGACTTTTACTGTATTCTATGTGCTTTTTCTGACTTTTCTACCTTATATTTGTATTCCCCTAAAAATTATGGACAGTTTATAGCTTCAAAGAGCAGAGATAATGAGATGTTTTAGATCAAGAGTCATCTGTAATGAAAATGTCTCACTCTTTCACTTTAACTCCATCCTGCCGACATTTTCAGCAAATGAAACATGAAAATAAAGTTTGTGGAGCGAAACACGTTGTATTGATTCTTGGAAGCCTCTCCGAAAAACATAGCAGTACAAGTGGAATAGCATTAAATATAAATATATAAATAGTATTACAAACTGTAAAACTATGGTGAGTGAGTGCTGGTAATGTGTGTGACCCTGCTCTGTTATCAGCTCTACTGTTTGACCCTGGTCTTACTGCTGCTTTGTTTGTCTCTGCTCATCCAGCCATGGCAGGGCGCAGATAAAATAGCCATTGCTCGGCCCAGCTCTTTGATTGTAATGCTATTCCTAAATTATCTGCTTGATAAGCATGTCATTGCTAATTAATCTGCTGTGTAACCAACACATTCATTATCCTGGAGTGGAAGGATGAAGGATACAAACATTTTGTTAACGTCGAGAAATATTCCCAAATGCAACAGTGATAAGTAAATAATTAAATACAGAAATTATTTAATATTCATTGTGAATACTGTCACAATGAATTGAAGAAAAACAGTTTCCCGGCATAAAGCGTAGTGGATCTCATAAATTGTTGTTACGATAGAGCCATAGCGTCTGGGCTGCTGGAACACTTGGTGAACACTGGTTCTTTACTTCATACAAGCATTGCATTTACTCTTGTCTCGCAAGAAATTAAGATATTTGCACTGGCTACAAATTCTGTATAGCTGCTCAATAACACAAAATACATGATGAGAATATTTCATGACCACGAACAGTTCACGCACCATAATCCTTATTTTTAAAAAAATAATAAGACGGTAATTCTGGATATCCTGACGCGTAACAAAAACACATTCGTGAATTTAACTCAAGTGCAGTAATGTATGTTCTTTTGTTTTGTGTTGTTTTGTTTTGTTTTGTTTTTTCAATATATGGGTTAGTAATTTCACTGACGGCACTAAACTTAAAAAGTTCGATTTCCTCAAGAGCGAAGTGATTCTATCAGACAGCGCGTTTGCTACCCCACAAGAGCCATCACTTTCTGTCTATTTTGGTTGGATGTGGCCGGGTATTGATACCTACATACATACACCTGACGTCACGCACACGCACACGCACTCAGGGGCTCACCTGTTTGGCTGCGTGCCGCCGGCTGTGAATCCATGCAGTTGGCCAGGTATGGGGGGTTGCTGAATATCCTGGCGGGGGGTTGGTGGTGGTGCGCCCCAGCCACAGAGGACTGCGTGGGTGGGGGCGGTGGCGGCGGCGGTGCCCCGAATGCAGCCCCGTACCTGCATGCCCCGGTGCCGGTGAACTGGCCCGAGAAGTGCACGGTGAAGGCACTGAGGCCACAGTGGGGGTCTGCGTCCAGCGGGTGGGGGTCGCCTGCCGTCCCCCAGGTGGGCTCCTGTTTGATGAAGGAGTGCGGCCCCAGGGAGGAGTGTGGGGTGGCCAGGGACGAGTACGGGGAGGCGGCCGTGTGGTGCAGGTCCAGAACAGGTGCCCACTGGGGAGCCGTGCTGACCGGCAGCGCCTGGCAGCCGGGGCTGGGGCCGGGGGGCAGCGGGGGCAGGAAGGAGTTCAGGTCGCGGACGTCAGAGCCCATCCTGGCCCAGGGGGACAAGCAGGGACTGATGTGAGCTATCTTTGAAGGAGTAATGTCAGCTCGGCACCTCTGTAGCTGTCCACCTCAATGCCTGAGCCAACGACAGAAACCTGGAGCCAAGAGTTCACTCGAACCGCTCTACCTGCTCTCTCACAGCTCCTCTCCGCACCACTCACTGCCCATCACTCCTTCGTCACCCCACACTTGTGCGCTGAAAACTCTTGAAGTCCAGCACAAGTTCATGGCCACTCCGCGGAGTCCCAGCAGCAGCTCATGGAGGAGGAACGGTAGGAGGGATCTGGGATGGAAGGTCTGGAGCAGCAACAGTGGCAGCGGCACGAGAGCGTGTGTCTGGCAAGGATGGAGTCCATTCAGGGAGGAGAGGTCTGGGCGCACTGCTCCCACTGAATGGAGGAGGAGGAGTGGATGAGTGAGGAGGAGTAACCCTCTTTTCCCTCCACACTCCCAGACTGTGGGTGTGTGTGTGTCTGTGTGTGTGTGTCTGTGCGTGTGTGTGTGTGTGTGTGTGTGTGTGTGTGTGTGTGTGTGTGTGTGTGTGTGTGTGTGTGTGTGTGTGTGTGTGTGAGAGAGAGAGAGAGTTGTGGTGGAGAGGTGGAGTCAAAAGGTGATGAGGAACCAGAGCCCTCTCACTCCATTCATTTACTGTATGCTGAACACACGCACACACACACGCACACGATGAAAATATATGCCGTATGCAGTGAAAAAAATCCTCTCTCACTTCACACACATCACAAAATAATTACCTTATTATTTATATTTTATATATGTATATATATGGTTATTCTAATAAATAATTGATGAAATGATCGAATGATCTTGATAAGGATGGAGGAGGACAGAGGAGGACTAGTAGGGCCGCAGTGGAGACAGCTGCCCTGGTGGGCCCTGCAACATGCAGCTACTCCGAGTTTAATAACTGGATCCAGGTATTTATTTATTTATTTATCGGTCTATTTATTTATTTAATTCACTTTTTCAAAGCCATGTTTTGATCTGACGGAGAAGCAGATACCCTCGGCCCGAAAGCTGCGGCTGCCACTGCGGGCTCATCATAGTCTGCTGACTGTGGCCTCTGAGCTCGCTGTAATTTCTTGCACTATCATTTTATTTCACTTAAGTATAATTATTATTTTTAACCATCGACGCAATTTTATTACGTTTCGACGAAGACCCCGGTGTGTTTGTGTGTCCAGGTCCGGGTGTCCTCTCCAGATTGTGCGGCTTCACGCAGTGCTCAGACGGAGCGCCCTGCTCTATCAGCGTTCCAGTCCGGGAGATTGGTCCGCAGTGAATTCACCGCACTTTCGTCGGCGAACTAACTTTTTGAGCGATTGAGATTTATTCTTTAAAGAGGAATGTCATTTTTTTAAAAGCTTTGAACGCATCGAAGCAATGCCTTACACATTTTTCTAATCCGTTTTAAATAGAAAAATAAACCTTTTTTTGATGCACGAGAACGTTTTCTCCGTGATAAATTGAACCGAAATATGGCTGTGCATCGTCATGTGAATAAATTCCAACAGCATGAGCAGGACGTATTCGCTGAGTTCACTCTGAGACACTGATGGATAAGACCAAGGCCTGTGAGGGGACGGCTGCTGTGACAACAATCGAGTCATGTTTGATACTGACGGGCCTACATGGAGGTTTTCGCAGTCACAGTATCGCATCTGGCCAGCGGCAAAGTGAATGCATTCACTTTTGGAGCGAGAGCATCCCCCAAGTTGTCTGTGCGAGGCTCAAACACCCCATAAACAACGCGCTCCCTATGACACCTGTATACAGATGCGCACGTGTTTTTTTTAAGATTGCCCACTAATCTGCAGAGTCAAAAAGCATGCTAAAACCTTGCAGCTAACCGCAGATTTATTCACAACTTCGAGCCTCATCCCGAATCTCCACTGCATGCGTTCTCAGCGAGAAGCAGGACTTGCGAGAACTGTTAGGTGGCAAACCCACAGCTGGAGCCGCGGCCAGACTCGGGCACGTCTCTCGCTAATTTTAGGTCCGGGGAAGCAACGTGTATGAATTTAACACTGAAGGCAGAGCAGTCTCACCGACCGACACGAGGAGAAATTCAGAACGCTGAATTTGCAAGCGCTTCTGTTTTTTCAGCTGTTCGGTGAAATACGATGTCTGAAAATAAGGGGATGGCTTCAGTGTATCAGATGTCTTGTCCGCTCACACTGAATTCAACTGAATCGACCCTATTTTGCAAATTTGCTGGAAATAGGGTCGCGGCAAACTTTTTTTTTCTAGCTGACTGATCGGGTCAATAATTAAAGTCGGTTACTTTCTGAATTCGTCACTTAGTTTCTTTTTTTTTTGTAAAACCACATAAACACTGAAAAGTGGTGATGCCTGTTGGTTTCACAAAGGCCAAGATAAAGCCTTCATTACACACATCAGAATGAGATTCAGTTTGCTGTCAGGGGACGAAAAGAAAATATTTACATTTAAAAAGCTGAGATCAAAGAATTTGGCTTAATTTCTTAAACTCCTGCTGCATGTTTTTAATTCTTAAATTGACTAATTGATTGTTAATTAATGAATTAGTCGATATATAATCAATTAATTGATTTGTTGTTGTAGTCTAATTGCAATGGATTGCGTGAGCCTAACTTTCCTCACGCTGAAAAATAAGACTCAGACTCCTGACTTTCCATTTCCATTCGAATCAGCTACAACGGCATCTCTACAGATGCAAATAGCCCTGAAACCCACATCTGCATGTTTGCAGATTTCCTGGAGTGTGCTGAAATTATGGATTCATACACTATGGCTCCAACCAGTTTGTGAAATATATACTCCCATACTCCCTTAATCACTGCACTTAATAAGAGGTACATCTCTCCATGCTGGGTGTAAATCAGGGAAAGACATGGTTCATTTTGTTTCTGAGTGGTCTAATTAAGAATAGCATACCCCATAATTACACCCTGTTTATATCACTGTTATTGGTAACTTTCCCACACCATCCTGAACAGTTAGGTTTAATATCTACAAGGGTTGATCAGAACAGAGCTTATTGTTGCTTCAGACAAATCACCATGAAGACAGAAGATTTGTTAGCACACTAGAAAGAAACACAGTATTGTTTTTTGACCTTCATCTTCTCTCATTTCCTATGTCGAAAACGACCTTATACATATTTTGTGTGTGTGTATAGGTGCACGTGTGAGTGTGCTCGCTGTGCTTGAGTCATAGTATCTGATCTAAGACTGCACTCCTTTTAACGGTTATCTCAGACCGAAACTGCTGGTTTTGCCCAGCTGTGTTGTGACCAGGGTAACCAACACATGCACTCTCACACACACACACACACACACACCATATCAGCTTGTTAAAAAAGTGGGGTTAGGACATCAGTACAAGAAACATGGACTGAGAACACTCTATTAAGCCAATAGGGCATGTGTCTGTCAAATAGCTGGACACACAGAGACTTCTATGCACTGATGCACTATACAAATATTATTATACTGTTAGACATTATCGTCCTTTCTCTTTGTGGGTGTGGCTTGAGTGGTCTCAACCTCTTTGGGGTGGGGGGGGGTGGGCTGGCCTGGGTTGTGTGTGTGTGTGTGGGGGGGTCATTCAGCTCAGCTGGGCTCTTTTCTCCTCTTTCCTCCTCCTCCCACTCCCCTTTCCTCTATCAGTTTCCACCCCCCCACCATCTCTCTTCCATTCCTTTCCAGGTCTCTTCGTCTGTCTCCCCTCTCTTCCCTTCTCTTCTCCCTCATCTTCTTCCATCTTCCATCTCTGTCCCCCCTCTAGATCTTATATTCTTGTTCCTTGACTGCACAGGACTAACATTGGGGACCCCCTCGTCCCTGGAACCATTGTGCTTCCTCCCCTCCCAGACTAAAAGTCTAAACTGTAAACCATCAAACCATAATTCAACAGGACTGTGGATTCACTCCAGGAATGAATGGCAGGGCATTGGTGGTGATTTAGTAACAGAGAGCACTCAAAATCATCCAACATAAAGCCCCAAATGTCTCAATTTGCCATGGCCCATGCTCTGTTCCTCTGCACAGCAGACACCTCTGCTCAACTCTCTGTCACCTACTACTACATAACTACTGCCTGATGAGTACTAAAAACCTGCAGCTGTGGGTGGAGCTGCAACTTCCCCTCATGCACCTGTGTGCTCCACCCTGCTCCACCCCCACATATAGATCTCTGTAAATTGTTTCTTAAATTGCTTCTGCTCGTTGGCCCATCCTGGGTGAGGATCCCTCCTCTGTCTCTCACCCTGAGGTTTCTTTCATATCCCCTGTGAGATTTTCCTAAGCCGATGCAAGGATCTAAGCGCAGGGCATGTTAACTATGTTAATAAATTGTATATGTTGTTTGCTTGCTCTTGCAGCACTTTAAATGAACAAAAATTGAAGACTTTTCATTGCTGATTGTCCCATTGGCCCAGTGTGCAGGCTTCAAACCTGTAGCTATCTAGTGGTTCAATTCCACCTTTCAGGCACTGGACTACCGTTTATACAATAAAAATACTTAATATGAAATAATGAAGCCTATTTGAAATTTCCCCATTGTAAAAGCATATTCTATTCTATACTCACACATACACATCCTATACTCACACTACAGCAATATACTCCTAAACATACAGCATTATACTCTTGCACATACACCACTATATTCTTACACATTTAAGTATATGTAGTGGTATGTGTGCAAGACTATAGTACAACGTATGTGTGAGCATATAGGATGTTATGTGTAAGTGCGAGAATTAGCTCTCAAGAGACCTAGTTCCCAGTTAGCTTACAGCCTCATGAAGTGACAAACAAAACCTCTGACTTGAACATGATGTCTTGATTTTGGGACACGTTTGTATTTTCCTGAGCTTTTCTGCACTTCTCATTGAAGAATGATGGATGTTCAGCAGGTCAAAGTCACTAGCAAACTGCCAGAACAGGATACAAACGCACACAGACAAGATATTAAGTACACAGTAAATGCCTTTTCTCCCTAGTTCACGTAGTGCAGTGTCCACTCAGTGCTTTTCTTCATATTATTCTCTTCCCCTGGAACGACTTAGGGAACTGTCATGTCTCAATTTGTTTCACACACGAGGAGAGGAGACAGGCTGGTACAGTCAGAGAGCTGCACTGTTGTGTTTATTTATTTTTTTACTGTTAATGTATGTACAGGTTCAGTCATAATAATTTTGGCCATTTGTTCTCTCTCTGTCTGTGTGTGTGAATGTGTGAATTTGGGTGTATCTGTACTAAACTGATGAGTAGAGATAAATGGTGACTTCACCATCTGGAAATCTAGTCTGGCTTTCTCTAGGAGAAGAACTGCTGACCCATGATTCAACTCTTCAACCGGGGGAGGGGATGCACACACAGGGAGAGGAGGGATGAGCAAGGCAAGGAGGAGCATTGTGCGACATGCTATCAACAACACTACTGGCAACACGTGCACAGACTCAATGTCACATACACACGCGCGCGCACACACACACACACACACACACACACACACACACACACATGCATACATTTGGAAGATATATAAATATAGATATTTAAAGCTAAGTCTGTTCACTTTAAGTAGTAACACATTATTTTATACCTATAGGTAGCAATTTTTGTCACATTCTCTGTTAGTAGAAACATTATTTTACAATCGATTTTTTCTAATTTTTCTTCAAATCATTTTTCATTTGGCACAATGACAATGGACAAAATGATTACGTGTAATATACTATTTGTAATGGAATTTTAATTTAATTATATGTTTTAGCATCTGAAAGCCATCTGCTTTGATTGTAAAGACAATTTTGATCTCTGGTCTCTTCAAAACTAAAATGATAAATGTTAACTCAAAAACATTCAAAACCCAAGCTCTAATTGTGGTCTCTCCCATATGAAATATACTTTGTAACCACAGTGTGCAAAGACTGTTATGTCCTTGCATCCTCACACTCCCTTTAATTTTCTGAGGCTGACAGACAAAGACATGTTTGTGTCTTTGTTCTGGGATCTACTGATAAACTCCATCATGATAAGCCTTGTGATCTCTGACAGGACCCTGGTTGAGAAATAAGACAGTGACACTAAGTAAGACATGACAACCACAGTCACCGCCTACTACTGTGCTTCTCTTAGCTTTTCCAACTGCAGTTATTGTCCCTCATGAACACTCAAAACACAAATGCATGAAGGAGCACAAAGGAAGACAATCGTATAGCTCTGCACTCTCCATATTAGCATGACTGCCTCTGTCCCAGAGGAGTGCTCAGGCATCTGACCAGTCAGCCATTCTGGTTGGAAGATTGATGGGCCCCCCGGCCAATGGAACACATTCCTGCTCAATGAACAACAACAAATTGTCCTCACATTAAAACCCTGACTACTTGACCCCCAGTGCTTCTTCAAGAAACAGAGTTTTCAGTGACCTGGGAAATATTTTATTTTTCATGACAACACACACTCATGTCAAGGTGGAGCATTATCAAATCAAGGATCACATCACTCCTGTTAGACCCCTTTTTCATCCTTTTTTAAAAATTCCATATCTATGTCAGTGCAACAGGCCGGGCTTTTAAAATGTGTCTTTTTCACATGCAACAGTATGGAATCCCAGAGGGGCCCCATATTTTTTATTTTTTTTCATTTATATATTTATTTTTTGCTGCCATTATCTTGTGATAACGACTTATAATATTGTTATGACTAGATAACAAAGTCTGTTTTTCATGATGACGAATCATTATGTCGTTATCTCAGGATAACAACGTTTGTTTCCTCATGGAAATGCATTAATTTATTTTGCTATTTCAATGTAACAATATTTGAATATAACAGCACGACTGCACAATCACCTGTCAAAACACCTGCAGAAAGCTCGAGAAAGTGGACTGTGTTATCTCGTGATAACAAAAAAAGTCGTTATCGTGACAACAAGTGGCTGGGCCTTCATCCATGGGGCTCAGGTGAGTTCAGGGTCATAGGATAGGGTCATTAGTTGGTCCTTCCATGGTCCACTCACATAGGTTGGTTGCTATGCAAATCACCTGGTGGTCAAAGGCATAGATCTTAACCCTCCGATCGTCATCCACCAGAAGTTGCTTTAGTTTTTCTGAATTGAATTTCCAGGTGCAGTCACGTGACTGAGGATGTCCAGTTTGGTGGTTTTAAAGTTCTGTCTCCACTCCAAGATTCTGTCTTACAATGGGATGGTTTGCAGCCAAGTATGAAGCGGCTGGGATGAGCACATTTAAGACTGCAGTAACCGTTGTCAGCCAGGAAAGGGTTGAGTGCAAACTCCCAGGTATAGTTCCTTCCCCAAATGGAGGAGTTAAAATATCTCATATTAAATGGACAGAAGGATGAAGGCATGAAGAGAGAGTTCAGCCAGCCAAGGTAAAGTTCTGGTCTTCTGACTATCACCACTATGGTCATGAGCTGTGGGTACTGTTTGAAGGAACAAGCCTGCCTGATTTCCACTGCCTGCGTATCTGCTCTGGCTCTGCTCCATGCTCAGCACTCTGACAACCGGAATAGATAGATAGATAGATAGATAGATAGATAGATAGATAGATAGATAGATAAACCTCAAAACACAAACAAGGCTTTGCTACATAAAAAAGCTTAAACAACAGGCCATGTACTACGACAAAAAATGTATGCTGTACAACGTATGAAGAGATATACCAGTAGGCTATAGAAATTTAAGTACACAAAAAAAGAGGTATTTTACATCGCTTGAACATGAGCTGTGTAAATAATAAGAAATTTTTAAAAATGTAAACGTTAAATCACGATTCACATTTTTCAGCATCAGTTAGAGCATGGCTCTAACAGGCCATGAACCTTAAAGGTGGATTGTTTATGCAGTAACATTTTCTATCTCATACACACACAAACAAATTATCTCGCACAGCAGGCCAGTCAGTCACTCCCACACTCCTATTTCTACTCCTGCAAAAACTTTGCATTACAATGCGAAAATGTTAGCATGTCCAAATGCTCCTGGCTAAGGCTGGCTCTCTTTTTGAAGCTATGTAGGGATACGGTAGGTTCAGCTGCTGCAGCAACTATAGTAGTGGAGGTGGCACTGGTACTTCAGGCAGCAGGCTGCTGCTGATGCTGTTCATCGCCCTTCTCTGTGCGAATGACAGAATTTGTACTTTGGTTTGCGTGTGCTGGACTTCCTCAGGTTTTAGAAACTTAAGTCGCTTGAACCTCGGGTCCAGGGCAGTTGAGGCGATCACTGTGTTTGGTGCTGTGTCTGAGAAAGCAGTCTCCCTCTTCCATCACTGTTGCAGCTGCTCCATTGCAGTGAGTTGGAAAGCCCGCATCGGGGCTGGCTCAGAGGCAGCACTCTGGGTGGACTTCAGTAGCCCCTTTACAAGTGCCAGAACTGCAGAGATGGTTATGCATTTGCATTTGAGCTGTGGAAAGATCATATAGTATGTGCTATTCCACCTGGTGCTTACATCCTGCACAAACTTTTTTACTTGCTCAGATGGGCCCATTTGTTTCTGTATTTCTTTTAACTTGTTGCGGGTTAGCTTGCTTTTTTAAAAATGTTCCACAAGACATCTTGCTGCCCTGGTAGGCCTCTCGATGGTGCTTCAAGGTGCTTCAAGGTGCTTCAGTATAGTGTGGATCACAAATTGCAAGGTATGGCCTGTGCAGCGCACAGAGGACCACCCATGCTTCTCTTCCAGTGTGTTTGCTGCCACCACAACGTTGGCTCCATTGTCATGCACAATGGCAATGATCTTGCAAGGAGGAATTTAAATCTGGCTACAACTTCCTCCAACCACTCAGTGATGTTGGCTGCAGGATTTCTGTCCTGCAGTGGCATGGTGGTAAGGCAAACTGACAGCATGTTCTCCATCATCTTAGTAAAATGGGTCCTTGAGGGAAGAGTGTAACCAGGCTGTAGGGCGTGGACCATTGCTTTGAAGACCTCATCTTCTTCCATTGATAAAGGCCTCATGTCGGCATGAGCATGTTTAGGATGCTATCTGTCCAAAAAGCTGCTTGCTACGGTGTTCATAGTGCATTATGTTCCACCATGAAGCCACTCATTCAGTTGTTTTTGTCTGAAATAAAACCCAATGGGCAAGTACGGACAAGAGTTTTTTTTGTCATATAACAGGTGACACACACACACACACACACACACACACACACACACACACACACACACATACGGTTTGTGAGCATCTGTGTATGTGTGTTTCCCTGTAGGCCAGAGAAACGTTCGTGTCACAGCAGGTAGATTGTTTCGTTTGTCTAACGTTAATACCCACTGGTTGCTCTCCATCCAGCATGACAAGCATAACTTAGCCTTGGTTGGTGAAGACCTCAACCTCATTGCCTCCAATGGTAATTGGTGTAGATTGAGTCCCCTTCCTCTTCTTCTGGAAATCCACAATTATCTCCTTAGTTTTTGTCATGTTGAGATGGAGCTGATTGTGTGCACTCCATTCTACAAAGTTGTCCACAGTGCCCCTATACTCCTCCTCATCAGCCCTTTTGATGAGGCCAAGAACAGCAGCATCATCTGAAAACTTCTGCATAAAGCAACTGTTGGTGTTGTATTGGAAATCCACTGTATGAATGGTAAACAGGAATGGAGCCAGCACAGTTCCGTGTGGAGCACCTGGGCTGCTCAGTATGGTACTAGAGACACTGTTCTGTATGCTGACATACTGAGGTCTGAGGTGGCGGTAATCCAAAACTCGCAGTACCAGTGAAGGATCCACCTTCATCTTCTCCATCTTTAGTAGTCAGTCAGTGTTGGTGGTGTTGTGTGTGCTGAAGAAGTCAAAAAATGTAATGCTTACAGATGTGTCAGGGGTGCCCAGTTGTGTATAAACCCTCTGCAGCATGTAAATGAGGGCATCATCAACACAGATATTACACTGATATGGAAACTGCAGTGTATCCATCAGAGGTGACACTAGTTCTGATGTAGAAGAGGACCAGTCTCTCAAATGTCTTCATTATATGTGAGGTGAGCACAACTGGTCTGTATAGGTTTTCTTCGGAACAGGAACCAGGCAAGATGTTTTCCACACCCTTGTGACCTTCTGCAGAAGTAGACTCAGGTTGAAGAGGTGTGTTAAGATACCACACAGCTCTGCAGAACAGGCCTTCAGTAGCCTTGGACTACCGTCATCGGGACCTGCTGCTTTCCCTGCCTTCAGTCCGTCCAGCATCCTCTTGACCTGAGCAATGTGAAGTGTCATAGGTGGGAGGAGGAAGGAAGGGCTCTGTGCAGGTGGCATACCGGGTGAAGGAAAGAGGAAGAGGAGGAGGATGAGAAAAGGAGGCCTGGATGGTTAGCAGACCAGATTGGGGAGGTTGGGGCAGTCGAATCTGTTGAAGAAACTGTTAAGATCATCAGCCTGACCATGTTCACCAACAGGTAACGCCCCGCCCTTCTGTTTCATGCCTGTGATCCTACCTGCTTCACTCCATCTTGCGGGAGTGGGAGCAGGACTGGACAAGCATGCAGTGGAAGCCCAGGGTTAACTGTCTCACAACACCTACCACCTCTGGTGCACTGTTCCACTTTTCACTGGAGGGGGGCACAATTCAAACAGAGGGTGAGTGAGCGCCCCAACAGGTAGTAATGCAGGGTGTCGACTGCTCATTGGATCGGCATGCATTCTTTCTCAGTGGTGCTGTATCGTGCCTCCCTCTCTGACAGCTGATGAATAGGATCCAGGCGTCCCACACCTCAGACCTGCTGGGACAAAACAGTCTGCAGAGTGAATGCGAAAGAGAAGTTAGGTGTTTGTATGTGAGAAGGTATGTGAGAAGGTGATCCTTCCCCCTTCTCACCGTTGCGCTGGGCTGCGCAAGCGGTGGAGGGGAGCGAGAGGGACCGGACTCGTTTCCCTCTCAGCGCATGGGCACACCCAAGCGGTACCCCAGACTCCATACCTCCCTGCATCCAACGGCACACTTACTCGGTTTTCTGTCAGCCTTGCCTGTCTCAAATCAGTCAGTCCGAAAATCCACTCAATGGGGCTACCCCAGGCAATGTGGGATTCTTCTATTACACCCATTTTCAGCATGGCCTTTAATTCTTGCTCAACAATTTTCATTTTCTGCTCAGACAACCGATAGGGTTGTGACCTTATTGTCACACCCAGAGGACTCTTGACATACTGCTGTATGTGGGTTTGTGACCCGGCAGGGTGGAGAACACATCTGAAAATTGTGGCTCTAACTCGGCCACATCCGCTTTCTGGGATGAAGAGACATGGGTGTCAAAAGAGACCACGACAGCCTTGTTCGACCTTGGCACTTCTGGCCTCAGCTCATCTCTCTCTGCTCTAGAGGCACTCACCAGTGACAGAGCTGCTGTTTCCTTCGACACCTTGAGGAGTTTCAGATGGTATACCAGCGTAGCCCTGCCCCTGTGTGAAGGCACAACCTCAAAGTTGACCTCCCCCACTCGCCATGTGACCACAAAGGGCCGTGCCACTTGGTGAGTAATTCAGAGCTAGAAGAAGCAAACAATGCAAGCCCTTTTTCTTGCGGTGTAAATTGCCACAATTTTTTACAGGCTCCGTTGACATTCCTGGGCCTGGAGAAAATTTTCTTATGACAACTGAGTCTTGCTCTCCAGAACGGACCTGAGAGCAAAGATCACATTTTTGCTTGGGCTTGAACCATCCTCCCAGGTTTCTATACATAGGTCCAACACCTCTTCTGGTATTCTGCCAAACAGCAGTTCAGAGGGAGAAAATTCTGTGAAGGCCTGGGGAACCTCCCACACTGCAAATGACAAAGGATCTATCCCAATTTTGGTCATCCTTGTGTACAGACTTCCAGCTCATGGATTTCCGTGTCTTATTCAGCCACTCCACCAATTCATCTGTCTGGGGGTGGTAGACACTGGTCTGAATAGACTTGATACTCAACAACCTGTACAGCTCCTTTAACAAGTGTGACATAAAGGATCCCTTTAGGGCTCCCTACCCAGGAAATAACCTGAAACAGAGCCTGCGCGACACTCTTAGCCTTGATGGGGCACAAAGGCATTGTCATTGCACGCAGGGCCAATAGAATCACGCCATAATCCGGTTCAGTGTATTATTGAATCCTATGTGACTGGCCATTGGGTTAAAGTGAGCCACCTGGAAAACTATTTCCCAACGGATCTTCAGAACCAACAACTGGGTTATCTCTCCTCCTGCTTGGTGTCACAGCTCACCTGATACAGCCTGCTACATTTTCCACCGGCACCACCAGATACTTGTGAACATCCCCATGTGTGGCTCCACCACTTCCACCCAGAGTCTTCAGCCCCACCGTGTCTTTCTGCCTTGCTTGGAGGATGGTGAGGAGCTGCAGGTTAGCCTCCACCTGTATTTGTAGGCACTGCTCCATTTGCCTCAACGTGTGAGAACAATAGGGTGTGAGCTGAAAGAGAGGGTAAAGCTCTCAATATACCAGTCAAACCATTCCTATCCTCACCTATGGTCATGAACAATGAGTCATGACCAAAAGTGCAAGATCATGGATACAAGTTGCTGAGATGGGTTTTCGTTTCTTTCTTTCAACCTGTGTCTCCTTTCGAGATAGGGTGAGAGGAGACATCAGGGCACACCCGGAACCAGATGAAGAGATGATACTTCCTTAATGACCTGGGGAATCCTCAGTTAGAGTATGCCAATGTTGCTTTGGAAAGTGAAGTCTGGACTCAATGCTCAAGCTGCTGCCCACATAGCCTGACTTTGGATGGTGGCTGACGAATGGATGGATGGATGTTACAGGTTTTTTTGGATTGCATGAATACAGATAGCCAGAGTTGTACACAATTATAAAAAGAAATACACTCAAGGAGCAAAACTCTGGACCAGATTGGCACAACTATAAGCACAATGTCAGCTTCACACTTTTTGCAAATGACTGCACACAGTAAATTGCAAAACGCTTAACACACTTGTATACTTTAGACACCGATGCATGTCATGATGTCACTTCCTTGCAAATTCCAAAGCACTGACTTTCAAATGACCATACTCGTTATCTAACTGGTTAAACACAACACTCAGGTGCACCAACACATGATTGCTTAATTCTAAACACACCAATCAGGCTCAAGTACTACAAAAAGGCAGCTGGTAAGTACATCTGTCTGCTACCACAAAAATTTGTTGTATCTTTTTTGTGTACGTTATGCGCAGTACTGTTGTAGCATGGACATCTTGTATTGAAATTTTGACTGTTTTAGATAGATAAATTATATTTTCATCACTCTTCAGCATTGGTCTTGTGTTGTATTTGGCAAACTTTTAGTATTGTATATTACACTTACATTACTTACATTACTCGAATAAATGAGTAGAATTGCTAAAAGTGCTTTAGGTTAAGCGCAGCAGTGTGTAGCTGGTTCAGACAGAATGTCATATGAAACGTGTGTGTCTTCATATGGTAACAAAATATTATTTTTATAAAGTAGTACATAGTTTTTACAAGAGTGTTTCATTTTGCAAAGGATGTGAGGTGTTCTGCTAATTGTGTGTATTGTTGCGCTAATTGTGTGCAGCGTTTTGAAAGGCCCTGTATCTGAAATCGTGCTTAAGCAATTGAAAAAAAAACTGTAAACAAAATAAGTAATCAAATAAGGTTGTTTTTTCAAAACATAGTTTGGGGTCTGTGAGAACTGATTTGCTTTTGAGGGGGTCCTTAGAGGACTGTGGTTTCTGGCACTGCAGGATTTCCCATGGTCATGATAAACTGTTGGTAATGATGGTAATGATGATGTGGTGAGCCAGATCTTCCATACATAACAGTTGATCGGAGATCCTTCGTTTCAAAACAAATGCTAGATTTAATTGAAATTTCACAAATATCAAAGCTTTCTTCTAACGGCACAGAACCCAATGACACCTTCAGTGGAGACCACATGACGGCACATGAAAGTAGTTCCTCATTTCAAATCTTGAGCTGCAATAAGGTGAATGCAGTACCATGAATTTTGATGTTGACTAGTACGGAAATGCAAATAAAGGGTCATAGAAGAATCAGAGTAAAAAATGCAGGGTTGTAGCTTTAGATTTGATAGTCTTGGACTGATACTCTGTTACACAACTTCCACCTTCTGCTAGTGATGCAGAGTCTGCCACTCTGCATCACTAGCACTGTATATGATTTTACATTGCTGCACACTGTGTGTATAATCTGGTCTTGCGGCAACTGGATGTGTACCTGTGTTTGACTAATAGGGTGAGTGTGTATGTGTGTGCGTGTGTGTGTGTGTTAGTGTGTGCATGCTGAGCAACTGTTAGGATGCAGCTCAGACATGCAGCCCCCCGCTGCAGAGTGTGTGTTCAGCACTGCTCACCATTATGAAGTACTAGGCACATTCCAGCACTTTAATAACAAAAGCACTCACACTGAATGATAATGGCAGGGTATAAGTTTAATAATGTAATTAATTATGTCATCACAGTGCCTATATATTTCATTTTGAGACAAACCTTTCATGAGTGAATACAATCTGTACTTGAAAATACGACAATAGATCCTGATAGAACTCAGCTCAGAAATTATTCTGAGTCATTGTCATATTGGTCCACCTGCGTGCGACATCGAAGCAACTCTATCCTCACCATGGCTCCCTGACAATTGTCAGTGGTCAATTTCTAGTTCCACATGTTCTACAGGACTGCTTGACATCACTTCTAACATAAAGAACTTTTTTATTGGAGACAAAGAAATCACCGTTGTTGCAGGGGCAGAAACAGTGTCAGTCTAAATACAATGACCTCTGACCTCATTTTTCCTGCAGTGTGACAGGTCATTAATGGCTGGACTGCACACCATCAATCAGCAGCATACAGATTAGCACTGACACACATTATTGCCACCCTACAAATAGTGAAAACAAAAACTTTTTATCCATCATTTTAACAATTGTATGACCTTAATCAACTAAAACATGTTTCTTAATGGTATCACTGCGGAATTCTCCAGTCATTATCGAAAAGCCACAGCCTAAATCTAAAGTATTGATCAGCTGAGAGTTAAAAAAAGAAAAAAATGTGAGCATAAATAACAGACAGGCAGTACAGGAAGTGAGTAAATCACAGCCTCTTGGGCTGTCTCTCAAAAGCAAAGCCTGAATGCAGAGCGATGGCTCACAGTATTTCAGACACCAGTGCACCACATTAGAGAAACGTATCGTAACTTTTCTCAACAAAGGCGCATAATGACCAGCTGCTACACACTGATCTAAAATCTCCCACACATGTAGGAGGCAGCGTGTATTCAAATATAGCGATACAGCGATAACTGAGAGTAACTGTAATATTTTGCCGGAGCTGTGGCCCCACAGGCTGTGCATGTTTACAGGATCTGGATTGTCTGTCCAGTGTTGGCAGGACTTGAAGTGGTGCTTTGGTAATTTGTAGTATAGTACTAGAAATAGTAGTTATAGTTAATACGATTCTCTCAAATTTACTCAAGAGTTTTTATTGGTATTTGAACACTGAAGTTCAGGTTCATTAATGACTTGAAAGACCTTTGAAGGTCTATGATATATATGCTCTTTAAAATGGGATAAACACATTCAGCTGAGAACAAGTTAAGCTCTTATACAGTAGACTAAATGGTAGTTGTGAGGAAGGAAAATGGGGACATGAGTTCCATGTCAACTTTTTTTTATAATTTTCTTTTCGGTGTGTGTGCTGTTAGCATTTTGATTGTGAGTGATTACTTGTTCTCCTCAATCCCAAATATGCAACAATCCCTGATATTTGATCAGCATAGATTGTTGTGTACTCGTAGGGACATTAAATGGATGACTATCTTTGATATTATGATTTTGACTTTCAAATGGAGGCTAGTGAGGACAAACACACAGTTAAGTAACATTATAAAATATCAGTTTTGGTTGTATTTACTTTGTAAATCTCTTGACTCTTCAGCATTCCCAGGGATTAGCCAGACGTGTCCCCCTGTTGGACAGGCTCTTGCTGGGTGGGCTGCATTGCCTTGCCGTGATAAAGCAGAGGCCATGGGCAGTGCAGAGTTGGAAGGCAACCCTGGAAGGCAACAGCCCAGTCATCATTTTAATGATTAACTCTCCTTTGAACTCTCTCAACATCTTAGTGATAAAAGCCTACCCCTCTTACAGTTCCTGCAAAATTAGCCTACAACCCTCCTCCCAACCCTGTAAAGTGTGCATGGCATTAGTTCATCGGTAAGTCTTTCTGTAAATGATCCTGGCAGCGACTGCTAATTCTAGTATACAATGAAGAACAAGGTTTCTGTTCTTTGCTTATATTTTGGATGCAGTATCAGCACATGAAAGTAGAAGCAGTCAGTGTACTGTATGTACACTGCACTGAGTGCACAGACAGTGGAGGAAATTATGCTGTTTTTATTAAAGCTTGCACTACCAAATCTATCCTTGAATGTGTTCAAACTCTTACCTTCACATTCTCCTCTATATGCTTTAAAATGATTTTCAGCTTTGAATGACAACCTCAAAGTGCACTTTCACCCAAAATTCATTACTTTGAGTCAGGAGATCACACACAAACAGTGTCTTCTGCAGGTTCACACTGTGTCAACAAAACAAGAACACAAGAGCGTTTCTACGGGCTAGACGACTTCTAATTTCAGGCGCATTTTCCTTAGAGGTAACTGAATACATGTGTACCAGAGTGGAGCTTGGCAGGACCTGAGATTTAAGGGAAAGTTCACATATGCCTGTGTAAGAGATAAGGGGGGAAGAGAAAGTGACATGTCTGCACTTACTCTGATTCATCTTCTGTCCAAATGTTTGACTACGCTCACAAATGTGCAACTCACACCTTAGAAAAATATAAAGAAATGGAGGGAAAGAGACAGAGAGAGTGAGAGAGAGGATGGAGCGAGCGATTGGGAGAGAGAGAGAGAGAGATAGAGAGAGAGAGACAGAGAGATGCAGATCATGCTTGCGACAGGTTTATAGGATCCCCTAGAGTGCCGAAAAGTTTTCCATCACAGTGACCACAAGCAACCCACTGAGGGAGCCTGACAACTCCTGCAGATTGTGCATGTGTGTTTGTGTATGTGTCCATGTGACCCCAGCACAAGCTTTAGGCCCCAAACCCCATCAATAACAGTGTGTTCCATCTTCTGGAATGGAGTGCATGTGCATAAGCACGTGTACATATGCACACACACACACGCACACACACACACACATACACACATGCGCACACGCACACACACACACACACACACACACACAAACACGCACCCATGCACCCATGCACCCACGCACACACACACACATATGTTCCTGCAGATATATAGGCATCAGTGACAGTTTTGGGCTGTGGGAGGACCATGTACCCATAAGAAGTTAAAGCCTTCCCAGGAAATCCGAAACGTATGTCTGCTGTGGAGGTGGTCTTCCATGGAGAATAATTCTGTCACAGTACGGTCACAGGCAGGATCACAGAGCCCAGCAGCTCCTATATCTCTTACTCCATCTTGGCTTTATTCCTCCAATCCTTCCCCTGTCAGACAAACTTTTAAGACTTCATAAAAACACACTGTGACGGAGCAGATTTAGCTCTTTGTCTAAAGGCCAGCACAGCCTTGAAAATCCACTGAAACACTTGATATCTTTGAGTCTGGACATTGTAGCAATGTGTTGAGCTGTCAAAGAAAGAAGTAGGGACATTTTTTGTTTGGAGCCAGACTCTCACCTGGAGTGACAGAGGCACTCTAGTCTATGTCTCTGCTGTCATTCATTAACATTACATTACAACCATGTAAATTGATGTTTCATGTGTTTGGTGATTTGTAAAGCTTTTCATTGCTACTGTACTTGCAAAGTTGTGGAATGGCTTTGAATATCACTGCAGAACACAATCAACTTAGCTTGTGAACTGACTTATGGCATAACAACAATCTTCTCTTTGTCTCTGTCAAAAACTTTGGATGCTTAGGAGGTACAAATAAGCAGCAAACATGCAAATGAAGTACTGTGCCCCTGTATCTCTTAGTTTGTTTTCCTAATTTGCAGAGTCGAATGGCTGACTGAAAGGGAGAGTTGGCCAGCGCTTATTTAAGAGCTCATAAATGATGTGAAGGGCCAGCTTTCAGATCGGCTGACCTCTAACAGGAAGGCAGATTTCACAGATAATCTTTTCTGCTCTGCTCACTCCTCCCTGCACGCCTGTGAACGTAGGTGGGTGTGCTGAGCGCAAGTGATTAACAGCTATGGAGAGAGAGCATGAGTGCAGTTAGTCACATTGGGCCCTCCAAATGATGGTGAACTTGGTTATTTATAAGCACTGTGGGACTTTACCACAGCAAAACTGTTCTCTGATAGTAATGCCCCATGGAAAAAAGCAACAGTAAGAAAAGCACTGAGAGGCTTAGTTCAAATGTTATTTGTTGTCTTACAGTTTCACAGAGAGATCCACTGTTAAAGCGGTTGTCCACAATTTACTGTGTGTGTGAACTCATACATGTTCTATGACTAACGGGTTTTACTGATCTAGTTTGGGGTCACTGGACTTCATAGGCATCAGATAGTGGGGACGCCGGGGACATGTCCCCAACGCTTTGTGTCATGAACAGTTTTGTCCCCTGGAGTAAAGTTTCTGTCATGATCCTGTCTGTGTGTCTACCTGTTCTGCATACCTGTTCCTGTGTGTTCTGATTGGCTCAGGTCTGTATGATTGATTCCTGTCCCTGATTGGCTGGCAGCTGGCTCGTGAGCCAGGTTTTTAAACCACTTGTGAGATGAGCCAGTGCCCAATTGTGGTTTCAACACTCTGTGCCTTGCTCCTGCCTTGCCTTGTTCCTATTCCAGTTGTCCAGGTTGTTGGTTATTTTGTTACCTTCTAGCCTAGTGTTAGCTTTGTTCTGTTTTCTAGTCAGTCAGTTGGGTTCTTGGTTATTTTTCCCTTAAAACCTTGTCTTTTTGTTTCTAGTTAGTATTAGAGTTTTGTTTGTTAGCACCTGCGGTGACCAGAGGGTGCCAGGTTTATCTTTTGTTTTCTGTTTAGTGTAGTTTGTTCTGCGGAGACCAAAGGGATCCCAGGCTCATTTTTGTTTCAATATAGTCAGTTGTGTTTTTGTACTGATTCCCTGCGGCGACCTTGGGTCCCAGGTGACTTTATGTTGTACTTTGAATAAACCCATTGTCTCATCTACTCTATCGTGTGAGTGTGCTCTTGGGTCTTCCAGCCGTTGCGTTACAGTTTCTTTTTACAGGCTTCTTTTACAAGTGTTCTGTACACGTTTCCTTTTCCTTTTACCTAAAGTTGGGAACTCACTGATTTTACAAACGATTCACAGTCACGTCATGTTTGAATTTTTTTGTGTTTCTTCAGCATTTAGATTGTGTAAAAATCAATCAAATCTTCTATTGATTGTATTGATATTTGCGTATCGATCATTAGCAATACCAGACCTGTCGATCTGTACCACTCTTCTGTATTTATTATATTATTATGACATATAAATATGTCATATTTATGACATCACGATCGACTGTGCCCCCCCACCCCCAGTTTATGGGATCAACAAATGGTCACCGTAAACTAGAGAGAGGCAGTGATTGCACGGTGCCTTGCTCTGTTATTGGCCCTCTATCGCCAGCTGTGATGTGTGTGCCATGTGGCGTGTCAAGGAAGGGTGATCTCCTTGACAAAGACATTAATAATGTGACATAGGTATTAATAAAAAGTGAAGCACTGAAACTGAAATTAAAAGGATTGGTTTTAGCAATTCAGGCCCTCTCTTTGACATATGATACCTATCACAGAATACAATGCAATCCCAGCCTGTCAAAGCAGCTAGTATAGTAGAAAACAGAAATTCTACAAATTGAGAACTTGTAGAACACAAAGGACACAAATCTCAGGACACAAATCTCAGCCACCGGAATTTTTTGTAATATGGTCAGGACTCTATAGTCAGAACTCACGGCATCAATGTAAAATGTGTGACAGAGGGAACCCACAAAAGTCGAAGTTGCGCCATATATAGTACACAGCTCTATGAAGAGTGAACCTGACAACATGGCCTCTAATAAGTATGTAATCAACCAAATTTCAACCAAACACTCCAACCCTTCCTCTCACTAACATCAACCCTGCCACTGTTGGTGTTATTGTTGTAATGGTTACGTTTCACACATCTCATGTTTGTGTCCATGCATTGCCAATTGTGCAGTGCCGAAGCCAATCTCTTCCAATTGTGGCAGGCCACGGCAAGGCACAATGCAGTTGCACTAGCAATAGCATTGAAATCCATACTTTGGGGGCAAATGTGCTTGGGCATCGTGCAGTAGTGTGAGTGTACCTTAAATGTGCTGACTGTGAAGAACCGGTACCCAATACCCCTTCTTTCCTCTGTTTTTAAGTTAGTTAGTTCATGGGCCAGGTTGACATTTGATTTCGCTTTGCATTGGTGCCCGCATTTTTTGCTTCCTTATATTCTCCTTTTATTGCTTCAGTGAATGGGTATGATCTTTAATTTGTTAGTTCTTACGAAAAAAATAAATCCGAGTCAATCAATCAATTCTTTTGTGTACATGAAGGCTAACAAGGCTGATGGTCCTGCAAGTACTTCTCATTCATTCTTTGTGGAACCAGTTTTTGTACATATAGAGTGAATTTCAATTTATAACAAAATGAAATTAGAGCTGCAAGCAGCTGTGAGTGGGTCCTCGCATTTGCGCCTGTCTGGGTTCTGGTAACCACAGGTAGTTGTAGGAGAAGAGTCATCCCGTGACTCTTCTCTTTTGTAGCACATTTTGAAGAGGAATCTTTTCTTGGCTACTACTTTCTTGGCTCTACTATAGCTGCCATACAGCTACACCCATTGAAATAGAGAAAAGCTTTTCTAAATTCACCAATCACAATGCCATTTAGGTGATGCTTACACAATATGAAGTTGATGGGATGGAATTTCTTGGTGGACTTGCGTGATAAGTGATGTATTGAAATGGCGACATTTGACCATTAAAATCAAAATGGCCATCAGTGCAAGAGACTTTTTTGTGCATCCGGACAAACTCTAGAAGCCAACAAATTTGGCTACTGGTTTCTACTCCACAAACAGCTTTATGGGAAGGGGTTTTTGAAAATTTTGAGGTAGCACAACAGAGACATTTAGCAATGCCCATTGACAAGGCCATTTCCTGGCTGTTCAGGCACACAATGCAATTATGGCCAGCAATTTTGAAAAGCGTGTTGTGGAAAAATTCTTCATATGTCTGGGAAAATCAAAAAGCAAGACTGGAACAGGTACCAAGCGTTTATTCTCTGCAGAGAAGGAAGACAGCACCTCTGACCACTGCCAGTGGATCAGAGCACTGCTTCCCTGAAGGACAGGTCACAATGCATTTTATCCTGACCTCCAGGAACACACCCCTAGGTGTGAAAACCATTTGGTCACGATAAACAAATTGTCAGGGGCTGAGCAAGTCTTTACAACTGGGGTCCCGTGAGCAGGACACTTCCATAGGCACAACAATGAAGGTGTTAACAGCAGGGAGTGATTTTACAGTGAAGTTCTTGAGTCTTTGATGACTGCAGCACACAGAGTTTTGGCTACAACTGAATGAATACTGACATTAATCAAATGTTCCTAGATGCCTGTAAAATTTCCACCACAAGCGTTTTGAAATATTGATGACGAATACAACAGTGAGGGTGTAGTCTCTTATAAACCGCAGATAAAGATTGGCAAATCAAGAAAATGTTGCAGTTGCTTCCAGTCCATAGTAACTGAACTGTCCATGTATTCACTGCAGACACCTTAGTAGGATCCATCTGACTACATCCTTGTACGATAATACTTCCTTAAAAGGAGACCAAATAAGCATGGGAATCGCCAAGTTCTCCAAAAAGCTTCTGAAGCACTGACCGAAAATAATGGACATTATCCTTTATTGAACAGGAAAAAACAAGAATGTCACCCAGATATACAAACACGAAGTGATTCAACATGTCCCAGATCATGCATCTGACTGGAACACAGCTGGGGCATTAACACTCACCGGCCACTTTATTAGGTACCCCATGCTAGTAACGGGTTGGACCCCCTTTTGCCTTCAGAACTGCCTCAATTCTTCGCGGCATAGATTCAGCAAGGTGCTGGAAGCATTCCTCAGAGAGTGGCGCAGATTTGTCGGCTGCACATCTATGATGCGAATCTCCCGATCCACCACATCCCAAAGATGCTCTATTGGATTGAGATCTGGTAACTGTGGAGGTCATTTGAATACAGTGAACTCATTGTCATGTTCAAGAAACCAGTCTGAGATGATTCCAGCTTTATGACATGGCGCATTATGCTGCTGAAAGTAACCATCAGAAGTTGGGTACATTGTGGTCATAAAGGAGATGCTCTTCTGCCCACCTTGGTTGTAACGGGTGGTTATTTGAGTCACTGTTGCCTTTCTATCAGCTCGAACCAGTCTGGCCATTCTCCTCTGACCTCTGGCATCAACAAGGCATTTCCGCCCACAGAACTGCCGCTCACTGGATATTTTTTCTTTTTCGGACCATTCTCTGTAAACCCTAGAGATGGTTGTGCGTGAAAATCCCAGCAGATCAGCAGTTTCTGAAATACTCAGACCAACCCTTCTGGCACCAACAAGCATGCCACGTTCAAAGTCACTCAAATCACCTTTCTTCCCCATACTGATGCTCGGTTTGAACTGCAGGAGATGCCATGTCTACATGCCTAAATGCACTGAGTTGCCGCCATGTGATTGGCTGATTAGAAATTAAGTGTTAATGAGCAGTTGGACAGGTGTACCTAATAAAGTGGCCGGTGAGTGTATAAGTCAGAATGACATGACCAGATACTGGTGACCATTAGGTGTGTTGCAATAAGTTGCAATTATCAAACCCCTCCCCGTCCCTCGATCCAGGAACCCTCGCGAACTACAGGCCTGCAGTATCTCCAATCTTATCTTCATCTCAAAAATCCTTGAGAAAATCATTGCCAACCAGCTCTGTGAACACCTTAATAACAATATAACAATATTTGAGTCCCTCCAGTCTGGTTTTAGAATGAATCATGGCACTGAAACTGCACTGGTTAAAGTCACTAATGACCTCTTAATGGCATCTGACCATGGTTTTGTTTCAGTGCTTGTCTTGTTCGATCTTTGTGCTGCTTTTGATACAGTTGACCACCAGATCTTACTAAGGAGACTGGAATATCAACTTGGAATCAGAGGCACTGCTTTAGACTGGTTCCAGTCCTATCTTTCAGACCAATATCATTTTGTATGTGTCAATGATAACCAATCTCCATGCACTAAAGTCAGCCACGGTGTTCCACAATGATCTATGCCCGGCCCAATTCTTTTCTCTTTATATATGCTCCCTCTAGGTGATATCATCAGGAGTCATTCTATAGAGTTCCACAGTTACGCTGACAATGCTCAATTATATCTATCAAGCCGGGTGAGCACAATCATCTACAGCAGCTTCAGTCCTGCCTTGATGACATTAAGGCCTGGATGACTAATAATTAGAGTTAGAATTAGAGTTACTGCTCATAGGTCCAAAAACACCTATGTGACATTATATCTGATGCCATAGCTCTACAATATAGATTTGGTACTCCCTCTGCCACCACTGTAAAGAACCTAGGTGTTAGCTTTGCTCAAGACCTGTCTTTTAGCTCCCACGTAGTTTATCTCACGGACTGCCTACTTCCACTTCTGCAATATCGCTAAAATTAGGCACCTACTCCCTCTCCATGCAGCAGAACAGCTGGTCCACGCCCTTGTTACTTCCATGCTGGACTACTGCAACTCCTTACTGGCTGGATGCTCCGATAGGTCGCTGAGAACTCTGCAGCTCATTCAGAACGCGGCAGCTCGTGTTCTAAAACTAGACAGAGATCATATCTCTCCTGTTCTGGCCTCATTGCACTGGCTTCCTGTACCTTTCAGGATTCAGTTCAAAATCCTTCTCCTTGTCTATAAAGCTCTTCATGGTTTGGCACCATCTTATATCTCAGACCTGATTAAACCCTTTTGCCCCACTAGGACACTTTGTTCTCTAAATGCAGGCTTACTTGTGGTTCCAAGAATCTCTAAGTCTAGATTTGGAGCCAGACCCTTCATCTACCGAGGCCTTCTCCTTTGGAACCATCTACCAGTTTCAGTCCGGGAGGCAGACACCCTCTCTACCTTCAAGAGTAGGTTAAAAACCCTCCTTTTTGACAGAGCCTACAGATATACAATAAATCCTAGATCAGCTGCTATAGGTTGAGTCTGCCGGGGGTCCCCGGCACATTGTGCTCTATCTTCTCCGCTCTCTCTGTGGGTGTGAATCGGATTCACATTCCCTCTAGCTTCTCACTCTCCTCTTGGTCTCTCCCCATCTGTCCTCCTCCTCCTGTCCTCCTCCTCCTCATGGACTGAGGACTGCATGTCCCCAGAGTTTCTGTGCCTCTTTTCCCTCCCAGAATCCATCGATGCTGAGCTGGATCCAGGACTCCCTCAGCCTACAAATTTTCATCCTTCTACTCTACAAACAGCTTTATGGGGAGGGGTTTTTGAAAATTTCGAGGTAGCACTACAGAGACATTTAGCAATGCCCATTGACAAGGCCAGTCCCTCAACCAGGACTCTGTCCCTCAACCTGGCTCTCCCTCCTGTGGTTCTTCCCGCTTCCTACTCTGGACTGATTCAACTTCTGATTTACCTTTATTCTAAACTGTGTAGCCATCAGTACGTAAGTGTTTTGCTTGTGCCCGCTTGTCTGTCCTGGGTGAGGATCCCCTCCTCTGTCTCTCCCCTTTTTTCCCTGTCAGGGTTTTTTCTTTTTTTGCGAGGGTCTAAGGACAGGGGTTTTTCACTTTGTACATACTGTTGATCTCTTTGTAAAGTGCCTTGAGATAACGGCTGTTATGAAATGGCACTTAAAACAAATAAAGTTGAAGTTGTTGAAGTTGAGAGTCTGGGACAAAGGCAGGTCAAATGAGGAGAGCAGCAGAAACAAGCACAAGCCTGGATCCAAAGGCAGGTAGGTTGGAGAGAACTGAGGACACAAGAGTAGTTCAGAGGCAAAACAAATCAAATCCAGGAGGTAAAAAATGGCAGAAAATGCAATCAAACACAATCAAAGATCAAGAGGCAGGGATGAGACTATGTATTTCATTGATTGACGCATTGATTTGCCACTGGCTGACAGGGACTGTTAAATGAGAGCTAGGATTGGCTGGAGTCCAAATGAATTAAAAAAAGAAATGAACAGAAAATGAATAAGAAACAGAGAACTGCTATCTGCAGGTGATCACAAAGCCGAATTGTGACAGAAAAAGGTCACAACAAGCTAGTGGGTGGTTATGTTCATTCACTGAGTGAATATTCTGAAAACAAAATATATAAAAATATATGTGGCAGATTGGTGCAGACTACTACCACATTACCCTGATTTGATTGACAGCTGTAGGCGAGCCTAGTGTACTTTGCTGATTGACAACTGTAGGTAGGCTTAACCTGGCTACTTATACTGCATAGGCCTAATTATCTACTTGGTTGGGTTCCATTTAAATGTTTTTACTATTGGAATATTTTTATATTGTGTCAATTAACATTAATTGACAATTGGGGTCCTTACCTCTGGTTTCTCTTTGTGAGCTGAACCTGTGCCAGCCTTCTGAGTTGAGCTATCTATTTCTTGGAAGTAGAGCTCTCCCTCTACTCCCAGGTGGCGTTGTCGCAACAGTAACTCTTACCCTCCTGCCACATATATATAAAAATATATATTTTCTATGACTTCAAATTCTGCAATACAAAGATTAGTACTTAGCTATGTTTGCAGTTGAGGATGTTATGTCAACATTTTTTACAGCCGTCTCTTTTACTATTGCCGTCTATGGGGAAAATGCTTTTTCGGCTCAATTTGGTTACAATACCACGGTTAGGTAAAATCGGATTGCTGGCAGAGGGGTGGCGACCTATCCAGGTCTTATAATACATCCATGATTCTGGTCCGCTCTGGGAGTCTATTTGCAGACAGAGACAGGAATTACCACTAAACTAATGTAGTGTCCAAGTTGTAGGGCTTCTAGAACTTGCACTCTTCGAGAGGTGTCCACTCAACTGTAAATTACACACTTTTTCTCTCTGACACAACTCCCAGCAGCCCCCGCATCACACTTTTTTGTCATCTCATAGCTGCAATACACATATTGTTTGTAGTTCGCCTTCAAGTCAGAGGGGAAGAAGGGAGCGAACAATACCAGTTTCCTCCTGGTTCTTGACTATGTTGCTTGTCAGAAGGTCTTGTATTGGATCTGCTGCCTCCATGTTGATAGCACCTTCCTAGAGCAAGTTTGCTTCCCCAAGGGTCTACGGAGGCGGGGCTCAGAGGGTCTGCTCCAGGTCCCCCACAGGGTCTGCAGATTGAGTTTCAGGCCATTTGGTCTACTTTTCTGACCAAGGTGAGGCACTCAGAGGTGGCAAATGGCAAATGTTGAAAGCCAACCAAACCAACACAAATTTGCTCGTGCATGACCCCCCCCCCCTCCTGCCCAATCGGCTCTGGAATAGCCTCCAGAATTTGATGGTCTATTTGGTTATAGTTTTTACAGCCCTAACTTCTGAACCAGGCCCTTTAATGTTATTTTTTAATGTCTCCTCAATACTTGGAGCTAGGAGGCAGAATTTTTTTTTTATGTTCATCAAGGGGTCAAGAGTATCCAGCATGCCAGTCTCCTACTACCTCTGGAAGTGTCTGAGCTGGCCACAAACAACTGAAAACAGGCCAAGGGTGACACGGAGCAAATCAGAACCGGAATTTAGAACTCAATTTAGAAGCAACCGAAGCGTTCTAGCAGCCACCCTAACGATGGTGGAAAGATCAGAAAGATCACTTGTTTGTATTTGCGAAGATTTTTTTTTCTTTTTACCATGCTAGGGTGGTTGCTATGCACCCTCTGGTTGCTATGCATGCTCTGGCTCTGACTTGGTTTACTCCATCTGACCGATTAAATTCTCCCCATTCTTGTGTTGTGTCTCAAGCCAGTCTCCAGTGAACATTTTTTTCCATCATCCTCTTTCAGTGAGTTTCTATGGGCTCTAGATCGTCATGGACAAGTTTTCTATTATACCGAGTTAATGTAGTGAATTAAAACATGTAGTGATGTCAAGTTGAAAATTTTATTTTGAAAAATAGCAACGTCTCACGTAGTTGCTGTGTACTTCCAGCTATGACATACTGCTGAATCTGACCGTGGGTTGGTTGGCGAGCTAACAAGGTAAGTTGTATAATACATTTTGAAAGTATTTTATATGTTGTCAATGCAACGAATCCTTGTAGGCTATCATTGTCATTGCATTTCAAGGGCTTTTCAACCGAGATTAGTACGTAACTTGGTGATGTAGTTTACCACAGAGCTAATGTGTAGTTAGCGGCGTCCTAATGCTAGCACAGACTGTGTAACATGAAACAAAATAACGCTATACTGTAAATATGTGCGTTAATCACTTGTATCAGACAACAACTAGGTCTACTTCAACAAATATTGACTGCAGTGATGGGGAAAAAGAAACGACTTTGGGTGTGAAAAATGTTCCAGCAGTAGCTGTACAAATTATAGCCAGCTAATTATGATTGGTGAATTTAAAATGTCCTGTTCATGCAAACTTTTCAGGCGGCATACATGCCTGTAAGCATGGTAGAAACTTTGAGCCCTGTGTCAGTTAATAACGGTCTTTAAACAACTGCAACTGTCTCTGCATAACATCATGTCTGTCATGGTGTGAATTGGTTTAGTCCAAGAAGTTTGAAGAAATCTCAGGGTTCACATGCGTCCTGGAAAACCTGGGAAATGAGAACCAATTTTTCAGTCATGATCTTGGAAAACTATTTATCCTCCCCGATGCCTGTAAGTGAATACAAACAGGTTAAATGTTATGCACATTCATGTCTGTTGTCACCTTACCCCCCACCTACCATCCCATCCCAAACAGCCCGGGGGGTGGGGGGGTAATTTCTGGGTAGGAGTGGAAACCCTGAAAACTTACATCTTACATCTGACAGGTGACAGAAGTTTGTGCAACATCTGACACCATTCAGCTTCTTGTGACTGTAAGGTAAAGACCCATGATCCCTGTCAATAAAATATGGTAAGAAAATGACTCAATTATCCTCTGAAGACACACCCCTCTCTCTAGATGCCAACTGACAAAAACTGTTGCAGAAAAAAAAGACATAGCAGCCTCAACATAAATTTATGATGAGACAAATTTACTGAAAATTTTAATTTTTCCAACTTAGCCCAACTCTTCAATAAATTTGGCACAGTTTGTGGCCAAAATAGCCATTTTTATTTTACAATTAGATTTTTGATGCCTTCCACAGCCATATTTGATGTCAAACTTCTTGTTCTTTGGAGTTGTAGTATCACTTTCAGGAGCAGTAGCTCCTTCACTCCAATCTGTCTAGTTAATAAAGTATAAAACACCAACTTTTACATACTGTATAATGTAATATAATGTAATCAAATACATTGTATATTTTTGTGTCTACTTTGTTCTAGCACCACAAGTGGGACACTATAAAATGGCACCCTATCCACTTCCTGGCCAAAAAGAAGGAAAGAAGCTTCGTGACAGAGTGCTTTTGTCCGTAACCACCTTACAATTTTAATTTTTTTAAATAATTTAATAATTTTAATATCACATAATGTCCACTGTAGAGGACAACAGGACTATTTCCATGTGAAAATAGAACACAATTTAGAAAATGAAAACAAAGAAGCATAATATGGTACTAGATAAGACTCTAGTTTTCACAGATTTTAGGGTCATCTTGATTGGCAGGAAGCCCAGGTAGCACAGGTGTGAATCCGTTCATTTCAACAATGTGGTTGTTGGTATGCCAGCCATCTTGATAGAGAAAAAAAGTCCCAGCATGGAAACCCGTCACATGACACATCACTGGAAAGATGAAACTGAAAAGGATGTCCTCTACAGAATACAAGAGGGCTCGATAGAGTAACTCCAAATACTTAAGAAAGACACGTGTGAACAAAATGTCCATTATAAAGAACATAAATGAATGAGCCGGGTCTCAGGAGGATAGGACAAAAAGCAGATATGGCCAAAGGTTCAATGTGTCAAATTCATGAAGGTCCTGAATGGTGTTTATACACAACCCAGTCTCATAGAAGAACTTCTATGAGAGTTACAATAATGGGCCTTAAATTGTGTAACTGTCACGTTTCTTCTGCCTAGTCTTTTCCTACTGCTTTGCGTCGAAGTCACGTGACTTTCAAACTCTGAGAAAAAAAAACATGGTGGACTGTTCTCACATTTTTAACAGAAAAGTCAATATTTTTAGTTAGTTTCTGCATAAAAATGCATTTTGATTACATTTCTAGAGAGAAATATCTATTTTATTCTCATAATATTTACTCAGTGAATGTGCATAAGCACTTGTTTTTGCAAAGATTTTTGTGATCTCGTCAGGATAATGTGAAACTGCAACGTTTTGGACGCTGCTATTTTTAGCATTAGCTGTGTGGTCATTAGAGATCACCCATTCACATCCCAGCGTGTAAAATACTGATTATTTGTTTTGCCCCTGAACGTCTCACACTGACAAACTAACTGATAACTGATAAACTATTACTTGACGCTGAAGGGTGACTCCAGAGCATGGATGTATAACAAGAACTGGATACCGGACCAAACATGGCGGCCCATTCATTCCTATGTAACCCTGCTCACTAGTGCATACGACTTCCGCATCAAGTAAAGAATAGAGCTTGCGCAGTAGGGTCACTCCCATCAAGCAAAACGGGACCATGAACCAATCCGCGTTTGGGAGAAGCACGGGGAGAAAGTGCGGCGAACACGCATGCGCTTTGAGAGTGCATGTGAATTGCTGTGACGTCACACTGTGCTGTGAAACTTTTTAGTGACTTTTCCGTCATTAAATAAATTTTTGATAAATGAAAAGTCCATGAATTAAAAATATGCAATACAAAGGTCAGTAATTAGCTATGTCTGCAGCTGAGGACGTCCTGTCAACAGTTTCACAGCAGTCTCTTTTACTATTACCGTCGTCTATGGGGAAAATGCTTTTTGGGCCCAATGGGAGTTCTGTTGCAATACCAGGGTTGGCCACTGGGAAAATTTGGCTGGCCGGCAGAGGGGTGGTGCCCTATCCAGTTCTTATTATACACCCATGCTCCAGCCATCCATTCACGTCAACAATAACCGGGTCATGGCACGTCACAGCATCTCATTGGAGAACTGAGGATCCTCTGCCCGAAAGTGTTTTTCTCAATTTTTCCAACGTAAAAGGATTTCTTTTAATTACACTGTCAGCATTTACAAATATCACAGTAATAAAAATATAGTAATAAAAAAATATAGTAATAAATAGTAATATAGTAATAAAAAAAATGCCCAACAAATTTGCTACTGCCTCAAATCAGATTGCTACTGTCTCCTCTCTCTCTCTCGCTCTCCCTCTCTCTTTCCCTGCAGATCCGCGCAACTTTTTTTTCTCTCTTGTTGAAATCGGGGCCAAGATGGACAAATCGGGCACATCTGGTCATGCTAATAATCACTCCTTGCTCGTTGTTTGTTGTTGGTGGTTGCTAGGACGGTTGCTATGGAAGCTCTGATTTCCGGTTCCAGTTTGGTCCGTCTTGGACTGAACCTTATTGATTCCTTTGGGTTAGGGTTAGGCTGACTCCCTCAGGGAAATTTACATTTCCACCAGCATAAAAAAGATGGCCTAAAGAGAGTAAACGATAAGCATTAAAAGATATTATCAGGATAAACAGTATAAACTCTCAATAAACAATAATAATAATGAATACATGTTAACTCTGAATGAGCTTTTAATAGGCTAAGGTAACAGTAAACTCATAACAGGATGAAAAAACAGTAAATTCTTGGCTAAATGTGCAGAATAGACGGAATAAAGTAATGCTGAAGATGAATAAATATAGAACCTTTGTTTAAATTAAATTATTGATTTAAACAAACATTCTTCCCGTAAACATTCTAGAATGTCATTTTCATAGCTTCAAAAGTTTATGCAGGGCTGGTTCTTGGCATAGGCGATATAGGCAGTCACCATGGGTGCCATCTGCTGGAGGGGTGCCATCATGTCACCCATAGACCTGTCATTCAATTGTGTGTGGCCATCTCAGACACTTCCAAAGATAGTAGGAGTCTGAAACTCAACATGCTGGATGCTCTTGACCTACAAATGAACATAGTAATTTCAGCCTATTAGCTCAAAGTGTTGAGGAGGAGGGCCTGGTTCCAAAATGAGGGGCATAAAAAACTATACCAACTAGACCATCAGATTCTGGAGGCCATTCTGGAGGAGAGCTCTTTCTAAAGGTGCTGAATCTGAAATTTCTGTATGTTGTAGGGGGGCCCTGGACAAGCGGGTATATATGCTGGTTTGGTTGTGATCGGAGCCATACTTTTTGAAGGGCAGAGCTTTGAACATTTGCCATTTCCCAACTTTGAAGGTTTGCCACGGTCGCAAAAATAGACCAAATGTCCTGAAATCCTGAAACTCAATCATGGGGGATCTGAAACAGACCCTCTGAACCTCTAATCCTGATACAAGACCTTCTGACAAACAACAGTCAAAAACCAGGAGGGAACTTCAAGGGGAAGGTATTTTTCTCTCCCCTCCTCCCTTTTTAAAACTACAAACAAAATGGCGGAGCACATGAGTGTGTATGGCAATTGTAATTGCAATGTAGTTCATTTCCGGGTAAGGCTTTTCATCAGGGTTAAGAAAACCTCTTTCCGGTCAATATTCAAAGAAATATGTATAACCATGACATATATGTTTATTTAATGTGACACGGTACGTCATAAATCATAAACATTTACATTTATTAGTACTCGTGCAAGAGTGGACACTGCATAGCCGGCTTGTCATGTGCGGCGCAGCTATGTAGTCACGAAAAAGGGTGCCGCGGCCGCTGCTGGTAGTTGGTGTTTTCTCGGAGTGAAAATGTAATTCTCAATAATAAACAGTTCGTTCAAGAGTTTAGGTTCCTGAGTTTTTGTCAGTCATAAGAGCATTTGTAGAAGCCCTACACCTCGGACGCATCGTTAGTTTTGTGTCGACTCCTGTCTCACTCACTCACTCTCTCACGCAAATAGTAAACACTGGCTCCGTGTCGCAGACAGCAGAGACTGTGCGTCTCTGCAGCCAGTGGCTGAGAGCAGCACTAAATTATTAGTGATACTTAAGTGATAATGATATCTTTGTATTGAGAAATGTTGGCTATATTATTAAAAGAAATCATTTTAAGTGGGAAGAAGTGAGAAAAACACTTCCGGGCAGAGGATCCTTGGTTTGGCATGACGTCGTGCCATGACCCGGTTATTATTGATGTGAATGGACAGCTGGAGCCTCTGCTCGTAGTTTCTCTGACTGCCACAAGCAGTTTCCAAAAGAGACAGTTCAGAATCTACAGCACCAATTAACAGATGCTGAAGGGTGCCTAGTTTGTCAGTATGAGACTTACAGGAGCGTGACAAATAGTCTGTATTTTACACGCTGGGATGAGAACGGGTGATCTATAATCACCATACAGCTAATGCTATGCGATAGCAGCGTCCAAAACGTTGCAATGTCACATTATCCGGACAAGATCACAAAAGATCTTTGCAAAAACGAGTAAGTGAGTGCTCATGGACTGAGTAAATATTATGAAAATGAAATATATATTTCTCGCTAGAAATGTAATCTACGCTTTTTTGTGCAGAAACTAACTCAAAATATTGACTTTTCTGTTAAAAATGTGAGAAATGTCCGCTATGTTTTTTGTTCTCACGGCCCAGATTTTGAAAGTCATGTGACTTGAACGCAAAACAGTAGGAAAAGGTTAGGCAGAAAAATCGTAACGGTTACACTATTGTAGCTCCTTTACGTTTATGCACTGTGGACCAATGTATCCAGAGTATGTTTTTCTATGAGACTAGGTTGGTATATAAATGTTATGTAGGCATGTTAACACATGAATGTGTTCCAGAAGACACTGATCACATAACTTGCCCAAAACCCTGCACATGGTTTTTTGTGTTTGTTTTTTTCAATGAGTAGTTTGATGTTCCATTTCAAAACTGAAAGTGTGTGTTCTATCCAGCGAAATAAAATGGCAGCACGGGCATCAATCAGAATGATAATAGGAATGAAATGTTATTTATTTTTGAGAATAAGAATAGTTAATTGACAAGATGACCTTGGAAGAATTTGAACTGAAGAACGGAGACCTCTGCAAGGGCCATTTTTTCCATCCCCTTATGCAAATCTCTAGGCACAACCACTGCATCTGTTCAGATGTATTCAAATATTAGAGGGGGGGGTGTTGCACACTCACTAGCAAAATATTGTGTTGTTGGTTTCCTTTGTGCAGCTGGCTGCATTGCATCATGTAGTTTCAGGTAGGAACTCTGCATTGCCAGATACAGAATGCAATGACTTGAACTTGAATGGATGAAATGATGATGAAAGTGGATGAATGAAAAAAATGTGATCGTGAGATCCCTAATCATCATCAAATCGCACCCAACATAGTAGCTCATCAGTAGCTATCATTCTTGATAAAGATATGAATCTGTTGTTACAGTATAGGTGAGGTTAGAAGTCATAATTTTGTGAAATCAAGAAATGCTGCAGATGGACGGTGGATGCCATTTTCCACATATAAAAGATCACTTATTGGACATCATAACAATATTTTTACTCAAAATCCCCTCACAAATAGTTGTTATGAGGTTTGTTTTTGCACTAAGTTTGGCTGAGCAGAAATGAGCTGATGCAGTCGTAATTACTCATTCAGTTCTAAATCTGTCTGATATGATTATCTCACATGATTATTTTCATTGTTAATTTAAAAAATTACATACAACCTTATTTGATGGGCTGAGCCCTCTAAAAGTTCTCTAAATCTAAAAAAGGGCACAGCTGAGTCAAAGAAATGTGAAAATTCCAAAATCCTTTGTTGCAGGGCTATAATAAAGACATTATTGAAATTGACCTGGGAAATAACATATGCTAGTTTGAGGATTGTGGGTGGCTCCTCCTTTGAACTATTAACCTTTGAACTGTGACTTATGAGAACCTTTCAGGGGTTGTAGCTCAGCACCAAAAGGGGCTACAGACAAAGTGTTCTGGAAAGCCTATGAAATCAGCTGTGTGATTATGTCTGGTATATACAGTATTGTCCGCAAGCAGGGGCACTGTCCAAAATGGTAAAAATACATTTTCACTGAGTTGACTATTATATATGTACTTGATGTAACCCTTACTTAAATTGAATCAAGCTAACCAATTGTAAACAGTCACATAAGCGTCGCTCTCTTTAGGCTCGTTTAGGAGGATATTAAGACAAAACACACTGACAGAAATATAAGAATTTCAATAAATGTATTATTCACAAGAATCTTCCCACTATCTCTTTGAAAATATTGATTTAGATAGAAAACCGTAAAGGGCTACGATAAATCCAGTATCACATCAATATCAATAGTGTAGAAATAAAAAAAATCAAGGTGGTCACCATTTTACAGATGAAATAGTATCGCAATCAGCACTTTTAAAAGCTCTTAATCACACACATGGTCGGTCATTAGTTAAGTTCAGTTGGGGGATCCCCCCTCTGCGCTCGAGCTTATCTAGTTCTCAGTGTGGAATGTTCCAGCTCCTCCTGGAGTATCCACTGGACTCTCTCTGTCTCCTCCTCTGCAACAACGGGGATCCAGGACACACCCCCCGCTCACTGGATGTCGCCGATCAACACAAAAACAAAAAACAACCTGCACACCATGTAAGTTAATAAGAAATTTTTATAGTACGCCGGCAGTATTCATTCACACTCGTACATGCTCATTGCTTCTTTATGCATTCACCGAGAATGAACAAAAAACTCAATCAACTAATACTGTATGTTAGTCAGTCACGGTTCTGTTGTGGAGCAATACAGTTCAGCTCTGAAGGAATTAGGATCCGGCATAGCAGAGCTTCAAGAATAGCTGAACTCAATTAGCTTCCAGCTACCTGCACCAGTAACACCAGAGGCTACCACCCAGACAACGTCTCCCTCGGCCATTTCTTCACCAGCGGTTGATCCAGCTGAGACTCATTGCCACAGGGAAGCTCATTTTCTGACACCAGCCAGGTATGAGTTAGCTACCCGGGACAATTCCACCATATTGGAGGAACTCATTAGTTTAGCAATAAACCTGGACAATAGGATTAGAGAAAGGCATAGGGAGAGAGCAGGAAGACTGGGCTCACGGACCACACCCATTCGACCTCGTTCTAATTTTGATGCAAGAAGCAGTTACTCAAAGCCATGCCCGGAGCTTTCTATCTCGCCTCATCTGCAAGCCCCAGAGTGACAGGAAGAGCCCATGCAGCTACGCCGCACCGGACTGTCAGAGACTGAACGACAGCGCAGGCTCAGACGAGGGCTCTGTCTCTACTGTGGCTGTGAGGGGCACCTCCACGACCGATGCCCCCGGTTGCAAACCTCACCTGGAGATCCTTAGCACCGTGGACTCCGAATAGGCCGTGCCTCCACAGCCTCGAGTACAGGGTATGTTACTGAGTAGCATATGGAGTTCTTTGTGATAAACTCTCCTGTTACGCAGGTGCTGGTGGGCCTACCATGGCTCAAGACCCATAACCCTCATATTGACTGGTGCACATCCACAGTTAGAAGATGGAGTCATCACTGCTATTCCCACTGCCTACAGTCCGCGGTGCCAGAGTCACAAGACAAAGTCCAGCACTCCACAGAAACCAGGACCGAGCCCAAGTTCCTCCCCTTCATCGCCTATATGACTGTGCCATAGACCTTATTTCAGATGCTCCACTCCCCTCCAGACGTCTGTATCACCTGAGCAAACCAGAGAAAGAGGCAATAGAGAAATATATCGCAGAATCCCTTGACTCCGGACGGATTCCGTCTTCCTCCTCACCTGTCGGCGCCGGGTTTTTCTTTGTGGAGAAAATAGATCAGTCTTCATGTCCATGCATAGACTATACTGGCCTTAATGAGATCACCATTAAGAACAAATACCCATTGCCTCTGTCACTTTGAATACTTAGTGATGCCATTTGGATATACCAAGGCTCCTGCAGTATTCCAAAGTCGAGTCAAGGATGTTCTGCGTGATTTCTTGAATAGATTTGTCTTTGTCTATAGAGATGATATTTTAATTTTTTCTTGCTCCCCGGCCGAACACATTGATCATGTGAGGCAAGTTCTGCAGCGACTGCTGGACTGTCTTTTTGTAAAGGCCGAGAAATGTGAGTTTCACAGGGACTGGGTCTCCTTTCTAGGATGCATCTTGGAAAAGGGACAGTTGTGTCCAGATCCGGAAAAGATTGTAGGCAGTTGTAGAATAGCCGGTTCTATCGCTGTTTCATTAGAAATTACAGTAGGGTTGCCACCCCCTCACTCAACTTTCGTTTCGTTCACCTGGTCTCAGACAGCTCAAGATGCTTTTGATTCCCTAAAGGGAATGTTTACTAATGCCCCTGTTTTTGTTCACCCAGATCCAGCACAGCAGTTCATTGTGGTCATTTTTGATCAGTCAACGATTCTGGTGGCCGTCCATGTCCTCTGATATCCGGGAGTTTGTTTCTGCCAGCACTGCCTGTGCTCGAAATAAACCCTCACATCGACCTCCGGCCGGACTCCTTCAACCTCTACCCATTCCACGTTGCCCTTGGCCATGTATCGCGGTAGATTTTGTCACTGGTCTTCCCCCATCCGAGGGTAACACAACCATCCTCAAAATAGTTGATCGTTTTTCTAAGGCTGTTCATCTTGTCCCTCTGTCCAAACACCCATCTGCTCTAGAAACAGCTGAACTCCTCATCCAGCATGCTTGTCGCCTCCACGGCATTCCAGGGGACATAGTCTCTGACAGAGGACCTCAGTTCACCTCTCAAGTTTGGAAGGCTTTCTGCCGGACTCTCGGTGCCACCTGCAGCCTCACTTCAGGGCACCATCCACAGTCGAATGGCCGGGCAGAGCGTGCAAACCAGGATTTGGAGGCTGCACTACGCTGAGTGGCATCCCATTGAGCGAATCATTAACCGCCATTCACCTGAAACTGCCAGCAGCTTTGAAGGTCCACATCTCCTTGTTAAAGCCGGTTGTGGAAAGCACACTTCACCCGCCAACCAACTCCCCTCCACCCACCCGAATCATTGATGGTCAGCCGGCTTACACAGTTGCAGGGATCCTTGATGGCCGCAGGCGAGGCCGAGGTTTTCAGTACCTCGTTGACTGGGAGGGGCACGGCCCAGAAGAACACTCCTGGATCTCGAGGTCACTTATCCTCGACCCCAGGCTGCTCACTGACTTTTATAATAGGCACCCAGATAAGCCTGGTAGAATGCCAGGTGGCGTTCATTAGGGTGGGGGTACTGTTATGGTTCTTGTTTTTTATTTTTGTTTTTTGCTGTCTTTTTGCTCTTCTTTTCCCCCTGACCAGTGCTACATTGCATCCAGAGAGGAGAAGCACAGCTGCACCTCATTCACCTGCCTATAAAAGCCTGCCTGTGACTTCTCCACAATGCCAGATAATTCCACTGCATCCAGTGAGAGCCTTCTAGCCCGTCATGTCTTGTGATTCCCTGTGCTTTGTTCTTTCCAATTCTTGTTTTTTCTTTCTTACAGTTTGAAGACTTCCTGATCCCTGTTTCCAGCCTAGCTGTGATTTGCTGTTTTTCTCCTGCCTTTTTCTGCAGTGTGCTTTTGTTCTCTTTTTAGCTCTTGACTGCCCAGCGTAAGCTGAGTTTTCAGTTTCATTTGTGTTCTTTCCTAGTTATCCCCAGCCTTTTGTTGTGAGGTCTCCTTTACTTTTTCTAGTTTTCCAGCGAAAGCTGTGATTTTCTGTTCTCTTCTTTTCCCTACCTCTCTGCCGTTTGCAGCTCTTTCTGTTTCTGGTTCTCTTCCTTTTTCTTTTTTTTGGTCATTTCTGTCATCATATTTGCGACAGAATAAACTTTTTTGGTACCATAAACTGCCTCAGCTCCTCTTTCTGCATTTGGGTCCTCTAACTGGCTAGTTGGACGTTACAGGTGACATTGCTTTGAATTGAAATGTGTTTTTTAAAAAAATTAAGATAGTGTTAGAATGTATTAAGTAGAATAGTAGAATAGTATTAAGAATGTGTTTACAACTGCACAATACAGATTGTATCCATTTTAGCAGTGCAGGTTTGTTTCTGGGGATGGGGTTAGAATTACAGCCGAACTTGTAATGACAGAGACTGTAGTTGCACTAAGTTAAAAAAAGACTTGATCGACCGGAAGCAAGATACCAGATGCAGCCAATTCACGGCGGCAACATCATGTAGTTTTTGAGGGCAGCCGCCATGTTTACCAGTGTTGCGCTGAAAAAAAGAGTCTTTGCCGAAACAAAATGCTTCTGGACGCAAGATTGCATTTATAAAACTTTACAGATAACGAGAAATCGGCGCAGATATGTGAGCTAGCACAATGACTCATGCCTGTTTTTAGTATTTGTAATCTCTGCCAATATGTAGCCCACTGTTTTGGGAAGCTATTGTGGCTGAGTTGTGGGGGAGCAGTCTAAGCAGGGACGTCCAGACCTCCCTCTCCCCGGACACTTCCTCCAGCTCTTCCGGGAGGATCCTGAGGCGTTCCCAGGCCAGCCGGGTGACATAGTCACTCCAGCGTGCCCTGGGTCTTCCCCTGGGTCTCCTCCCGGATGGACATGCCCGGAACACCTCCCTAGGGAGGCGTCCAGGAGGCATCCGATTCAGATGCCCGAGCCACCTCAGCTGGCTCCTCTCAATGTGGAGGAGCAGCGGCTCTACTCCGAGCTCCTCCCGGGTGACAGAGCTCCTCACCCTATCTCTAAGGGAGCGCCCCGCCACCCTGCGGAGGAAACCCATTTCAGCCGCTTCTATCCTGGATCTCATTCTTTCGGTCATGACCCAGAGTTCATGACCATAGGTGAGGGTAGGAACGTAGATCGACCGGTAAATCGAGAGCTTCGCCTTTTGGTTCAGCTCCTTCTTCACCACGACGGACCGATACAGTGACCACATTACTGCAGCCGCTGCACCGATCCGCCTGTTGATCTCTCGCTCCATCCTTCCCTCACTCGTGAACAAGACCCCAAGATACTTGAACTCCTCCACCTGAGGCAGGGGCTCTCCACCGACCTGAAGAGGGCATTCCACCTTTCTCCGGTTGAGAACCATGGCCTCGGACTTGGAGGTGCTGATTCTCATCCCAGCTGCTTCACACTCGACTGCAAACCGCCCCAGTGCATGCTGGAGGTCCTGGCTCGAGGGAGCCAATAAGACAACATCATCTGCAAAGAGCAGAGATGAAATCCCATGACTACCGAACCGGACCATCTCTGGCCCCCTGCTGCGCCTAGAAATTCTGTCCATAAAGGTAATGAACAGAACCGGTGACAAAGGGCAGCCCTGTCGGAGGCCTACATGCACCGGGAACAGGCCTGACTTACTGCCGGCCATGCGAACCGAGCTCCTGCACCGGTCATACAGTGACCGCACGGCCCTCAGTAGAGGGCCCTGGACCCCGTACTCCCGGAGTACCGCCCACAGGACACCACGAGGGACACGGTCGAAAGCCTTCTCCAAGTCCACAAAACACATGTGGACTGGTTGGGCAAACTCCCATGAACCCTCGAGCACCCTGTGGAGAGTATAGAGCTGGTCCAGTGTTCCACGGCCGGGACGAAAACCGCATTGTTCCTCCTGGATCCGAGGTTCGACTATTGGCCGAACTCTCCTCTCTAGCACCCTGGAATAGACTTTCCCCAGGAGGCTGAGGAGTGTGATCCCCTGGTAGTTGGAACACACTCTCCGGTCCCCCTTTTTAAAATTAATTCCCTCATGTTAAAAGAAAGTTTTTCAGCACCACTTTTTTTTAATACGTGCTCTTTGTGGGAACAGTTTGGTCTTTATATAACAGTTCAAAATAAACTTCATTGTTAAAACAAAGCTGTCTTGAGCTGCCTTTGAAACATGCTAGTTTACACCATTTGTTTCATATGTAGCACAAATGACCTCAGCTATCTCTAGACAATTGTATTGGAATGACTGTTATTTAACGATGTGCATTTGTGAATTACGAATAAAAACTTCCTATCTTGTTCAGCAAGAAAACGTCCACATTTATTCATGAGAGAAATGAAACTTAATGTTTAATATCCATAATGTAAGTGTATCTGTGCAGGTTAAGTTACAGACCCCTGAGGCACACACGACACTGGGCACTATGTGTCTGAATGGGTTAATAAAGTTTATTAAAGAGAGGCAATTGTAGTCCTCTGCAAGGTCAATCCAGCAGGGGCAGGTCACAACATTTATTCAAGTAAATACTAAAATATATATAGGGCCTATATCGGGTCTAAAATCTAACATATAACAATAAAAAAGGGGCAGGACTAAGCTGCAACCAGCGACTGTCCACGGAACTGCATTTAGGATCAGGCTAAGAGCGAACACTACAGAGCTACTTTGCACAGCACTGCACAACAGGACACTCAATTTGCCATAGCCCCAGAAACGTAAATGGCACACTCGATAATTTAAAAAATGAGCCGCACTGGAAACCCGATTCACACCAGCATGCAAACACACACCATTTTTAAGAGAAGAACATTTAACATTTATGCAACCCCTCCCACTCCCATTCAGCAAATGTTCCAAAAAGGCGTCCAGTTGAAACAGAGGATAAATGAAATGTTACACATTTACATTTATCCCCCCCTTCTTTAATGGTGGTTGTCCCTGACCACTAACATAGTTGATGTCTATTAACTGGCCACCTAAACTTATTTGTTCCTAGTTTCTCAGGACGGTACCATCCTGGGGGGTTCCCCCGGTTGCAATGGACTCGGTATTGTCTTACATTGGCTGGATCTACATTTTGGTGAGAGTGAGCTGGGTCAGAAACCAATGCTGCAGGGAGAGGGGCAGTCTGCTCATTACCAGTGAAGGGAGATGCCCACGCTTCAACACCCACTGGCTCTTGGGCTGGAATTGGTATTGCTGTTGGGGGTTCAGGCTGTATGGGTCGAATCACGAAAGGGACTCGTGGCCATGAGGAAGTGGGTGGTTCGTCTTGTCGGTTGTCGCTATTTGCTGTGGGGGCATCCATCGGGCATGAGCAGAGGATGTTACAGTGAATAGTCCTCAGGGGCTCTTCCTTCCCTTCTGGATGGATGATGAAGACTGGGCAACCTTGATAAGGTTGGGAGACTATAATGAAGGGTGTAGGTCACCAAGTAGTACTCGTGAAAGTCGGACAGACTTGGGCTTCTGCAGCCTGGCCCTGTTCATGTTCCAGGGCCTTAGCTTCTTGGCAGGCTTCTGTGAAAGTAAGTGTTGGAGTCCTGAGGAGTAGTTTTTGCAACTCTTGGCTCGTCGTGCCCATAACGAATTGCGTGCGGAGCAGCTCATCATCAGTTCCAGCTGCAAGGGGCTCTCTGGGTCTCCATTTGTGGGGCAACTTGCGTAGGCAGAGTGTAAAAACACCCAAATCCTCTCCTGGTTCCTGATAACATTTAAAAAACTGGATACGTAGTTGCACAACCGGCTGCTGGCTTTCATACGATTGCGCTAGCTCTTGTAAGATAGCTATGTCAGTGTCGTGTTTTTCTGAGGCTCCAACCCTTTTTTTCCTTTACCTTCAAATCACAAAAAAAAATCACTCAGTTGTCTCACTGTGCTTCTGGTTTCTTCAGTAGAACTCGTGTCTCTCCATGGTTTTGTTATTTTGAGGGTTGCTTAGCTCTCTCCAGAGTCTAAACATAGCCCTGTCTTCATCGGGCATCCAGTGTCTGTTGCGTAAACAAATGAGCGCTACAGTCCCATTACTTCTGCTCCTGCGAAGATTCACACATTTGTTTTAGCAGGCTTGTGTGGTTGTGGTATGTGGTAGGAAATGTTGTCTCCATCTTGCATATCCCCTTTGGATCGGCATGTTAGCTGAGCTAGCTAGCTTCTCCCACAACATGACGAAAAGTGAAGAAAATCACGGGAAACTCACAGAATACTCAGCAGTTTTACCGAAGAGTGACAGAAACCACACTGTAAACACAGACAACCTGTTAGCCAGCTGTGCTAAAGCTTCAAGATACATACGCACGTTCTAGCCTGCGCATGTGCAAGATTGAAACAACAAGGGCAATATGGAGTCCTGCTTCCACTTTCACTTTAACCATGAATGTCAAAATGACAGACTTCCTGTTTTGCTCAGACCATTGGTGCAAGAGACTTTTTTGTGCTTCTGGACAGACTCTATATGCTCACAAATTTTCATCTTTCTACTCCACAAAAACCTTTATGGGGAGGGTTTTTTTTTGGAGCTTCTATGATGAAGCACCTGCCTGCAAGACCATTTCAAAATTTTGATGAGGAATAGCCAAATTTTGTCATGCGATAGTGGCCAAGTTGTTTGAGAAAATCAAAATCTGCACACAGTATTTTCTCAGCTTGGTCTATAGATGATCTATACTGAAACTGAAGCCAATTAGGTTGACCCCCCCCCCCCCCCAGAGGAGATGATTTTGGAATTGTTGCTTGGACTCTAATAATAATAACAAGAAGCTGTGAGCGGGTCCTCGCCTTTGTGCTCGTCGGGCTACTGGTGACCACGGGAATAATATAAGTCCCACGCCATCTGTATTTAACGACAGATTTAAACGACAGATCAACAGATATCACAATTCTTTTAAAAATAAAATCTCGATTTGGATTTTTATCACTATCTTCCATCGAAAAAAATGAAAAACAGACATTTTAACCTTCTGGACAGATTCTAATGAAAATAGTTGCCATTTTGCATGTTCAAACATTGTAAACACAATAAAACGTAAACCACGCTGCTTACAACACTCTGAAATGCAAAATAATAAATTACTGTATTTTTTGGACTATAAGGTGCATCTAAAATCATTACATTTTCTCAAAAAATCATCAGTGCATCTTATAATCCAGTGCGCCTTATGTATGGTTGTGTTTACTAGCCCTGAACTGATTTTATGTTGTATGTTGGCTATAATGTATAACTCCAGTAATACGTCGGCCTCAGATATCGGAATCAGATGCGCCTTATGTGTGGACAATTCACATGTTAACTGATACTGCGCCTTATAATCCGGTGTGCCGTTGGTTGCCTTTCAGACTTATGCGATACACGGATACGCAAAGCAGTTCTCCTCCAAAACACTAACAGCAATGGAGGGCATGAATGCCCTGTGGCGAACTTGCCTGACATTCACCCTCTGGTTCCGCTGTTCTGGTTGCAGTGAGCAGATAGAGTGTGAATTGATACATAGTTGATTCAACTTTATTCAGATGGGTGTTAATAAACACCCAACTGTTTAAAAAAAACCCTTTTTTTATAAGAATATACCTATAAGAACAGTCCTTAAAGTGTGGCGAAGAGTAGCAATAAATGGAAAAGAAAAATGGAAAAGAAAAGTGTTGGATATGGGGCCGTACATCCCTTGTGGTCCGGGTTGATGTGAGGAACAGTGGTTCCGCACGATGCAGAGGGTCCATGTAGCAACATGCACTTGTGCCAATGGTAGTTGACATTAAAGTTAGGGCTATGGAGATGTGCTTCCTCGACCCCGCCTATAGATTGATAAGATGGTTCGCTGATCTTCTGTTTCTATCGCCTTATTGGAATTCAGTCCGATTAAAACTGAACAGTCTAAATATTCTATCCAATGATGAATCTCTGTCCATACATGATTGATGATTTGCTGAAAATGCAAGGTAGCAGAACTCTCTGGAAAGACCTTTGTGTGCACTTAGAATAGGAGAGGCAACAGACTGAGCTTGTGTGTGCAGAGAGAGCATAAATTATGTGACTGTGATAATGTGGTAACTATGTCTTTACTCCTCCAGGATTTTATTCGCTTCCATTTGTTTTCTTGAGAAGAGGGATGTCTGGATGAGCTAGTTGTTGCTTCTGTCTCCCAGGCTAGATTGTCCTCCAGTTCAGCTGACACTCACCTAATTTCACAACACTGTGAAACACATGTGCTTTTCTCTCTAATACTCCATCAGCTGTCATTGTGCTGGTCTTGTCCTCATCATGAGCTCATCATCATGTGACTGTGAATGGACTGGAATGGAGAGAGATCTGTCCATTGGCAATATCAATTGGTTTCCTTAGGACGAGAGCAGAGAACACTTCTTGAATGGAAACAAACACTAAATGTTAAACTGGTATAAAAAGAGTTGAAGGCTTTGGGCAGGGAGGATGAAGAAAGTGGTGACTTCAGAGAAGCAGTATCTGCTCTCTCCATAATAACCTGCTCATCCAAGTTATTTTAAAGGGTCAGAGGAGCAGCTGCACTTCGTCACATTAAGACTGCAGAGTGGACTCAAAGAGTGCCAGGACTGCACTCAGCCTTCATAGCAGCAGACATACACCCCATCCTTTAATATGACTTCTCAACCAGATTTACTGTGTTGGCTTTCAAGGCAAAGAGGTATAATATGACAGAACGTGGCCTCATAACCTTGAGATATTCAACAATGGTTAGCGGTGAGGCCCATTTAGCTGAAGGATTGGCAAATGTATTACCTCCCTCCCATCTCATGCACAGAATTTCAACTTGAATTAAAACTTGTGACCACACTTTTACTGTACAGGCTTCTGTTCCCCGAGTGTCCTGAGGGCTGTGCCAGCCTCTGCACCAGCCTTAATCAATTGAAACATCCCCGCTGTGAAATATCCTATTCCACTGTATCCTAATCCAACATGACAGAAGAGGTCAGTTACACAACCTGCTTTTTTGCGGACAGGCAGGTCACAAAGACCCACACAATCCCTCTTGAGGTCCGAGGGATTATTCATCGCTGCACACAGTGTGTGCTGAGGGACACGTTGATGGAATGTGAATGTCAGCGCTCCCTTTATTTACTATTCTTATAAAAGCCCGAGCTGTAATTAACAGCAGGTACCCTCCCACCACAGAGGGTAATTGACTGTTTCAAAGCACCAACACTTCATAACCCAGTGTGTGTGTGTGTGTGTGTGTGTGTGTGTGTAAGAGAGGCAGAAGAGACAAAACCCGTGTGTGTGACAGAGAAAAACTGAAAGTGTGTGTTTGTGGATGAGAGTCTATTAAAATTAACTCCTTTCTATTCCGAGCCTCCCCCAGCTGTCCTCCCGTGGCCTCCCCTTCCTCCCAATAAGGATTAGGGTCAGCAGTGGGGGGGGGGGGGGGGGGGCAGAGCCACTCGAACGCTCCAGCTTTCTTTATGAGCACATTAACATTCAGGCGTATTCATTATCAGCAAGTGTTATAGTAAGACGGACCAAGCAGAGAGCTCGTGCGTGAGCAGAATGCAAGGGAGGCGTCCGTGGTCCTGTCCCGCATCAGGGGGGTGAAACTCTCGAAGCGCAATCACACAAACAGTTACCTCCTTTGATTCTCATCCTCAACTATCTGGTACGAGGCGGATATAAACGCGTCCGTACAAGACGCTTTTATCAGAGGATTCCGAGTCGGACCGAATCACGTAAGGCAAGCAGTGGAAATAACCAGAGTTTAGCCAGAGTTTGGCACGAGTCGTCCTGTTTTTTAATGCCTGTCCAACTTGGGGGTTCTCCTGATGAACCTCAGCACAGATCTTTTGGAGAGACTGAGGGTCAGTTCAGCCTCGGCACAGAGATCCGTTCACGCGGCGGACCTCTGCGATCTCTCTGCGCTGTCCAGTCTCCAGTCCGCTTCAAACGCTTTTGTCAACCTGCATTACAGTCACACCTCCAATCGGCGCGCGGCGAGCAGCATCTGTGGCTGTCTGTTGCGCGGCCGCAGACGGCAGACGTGCTCTTCCCCTCCGTCGTTCTCGCAGGGAACATAAAGTTAATGAGAGGCCGTTGTCGCTGCGGCTTAATCGCGCTAATTGATTTTGATAATTAGAGGGAAGACGTGCTAATTGTTATCCGTTAATGCATGTTAATAGGTGTCAACAGATTCCGAACATTCGTGTAATTGCGCACAAAAGCAGCAACAGCAGCAGGTTCAGGTTCAGGCGCTCCCGCAATTAGGACTCCTGCGAGACCCGCAAATCTCATTGGTCATGGTGCTGATTGAGACTAATTGGCGTGTTAACAGTTTCAGCTGACGGTGTTTGGCCTTTGCCGTCCCCCCCCGGGCTGTTTGTTGTGACATGTTCACTACACGCAACCCTCGTAAAGTGCAGGCGAGACATCCAGTTTGGGTTGCCCCCGATCAGCCCGCCGTGGTTCATAAAAACGCAGCTGTTTCTAGGGGTTTCTGTTTTCTGTTGCTCACAGGAAAACTTTTTGAGTTTGATTCAAACTACACTCGAAGAGGACAGGGATTAGTGAGGGACTGCATCTTGGTTAGAACCGCACAGCAGTGCTGCAATCCGACCTCATACCATCAAATAAATAGTGAACTCGAGCCCTTGTTTATCAGCGATTTAATGCCATGCCAGAATAGTACACAGTACAATGACATCTACATTGTCTACATCGACATGTTTACCTAGATCTAAACATCAACGCTGCAGCAACAACAAATGAACTGAACAGAGCCATGAATCAGAACCGGAACGGAAAATGCTTCATATGAACATGAACAGGCGCCGTCGACCGCACAGGGAACGCTCGACCGTCTGCAGTCTGGGGGCAAACTCTGCAAAGCGACAGACCGGAGGACACTGAAACCTGGACCGCCGGTCGTTCCCAGACATTTGCATGCAACGTAAGCGAGACGGCTTCGGGCGGCTCAGCTGTCGGCCCTGCATCTTCGAGGTGGACAGGGCTTCTCCGTGCGGAGGAACTCTTCGATTTTGGCGATCTGGGCTCGGACAGACGCCCGCTGGTCCTCGCCCTCCTGAGAGCAGCAGTCCCACGGCGAGCTGGCGGCTGCAGCTGTGCTCGGTTCTCCGCTACACCTGTTGCGAGGGGAAATTCGTATCAACTAGATCGAGAATTTGAGTGACACTGTGACACTCACAGAGCCATGACACTTGCTCCATATTGTGTTCAAACAAAACAACACATATCCTAGGTGGCACATGTGTGGCAGCTCAAAGAGCCCGGACAGGCAGGGCAGGTGATTTCATTCTGGAACGCTTAGTAAGAATCCTCTTTAACACCCTGATTGTAAATAAGTTATTCTTAGCAAAAAATTAAACCAATCAGTCGTACGGGGAATGAGTAATCATGGAAAAACACCATCCCATTGCATTGAACGTCACGTCCCGCCATCCTTCCTCTGCAGTCATGCGTGCGTCTTCGACACGCGTGCAATGCAGCCTGCTGGTTCGCAGCCATGCATGGATTTCGTCTGCGGGGGGAGGGGGCTGGACTTTTGAGGTGTGCGTCTTTAGACGAGTGGTCCGCATTGCCGAGCCCGCCCCCGATGGACGTGAACTCACCCCAGGGCGCCTTGTCCCGGTCTGCTGCCTGTGACAGGGGCTGGAGGAGCGGGGTCGGCCAGGGACGACACTCGGCCATCCTGTGAGCCCGTGAGAAAAAGCGACATGCTCGACTCAGAACCTCGGTGAGGTTTTTAAGTCAAAAAAGAGCGTCGACCCGTAAACAAACGCGGGGCAGACGATAACCAGCGGCGGACGATAAGGAACAGTATCCAGGGCGGAGAAAATAGCCAGACCCGGACTGAACTCTGCGTGACATCCCCAGCCTAGCGGAGGACGGGGGCTCTCGGCTCTCCCGCCGCAATTTGTCCGACGACCAGGACGCTTTTCTCTTCTCTCCTCGTCCACTCCGTCTCCCTCGATCGCCGGCACCTGGATCTCATAAAACACGGAGTGATAGCCCGCGGTGACGGCGAGAGAGCCCGGAGGGAGAGCGCGCGCGTGTGCGTGTGTGTGTGTGTGTGTGTGTGTGTGAACGCGGAGCAGCGGGAAGAGGCCGGGCCGAAAGGCGAGAGAGGCGGCGGGAGACCGGTGATGAAGTGAGAGAGCGATGGGCTGGATGGGGACGGGAGGCGGGAGCGAGGGGAGAGGTGCCCGGGCGTGATTAGGGGGGGCTTCTCCGCGCGCAGGTCGTCCATCCTCCGTCCGTCCGGCGGTCTGACGGGACGCCATACATCAGCCACATCCCCTCACTCAGCGCCCGGCTTAACGCGCGTCGGGGGTCTGAGACAGCCGAAATACCTCTCGGATCGTATCCCGCAGGTTAAATACCGCCCGTTCAAAAACCCTCTGGGGTCGTCGGAATGCCGTAGCGGTCCAGTTCCAGTGAGGACGCGTTTCGAACGCATTGAAGGAGCCATCGCCTCCTCTTCTCACATGTCCAGTGACCTCGCGAGTTCACGCTGACCATTTTTCGTACTGCACCGTGGGCAGACACTGCATTGTGGGCAGACACTGCAACACTACAAGGATCACGCTCTCAATAAACTGTCAATGGCGGATGCTGTGGTGCTGTGCGTGGTGGTTTGCACTAGTCCCTTCGGCATCTACACCAACATCCACGTTTTATCAAAGAAAACGACTTCTACAGGTGATTCCACTCTGACTAAAAAAGCTCAGTATCTATTGTCAAATGACTATAAAGCACCAATGATTCAGTCATCCTAGTCTCCACAGCAAATCACGCCTCCACACAAACAACACATTGTGGTCAATTCCTGCTATTCGGCATCGTTTGACACATGCTAGCTTTTCCTCCGGTAGCATTATATTCTCCACATAACCGAGTGAACCGAGGTCACGTGATGAGAATTGGCTTATGCATTACATGGTTTCATGTGCACCATAGAGGCGTGAACTCAGCAGCACTGACCGCGTCTCCCGTTGCGGTCTCTCTCCACGTTCCCCTCGCCGGGCTCCACTCTGCCTGCGACGGTCTCCTGGAGGGAGGTGCGGCCCGGGAGACACAGGAGGTGGCGCTCTGCAGGCTCTGCACCCTGCTCATCACTGGGGGGGGGGGGGGGGGGGGGGGGGGGGGGGGGATACCATGAATGAGGCAAAACGGCAGGCTTGTATGAGTGCGCTCATACGAGTGGGGTAACAGGACAACCCTGACGCCCTTTCTTCCAGTGGTACGGATCGTGACGGCCGCCGTCACCTTTATCATCGCCTGGCTTCTTCTGGAGAATTGGCGACGCGGCAGACAGATCTCCCAGGGGTCCGCCAGGACCCTCCGCGCTCTGCCCGGACGGAGATCTCTTAAAAAAAACAGCGACGGTCAGGCGTGTCATATCGTTCCGGGGCGCCAGTGGTACCAAATGGAGATCATTCACATGAGCGACCAGCACTGCTGTGCATGTGCTGTACGTACTTCCTCGACGTACGGTGCTTTGAGAGCGAATACGCACTCTGAATAAGAACCAACTGATGCCGTTTCCGATTCACTACGCTCCAATCCCATGAGTGAGGCCCGCAGGCAGACATCCGAGTACCTGAGCCGCCTGGCGTCGAACCGAGGAGCTCGACTTGGCTCCCGGCGTGGGCGCGCCGCCCCGAGCACCGCTCCGGTCCGCCCCGCCAGTGTCGTCGCCGGGCGGACGTGGTTCAGCGGCACGCCGAGGCGGTTCCTCCCTCGCCGCAGCCCCCTCCGACAACGTGGCGTCGGTCTCACCTCCGATCGGACGGCCTGGCTGTCCGCATGGAGGATCCGAGCACTCCCGATTTGGAGGCGCAGCCTCTGTGAGCCTCACGAGTGCACAGTTTTCGCTCTCACGCACCGGACGCGTTCCAGCCCCGGGTTTCACGTTCGGGGTTCGATCCGAAGTATGAGGGTGAGGCCTGGTTTGCACTGCAGTTTCCTCCAGCTCAGGGAGACCGACAACACTGGTCTGCACGAGGCGAGCATGTGGCCCGCGTAAGGGACCAGCAGTGTACCCAGCGGGTACGACGGCAGCTAGCTCTCCTGCCGGCCCTCCCTCCGCGTTTCTCTCAGCGACTTGATGGGGGAAGTCTGGGGTGAAGATCGGCGCCTCACGCCCACGGACGTCCTCACAGTCGCCCGTCACGGGGCGCAGACCCTGTCTGCAGTGTGAGGGCTCAGTGAGCTCATCGTCTCTCCTCCCCCCCGGAGATTTACCAGCGCCCGTCTGGTCCAGGGGCCGTTTTCTTGCCGGTGGTCCGGCCTTTCCTCCCCTCCGCACTTTCTCTCTCTCCGTGCCACCCTCCTCCGTCTCCGTTTCGGACTCGGGCTCGGTGCGCCGCGCATCCCCGGCGGACCTCCGGCCCTCCTCCCGTCCGCCCGCCCTCTCTCCTGCAGCACTCCCCCCCCCGTTCGCGTCGTTTCCCTGAAAGCCCCCCCTATTCCACCGCCGCCAACGGTCAAGTTCTTCTGCATCCCCCGCCTCGTTTCCTCCGTCGACACCTTCACAGTTTTGGTCACTTCCACTCGCCCCTCGTCCGTCTGTATCGCTCTTCTCCTTGTTCTTCAGGTCTACCGATGCACCAGAAGAACATGGGCGGAGGCCTGACGCAGCAGATGTGCTCCCCACGCGCCTTGCCTCGACGGTCCGGCCGTCATCACCGCGCAGAGCGGGAGTCCGATTCGAGTCTGGACCTCGATCCGAATCGCCCCCCTCTGCGTCTAAGCCGCCAGCCTCTGTCGCGTCAGAGAGACAGCTCGTAAGATCGTAATCGTTCGTAAACGAATGTGCGGCGCACAGGGGCTCGCTGAGCTGGTGCCGACCATTGCGTCGTCCTGAAACAGAGTTTCACATGTGTGTAATTGTTAGTGTGTGTGTGTGTGTGTGTGTGTGGGGGTAAAATGCCAAGATCCCGGTCGCCGTCGTCCTACTCTCGTTTGGTCCTGCAGCTCCAGCGGGTGTGCCGCTCACGCAGCCTGCCTGTACGGCTCGAGCGCAGATCCTGTGCTGCTCCGGGCTGGAGACGAGAGCGTGAGGGGCCTCCTGCCCCCCGGTCGCCCCCGCAACACTCGGGAAGTCGCGGGTGGAGACGCGAACAGTCTGGTGGCGGACTCCTCCCTGTGTGGAGGAAGAGGCAAAGCCGCACGCAGGGGACGCAACTCCGTTTTACTTGATCCTTTCGCCACAACACGCAGCAGTGTGTGAGCCGCACAACCGCTCTTCCTACACGCCATGCGTGTGGCAAGATGGAAGCATCATTTGACTCGGCCGCTTAGATACCGAGACTTCGCGAAGCTTCACGAACGTAGGGCGAGCTCACGTTCACGAAGCTTCATGAAGTCTCAGGCTAAATCGTCGCTCTCGGCCCTCTGTCTCTGATGCCATGACTGTGTAAAGCAACGGCACAGACGCGACAAACATCCCAACTCCTTCTGTCTCTTTGTTTTGGCGCTTTTTGGACGCGATATGACGACGACGTGGTAAGGTTCTGACAGGGCCGCGTGTAATGGAGGCGGGGTCGGGGTTAGAGGACCAGGCATCAACGTCTCAATTGTTAAATCATAGATCATAGATCTCTGTGTGCATCATATATTTGCTCGTGCCCACTTGTCTGTGGGCACAAGCAAAGGAGGATAGCCTCCTCTGTCTTTCAGCCTGACGGTGGACTCGCATTGATTGGTTGTTGCATGGACGTGTTGTAAGGACTGGATGACAGACCAAATATGGCGGTCCATTCACTCCTATGGACGCCGCTCGCCTGGTGCACAATCCGAAGGTTTTCTGGCTTCTGCATTAAGTGGCTCGTGGAGCATGTGCTACGCGCTCATAAACACTGAAGCTAACGCTGCGTAATGACATTTCTAGTGAAGCAAGTGAGTAAAGTAAATGATGGATTTATGGGCACATTGACCAAAGACGGTGTTATGAAAAGCAAGACATGACTACAAGTACATTGGGAATATTTTTTCAAGGTAAAACACGTTTTATTAAACGTCTTCATGAACCACATGGGATTCTGCTCCGTAAACACTGTAGACTCCGAGGCCAATCCACAGACTCTCAACTGTACACATTGTATATATTATTCATTTTAATTGGGGACGACGTTTTGCCTTAGCTTTGTTGAGTAAAACAGTCATTTCTCAGCCAAAGATCCGGTCCAGAGATGTCACCATGTTGTCTTTCATGTGTACGACAAGTTTTAAAATGGCAGCGAAAAATCAGAAGAATTTTAACAGTCAGTCAGACTTCATATATGTAGCCCTTTGCCTACATTAACACCAAATGCAATGAGAGCAAACAAAGTACAACAGAAGATGTAGATTTGTGCAGAGAACGTGTATATTTACACATACATAAGACGTGTAGTACATGTTTAGTTGATATTTTGTGGAGAATATAGTCAATAATGACCACTAGCACAGTGGCAAAGTTCCTCTACTCATTTTAGAGAATAGCTAATTTATTATGATAATCTGTATAACTATGCAATCCAGGAATGAAGCAGCTGTGTAGACTGGGGACTCTAAGGTTTGTTTTTTTGCTTGTGTTTTTTTTGGGGGGGTTTCCAGTATTTTTTACTGTGATTCTAGACTTGTCTGAGAGCATTAGCATGTTTTCGGTATGTGTTTACTTGAACATGGAAATGCAAGTCAGATGCTCACTGACGAGTACAGCCTTCTTTACGACCTGGGTGAATAGTTCCTCGACCATCGTCTCTCAGCCCACCATCGACTTTTTCCAAGTTTGTGGGAAATTGACCAGTTTGGCCTATGTTGTTTTGACAAGTTTTATGCTGTGTCTTCCAGCTCTGCTGTCCTGAATGCTGTCGGTCTGCTCTGTTAGTCCGTGATACTAGTTGACGAGTTGTGGAACTGGCACAGAAGCGTGTGGACATTGTCTCATTGACTTAAAAGTGGTGGCGTATCAGCTCCACTGATGCCATGCAGCATGCACGGTGCAGTTGTGCCTGATGTGTAACTTCGAGTGACGAATTCCCGATCTGTGTGTGCACTATAGCCTCCTGGTGGCAACAGGAGTAAGTTGCCCAGACATGGGGCCAAGCGGATGCCCCGCCATCTTAGCGGGGCCATTGTTGCTTCTGTGCACCACACGGTTGCCTTCAGAGTCAAAGAGAAGCCAAAGGGGAAGGACCTGATGCTCAAAATATACACTTGCTGGACATAATGAACTATGGACTACATACTTTCCAAACAACAGACGTGAACCAATCACACAAGACACAACAGCGATGCATGAGAAAGCATCCTGAACTTGTCCGCCACCTGGACTAGTGATACATCTTGCAGGAGTAGTGGTGCTTTCGGATAGCAGGAGGAGGAGGATGTGCCTGAAAGGGCAGCAGGGGCCCTTACCGGGGCAGCTTACCTACGCTGGTGCACAATATGATCCTGCCGAGACAAGCAGAAGCAGTTGGAGGACAGTGGGTGTCTCCACAACGCTGTTCAGATTCGTTTTTTCATTGGTTTCTTCACCCTTGGTCACTGGTCTGGATGTGGCAGCCTTGATGTGCCACTGTTCGTTTTCTTTTTGGAAATAGCAAAGTGCTCGTTCTTGGGGATGTGACGGGGTTGTGTTGGTTGGGTCATCTGTACACCAGAGTCCAATTTTTCCAGGACCTCGGGGCAGACCCGGAGGAACTGCCTTGAGGAGGTCTACGTATGGGGGAAAAGGTTTCCGCTAACAGTGGGACTTTGGGAGTCCCAGCTATGGCTGCAGGCCAGGGGATATCCAGCCTCTGCGCTGCGTGTTTGCACATGTCTAACAGATCGATTCTGGGGACGGGAGGATCGCGCGTTGCTTACATCTCCAAACCAAGAGGCAAAGCTAGGTCTGGACCGGCTGACAAAAACACCATCATCATGATGTTTTCTGCTCGTGGCACCCTTACCATGGTCCATCAAAGTTGATGGAGGAAACGATTCAGTTGGGAGTCTCATCCAGTGCTTGGTCACGGCACTGCCATAGCATGGGCCTTCCCCATTAATATACAACATCATCATCATCGAGACAGCCCTCATTGGGAAAGGGGGGGGCAAACCTGCGTGGAGATGGTAACCTGGCGCGCTGACGCTTTTCAGTGTAAACACGACCCAGTGTTTATATGACCCGGGTGCATCAACGGCCTGCTGGTTTTGTTCAAGGATGAGGCAACTCGAGCAGACCCGGAGTGGGACATCTCCACAAGGATGTGACTGGCAGCCTTGGATGAGCTTTGCAGCTAAAGCTTGGCCCATGACGAGTAAGCTGGATTGCTTACTTAGTCCATGGAGTCTATAACAGCTAATCGAGGCCAGGTGGAGGATAACTGAAGTGTTGTCTGACCACAATGTACAGTAGCTGGCTGGAATGTTGAGCACTAGCTTCTGAAGCTAATGCCCTGGCGCGGTGTCGGGGGAGGGTGCTCCGGCCCGATGTGGTGTGGAGCAGAAACATGGCACAGTAGGTTCTCATAGTCTGTGGACTGTGAAGCCGTGCAGCACCGGTACGAGAGATGTGCTGAGAGTGAGAAGAGGTTGGATAGATGCTTCTGAGGTCTGACACAGAGGCGAGATGGGGCGAGATGTGGAGCGAATGTCAGGGAAGGGAAACAAATCAGAGCGGTAGAAGCCCTTGGACATGAGGTGAAATGTCTTCGAAAGCCTAAGAGGAGTCCAGTTGCTTTATTTCACCGAAACGCCTATTCGTGCCATTTGTTCTAGCCACCCTGAGAGCGGTGTGGCTCTCTATCAGTTAAGCCACCTCTCGCATCACCTTGTACAAACACGTTCCCGAGCATTCCAAGCGGAATACTTGAACGCCTGCAATAAAATTAATCACCCAGAGATTTCTTTAATGCAGTGCTAAATTTTTATGTGCTTATTTAACGCGAACAGAGGCTCTTAAAAAACGGGGGTCCCCGGCCAATACAAATCAGACGGATTGTGTCATTTTAATAATGGTTTTAATCAGTTTGAGAGTGGCCGGGTAAAAAAACGAGGGAGAGAGGGGGGAGTAGTAAGTGAGGGAAAGAAAAATAGAACTGTGAGGCCATAACCAGCAAACACATGCACACACCAACCATCATTCAATAGCAGAGGAGGGCCATATTCACCAATGTATAGGTATTGATGTACAACATGACATGCAGCACATCCGCGCTAAGAATCCATTTCACAACTCCACAACTGCGCACTCATTGAAAAAGACCCCAAGGGGATCCTTCTTATTGGTATAGAACCAATGGGTATTGCGGCTTTACAGTCCGACGTGCACTACCCGTAAAATGCGCTACCATTCCCGTGATTGAAATACGTCTTGGTGACTATTCGCTCGCGTCTACGCAACTGATGGGAGAAATCAAAACTTAGCAATTCGACACGGGCAAGTCTGATACGAGCGGGATAAACAACGGGGGCTCTGACCTGGCACCGTCGCGTCCGTAGCTCCAGCTCCACTTTGCTCACGGCCTTTGTCTGGTGCAACAGAAGCTGCTGGGTGAGCTGGAGGGACTTCATCGCTCTCTGAGCACACGTACACATCAAAAGGTGTAAGTACGGACGCACCGCATGGCGGCGCTAAACCAGCAAGGCGTTTCCCATGGGTCTTACCTGTTTTTCCGTCCTGAGAATGGCATTTTCGTCCCTCAGTTTCTTGTTCATTTCGGTCTCCTGAGCATGCGAGACAAAGGAGACAGGTTTTGACGATACGTTTCATTCAGTGCTTTCTGGGGAAAAAAATGAATCGGGGCTGCGGCGTAACCTTCAGCGCCAGCCGTAGCCTCTCATATGATAGACGTTAGTCACAAACTGGTTTTGGGACCTGCATTAGAAACTGCATGTCCTTCTGTGGCGGCGGTTTACCATGTTCAGCTTCTGGTGAAGCTGCTGTATACAATGCTCTCTGTCTGCGAGACCGTTGTCGCATCTAACTGGTGACATCTTTGCCTTGATCAGGTCGATCCTGACTTGCTCCAACTCCTGAGAAGAGCAGATCACATTCAATCAACCGCTATCCCGAGAATTGTAGAAGACGGTGAAATAGATAGAACAGTTGAGAAACCTCCCCACATACTTTATTCAGGGTCACAGTAATTGCTTCTTGTCTCTCATTTGCAGCCATCAGTTTCTTATTTCTTTTCATAGCCTCTTCAACTGTAAGAATTCCACACAGTACAAACATGTCTTGTTTAAGAATTAGCGGCAACTTTTGTTTCTTTAAGAAAACAAAGATACTATGCATCTGCGTCTGATATCAAGGATATTGAATCAATGCTCCAGCGGCTTTCCATATCCTAGACGAGGGGTGTCAAGCCGACTCCACAAAGGGCCGAGTGGCCGCAGGTTCGTGTTCCGACCAAGCAGCAACACACCTGACTTGACTCTTTCAATGAGCTGATCTCGGCCTTCGGACAGCTGACTGGTCAGACTGTGTGCTGTGGACTGGCTGGAACAAGAACCTGCTGCCACTCGGCCCTTTGTGGTGTCGGTTTGACACATGGGTCCTAGACCCCATAAATGCTGTACTGGATCCTTGACCCCCTCCATCATCTTGCCCCCACCTACCGCTGCTACTGTGGTCCTAGGCAGGGGGTGTTTACTATATCACTGCTTTGTATATGCTGTTTGGCTTGCTCTTTTAATGTGCCTTTAGATAAAACTTAGATAACCACCAACACTAACAACATATAACATATGCTGATACACATAAAGAAGGTATCGTAATCTGTGATCAGGCTTGGATTATTAGTTCTGCCTATGGAGCAGAGTTTCATTGGTAAATCTGCATCCTTTAAGAAAGAAAAGACATACACTAACATGCAAAACAGCATGGATCTTTTCCGGGATTCTCTGCCTGACTCTAGACACAGTACTGATCAGTTGATTACCGTTCAGCTCTAGTTTCTCGTGGGCCTGCTTGACCACGGCACACTGCCTCGATAAAGCAGCAAAACGTTTCTCCACCTCTCCCAGCTGGTTGAGGTGGCTATCCTTCGACCTGCTCTGCAGTAACAGTTTCTGTTCCTGCAGAAACGGCACAGGAAAGGCAAATGAACTGAATCAATAGAAGGAAATGCACCAACAGGGAAAGGGAAAGGATGGCACTAATGAATGAATTTATCGCTGTTCTACATTGCATTGGCCTACCTGAGCATTCAGAAAATAATGATTATATTTTTAGGATATCTCCGATCAGCTTCTTAAATTGAAGCATTGCACGCTTAATATATTTAGGGGATGGCCACATGGCATTTCAGCCAACCTTGATGAAATTCTCTGTCATTTTAGACAAATCAATTTTGCATTGATTTGTAAATTGCATTAGAAAATAAGTGACAAATGAATCGACTACAACAATAATCTTTTGTTGTATGCATCAGATAGGGCATTCAAACCGGTGAAATGAAAAAAGTGAATAAAGGTCAAAATGAAACTTGACACTAGCCCCGCATTGTGCGGATCCCGGATCTGCACCCATTTTGTCAGGGGAGGCTCCTTGGGAGGATCATGGTTTAGCGCAGCCAGCGTCTCTCCCTTTCAGTGGGACGGGGAAAAAAATCGGACCGCTGCATGCCTCGGAGCACTTTATCGCTCTCCAAACTGCTGCCGCGCTTCGATTGTCTGTATCAAGCCGAGCAGATTCTTTTCCTCTCTCTCGATGTTCCCCTCACTCTCATTTTCACTCCCTACCATCCCGCTCTCCCGCTTCTCCCCGTCTGCCCACTCGCCTCCCTGTCGTCCTGCCGGGCCTCACTCGCACGGGGAAGGTTAAACCGAGCGAGGCTCGGGTTATAAAGTATTTTAATGGAGATATTTTCTCCCCTTGCGATGGCAGCTCAAAGTGTCACACACTCCCTATCCATTACTCTTGATGAGCTCTTGCCTCCGAGCCCATCACGCCATTCCCAGTCCCCTTTTAATTTTTCTCACTCCCACCAATCCCGTCTGCAATTTGCTTCAGCGCGAGGTGCCGCCCTTACCAGCCCGCCTGATGTTTTCTCCAAGTTGTACTTCAGTAACTGCAAAACAGTAGTAACAGAAAGTTCATCGATTTAGTTTGGATCAGCACTTCACCTTGACTTTCTGCACTTCGAAAATGTAAATGAGATATCCCAATCATCTGTGAAAAGTACATAAACATAAAACACCTACATATTAAAGTAAGACATAACCACAGTCTGTTTTAATGCCATATTTGCCATTTTAAATGTAGTTGTGGGACGTTATATACCGCCATCAATATTTGGATGGTAAGATTTAGAACACTGACTTGGGCTTGAAATCAACCAGGTTGCTTTCTGAAATTCCGATGAATGCAGCAATTTACCATTCCAAAGTCAAGTTGCAGCAATGGAGTTGCTCCGCTCCCAACCACCACTGAGGTTAAAAATGTGCCAAATTAAAGCGATCCACTCGACTGTGTCGCAAAGAATGAAAACAACGGGGGCCTCGCTTTAATCACACACAGCAGTCCCCAGATAGAATATCAAAAACAGTCTCAATTGTCTGTAACACCGCTGGGCTATTAAAATGCAGTGGAGCATAGGGATGGCCGTATATCACCTCTGCGGTGTCAGGGCCGAAACACCAATATGCTGAGAGCCGGGCCATATCAGGCCGATGAAAGATATAAAACTCCCTGACCCTGATTATGGTTAGCCGAGGCGCGTCCTGATTTACTTATCCTTTTGAACTCTTTTTTTGAACTCAACTTATCTGGCTAAATAAAAAGGTAGCATTTCACTGATCAGCACAAAATGCACTAAATACTCAAAATCAGATTTGGCATGATGGGAAACTCTCTCGTACTCTCTTTTTTGTTTAAACTGAAATTGACAATTTGATTTTCACATAAAAGGAGACCTAGGACTAAGTGGTAATTTTAACCCAAAGCTTAGGAGCTCCTCAATGAATTCAAATTGTTTAATGAGGTGATCCTGGTGGTGTGGTCAAAGAATGAAATGAATATCCACCAGAGCCTGTTGAGATGGTTCCAATGTTTGAAGCAAAATGCAGAGATCAAAAAGGATGTGAAATGTACCGAAATAAATCAGGTCAGTGGAAGCTGCTTTAGCCATGTTGAAAGCTACACAGGTTGTCAGAAATGGTGATGTTCTGCCAGGTCTATTAGACATCCTAGTTTAAGGAGTGGGCAGGGACGAACAAATCGCTGTTCCAAACGAGCAGCAGACAATCTGTGTCCAAAATCCACTGACAATTATGTTTGACTGGAAGCACTGTAGAAAAGCTATTACGAGCAGTGGAATATGAGGAAGGTCTAGAAAAAGTGGGGTCTTGCAAAAGCTGAAGCAAACACAAGTGCAGGTACTGGAGGGAATTGAAGTGTGAGGAACTGAAGGTTAGGGACGTCCAATACTGCAGCCAACTTTGTGACACATTGTAATGTTATATTATGCTATTCAAAACGTTTATGAATGGCACAACGATAATAACAGTAAGGCAGATGTGTTTTTAAATCGATGGGTACCTGTCAATTACTTTTTGGGGGATTACTTTTATGATGTGCTTTTTTAATATACATTCATTATAAACTGCTTTATGTAGCAGGATCCAATAACATATAATATCGTATGAATATATTCAATTTGACCAGCGTCTTTGGTGTTATTTATTCTTTTTTTTTTGTTTCATTATAATGTATTTCATGATACTCCTCTATATATACAACACGTGACTTCAGGTCATTTTTTTTATGTTAGCCAACAGGTTGCAACCTGGTTCCTCTCGGCTTCTCTCTGTAACTCTGGGACAAAGCAGTCGAGCGCATTTCAAGTGTGCGAGCGCAGCGCATCCCAGTACCTGAAGCGACTTCAGCTCCTCCTTCAAGCTGTTAATTTCCTTGTCTTTTAACTCAACGCTGGCCCGGTATTTCCCCTGAAATGTTGGATTATTGTTATTATTGTCAGCCTCGAAAAAAAAGCAATAAATACAAATTCACGGCACAAAAGAATCCCTTTTTAGAGCCAAGACTGTGTTACCGGGCTGACTGGATTTACTACTCCACTAAAGCATAAACTGAGTAAAGTAATCTGGAGTGTCTGGCTGACGTGTTTGGGAGCAAGCTCCTCATACCGTCTCCTCCTCGGCGTCTCTTATTTTGACCTGGAACTGGAGAAAAGAGTGAAATGGCTCTGCAGCGTTTAATCCATCCGAAGTCATTTTTTAGACGGTTAAACTTGAAACAAAACGGGTGCAGCGAAATCGACCTGCTTCTTGAGACCGGTGAGAGACTCCGTGTGCTGGTTTTCCAGTGTTTTGGTTAACTGTTGGAGGGATTCCTACAAAACAATGATAAACAAATTAAAATGACAACGCAGGTGTGTCTACAACCTCCGGCGAAATGACACCAGTAGAGATGCTGGCTTGAAGCTAGTGAAGCCGTACCTTCTCCCATTCAAGCTCCTGTTTTTCCAACACCAGTCTGCTGACTTGATCCTCAAAGCATTTCTCTGCATCCTGAGCCACGGAGGGGGGAAAAAACTCCTTTTTAATGTATCAGACACAATGAGCAAGGAGTAATTGGCAACACGAGCCAACGTGGACACTACTTCGAAATGAAATGGCAGGGGGGAAACTTCAGATGGGACAACTGGACGACGACCTGGTAGGTGCAGAGAGCACACCAAGACCCAGTGACTCAAGCGCGGGATTCCTGTAGGCTCTGGAGCTAGGCCAGAATGTGAAAACTGAACCGAGTGGGTTCCAGCACATCTTTTGCAGATGCACGCGCCGAGAGAAATGAGTGCATTAGAGGGAGGCGATATTTGTGGAAAGCCATCCCTATCCTCCCTCTTCCCTCCGAGAAGGAAGGTAAAAGTCAATTGTTCTCTATATCCACCGGACTTTTTATGCGCACGTGGGAGTGGGTTAACTCGCCGGGTTGATTTTTTTAAAGTTCCAATTAAACCAAGTTACCAGCGCGGCTCCGCACAGGAGATGTGCCTGTTGTTTCTCAACTGAGGGATAACTCTGTGTAATTTGGGATACGATGAAGGACATGAATCTATAGGTGTGGATCAAGTTTAGGTGCAGAGGGAACCAAAATCTTTTAATTCTCACAGTTTTTCACTCAACTGATATTTGGAATTGACGAATGGATGGATGGGGAAAGAATAGAATAAAGTGTATTTGTATTTAAAAAGTACAATATTCAATGATAAGCATAACTTTTAGAAACGGCGTTCACGTCATCCGTTTCACCAGTGCACCATATTATCTCAGGCTGGAGCAGCGCCTTGCTCTGTATTTATCAAAAGGAGAAAGGAAAAAAAAAAAAAAAAGTCAGGAATTTGACCTGCTCAGGAATGTCCGGCGGCACTGTGACATCCTCTCGCTCCTCAACCTCTCCATCCTGTGAACGACCCGACTACAAAGAGCTGCGCTGATAGCGCCAGCGCCTGAGGAGGACCATTCCGATGCACCAGCTTACGTCTGTGCTCCCAGTCGACGTGCCCAATAACCATAAAAACAAAATGGAAACAAATGGCCAACATCCAATTTTCACTCCCCTAACCTTTAAGCACACTCCGATTCAGTAATCAGGTTGAGAGCGCTCGCTGGAAGGTGGAGAGGATTGTTTATTTTTGTCACTTTTGCAAATATATCTCTGTGGTACATATCGGTCAAGGGTCAAATGGTTTATATGAACACTATCTCCGCACAAATGTGCGCTAAAGCCAGTTGGCTCTTACTGACTGGATTGCCAAAAGGGGCAGCTGGCTTCCTTTAAGGACATACAACTCCAACTCCCCTTTTATTCCCATGAAATTACATTGTTCTCGAGCAAAACAGTGAGCCACATTTATCTGCAGTCCAGGCAGTTAGCGGCAAAGCGAGGCAGAGGAGCAGAGGGCGCAACAAAAACTGATGACAACACACGTTGTCATTTCCTTCAGAGCTGCATGGGAAGCGTGGCCTAACCTCCTGCTTACCGTATTTGAAGAAGGAACGGGGACTTTACCGCTATGAGAAGATGACAAGAATAAACAGCGAGCGTGAATGTGAAAGGCAAACATGGTTCGCCGTACCCTCCGAATATACAGCTCTTCTAGAGCCTCGAGGAGATGGGTTTTGAATTCCAGGAGCTGAAGTGAGACGGGGCCCGAGTTCTCGGTGGACGGAGGCTGCTCCCGCTCCAGCACAGGTCCTTGGCCCTGGGTGGAGAGGAGAAGGCTTTTCACTCTACTCACTGCCCAAATGCCACATCGAGAAAAAAAGATACAGGCCCACAGTTATAAAACACAAGCAAGTCGGCCCATATGCTTTTAAGCTGAGTTCTGTTTTTACTCAAACTACCAAGTGGTCATCACTTACACTTTCATGTTCTGTAGATTGGCAGGTTTTGAAATGTAAAAATACATTTTAACACAGTTAATGTATACAGATCGAAGAACAAAACACTTTTTATCCAAAATTCTGCTTATGAGGCTATGACAGTATTAGCTTTGAGCTGAATTAAATGTCAGATGCACAGATGTCTCACTTGAATGAAGACTAGTCGAGGGTCAGTTACAGTATCCATGGGGGGGGGAAACCGATGCTTCACCAGGTCTCTCCTGCCTGTTCTTTTGGAAGAAAACACTCTGTACAATACACTTGCAGGGACACTGACTTTCCATACATACGCTTTCCATAATTACATAGAACGCCTTGCTCTGCAGCTGTGCTGCTACTAGCGCTGCTGACACACGGGGAGAAGGTCGAGGCTTTCATTACAGCCGCCGCTGGTCGTCCCGCATGTCTGCATGTTCTCCCCGAGTCTGTTTTCCTGTTCCTCCAGTTTCCTCCAACAGTCCAAAAATATAAATCAAGGTCAGTTGGAAACTCTTAATTGCCCCTGATGGACTGATGACCTGCCCGGGGTGTACTCCCCGCCTTCACCCTTCTGTGAGTTGCAGATAGGCACCAGCAGAGCCTGACACGCCAATGGGTGCGAAGCAGGCGAGATGACGAACGGGTGGATAAAAGGTTGGCATTTTAAAGCCCCACGCTGTTTATCAATCGCCACACTCTAATGGCTTGGAAATTACCATCGTGTTTGCTCCTCTCTTTATTTTAAGCCGCTTCTACTGCAGTGGGGAGATTACACCTTGAGAAGTCATCTATGTGCCATTGAACCAGCCCTCTGACACTAATAGGGGTCACTGCAATAACACTGAATCGACAAATTGCTCTGTCAATGCTTTTTAAATTATCTATGTTATTTAACTTTAACTCATGGATGGGCCCGTGAAACTGCCCCAATCCTCCCAATAGAACCAAGAAACTTAGTGACACACACACACACACACACACACACTGCATGCAAACAATCTCACACCTACAGGAAAATACGACTATTTAAGTGGGAGGTCTCCACTAGCCACTGATCTCTTAATAGAACAGACCTTTTCTCTCCCATTTAACTTGCACTGGTATCAATCATGTTGGAGAACTAAATGATCCCTGCTAGATTGGCTACTAACATAAAATGACAATGTGACCCCAGGCTGAAGAGGGAGTGGATGGCGGTGACGTTGGTTAGTGTGTCAAAGTAATAGTGTGTCTCGGGCGCACAGTGAATGAGTGAGGGAGTGGGCCAAACTGTCCATTTGCTTCTCCTGCGATTCACTTGAGTAGATATTAACCACCATCTCTGAACCATAAAAAGGGCAAATTAAAAGAACTGCCGTCCACTAAGCCGGAACATTTGGCTTGAGCAACAATGCATCACCTTTGGCTGACAGCTGATAGACTGAAGGAGTAAAAGTAGACAAATAATACCACTGATGCGGTTCAATCATTGCTGAGTACGGCGATATTGTTAATTCATCACATTATGCGGAGCCTTTGCAGTACACAACTCTCATGTAACGTTTTAACACAATGTTCTCTCCTCATCCTCATAAACATCTCAACACCAAATTTGTACCGAAGGTATTGGAACAATGCTTTTAAAATATTATCACATTATATTATAACATTTAACTCCATTCCGTCTGTAATTAAGAATGCAGTCACGGGAACATTCAAATGTTTGGGTAAAGTTCCGTTAAAAATGGCTGACTGAAGTGTCCCGTTGTTTCGTTCTGCTGACTGGGGTAGCCGAGTGGGACAGAGGCATTAATGACGTTTTTTTTTTTGTCCTCATCCTTTTCACAGCTTAAACCAGCTCTTGTTTGAAATGGCTCAGACGCGGAGAGTCGGTGAAGGTAAATGAAGTTACCGTTGATCAACACACGCCTTCCCCCGACCGGTGAGTCCGTGCGGCGTCAGGGCAGTTGGGGACTCAAAGCGTACCCTGCTCCCCCAGAGACGACATAGCGGCCTGGCCGAGCTCTACCACAAGACAACAGCAACAAACAAGCAAACAAATAAACACAACCCTCGGATGTCACCGCTAAACTCTGATGCGAGACTCGCTCTAGCTCAGCGTCTTCACTGTGGAAACGGGTGAAAAAACCTGGATAGCTGCAAGCTCGACCGCTGGTGCCATCTAGTGGCGGGTTGTTAAACTGCAACCGTCCCACAGTTCCACTGGGGCTCCCACAGAACCCCTTGCTGCACTCCTACCCTTTGTGATTTCACCTGCTCCTACCAAGTGTTTGCCTCTCGTGCACACACACATACAAACACACGTGTGTAGCCTATCTTGCCCTGTGCTATAGGGTTGTACCCAGCAGCGCAGATAGGTTTTTTTGAGTGGGACAAAGCTGTCAGTGGATTTTTTCCTAGAGTGAGGGGGCGGGGATCCAAGTGCATTCGAATCCCACCTATCCCACCCTCTATCTATGCCCCCGGTTGTACCTGCCCTGTCTTCATACACCTCTCTCCTCTCCATGTTCTAGCATTCCTCAAATTGTCTTCTTAGATCTAAATACTTATCTAAAGACTGCCATCCTTTCGTCATGTGTGCCCCTGTGCCTGGAGTGGCTAGTAAAGCAGTGCAGTCTGTCTCCATGTGGACTGGCCTTATCTCGCCCACCTCAGGTCCTCACTAACGGTCAAGCTCACCTCAAGTTCACCTCAAGTCTCGCAGCGATTGTTTCTTTGGTTCGGAGGCTGCGGATGTGCTAGCCTAACACATCAGTCCTGTCAAAGAACTTGAAGGTATGAATTTGCTGAACAGTTAACAATTATCTCGCCTTGACGAACCAGTAAAAATGTCTCAGTTCAAGATGTCGGGCACCAGTGTGTCGCAAGACAATATAGTGTGCGTGGCAGGCAAGAAAAAACGGGATGTGTTTCAGCCAGAGTAACAGTAGTAGCAAGAGTGCCCTTTACAGGTTGAATACAAACATACATAATAATACACCATTATTTTCTGATTTTCATTCATTTTCTCAACCTGCTTTATAGCCTATAATAAACCTCTCCTACAGACACGTTTTCGTGTGCAGACTCACTCAGTCCATGAATTGGAAAGAGTTGCTTCTTTGAATGGCATCCATGAACTCCTCTTTATCCATCAGACAGGTACAACGGAATTTTATATTTTGAAAGATCTGTTTATTAGTCTCACACATCACAAGTCGTCATCACAAGCCGTCATCACAGTAGTCATCACAAGTTAACAAGCTGTATTTATTTTAAATCTTTACAAAGAGCCATAAAAGGCTACATGCAGCTTATTTTCCACATATGTGGTGCTTTTGTTCATGATCTGAATACAAAGCAAATAATGTGGAGCGTTTCATACAGTTACAGATACACACAAAGAGCTGCTGTTGCTTCAGATAGAATCTGTACCATCATTGCCAAATGTTAAAAGTATTCAGTCAGCAGTCAGCAATATTTGTTTTGCACTCAGAAAAAGGCTGTAGGAGCAGTGACGTCTCACTCAGCAGGTCATCATCCTTGGCTCTTCTGGCCTTTTAGTGCAACCTGGAGTCGACAGTCTGCATCTGAGTCCCAGCAGGGCACAGAGGCACAGAGCACATACTCTGCTGTACCCCAAAAAAAAAAAAAAGGCATTGCCATCATGTCTTTATTTCATGCTGCCATCACCTCTTTTCCACAGGAGGGGACTGGCTCAGGGGGAGCGCTCGGAAGCGATTGTAAGGTTGGTGGTTTGATCTCAGCCCAGTGTAGCCTACATATTGAAGTATCCCTGGGCAAGATACTCAACCTTAAATTGCAGGTGGGAATCTATGTGAATGGTTAAAGCGAATGGTCCGCGAATGGTCCCTAGCCTCTACCTTGGAGTGGTCATTAAGACTACAAAAGCATTATATATCTATATATTATATACATGTATATAATATATTAAATGAAATGTATGTGTGATATTTGCATTTGCTAATGTATAATTATTTCAGTTTCTATGTCTTCTTTGTCACATTGGGCTCCACATTATAGACGGAGTAGACTCTGATCAGGCTGTTGAAAGATGTGGAGCTATCCTTGCTGGAAGGGGTGCCCCAGGGCTGCCACACCGCAGCTGATCCTTCTCCAGCACATTGAACGGCTCACAGTGATCCAGAGTTGACTAACAGCAGCAGCCATCTGGACAGATAGATCCTCCAGGCCTTCAGGGGTGGGGCAGAGTGGTTATGTTTTAAAAAGGCTTCATTCTTCACTTTTCCTCTTAACACTTACTTGCAGTTACTGGTCTTTCTATGAATGATAAGTAATGAAATAACTCGTAAGAAATGTGACAAAGTATAATTATTTGAATATACATACATATATACATGTATGTTTTCACAGACAGACAGACAGACAGACAGACAGACAGACAGACAGACAGACAGACAGACAGACAGACAGACAGACAGACAGACAGACAGACAGACAGACAGACAGACAGACAGACAGACAGACAGACAGACAGACAGACAGATAGATAGATAGATAGATAGATAGATAGATAGATAGATAGATAGATAGATAGATAGATAGATAGATAGATAGATAGATAGATAGATAGATATATAGATATATAGTTGATATATATAGAGTTGATTACGCATTATGCATAATCTATTAAAACAGTTCTTCAAACACTCAGAACCAATCAAATTGAACATTAAAATTGCAGTTGTTGCTTCAGAAAAATTAAACTGGAATACCAAGTAATTGCTCAAAACATACTACTGTCAAACATCCCAAACAAGGGGTTTATGTGACATGCAATGTGGTCAGTGTTTTGTACTAATAATTTGTGTGTTGTTCCTCATCCCTCAGTAAAGACAAGTGGCTTTGGGCAGCACTGGACTGTCCGGATCTCCTCGAGTGATGTCTCTGAGTTGTGGAAGGCCCCAGGCCAGCAGTGTTGAGCCTCTCTGCCTCTCTGAGATTTGTGGAGTGGAAGCTGCTGCTGTACAGCACTGTAGTGACACACTACAGCCAGAGAAACAGGCCTTCACTGTTGCCCCAGGGCATAGCTGACACCTTTACAACCATCGCTGAGCTATTGGGTCAGGGCAAGGAACTCTGCTCTCCGTGGATTTTATGTACCAACACCAGGGATACGTGGAATAAAGAACTGAGAATGACTCCTGACATTCAACTCAATTCTTGTCTATTGGTTGAGTTTTAATTGATGCACCTAATTGAAAGCATAATTAGGGGCCAAGCAGCCTAGGCTGCCAGGACCATTTTGTTTTGATGCATGTTCTTTTTTCTTTTGTTCTTTCTTTCTTATTCTACTTCACATGTGTGGAAAATGACATTTTGCTTAAAGGTCCTGTCCCATGCCAGATTGCTGCAGGTGCAAAACAGGGTCAGAGTTCCTGATGGGGGGGTTGGTGTGGGATAGTGACTCTACAGCAGGCCTCTAAATTTCAAAACTTAAAAATTCATGACAAGTCAAGTGTATGTACTGCAGCTTTGGAACTTTGTTTTTGCCCCCGACCATTCCCCCACCATACAACCAATTAGAATTTCAAAAAGGGGTGGACTTTAAACATTAAACACTCACACATATTTAGATAGTGTTTATCATTTATGTATCAGATATTCTTTAAAAACAGTGTTAAAATGATCTGTTGTGAGGGTTCAATTTTATTAAGACTATTTATGAAGATTGTACTGTTTTTCCCAAACATTTGATTTATCTTGACTTTCATGGAACTTAGCATGGAACACTTGGAGTGTGGAAGATTAGTTCATCCTATAGTGCTCAAAATTGTAATCAAACAACATGAGGTGGACAACATTTGAGAGCTTCTTTGCTGCATAACATTACTTTAACTCTCTGTCTGGCCTTATTACTTGAGGTATAGAAGGGGACAAATTGTCTTTTTTCAAATTAATTGTATGATTTTTTTTTTACATTTTGTAATTCAAATTTCTCAGCATTTTATTCAATTTACTTTATCCTCCTGTCGTCCATCCATCCATTATTTCTAGTGGATTATTTCTAACATAAGTACCTAAATTCAGTAACATCAGCATTTATGAATGCTAAATTGTCGACCACTCTGGGAGGCTCTGCAGCTGTGTCTGAAGCTCCTGCCCTCTACCTGCAGAAACATGCAGGCAGCTTCCTTTCATGGCAGGCCAATTTGGGCTGAGTAGGGCTGGATGTCATCAGAAACACCAGTGCATCAGCATCAACAAACAAACAAGGAAACTTTCCTCCCACTGTGAAGTTGTACCGGATACAGAAAAGTACATACTTGTGTTGTTCAAAACTAGGATAAGGGATTAAGCCCGGATATTGTGGATATCCTGGCTCAAGTTATCCGTGATCCAGTAGCACAAAAGCCAGATACGGGGCAGTAGGAGATGTTATGGTATTAGTTACTATGGAGATTTAATCTGTGGACCTAGCCTGATCCAGACCAGGCTAAATTCCAGGACCTATTTAATCATCTCTTATCTCAGCCAGCAGTCACCACAAACTGAAACCAATATATATATATATATATATATATATATATATATATACACACACACACACACACACACACACACACACACACACACACACACACACACACACACACACACACACACCGGCCCCTTTATTAGGTACACCATGCTAGTAACGGGTTGGACCCCCTTTTGCCTTCAGAACTGCCTCAAATCTTCGTGGCATGGATTCAACAAGGTGCTGGAAGCATTCCTCAGAGAGTTTGGTCCATATTGACATGATGGCATCACACAGTTGGCGCAGATTTGTCGGCTGCACATCCATGATGCGAATCTCCCATTCCACCACATCCCAAAGATGCTCTATTGGATTGAGATCTGGTGACTGTGGAGGCCATTTGAGTACAGTGAACTCATTGTCATGTTCAAGAAACCAGTCCGAGATGATTCCAGCTTTATGACATGGCGCATTATCCTGCTGAAAGTAGCCATCAGAAGTTGGGTACATTGTGGTCATAAAGGGATGGACATGGTCAGCAACAATACTCAGGTAGGCTGTGGCGGTGCAACGATGCTCAATTGGTACCAAGGGGCCCAAAGAGTGCCAAGAAAATATTCCCCACACCATTACACCACCACCACCAGCCTGAACCATTGATACAAGACAGGATGGATCCATGCTTTCATGTTGTTAACGCCAAATTCTGACCCTACCATCCGAATATCGCAGCAGAAATCGAGACTCGTCAGACCAGGCAACGTTTTTTCAATCTTCTATTGTCCAATTTCGATGAGCTTGTGCAAATTGTAGCCTCAGTTTCCTGTTCTTAGCTGAAAGGAGAGGAACCCGGCGTGGTCTTCTGCTGCTGTAGCCCATCTGCCTCAAAGTTCAACGTACTGTGCATTCAGAGATGCTCTTCTGCCTACCTTGGTTGTAACGGGTGGTTATTTGAGTCACTGTTGCCTTTGTTCTTGCCATTCAGCTGACTCTTCGGGACTTGCCTTACTCTCTGGAGGTATTTGGTTGTGGCTGACTTCCTTGCGGCCTCCTCATCATTTCCATTGGCCTGTGGGATACCAAGGTACTTGTAGCTGTCCTGGATATCACCTATTTTACCCTCTGGTAGGTTGATCCCCTCGGCTCTGGTCATCTCGCATCTCTTTGAGACGATCCGGCCTAATTTGTCCAATCCGAATGACATCCCTATGTCATTGCTGTAGATCCTGGTGGTGTGGATTAGTGAGTCGATTTCCCGCTCATTTCTGGCATAAAGCTTGGTGCCATCCACGTAGAGCAGGTGACTGATTATTGCTCCACTTCGGGATTGGTATCCGTAACCACCCTTTGTGATGATCTGACTAACTGAGGGGATTTAGGCCTATGCAGAACAGCAGCAGTGATAGTGTATCTCTTTGAATCGCTGACTGACCATGGTATGCTCTGTGCTGCGCCGCCAAAACGGAGAGGACGACAAATTTGCATTATAGCTTTAAATTAAAAAATGGATGTGAATGAAGTGGACTAATAACTGGAGCACAAATTTGAAAGTCTAATTTTGGAAGACAAGCTGGAGGTGAAACGTGCACACCAGCCTCAGGATATTATTCTCGCTCCCACCGCTGGGAAACTACTTGGTCCAGGACAGGGTTCAAAGATTTAAAAACATCTTTCTGAGAGGATCGCAAAACACAAGAGTTGTGCAAGTCATCCGGACAAGTTGATCTTACTTGCAAGAATAAAAGTTGTGGCCCAAATTGCCTCTGCATTACAAGTGCTCAATTGAAAAGCATAACAGACAGGTGGAGGAAAGATTTGGTGGGTGAAAGCATATCTTATCATCTTGCTTTAATGGTTTTTGTCCATGTTGTTATTCTGGCCATGTTATCCTAGATCGATTGATATAGGCTAAATGGTGATGACAGTGTGTCATATATGCTTGAGAACAAGGCTTGTTTGGTTGTTATAATGCTGTTGTCATAGATCAATCGTTATGAGTCGCCTGTGTGTGCGATTTGCTGTGGCACTTGTTAACTGTTTGTATTTCTTTGAAGGCTCTTAACAGCAACGATTTGGCATATGGCTTTGTAAACCAACATCAATCCCCATCTTGGCAAGTGCTAGTTGCCTCGGTTCCTAATCTTACTTGTATAATGTCTCTCTCGCTCGCATATATACACACACAGGTGCTCTCTCCCTCTCCCTGTATTTGTGTAAGATAATGCTGCTGCTAAACTTAAAAAGTAAAGTGGAACCTTTGTGCGTGCTTGCCTGCATGCATGCGTGCGTGCGCCCACAACCAGACCTGAAATTCATTCTTGCCCCACCAAACATATAGAAACATTTCTACATATAGAAACGCCACTGTACACATACCAGTGAAAAGTGATCCCACAATATCTGGTTTCTATACAGTGCTCTTTAGAGCATCCATACACCGAAGTAGATGTCCTGAATGGAAATCCGGCAGCTTTCCGTCTTTTGATGTGTCAGAAGCTCATCTATTGTTTCAATAACTATGCTGGAGTGTGAGGCAGAGAGCATGGAGTGTTGGATGGTAAAACCAGTATTTTTATAAGTTCCAAGTACCCTGTATTGTAACTATATATGTGACATGTTTTACAAATCAAAACATTTGGAAATCGGTTCAAAATTCAGAGAATAATTCTTGTGGAGTCCGTCTTTCCTCCATAGATTCGCTTCAGTGTTTCATTGTAATCATGGGCGTAGTAACCATCATATGACTTTTTAAAATCATTCCTTTGATAAAATATGTATCAATATTTATTAAGCTAAAGATGCAAGGTTAAAAAAATATGTTTTGACACTGCTGAGTGAAGGGCTCCCCCTCCTTAGAAAAGCCAATTTAACGTGCAACATGTAAGCATGATGTTTTTAAACGAACTACAGCAAAGCTATAAAAGCATGTCAAACAATCAGTAAAAGACTTTGTAATAAATAATTTGCATATGTTAAGTTCACATCGCTCTGACAGGTTGTTTTGTGTGTATGCGCGCCTGCACATGTGTGTATCTGTCTGTCGTCTGTCTGTGTCGGATATAGTGCTGGGCGGTTCAGGACTCATCCGGGTTAATCACCCGGATCCTTTAAATGACTCATGAATCATGAATCCGAGGTCTCCATTGAACCGGATCCGCCGGGTCCTAACTGACAGTAATGAGTGGATCCACTGGTTAAACACACCCGGGTCTGTAACAGATCCCGGTGCATTAATACGGATCCGGCGAGACCTGAGTCCTAAACCGCTAACCAACACTAACCCGGATCCGTGCGGATCCGGCGAATCCTGAGTCCTGATCCGCTAACCGACACTAACCCGGATCCGTGCGGATCCGGCGAATCCTGAGTCCTGATCCGCTAACCGACACTAACCCGGATCCGTGCGGATCCGGCGAATCCTGAGTCCTGATCCGCTAACAGACACTAACCCGGATCCGTGCGGATCCGGCGAATCCTGAGTCCTGATCCGCTAACCGACACTAACCCGGATCCGTGCGGATCCGGCGAATCCTGAGTCCTGATCCGCTAACCGACACTAACCCGGATCCGTGCGGATCCGGCGAATCCTGAGTCCCTAACCGTAACCGACAATAATGAGTGGATCCACCGGTTAAACACACCCGGATCTATAAGGAGAGGGGATCCAGAGTCACACCAGGCGTAGCGCATGCACGCACATGAGTTCAATGAATTCGTTTTATATGTGCCTATCCACGAAAGATTTTATTTTATCCACGGAAGACATCATGTGATGTTAATGTTTTTGTCTGTGCTCGAAACGCAGGGAAAGTAGCCTACTGCATGATTTGGAAGCAATTTTCAGACAATGTAGTGTTAGGGCAATGCAAGATAATTACATTTGGTGGTGATCCAGGAACATTGATAATTAGCAACAGTTTGTTTACTTATTTATTCTTATTCTCCGTTGCATTTTGCGATTTTGCTGTTATGCCTATGTTTAAGTTTTGTATTATTTTTGGTGTGTTTAAATAAACATTTCTCTTGTTTTTAACCTTAGTTTTATTTAAAAGTGATTCATTCCGATCACAAGGCACGTTACTTTCTATTTAGTAATACTGACTCAAGTGACTCAAGTGACTCGCAGATCCGGATCAGTTCAGTGAGTGACTCAGAGGGATCCGAATCCTTAAAGGGATCCGAGTTTTACAGCTCTAGTCGGATACCCGCTGTGCGCTAGTAACTGCAGTTTGCGCCTGCGCAACACAGATCGGGCAGGCGAAATAGATCGACCGTCTATGGTCCTAATGGAGTTGCCGTAGTTTGCTTTCCAACATGGCGGTGTGTTTGCGCGTGCGCAGAAAGGTCCAACGCAGATCATACTAAAAAGCAAAACCAAGAAGAAGACGAAAAAGAAGAACGTACCAATTGCTGATTGCTGGTGCCAACCGTCGAAAGGAAGAAGAGAAGTTGTACCATCGAGCAGCCTGACTTGCTGGCCTCCTTGTATCCGTGCTCTGGACGTATATCTCGCTTCGATGGTCAAGAAGAGGATTATCTACTGCTCTCAGTGACATGCGTCGACATCGTGCAGTCAAGCTGCGATGAGTGTGTGACATGGTGTGGGTCGGAACAGTGAGGACCAGTGGCCTGGGCTCATCGATGAGTAGGACAAGCTGCTGCTGCTGGACATATAAACACTTGTTTAGGACTCACTACTGGCCCTGACACACACAAACACACACACACTTACACATACATATACATATACAGGCCTGCTGTGAAGGGTCACTATGGCTTTCCAAGGTAAAGGGAGTGAACAGTACCTCGGCGGTGTTGTCAGGCTCCGACAGGAACACCAGAAGGTACAGTAAACAAGTGTGCTGCTTGCTCACCTGCCTACCTGCCTACATGTTAGCTGCGGCCAGCGCTAGCTGCTCACCGAAGTTCATTTTTGCTTTACTTCCTTGCCTTTAGTTTGACATTACTTTCTTCCCTTGCACCCGTGCAAGTTTGGACCCAACAGTTCAATTACGTCTCCAGGTCACAGCTCGGTCGTTTTCCTGTGTTTTTTCCTCCATGTGTATTTCCACACTGCTCCTGCAAAGTCATTGAACGTGATTAATTTCAAGTGATTTGTTTCACTAACAGGTGGTGAGTGACTGTGAGAGTCGCATCCAGCACTGGTAAGCTTTCAGACGGTCCTACGCCCTCGCTCAAGGGGTAGGGCACCTGTTCCACAAAGAGCCATGCGGCTGCAGGTTCTTGCCCCAACCCATCCAGAGCACACAGATTGACCGACCGACTGTCTGAAGACTCGGATCAGTTGATTGAATAATCCGAACCAGGTGTGCTGCTGCTTGGTTGGAGCAAGAACCTGCAGCCAAACGGCCCTTTGTGGAACAGGTTCCCTACCCCTGCCCCGGTTCAACCCCTCGTTTCCACAGCCTGTGGCTGCGGTACGGCTCTGCTCCGCCTCACTCAAGAGACCCGCCACCGAGCTGCAGCAGAATGAGGACCCGCGAAATCTTGCAAATTTACGCAACGGACCTGAAGCCAAAAGCGTTTGTGTGAGATCTCGTGGGTCCTCATTCGTTGCTGATGTCAGCGAGTGCAGAGCGCAGCCATGGTGGAGGCGCAGCCGGTCCGCAACCTGCAGGCAGTGGGACCGTTACGCCATGACAGTGCCTCTAAGTTTAGATGGCTCGAAAGCTCACTCTGCGAGATGAGAAGTCACAAAAACATAACATTGGATCTTTAACCTGGATCTAAAGCAGGACACTTGTCCTGAGACACCCAAGTCCACTGGTGCTGCGGTGAGCCTTCCTCTTCTTGGGAGCCGTGCTGACCAAGAATCGGTTTTGATTCAATCCAAAAGCGTTTTGAACCCCGTGAACTTCATTATGGGAACAGAAACCGTGACATGTGTGCAACAACACCATTTTGCTTCATGTCATTCAATTCTGAGACTTCTTCCATACAGTTTCCACATGTGGAATACTGACGTCCTTTTTGGCTCAAGCGTAATGTGACATGTGGAAACTAAACTTTCAACATGTTCCACACACAAGTCGGATCACGTCGATTTAAACACAATTTGTACATTGTATTTGATGCACAAATCACGTTGAATTTTTGGTTTCTTACAATAAAACGTTCTGTCCAGTGTAGTTCTGTCCTTTTAACTTGAATTGAAATGAAACCCAAGCATCCTAATTGCTTGCTATGGAATACAGCTGCTGGTTGAAGGAGCAGACAGACCAGGCAGGGTAGCCTCTGCCACCTCTGTGTCATAAAGACCGGAGAAGTGATATATAAGAACCAGTCCATCTACCATTTGTATTAAAGGTGTCGGAAATGCATTGTGTCCGCCTTGTCTTAAGACACCGAAGTTTGAAGTACCTTCCCGCATGCTTAGGATGCAGCAGGCAGGGACTGAACCTCTCAGACCCTCTGCACCGGCCTTTTGTTATGTCAGTGTGCTTGGGGGAGTTACTATTGGTAGGTGTGTGTGAACGATCAGAACCAGCTGGACCACGTCGGCGGCATGCATGTGTGCGATTAGGTGAATTTGGCGTGTGATGTAGGGGCGATCAAACGAGTCTCTGCGTATGGCAGCCCGTTCGGCAGTTATTGACGTTCATTGGTCTAAATGGTTGCTGCTCTAATGCCGTTTGTGCCTCCACAGGAAGAAGGTGTCTTGTGACTATGAAGCCCTGAGCAACTGCCTTCAAACGCTCCCTGATCAGATCACTTATGACATCATGGTGAGTGCTAATCCAATGCAAGATGTTACAATTCCAAAAAAGACCCGACATCAAAATTGAACGGGAATTTAACATGTGCATTTCCTTATAAATCACATTTTTCGGGGTTCTAGACGCACCCGTTACACTAGTAGCGTTGATTTAGCACGTCGAGCGTCAAGACATGGTTTTTAGTTTGGATTATGCTAACACCCGTGAGATGGCCTTGCACAGCTCCTAAAAAGAGCTAGACGTCTATTCCTCTTTCCGCTTTACCACCAGCTCGCCCTTTCATACCCAGCACTGCATACCCAGGGACTACACTGGTCGCTCTGTTTTGTCTGCAAGTGAGGAAGGTGTCTTCCATGGACCATCGTTCATGTCTCTTTCACCGGGCCCGTGGAACTGATCCAACTGGGTCGAGCAGTTGCGTCAGACCCCACGTTCTCAGGACTAGATTCAAATCTGCACGTGATGGACTCGACCCTTCATGGACGCGTTCTCCATACTTCATACTCCGCACTTCCGGCCCTCGATCCGCAATCGCACCCTCCTCGGGCATATTCGTTGCCAGTCCATCCCAGTTAAGAGTCTGCCGTTGATCTCCACGTGCGTGCTTCTCAACTGCGGGAGGAAACCAGAGCGGAGGACAAACCCTCACACACACACGGGGAGGACATGCAGACCCAACCTGGGGACACTGTCGCTGTGAGGGAACACTTCTCACCACAGGTCCACCATGTTGCCAGATGTTCTGGACACTCCTCTCAAAATTCGTCCAACTGCTCTGTTGGTGGCGGTAGCAGCCTTTGTAAAGAGCCCCAGGCTTCCCTCTCTATAACTCCTACGTAACACTGACTGGGGGATAGCCCAGTTGTCCACCATGGAAACGGCTCCTGCTGTTTCACATTCTAATGTATTTGCACTCTAAAATTCTACTCAAGAATAAGAATGTGTCCCCCCCCCCCACTATGTTGCTCCCAGGTCCCCTTCGGCCCACTGGCCTTCATCCCCGGGAAGCTGGTGCACACCAACGAAATGACGGTGCTACTGGGGGACAACTGGTTCACGAAATGCTCTGCCAAGCAGGCCCAGAAGCTCGTCGGCCATCGGATGAAGTGTGAGTCCACCTCTCTTATAACTCCCCCCCCCCCACCAACAACTGTCCAAAAAGACCAGCAGAGGGTGCTGCAGCTGCTGTGTGAAGTCGAGGCGGCTCGTCTGAACGCCCCGGGATACGAGATCTCTGGAATACACGTAGAATTGATTTTGCCGAGGTTTGTCGTCCCCCAGTGCTTTGAATGCAACATGAAAGTAATTCTGTTTTTTTTTCCCCAGATGTGAAGAGGGAACTCGATGAATTATCACAGACGAAGAAGAACTTTGAAGCCAGAGTTGGGTTCGTGAAGAACGTGGAGAGCTTGTCGGGCGTATGTATCATGCATCAACGAGTCGTCCCATCTGAGTGGCCGTGCGAGGCATCAGCGGCGCCATGTGTACTGACTTGTATGTCTGCTTTAGGGCGACGGGGACTACATCGACATCAGAGAGGAAGCCGGCGACAACGACGCTGCTCTCGCCAAAGGTGACGGTTTTAACGCATACGTCTTGTCGAATCGCGCCGCGAAGGAGGCTCAGAGCGGCCCCTCCATTTTCAGGTCTAAGGAATTCATGTCTCCTCCGCTCCCCAGGAAAGCACAGACTGGCTCACAGGCCGAATTCGAAGCCGAAGCCGGACGCCGTGTTGGACCTGAGGGAGGACGGCGACGGGGAGGGCTTCGATGGCGGTGGTGGGGGGGGAGGGAGGAGGAAGGGCGTCCTGACCGAGGAGGAGCTGTGGGCTCGGTTGGATGAACTCGAGAAGCTGGAGGAGCTGCAGGACGAGCAGGAAAGGTGGGCACCGTTCTGACGCAGGCCCCGTCGTCGTGCTTGAAGGAGGCGTGCGGGGGAGTGTGTTCCAGAGGCTAGGACCGCGGAAGCTACACGCAGCTTCATTCTGCTTGGTTCCGACGCCGACCACCTGAGGTGTCCCGGACGCTTCATACCCGTCCAGCAGCTCTGACGTGTGTCTAGCCCCAGGACCTGACCCTTTGACACATAGAGGGAGCCAGTGCGGGCATTTAAGGACTGGTTTGATGCGGTCCATTTTCTTGCTTGTTGGTCTGGACTAAGGACATTGTTTTTCACTGGGAACTGTAAAAACACCATTACAATTATCCAACCCCACTGCGTGGACAGGTTTTTCCATGTCTTGTCCAGTCGGAAATTCAGGTCCGGGTCCATGACCACGCCAGGGGTTTCTTCTTGCTTGGTCGGCTGTTTGTAGCGCCATTGACTCAAGTTGCCCACTGACCTTGAAAGTCTTGCCTTTTTGGTACAGAGAGGAGCGATGCCTGTCTTTTCAGCATTGAGCTGGAGAAAGTTCTGGCCCCGTCCGCTGATTGTCTTAAGGCCCCAGTATGCCCCTGTAATTGAATTTACAATTCTAATCTCACAATAATTTTGAATTCCATTTTACAATTGTAAACGTATGTAATATATAGACACACACACACACACACACACACACACACACACACACACACACACCTGTGGTGTTGAGCATCGATAAAAGAGAAGCCATATCCGAACCCTGGATCCACGGTAGCCGACATGAAATCGATGTTGCATTTCACATTCTCTTGTCTCTTGGGAATGTGAACTTTCTTCTCCTGTTACCGATCATACCACGCAGACTTCTCGCAGCGCACTGGGGCCCCAACCTTCGCTGGGAACAGGCAGGGGTGAAAGGTTTCCAGCCTGGACCCAGAACTGGGAGGGTTCAACGATTAGCACCGCATTGTAACCTCTGGAATTAACCGTCTTTTCTCTTTCCTCACAGATTGTCCGACAACGTGGAAATACACAGTGAAGACACATCCTCCTTGTCCTCGGAGGAGGAGAAGGAGGGCGACGCCACTTCCTTGGTGAATGGGACGAGTGGGAAGGTCGGCTGGAGCTCCGCCTTCCGCGGCAAAAGCGCGGAGAAGCGCGACTGCGAAGAGGAGGAGGGGGAGGAGGAGGAGGAGGAGGGCCTCTCTTTGCCAACCATATTTTTCCTCCACACGGTCGAACCCAAGAAGGTCCGAACCGAAGGTTGAATCGGACTCGGCGGCTCCTTCCGCGTCTCATGCTCCCCTTTCCCCCCCTCCCCTCAGGTCCGAATAAACACGGGGAAAAACACGACGTTGAAGTTCAGCGAGAGGAAGGAACAGAAGGAGCACTCCAAGCGGAAGAAGAGGAACAACAACGGCCACTCCCACCACGAGCTTCACAGGATCACGACGCCGGCCGACATCTACAGGTAACCGCGGCGCCGACCCCTCGCGAGATCCTTCGCGGTCGTCTGAGTGATTCCATCCTACCCCCTCGTGTCGCCCCGTGAGGTTGTTCGTGGACGTGCGGAACGGCGAGCCCGTCCCCAGGAAGTCCATCCTGAAGTCGCGCAGCCGGGAGAACAGCGTGTGCAGCGACACCAGCGAGGGCAGCGCGGCGGACCTGGACGAGCGCAGGGCGGCGGGACGCGGCGGCGGCGGCGGCGGCCACGACGAGGCCACGCACAGCGACGCCAGCGAGGAGGAGGGCCCGGCCCCTCGCCCCGCCTCTGGCTCGGAGGTGGGGGGGTCCTGCACCCGTTGTTTCACCAGACTGTGCCTCGTTTGAGCTGCCAGGCCTTTGAACCGTTGTGTCTTCTGTACTAGGCCTTTTCAGGGACGGTGGTGGAGAAGGACCCCGCGCCTTTGGGCGTCCCCCACCTGACCATCGCCCCCCCGGCCCTGCCGACCATACCGGAGAGGAAGCAGGAGGAGCTGGTGCCCGACGCACCGCCGCCGCCGCCGCAGCAAACCCCGAAGAGAGTGTCCAAGTTCAAGGCCGCGCGGCTGCAGCAGCGGTGACTGCGTGAATCGAGCGCGACTTCTTTTTGTTCGGTTGTTCGTGACTCGAGCGCCGCTCGTTTTTTTTCTACAGCTCATGGACCACTGTCGCCCCCCTCCTTCGTTTCGTTCATCACCACGCTGAGGTTCTGTCGTGGATTAGTTCCGTCTGAGAGAGTAGTGGCGTCAATAAATCACTTGTGTGTGCGCAACGCTGCTCTCCGTGGCTTACTTGCTGTACCTGTGACATCCATGTCTCTTTTTCTTTGTGGGACCTCTGGTTGTGTGTGTGTGTGTGTGTACCTGCATGTACTAATTAAACCTTAACGGTACGTTTAAGGCCTGCTTTTAGGTCCGCAAATGGGATTTTACGGTATACAAACGGCAACTGAAACCTGAAGAACTGATGACAAAAAAAGCACTTAAAAAAAAGAGGGCTTCTGTTCTTTTAGTCACAAAACTGAAGGAACGGCATTCAAGATGTGCTTAAGGCCAAAGGGGGAAGAGTTAGAGAAGGTACCATTACTAAAGATACTGGTCTAAAAATATACTCCATATATACCAAATATACTCAACTTTCATATGGTGATGAACTTGTGGCCTGTCTGTTGTTTTCACCATGGACACACGCACACACGCGCTCCTCACAAGAACACACGCACCAAGGGGCACACATCCTGGACCACTGTGGAAATTTCAGCACGCTAGGGTTTTGTAGTTTGGTGCCGACGTTGCTCCTGGCTCAGATGCGTTTCTGAAACGCAGAACGTAAAACGGCCACGGTTCTAGACAACTGATTCCGCTTGATGTAAACTCTTAGTGGGGACATTCATGCACAATCCAGTGCTTCATCTCCCCCATAAGCAGCTTTGATTAAAGCTGTGGGTTGAAAGGCTATCACCTCCTCTTTAGTCGACGGGAGTGCAGGTCTCTGATTAGAAGCACTTAAGTATGTCCCAAGGTGTCTCCAAGCCCCATCACCCTCTCTTTCATTAGGATTATTTCTCCAAAATGAAAATCCAGGTATCGTGAGACGCGTTAGGCAATCCTCAACATGCTCGTGTAGCCGTACTGTCAATCAATGCAGTGAATCAATGGACTTATGTAGGCTAAGCTATGATGGTAAATGCAGGAACACATTAGAAGTACATCATTAAGGAATCTACAACTATGTAATGGGTTTTAAGGCCTGCGAGATCTACATTTCAGGGATTAACGGGGATTTTGCGAGTAGTTCAATGAACTATTCAAGTGGGTGGCGGTAAGTAGCACTTTCCTGCAACGTATTAAACGGAAACCAGCGTAATTGCCTTGCTGCTGTTGAAACAGGCGATATCAAAGAGCCCCTGACTGTCTCGCACCGACACCGACATTTGCTCTCGTGGTCTAAATGAGACCACCTGTTTTTTTTCTGCTTCTTACTCATTCCACTGATGAGCCTCAAGCAGAAATGTCACACAAAAAACAAAAACTCACACCTCTGTTTTCCGCCCTAAATGTTGGTACATTTACCTCAAATTGTTTTGCTGTGTCTGATTGGCAATGATGGGGTGCCTGCGGGGACAGGTGAGTGAGGCCGATGATGGGATGTAGTTGCAGGTGGAGTCAATGGAAAGGTACAGAGTGAGTGACTGACTATCTTTATCTCTATCCATCCGTCTGTCTTTGGGTTATCCCCTAAGGAGATGCTACAATATAACAAAGGTTTGTTCCTTGCAAACACCAACCTTGTACCTATGTGCCAGTTCCTGTGCATAGCGCTCCAGACCCAGTGTGCCAGCTGAGGTGCTGCTACTGACGGGCTGAGCACGGTGCCAGTCAGGCCAGTGGCCAGAGGAGGGAGTCGTGGAGACGCGCTTCGAGCGCTCCGGTGATTTTGTGGCAAATTGCATCCCCCTCCTTCCTAATATTCCATCACTTATTTCTTCAGCTGGAAATGACACACCACAAAGACCAACATTGCGCTGCGTTCGTTCGGCTCTTTCGATTCTCAGCCAGGACAGAGGAGGCAGCTGAAATCCGAGTCAGACTTCGCGCACAGTGAGGAGGGAATTCACCCATCCACTCATCCGTCCATCCATTCAGTCGTCCGTCCATGCCCAGCATCTGCATCTCCCTGTGCTTCCTGTATCCCGCTGCGGAAAGGTAAGACAAATCTTCTACTATTTTTCCAGGTCTATGAGTAAGTCGAAGATACTGGAGAGCCTTTACCTGTTCTTTTTCTTGGCCGGGTTGGATGGAATAACTAAAGCGTACTATATGCAGAGTTTTGAAAACAGCAAATGAGCATAAGGACGAGTATGTCCCATGTTGTTTACCACACTCCTATTGTTGTCTCGCCTTGTTTTAAATTGCCTATCATAATTTCAAAATAATTTAAGCAGCAGAGCTAAGGAGAAGCTAAAGAGAAAACGTACAAAATAATGTTTTCTTGATTTTGATTTAGAGCAATATGCAGGGCAGAGTTAAGAGCTTTATAATGTTGATTGATCTGAACATTGCTGAGTGACATTGTTAGCACCACCTGAGCTTGAACATAGTGGCACAACTATTTGCTGAACCGGTGTCCCTGCCACCTCCCAGCGCTCTTCAGTGAAGCGGCGATGCCCCATATGTCACCTAAGCAAAGACTGTGCTCTGCATGCTCTTCTCAGTTACTGCCTTCTGTGGACGCCAGCTCCAGTGGCATACGAGGAAGGTGGATGTCACTCACCGATATAGATCTACATAAAATGCTCTGCTGTGATTACTCAAACACATTACTGCTGCTGCTGCTGCCTCTGTTTCAATTGTTTTCAACTGGGATTGAACGTGACCATCTTATTTGTGATGGATAAAAACGTAGCAAGAAACCTCGGCTTTGGCTCTATTTAAGTAACAACATATTTTTAAATGTAAACCTTTTTGCTTTTGTTTGGCACAATATTTAGAATAATTCATCATGATAACAGAGGAGACAGAAGCTAGACAGATAAAACGGCAGGTTATAAAATGCAATCCTACAACAGTAAGAATTACACTGCTGCCGCTACTACTAAGAATAAGAATAAAAATATTTACGCGTATAGAACCTTTCACAAAAATAAAATTCACAAAGTGCTTCAACATCATAGTCAATAAGAACAAGAAATAAAACAAAGGCAGTAAAAACGTACATAGTAGCACAACAACAATAGCACTGTACAACAGAAAGATGTCACAAATCACACTACACAAGATAAAAAGTGAAGAACGCACTATAAGACATAAACTAAAACACACACAAGCCAAGGACCACACTAAAAACACGGTTGTTCTATAAAAGCTATAGCTTTAGGGGGAGTCCCAAAGGGTTGGAGTCACTACTTCAGAGGCACAGCCACCCTTTTCCTCTGATAGATGTGCATGTTTGAATGCCAGATGCATCTGTAATCCATGTTGGAATTAACAAACTGGATAAATCTGTAAACCTTTCAGAGAGTCGTAATCTGGAGTTCGGTTTAAAATCATATGAAAAGAAATAAAAATGAGATAAACTTGATTTGGTTTCCCTTTATTTATTTTCCCTTGTCACTTTATTAATCATTCAGACTTTTCAGGCTACCTTTAATCTCCTAATTGTCTGCATTGTGATAATGATATCTCTGTGATGCCACCTTGCGAAATTTGCCATGGCCAAGCATGCCAAGTACCATGGCCTTAAGTATTTAGACCTAGACTTGACTTTATTGATCCATTTAGGCTGACTCCCTCAGGGAAATTTACCTTTCCAGCAGCAGTAAAAACTCTTAGGGCCTGATCTACTAAGATCCCAGTTAAAAGGCGCTAAATTGCGGCCTTCTGGTAAGATTTTGTGCGCTTGGTTTGCATGCATTTTGCGGGTGATCTACAAAGGGAAATTGCCCAAGTGACAACAGGTGTAAACAGCAGTATTTAAATGAGGAGTTTGCGCGCTGCCAGCCTTTCCGTTATGGCGAGTGCAGAGGAAACGCAAAAACACAAGAAATTTGATTCCTTGGAGTTTGAAGTCCTTGTGGCTGAGGCAAACAAACACATATAACAGAACAAAGTAAACAGTCTTTGTAAAACAGGGACGTTGCTGCGCACACGGGGCAGCTGGTCAGCGCCGAGCCGTGAAAGTGCTGTTAATTATGTGCTTGGTGCAAAAAACAACCAAAAAATAGAGCCACAGAGATGTCGTGTTGACAGCGGTTGTTCATATTGTGTTCAGTTTATTCTTGAAAAAATGTTTAATCACATTCGCTATGCGTAACATGTAATTGCCATGCCTCTTTTCTCTTTTTTTTGAATGAAAATAAAACGCACCATAAACAGCTCACAGAAAATAACTTAATCAAAATTAGTTTTGTTTCAAGGTTTTATGAATCGTTTTGAATCGTTTTGAGTGTGCCAATATTTACAATCTGCTCTTTCTCCTCCCAGTATTTTGCTCACACGAGCATAATCTAGTGTCTAGTCTAGTGGTTCTGCATTTTGGAAGTAGTGTCTCACTCAACATCCACAGAAGCTTGCTTCAGATGTTGAAGGACTGCAGTCTCCTGAGGAAGTACGGCCTCCTCTGTGTCTTCCCACACAGGTGGCTGGTCTGTGTTGTCCAGTCCAGTTTGTTGTCCAGCCAATGGCCCAAGGTATTTGTAGGAGTCAACAACCTCCACCTCAGCTTCTTCTAGCAGGACTGGTCTCGGTCTTGGTCTGGACCTCTCATCACCAGCTCCTTTGTCTTAGAGGTGTTGAGCTGTAGGTGTTTAGTATGACACCATGCAGCAAAGTCCCCCACCAGTCTCCAGTACTCCTCCTCATTGACATCCTGGATGCACCCAACAATGGCTGTGTCATCTGCGTACTTCTGTATGTGACACAGCTCCAAGTCGTTATAGAAGTCTGAGGAAGGAAACAACAGCAAACAATAGTTTACTTTGCTTTTGGAACAGCACTTTATTCTGTAGTTTTGTTTCAGGGGGGGCGGGGTGTTGCTACTGCTTTGGGCCTGATCTCTGCCAGGGGCGTTTCTGCTTGTGTCTCTCGAGGACAGGAGAGTTTTAACCAGGACGTCTGATCAAACTAATCTATGCAAGCTTTCTGTGTTTTATTTTGAAGTTTGACGGAAGTTTATTTTAATACCATAATGATAACGCCGATCGGTTTAACTTTGGCGGTAAATAATAGAAATAGAAAGCTACTAGTGACGGGAATTAGGGCTCTTTTCGGCGAGCCAGAGCCGTCACTCACAAGAAGAGCCGGCTCTTTCAGCTCCCAAGTGGCTCTTCATGTTTTCTGTTGTTTTAAGTATATTTATCAACCAAAAATAATACAAAACTATGCATAAAAAGAATTACTAATGTAAAAAACATATCACAACCATATCAAATATTTAATTTTTATGTGGCTTTATTTAGCTACTTGAACAAACTTGAATGATTTCATAAACATAGAAAAAACAAAGACCAAACAAAGACCTCACTCGTGTTTAAAAAAACAAAACAAAATTTAAAAAATCACTAGTTACACATGTGCAAGACACACTGGTACCTTAATTTGCAGGTTTCATATTCTGAGCTTTGGGATCAAGATGGCATCTCCCCACACCTGCCCTGTTTTCCTGCTTCTTCCTTGCCGTAGCATCGTTGTTGTATCTCAAGTTGTGATAGAAGTTTTCAGTTGTGGATGTTGGAACACTGAGCTAACAGATATTTTGAAGTAACCATTTTGAAGTAACTCTCTTTAGAGTATGAACAAAACCCATGTTTTCTGCCCTTGTCCATCTTTGCTTTGTTTAAGTAGGTCATTTCTCATCAGGTTGCCCTAGGCCTAAACAATATTATCTAAAAATAAAAATAAAATATCTAAAACTATTGGTTAAAAAAGTGTAACCCCATAATCCACTGGATACTTAAGAGTTGCTATGCGCTGTGGCATGGCAGCAACGCGACTATAGCTGAAATCATGCAATATCACAAGGTTGCGTAATACTTCCAAAAGTATGAGAGACCTCCCTACCTCCCTATCACTCTCTCTGTCTCTCTCTCTCTTTGCTCTGTGCAACTTTTTTTCTCTCCCATTCAAATTGCAGACATTGTCGGGGACAGCTTTAACAGGGACAGCTGATTACACCAATCTATATGAACTCTCTGTGTTTCATGGTTCAGGTTGATTCTGACACCGTAATGGTAACTTCCGGCCTAGTGTGATCCGATTGGTTGTGCTTAACGCTAACCACAAAAAATAGACTTGCTACCTTTCCAGTGCATCTGTTAGGTAGCTGAGCCGCTCTCAGTGGGAGAGCTGTCTTTGGTTTTAATGGAAGATAATTGCTGTTACTGCGTTACATCTGTGTGGTGCCGCTCATGTTATCAGTCTGCTTTCGTGCACCAATGGCTTCTTTAACATCCAACAGTCAGAGCTTTTCTGTGGATTACTTTTAAAAAGGGCCCATGACCCTGATAAAAAAAGATGGAACCCTGTTTAATTTTAATAATTTAGAGTTTATGAACAGGGCTGTGTCCAGTCCCGGTTGAAGATACAGCTGAAGATACAGCTGGCGACATCTCTCCACACTAGGTACTGTGTACCTTTTAAAAACCTCAAAATAAACTGTAATTTAATAATGGTGGTTGTACTAGCCAGGTGGATGAGCCTCTGGCCCCCTTCCTTTCTTTGCAAAAACATCACCTTCATCAGGATTCACAAGGATGACCCAAGTGCACACTCTGTAGTTTAGTCACAGTTTAATAAAGTAACAACAGAAAGACAAGGTAAAAAACAAGAATCCAAAAACACAAAGTGACAAATCAAATACTCACGACATCCAAAACACAAACTGGGTGAAGGGGAAACCAATCCAGGGGACTAGCTAGGAGAAGTCAGGACACAGGAACACGGAGCAAGGCAGGGAACAAGGCATGGAGGGTTGCAAGCAACGATCTGGCAGCTATCCCCTTACAGAGAAGACACTAAATACCCAGTAGATTGGGGATAGCTGCCAGCTGATAGGTGTAGAGCAAGGAGTCACCTGACAAGGATAGGCGGGGTTCAGGTGAGACAGGCAGGGCAGACAGACACAGAATCGTGACAACCTTGATCTACTTTGATCTACCTTATGGAGATGTGGCTAACAAGCAATGTCCCAACTGCTAATGTGGACCTTACCGGCTTCAGTGCAGTCGGACTCAACAGAGACAAGGAATTTTTGGGAAAAAAAGAAGGAGGAGTCTTGATTTTCATCAATAACCGATGTGCTATCATGTAACTGTGAAGGAGGCCTTCTGCAGTAAAGACGTGGAGTTACTTAAAGTGAGTCTCCGACCCTACTATTTGCTGAAAGAGTTGTCGCACGCCATTGTTCTGGTTTACATTCCACCACGAGTCCTTCCGTACACGCTGTGTGACGTCATCTACTCAACTGTCACGAAGCTTCAAACGCAAGACACCGAAGACTTTTTTGCCATTATGGGGGATATCAACCATGTCAGGCTGAATTATACCCAAACAAACTTCCACCAATTTGTGAACTGTACGATAAGGAAAAACAATACAATAGATTTCCTGTATGCAAATGTGAAAGATGCAAGCTTTGAAAGAGCGCAATATGACTGCATGCTGAAAAGCATGCAGGGGGAACTCAGAGGGAGCCTGAGGGAGGCCAAGAGGACGTATGGGAGAAAGGTGGAAGGGAAATTGCAAGATAACAACATTTAAGAGGTATGGCACGGGGTCAGAAACATCACTAGGTGTGGGAGTAAAGGTGGCAAGGCTGATGGTGACATGTGCAAAGCCAAACAGCTGAACCAGAACTACAACCGGTTCTGCAACTCAGGTAATGGGGAGGCCACTACTATGGCTACAGACTATGGCGTCCGCAGACAGGCAAGGTTCAGATGCTGTGGAAGACTTCATGTTTGATACCTGTCCCCAAGAAAGCACACCCCAAAGAACTTAATGACTACAGACCAGTTGCCCTCACTACACACATAATAAAGACCCTGGAAAGTGTGCTGCTGCTCAATCTGCTCAAACCTCAGGTTTGCCATGCTGTGGACCCTCTGCTGTTTGCCTACCATGAGATTGTGGGTGTTGAGGATGCTATCCTGTATGTTCTACACAGGGTTCACTCCCACTTGGGCGAAGGAGATAGTGCAGTGAGAATTGTGTTTTTTGACTTCTCCAGCACCTTCAAGACCATCGAGCCTATACTGCTGAGAGGCAAACTGCAGCAGATGGGAGTAGAGCCTGGCCTGCTGTCCTGGGGCTATCTCAATGAGTGGCCCCAGTTTGTCAGACTTAGGGACCTCACATCGGAGACAGTGGTATACACATATATATATATACACACACACACACACACACACACACACACACACACACACACACACACACACACACACACACATATATATATATATATGGCATTAATTTAGTGGCATTTATTCTTAGTTTTATTCAAACTTTTCCGATCAAGCATGTTTTACGAGTTATTTTATTTTCACAATACAAACAAAACCAAGTACATATATTGTATACAGGAATATTTTTATTCCTGTAAAAAAAAAATGAGGGAGTAGAACTTCAAGAGAACTTCAGTCATTTTATGAAACCAATTACATAAATTATTTTAGGCAGCTCGAACTCAAAACACTTTAGAAAATACATTAACAAGTTTAAATTCAATCCAGTTTTATTGAATAAAATAACACCCGGATTAGTGCAATAATAGTTTTAATTTCAGAATTATCACATCTTGAAATGGACAACACAGAAAGCTGTCAAACATCTCTGACTTTACTAATAAACATTATGGCTCTGTTTAATGTAATGTTTATAGCACTGCAACACATACTTGTGACACTCTGAGTCTCAACTTTCCGTCTTCCAGGCCCATCAAGACTTTCTGAATAAAGTCAAAAGTCTTGGCTAGTCCTTTTGGGTAATCCAAATGTAGTGCCCCAAAAGAACAATGTATCCATCACTACATTACCCTCAATGATCACTTCAACCATATCTGGGACAAGGTATCTGGGATCAGATGAGTTGGATGTGATCAAAATGATGCCAGCCAGTATGTCATGAAGATCCATTTCTGGAGACTCCACAGGCTGAAGATGAGACAGAGAAAGAGAGGAGAAACACCTCTAAGCATACTCCAGTATAAAAACCATCAACCATATCTGATCATGTTCAGTTAAAAAAACAAAACCGACGATGATATTGTGAAACTAATAGCTTCAAACCAATAAGTTCCAGCTATGCATTTGCCTTGAAAACATCTCTGTCCTCTAACATCGCCTTATCATTTCATAGCGTGGTGATTGTGCAGGTCACAACTTGTGAGTTTTGTTGTTGGATTGTGTATTTGATGAGTTTTGCGAGAGTGAGGACTCCTCCATTGTGTTGGCTTGGCACATCTTTTGGAACTTGGTGTCATCCTCGCACAGATAAGTGGGAAGAACGCTGAGAACAGCACATTTTCCATGGATGTCAACTTGTTCCTTGAGTGAGAGAAGATAATCTTGCTTTACTCTGGATGTTAGACAATACATCCAGAGTAATGTAGTGCGTAATGTGTGCAGTTTTTAAGCAAACAGAGACAAAACAGAGACATTTTTTTCATAACTTACTCCTATGATGTGAAAAAATGTTTTTGATACCAGTGAAATAGAGAAAAGTGAATACTTTCTGTAGATGTTGGTATTGGTGTGTTGTTGCCATTTTGTTAGTTCATGACTGTAACCCACTGTAGTGTTGTCATGAAGCACAACAAAGTATGGTCCACTCACCTAGAGGTCATAAGCGCTGAAGAGCTTATCAAGGGCTTTGGCTCCTCTCCCTGTGCGTGCAGCTTTTTTTCTGAACAAGCTCTGTAGATGAGGAACATGTCGATCCAGCTCAGCATACAAATTGTTTTTCAGGTTGACATTCGTGATCCTGTGAAACTCGGAACAAATCTGTACAAACAAAAAGTGACTATTGAAGGCCTAAATATATGTGCCACATATAATCTGCCATAAATATAATGAATACAGAACTAAACAAAGAAAAATCTTCCAGATCTCAAGCATAGGGGCAAATCATAACAACAATCAAACTGCATTTCAGATTTATGTAGAGCTTTACATTAGGAAGCCAAGTTCGATCAACTCAAAAGTATTAGCACTGAAAAACCCAAAGAAAATAACAAAATCTGTGTAATGATACAAGTAATACTCATACTCAATTCCAAGGGCAGGCCAGCATTCCAGGATCTCTCCAACAGGTAGCTCATCACTGATTACTTCTTTTTGCCATAAGGAAAACGTAGACTGCATCAGAACTGGGTGAGGACTTTGCCTGTTATCTTGATTTACACTTCCAGGACACTGCAAAAGCGAGTACTGTGGCAAAACCCTAAGTTTGACAGGAATGCATAGGGATGGGTTTTGGCTATAAATGTCAAAAACCAACACCTCAGTTTGCTGACAGGGTGAAACAGCTCAGTTCTTCTGTTTCAGCCTAAAAGAGAGATTTACACAAGTTATACAGAAATACAAATCTGACAGATATCACAGACAGGATCATATAGACTTCGGATTTCCACTATGTATATTACAGTGTTTCCTGTAGGATTTTTTAAGGAGTGGCTGCAGGACACATCATTATGTGTGAGAACAGAACGGCATGTGGTGAGAGAGCGGATGTAATGGAGTATCTGCGCCAGTAGTAGCAGCGAAGCCACGATAGGTGAACCGTGTTATAGCGGGGATTCACTGTACAATGGTGAACTATGGCCATCCACACTGGGATGCTCTACCATATGTGATTATGGGTAATGCGTGCTCCATAGTTAACAAAGTGGATGAACCCGCAGCATTGGTTATGTATGACCAGTTATGCTGACAGTGCAGCCTCCTCTGCTTCACGGAATCTTGACTCACGGATACATTACTATGGGATACACCGAAATAGATGGATTCACTGTGATCCAACATGACACGACAACAAACAATAGTGTCATCCTGTACTGCTACTCTACTCTGGCTCACAGGCAGCCTACTGTATATCAACAAATTAAGTGTGTGTGTGTGTGATCTAAGCAGGCATGCAAGGACTTGAAAATTACAAATGAATATGATGACTGCCATGAGGCATGGAAAAATAAGATACAGAGAGCGTCTGCGCCTGCTGCGTGGGCACAGACCTAGCCTCCAGCATGGTTCTGTGCAACCTCTGTAATATTCTGCCCAGCCACAGGGGGGCGGTACAAGTCTCTGCCCTCGGAGAAGAAGAGCAGAGTCTTGAAATAGGCCTAAAACAGACAGACCAACATATAAAATAAATGATATATATATTTATGGTGACTATATTTTGAATTGATTATTTGGGGTGGGGTGCTCCTGGGTCAAAAGCAATGTCCACTACAGGCTCTCTCTCTCTCTCTCTCTCTCTCTCTCTCTCTCTCTCTCTCTCTCTCTCTCTCTCTCTCTCTCTCTCTCTGAGTCGCAGGAACACACCAAAATGGACATTTTAATGAATTTAAGCATCTTATAAGAGGACATGTTCGGGCAAAAGTGGATGTTTTGTCATCGTTTTTAAACATGGATCCAGAGCATTTTGCTGCTTCAAAACAAACTGAGCTCGCCCACGTTGTCAACAGGGTTGCATATAGGAGTGGGGGTAGGGATGGATGATGCTCTCATTTATCTGTTGCACAGATAGGTCATCTAGAACTGAGTGCCACATCTGTAAGAATATTGTTTTTGATTGCTCAAGTGCTTTTAATACACTTGACTCATATTTTAACTAAAAAGTTATTTTGTTTTAACCTCAACAAATCCACTGTGTAATGGATCACAGACTACCGTCCCAGAAGACCTCAATATGTGAGGATACATGACAGCAAGTCTGAGACCATCATCACCAACTTAAGGGCACAGTATTATCTCAATTTTTATTCACCTTATACAATCCTGACTGCACATATAACAGCATCTCCTGCCACCTGCAGAAGTTTTCTGACAGGAGGTAACCCCTATTCAGAATCAGAAGTCAGCCGGGTGAGCCAGTTCCCAAGGTATACAAATACCTTGGTGTCCACCTTGAAAAGAAACTGGACTGGAAGGAGAACAGCAGGGTCATCTTCAAGAAGGCCCAGTCTAGACTGTTTTTTCTGAGGGAACTGGTGACAGAGTAGCAGACTTGCCCCGTTACAGCAAATATATTTTTTTCTCACTATTCTGGTATTATGATTGGCATCCCCTGTGTGTGACCTCACAACGTTAAGAACGGTGGGTAATTTCCTTACGGTAAGTCAGTATCAATACTGACTCACTCACTGACTGAAGGGTTCACTCACTGACTAGATGACTTGTTGACCTGGAAGTGGAACAGCACTCACACACTCAATGACCTCACATAGACGCACATCTGTGAGTCTTTCAGGGGTCGGCATGGAATTTGTCCCTATTGAATATCTTGAATATGTCCAGTTTCTACAGGCTTAGGAGCTCTTTAGGGCTTCTGTCTGTGGGTTCTCTCCCGCCAGGCACAGTCAGCACACTGATTTTATGGCCAACTCAGCTCATCTGCTGAGGCCAGCCAGCCCACCTGGCACTGGCTGTTCCTGGGCTGGCCTGGCCTGCCTAAGATGCCGGGACCAGCCAGGCCAGGGCCTGCTTTATGCAATAAATGTATACACAGATATATATTATCAGTTATATATTGATCACTTGAATAGTTTTTCATTTGTCTTTAAATTGACTGTAGTTTTTGCTTGTTGTTGCAAATAATAATTATGGTAATGGAGCTATTTTATTTTGTTTTATTTCACATGCAATAGTCTGGCTAAGAAAACCTAACTCTTTGTTTAATTTGGTTTTAGGTAGTTTTATTTGTGATATGTATTTAAAACAAGACCAAGTGTCGTATTGCATGTCAGCTAAAGTGCAGAATCAGTATAGATACTGAGGAGAAGCTCATTAAACTTAAAACAGTATTTCAATGCTCTCAAACAATAATTTTAAACTAAAAGCAATCTACTCAGAAGACACTTTGCCCTAGTTCCTGACCTATTGTCAGACACTTTGTCACTATTGTTGTGTAATCCTAGCTTCATTAATCAATGTCAAAGGTATAGATTTACTGCACTTCATGTTTTACTCACCTGTTGTTGAGCTTTATAATGGCCTGGGATGTAATGTAGTTGGGTAATTTCTTTGTGTTGGAAGGTTTTAATGCTGTGTGTTCTTTGTCTAGGTCTGTGGTTCAACGAACATTTCATCTGAGCAAGATCTGCATCGCGTTTCAACTGCATAAGTGCGGTCAGCACACAGTATTGACTGGCCTCCTATACTGTGACATTGTTCCTCAAAGGACAACTTCACCTATCCACCCACCTATTTCGGAAGCAGATGGATGATGGATGCCAGAAAGTTTTGTAGTACAAAAGGAAGAACTGACCTGTCCCCTTTCTTGAAAGTCACCAATCAAAGCATCATCTACCAGGTGGATTGTACCGAAGATGACAACCGCAAAAACAAGAAGTACCCCTGCCTGTTGTGTGGAAAGCGGTTCCGCTTCAACAGTATTCTCTCTCTCCACATGCGCACACACACTGGCGAGAAACCCTTTAAGTGTCCATACTGTGAACACAGAGCTGCGCAGAAAGGCAACTTGAAGATACACCTCCGTACCCACAAGGAGGGCATTCTGGGCAAAGTTCGTGGAGAAATTAGGGAGAACAGATTTCTCCATGAGCTCAAGCAAAGGGCGATACTAAGGCACAAGCAGAGCCAAGTCAGGCTTATTAGCCAACAGCAAGTGTTGAGCGTAAATCAACTGCAAAAGTCACTCCTGAAACAATCACCATTTTTAACTTCCCCTGGAGCTTCGGAGAGCCAACCACAAACATCTCAGATGACTTCTGTACCTAATGATCCTCAACCCACTGGCTTCCACTGCTCGTTTTGTAAGGGAAAATTCAAAAAGCAGGAAGAAATTGAGCGCCACATTAGAATCCTCCATAAACCCTATAAATGCACCCTATGTGAGTTTGCTGCCTCACAGGAAGAGGAGCTGATCAGCCATGTGGAGATCATGCATATAACTACCTATCCAAGCTCAGGACAAAGGTATGGAAGAGAAGCTATTGGCAAGAGGAAGCCCACCAGGTTATTCCCTTGCCTGATCTGTGGCCAGACGTTCAGCCAGGCCTGGTTTCTGAAAGGTCATATGAGAAAGCACAAAGACTCTTTTGAGCACTCCTGCCAAATCTGTGGCCGGCGATTCAAGGAGCCCTGGTTTCTGAAGAACCACATGAAGATCCACCTAAACAAGCTGGCTGCTAAGCAAAGGTTTCCTGCTGAATATGACATATCAGTGGAAGTTTTGAATCCAGCACATGCGCAGAGCAGACCTCAGAGCACATCAGATCTCCTTTTGCTCTACATGTCCTGCCTTCCCAACAATTTCCTCACAGCCGAGAGAGCCAAGCATTCAGACTTTAACCAGATATTTGTCACATCAGAAGCTGATGTGAAGGTTCAGGAGATGTTGAGTACGATGATTTCCACAGGCACAGGCCCTGTGACGGATTCAGAAACCACTGCTTTGCTGGGTTTAAATAATCTCCACCATCAATTAAGCTGTATCTCTAACAGAAACACCAGCAGCAAGGATCGACGGTGGCAGACAATGACAACAGGGCTGCCTGTGGAGCAACAGCTCTCCTCTCTAGCTGAGAGATATTTGCCTGTCGAAGATCGGAAATTTCATTTTGGTGGGCCAGATGACACCAGTAGACCCCATAGCCCATGCACCAGCATCCTTGACCCTCAACTAGAAGTCACAGGTAACTCAGTCAGAGGATATTATTTTTCTGAGGACAGTTCAGTAACATTAAGTTTGAATAATTAAGTTAAACCAAAAATTAAAAAAATACAAAATTATAGCATAGTATAGTATAATGAGGTAATTTGATATTTTCCATTGTCAGTTGACACTAAAGGTAATCATTTATCTAGAGAATAGAAATACAGAGCTCGCTGATTGGCGGAGAATTTCTTTTTTCCTCTAATGCTACTTTTACATTTTTTATTTTATTTTATTTATTTATTTTTTTACATCTTCTTTAAATGACTGACCTACAGCCATTTACAGAAAAACCCATCACAATAGGAAATAGATTCATGAACATTTTTCTTCCTCTTCACCTTGCTTGTTGCTCTTGAAAAATGAAAGAGAATATGTGGCAGCTGCAGCCTCTGTCTGACCACCAGACAACTAGCATGACATGAAGCATGGGCTTAGCATCATATGCTATGATATATGATATAATATGATATATTATTGCATACAAGGACTTTGTATTCCTTTTCAAGATAATGACTTAGAGGTGAATTGTGGTGTAATTAATACCCTTTACTTTATCTGTCACATCCTCTTCCCTTGCCAACAGGGGTGCAAGATGTTAATGACTGCCATCTGGTGTTTTTAATCATTTCATATATACCACCCAGTGATTTTTATTGTTTGATCTACCACCTGGTAACTCTATGGATCGTACTTTGTTCCACCTGGTGATTTTGCTCTCTGTGAAAATGGTCCCCTTTTTATGTCTTTCCACGAATATGCTAAAATGAGCCTAAACTGCTGCTATCAGATTAATAATAAGAGAGGACTTTTGTTTGGTTACTTAATAGCTTATGACCATACTGTACATTAGATCTTGCATGCTCTTATTCTGTATCATCTTAAACACAAATAGGTGAAAGAAGCAGGATCATTCTCATTGGGTGTAGTTGTTGGCTGAAGGTTGCTTTTCAAGAAACATCCTCAAGCTGTCTTGCTGTCGTCCTCCATCTTCTGTGCTACCTCCAAGATCACCATCATGTCACCTCCAGAAACAGCTGGGTAGCTGAATATCTGAGTGCACACAGTTCAAGTAAGGCACATTACACGGTATCAGTCTCTAATTTCAGTCAATATTAAACATGGAAACATGTTCCTTGCCAAGGTCATGCTCCATTGCTTTACTCGATGATGGATCCAGCTGGCTCTCTTTCTCTTTCCTGTTCTTGCCTCTTCTCTCTCGTCCTCCCCTCTTCTCTCTGTCTTGTGAAGTGGTAGACATGCTCTGGGGCCTTAGCGCTGTATTATTAAGCTCTGACTATATATCCCACAGACCTCTGCAGCTGCTCCCTTCACGCACAATGACAGATTAATTAGTGCAATCACACGCTGCTGGCCATGGTGCAACACACAGGTCTGTCATGTTACAGATAGATCAATTGTACACATATGGAGAGCATGCAGCACCTGATGAGGGTTTAATAATCCCTTATTTTCTGTTGTGTAGACAGTAAAAGTAAAAGAATCTTCCAATTGAATAGGCACTAAACCACCTCAAATGAGACAAACAAAACTATTATTCAGAGATCAAAGCCAATCTGCCTGGATAGTGTGTATTTATTACTTGTTGGCATTTCTTTCCTCCTCTTTATATCTTTTAATTACATTTTTAATCATTCCAGCAGTTATGAGGGTCATACTGAGTACAAATGCTTGTTTTCCTAGCATGTAGATAAAAAGATTTACCCAGGGAGTTCTGAACACCTGCCTTGAATATTGTGCTGCCATCTCGTCTCTTGAATTCTATTTGGCTTAATTGACTTGGAAATGTCCCAAATATGTAATTGACTGTGTGGTCTAATTAATATCAATAATATATGATATTATAAACATCAAAGAACATCTGGTGCCCCTGTTTTACTCATCAGTCTGCGGTTGACTCTTTGTTTCCTCCTAAATCATGCCAGCCACACCATGCACAAAATGTCTACCCTACTGTTTGTTTTTGATAACTACAATATAACCATTGAATACTCAAGTAAGCATAGCATTGCTTGTAGTGATACAGATGCTAAAACTGATTTCCAGTATGAATCACTGGCAGCTCAGCTGCATGTACTGCAACTTTGTAATTCATATAATATGGACCCTGGCAATGTAAATAGATCTAATTAAGCACGAGCCAGGCAACCACAAAGAAAAAAGGTTAATTGTTTAGTTTTGCTATTATTTTATGGCTCTGGTGTTGAATATCATACACACACACACACACACACACACACACACACACACATAGCAAAACATACACATATATACACACACTCTCTGCACCACTATTCAGCTAATAAGGGCATGGTTTTTATCAGAATTATTAAAGTTTGAAATCAGGCAACAAGCACAGTTTATTCTATTCATATTTATAAATGAACCCTGAGAATTATCTCAAGCTTAGATGCTGAGGTGTATGAAATTGATGCTTCTCTGGTGGATGTGACTCACTTTGTGACTCAGATATTACTTCACGTTTGTTCACAATAAGGCATAAATGCATAGATTAAGTTCTTGGTGATGGCTTTATCTCTCTGTCCCAGCTGCACCTCCAAAAGACACCATATAATGTATGATCTGACCTTCAAATGCCAGGAGACTGCTGGGCAATAAACTGCCAGTATTTGTGGCTTAATGGCACTGTATGACATTTCCTCTAATTGGCATGGCAACAAAACAGCTGGGCTGACAGAGTGTAACTTAATTCTCTACAATAACAGAAAATGGTCACTGGGATTGCATTCATCAAACAAATAGTAAGCAGGGAGAAGATTGGACTTGAGATCGACTTGTTTATGGATGAATATTTTTCACAGTTAAGAAGGAGAAAACTCAAATGGCACTTTCCACATTATGGATGCACATCAAGTTTGTTAAAATATCTATACGTATATACATACATATCTATATGTATGTGTATATACACACACACACACACACACATATACATATATATACTGTTGAAATTAAATTACACAACTTCTGCCCCATTTTTAATTGTTTACAAGTGCATTGCTTAATATTTTTTGAAGAATCACATCTTTGGGTGTATTTATTGCACATGGTAGTGGCAACTTAAAAATGATGGACAACTGGAGCTTTAAACGGATTACGAGGTTTTTTTTACTGCAGGGCAGTACTCAAATCATTCAACAAAGCATGATATTGCGATCTCATTTTCCATTTATATACCATGGCCATGAACTAACTTTCCTCAGAACACAAGTCTTCAGAATGCTTCATATATTTTCTTAATTTAATAAGGTTGCTTTTTTGTTTTTATTAGGTGAGAAAGCATTCAGGTGTCCACTCTCCAGAGACTACATCCCTGTCCAGGCTGCCACCCTCAGCTTCCGTCCAGACCACTTTCCAAACTTGCGAAACAAAAGGAAGCTTTCTCTTCCACTGCAGCAAATCAGCAGCAGCTCCAGCCCCAAGCCCAGTTCCAAGGTCAGACCCAGATCCATGGAGGACTGCAGCCCCACTGTGTGTCCCTTCCTTGGCCAAGAGAGTCACAGTGAAAAGTCTTTGCTAATCAATAAGCAGGTAGAGTTTGCAGACAAAGACGCAGATGCAGAAGAGACTTTGTCGTCCCCAAATAGAAAGTCCCAGTATGAGCCTTTAGATTTGTCTGCCAAACCAGACTGTGTTATGTCTCAAACAGCTCTGTCCCCTGCAGTACTGCCACAGATGTCTGGTGGACTTTCCACAACCATTGCATATCAGTTACAACATTCCTCTAATGCTACAGCCGAACTAAGCGTACGGCCAGCATTTCAGTGTTTTCTGTTGGTGCAGGGAGCAAAAGAGGAGACACTTATACAAAATCAAGCCTTTGCTGGGAAATACAATATGGACAAAACTCAATCTGCGCCACTGATGTCGGGTGGAACTGACGAAGGTACCAAGTGGAAGAGGCTAAATGATAATGTCCTCCAGCCAGGAGACCCTGAAAAGGATGTCGGTGGCTTTCAGGGTCCAATTGAGAGCACATATGACAAGTTGGGACCTTGGGGCAGAGATAGGGCAGCATCCTCCATCTTGCCCCAGGACAATCTGACCTCAGGACAGGACAATCCTCTTCTATACCCTGAATTCCTACTGCCTGTCCTCGGAGCTCCAGAAAACACCAACTGCACATCCATCAGTTCTCACAGGGCCTCTCTGAATCCTGGGGGGAACCTGGAGAACATTGTTGCACCAGGTGAGCATCAACTTACATTTTATATACTACACAACATGGACCTGTCACTGGTGTTAGAGCAGGCCCGCTCTCTCATTTGATATCACTTAGTGCCACCTAGTGGACAATTACAGACCATTCTACTCTGAACCTGTGAATGTATTATTTGTGCATTCAGGGCTGCATCACTCATTGTAGGAGACATTAGAACAATTGGTTCAAATTCATCTTTGATTTATTTGACAGCGTGAACTTTAGGCTTTGTATCAACGTTTGATGTGTGACAATGTGATGCAATATCCTGCGATCAGATACCAACTACCGAATTGATTACCCATACACTTGCAAAACTGGTATGCTTGTGTCTTTGAAATCCTTCAACCCAGTGGAGCCCAATGATGCAGAGAATTAAGCTCTCATGCATGTGTGATATACTAATCGGATGCAGATTTAAATATGCTGTGTCTGAGAAGAGGGAAACCAGCAGCTAGCATCATTGATATGCATGTATTTTGAGTGCAACAATGATATACCTTTCCTCTGATCCACCTTTCTCTCAGACACCCAGTATGTCCATGTGAAAGACGGGAGAGATCCATTAGGAATAAACATCTTTTCCCGGTACAGATGATTTTGACAGCAATTTGTTGTTTTATAATAGGTGCGCAAATGGTTATTGTGTTAAAGAATGCCAAGAAATTATCTACTGAACCTCCTAACATAACTATCACATATGCTTATCATAGTTATGTTTATTTCTGTGTGACTTGGAGGGGAAAAACACATTTGTAGAATTGGGTTATTTTGAGTTGTTTTAAGACTGACCTCATTAATCAGAATTACATTTTTAAATGTATCTATAAATTTGTATTTTTAATTATATTTTATATGTAATGTATCTAATCAATATGCTGTTGTAACAACACTGAAATCTCCCTATTGTGGGACAATTAGGTATTCTTATTCTTATTTTTCTTTAACTATAACATTTTAGATTCAGATTGCAGATCAGATGTAAAGACTTGTCAGTGTAACTGGACATTGTGATGAATCATTCACACTTACTCAGAGTCCCGTAAGTTTCCTCTCAAACAGATCTAAACAGCTGGCCCAGTGTCCTGTCCCATCTGTAACACTGAGCAGGTGGCCTTGTCATTAGACTGTCTCCTGCTATTCTCCTCCTCTCCATATTAATGGCAGCTTTGCCGTACCTACTGTACATATTAAAGGGCAGTTTGGACATGAAGTGATAGGTCGGTGATGACAGTTCAGGTCAGCTCCAAAGTGTCTGTCTCAGGAACTGTGCCTGTCTGTGTGCTCCTCACACATCTACACAGATCATTCCAAACCACCAGATGGCAACATTTACAACTCACAACATGGCAACATTTATAACAGCTGTCCAGTTCTCAGGCTCTTGGGTAAGCATGGGCTGCCATTTGTACATATTTCAGAGCATTTCAAACCGCTGACGCCTTGAGGTGTTGACTTTCATCTTCAAACCAGTTAATTTAGCTAGCTGCACATTAGGCCTCCCAGTCACACCAGAGCATGTGCATGTAAGAATATCTGTGAAGAGAGGGTTGAGGTTGAATAAGAAAAAGAAAAAACAAACACAAAAAAACAAAGACAAAAGAACTAGTTGAAAGACTCTAAAAGCTGAATCATGACATCTGCCCTTAATCAGAGTTTGGGAGTAGTACAACATACTGTAAACGGTAGCACTTTACTTGAAGGTACCGTCATAATAGTGACATGACACTGTCATAACTGTCACATGATAGGGTCATGAACTAGTCATAAACATTATGTCAATGTCATAAACGTTTATGACATTTATGACGTCATGACATGTACGACATTCATTAAGTGTCATTCAGTTTTTGTAATCACAGGTTGACACTGTTATGGTTGTCTTGATTACAGTGTTGGGCAAGTTACTTTAAAAATGTAATTCGTTACAGCTACAAGTTACCTTGTTTAAAATGTAATAGTAGCGTATCCTTTTCGATTACTATTCAAAACTAATGTAACTAATTACTTTTTAATTACTTTTTGATTACTTTAAGGATTTAATGAGTATTGACCCATGTTCACGATTTAATTTTTGAGAACTGACAGTGTAAACCTTAAAACAGTACTAACTCCAATGCTTGGTCTAACAACACTATAATTGACGCAGCTGAATAAAGTCGAACCGTCTTTATGTGGGAGTTGCTGACAAGCATTCACAGGAAGTACAAGAAGAGATGTCTGCAGTGGGCATGTCACATACTTAAGACTCCTCTCATAGGGCCCATACTCTTTTCTGCTCCTCCTCCAGGCTCTACTGTTACAAAACAGGCTCAGAAACCACTTCTTTCTCACAGTGATCACCCTATGGAGCTCTTAACAAAGACCAGTCTTTCCTTGTCCCCTCTATCCACGCCTTCACATCCACACAGCATCTGTTCAGTGTTCCTCTTCATTTCACATCTCTATAGCCGTATCTAAAGTGGTAGGATTATCTACATATTATCTGTATAATGATTCCATCTGTGTTTATCACATTTGTTTATACCATGCTACTTTTCATTTCCCTGTGCACTGTTTTGCCATAACTATGCAGTACATCCTCTCCACATACATGTACTGTATTTCCATGGGTAATTTATTCTGTACATATCTATGAACCATCTTTACTTACACTAGCGCTTTATCTCTTAACACCACATTTATTCTGTACACACTGCACAATCTGTATGTGCACTTCTTGATTAGATGCCAAACTGCATTTTATTACCTCATACATGTGTAATGACAATGAAGTTCTTTACTCTAATTTAGTCCCATATAGTTAACATATAGTGAATGGCAGTAGCCAAGCAGGTAGCTATGGAAACAGGCGTGCTTAGCGGTGGTGGCTATGTTTGTTGTCTATGAGACAGCAATCGTATCGTATATCATATCATTGAATTATTTTGCAGGGTCATCGCTGCCTATACGCAGAACACGCGCAGTGCGTAGGGCCCCGCGATCCAACAGCGGCCCCGTTTTACACGAAAGATGCGCATAGGCGCAGCCGTGAGCCACGCTACTAGATCAGCTGTCAGCGCGAGGCAGGAGGAGAGAGATCACTGCAATGATTGACAGCGGTCCATCCGACCGATCGCTGGTCAGACGCGCTCCTCGGCGGGATGCGAGGCCAGAGGAGAGAGTACCTTCAAAGACCTGAACCCCGTCACAGAGTGACGCTGTGGCAGGCAAATCTGGTTAGAAATACCCAGGACAGAGACACGGGGCTCTGCTGGGAAACGGCGAAATACTGCAAAGCAATGTTTCGGTTTATATTCTTAAAATGTAACAAAAATTGTAATTCTTAATATGTCCATAAGTAACTGTAACGGAATTACAGTTACACTTTTTTGTAATTAAATTACGTAACGCCGTTACATGTGCTTCGTTACTCCCCAACACTGCTTGATTATGACAATTTGAGATTAATCAAAGTGACATTACCAGAAATGTCTTTGTCATGACAAATAATTGGGGTGTAATAACTAATCGATAAAATCGATAACAATCTATGATTAAATCTATTATTAAATTTATCAATCAACCTCCATATTGCACGCTGGCACGTGAAACCTTAGCTGTTGAAGCCGGTGTGAGTTATGAAAAAAATTATTGAATGAGTATTCCATGATTGAAAATGGCGTGTATTGATGAAACTATTTTTTGGAACCAGGCCGCGTGGATCTCTGTGGCATTGCAAGAAAAGCGTAAGACTACTTCCGTCGGTTATATACAGGGTGTGGTCAAACCCACTCCCTAACCCCTATATAGGGCCCTTAATCGGGTGGACGCCATTTTAAGTCGTGTTCGAATGTTAAGTGAACGAGTGTAGGGCCCTTGATCACAATGCACCTGGATTTCAAGTGTACATCGGATGGTCATTATTATAATATAATATAATATAAGTACACATAGTAAATATAGTAATTAAAGATCAATATAAAATGAGAGAGAGAGAGAGAGAGCGAGAGAGAGAGAGAGGGAGAAATCTCTACCAAAATAACTCTACTGACACCAAACTTTGAGTAAATGAGAGATAATTTTGAAATAGTTTCCCTAACACAATAAGAACCTTGAAGTACACACTCACAGAGTTGCTTTTTTTTTCATAGTCAAATTAATGGAGGAACAGGAATGAGGGGGAGGAGGGAAAATGAAGCTTGATCCGGAGCAGTGTAAGTAGGGGGAGGTGGGAAAGGCTGGATCTCACAAGTGAAGCAAGTGAACAGAATGGCAAGCAGAACTATCTGGTGTTGAGTGGAGGAACGGCAGTGGTAACAACTACATTTCTAAGTTATTTGAGTCTGTGTGTGAGCGTGTGTGTGTGTGCGTGTGTATGCATGTGTGTATAGCCTGTCTGCACATGTGGCCTATCAATATGGAATGATGTGGTGAAGAAACTCATGGCTTGAAACTCACTTCTATAACTGTCAAACATTATATACAGATTGCTTAGGTTGGAGTTTATATGGAAGTTGTCCTCCTTGGGAGACAAAGAAATACAGTAGGTCCAGGGAACAAAGAAACCAAGACAAACAGGTCAATTTGTAGCTACATATTTTGCCCACAGTCATCAAAACTCTCCCACAAGCTTAGATGTGTTAGTGTATGAGTGCGCCTGTTTGTGCTCGCAGGCGTGTGTTCATTTTGGGAATGGGAATATACAGCCCCCCCTCCAGTGTTAAAAAGTTCGAGAGCTTTGAGGCTTTTCATCTGTCTCCACCTTATTCTTCACTACTGTGGGCCCTTGAGACAACCAACTGTTCCTAGAACATGATGTATTCAATGCAGAGAAAGGATTTTCTAGTATGCTGTATCTATGACAAGGCTAACCTTAAGACATTATGCTGTTCCATATTTCATCTTAGTCCATAGTTCATAGTCCATTGTGAACAGTAGTCAAGGAACAGGCAGAGTGTAAACTAGGCAGGCAATGTAGGAAAAAACACTGGAAGGTCAGTCTGGCAAGTAAGTTTTTTCCTTTTTTTCCTTGTCAGGGTTTTTCTTGTCCTTCCTCAGTCTTTGCAAGGTTCTAAGGGCAGGAGGTGTTCACTGTGTATCTTGTACATATCGTTGCACATTTAGTAAAGTGCCTTGAGATAACATCTGTTATGAATTGACACTTAAAATAAATAAGGTTGTGTTGAGTCAAGCTAAACCAGGCTGACTGGCCACTGGATTGGTTGGGGAAAACGGGTAAGACCAGGAGCAGAATGGTGGACAGAACTATGGGCATGAACAGAGGGAAAAGAGGGAGGAAACAATTGAGACTGCAACTGTCGGAGGGATGTAGTAGGGACCCAAATGCAACACAGGAGTCCACGTCTATTTTTGCAGGGAATTTATTGGAGGGACTCGGAATCGGGTGCTGTGAGTCTGAGGCAGGGGACTGATGCAGCTAGTCGCCAAAGCCAGGAGGAGCTCACAGGGTCGAGTGGCTGGGAGAATGACTGGTCTTGGTCAAGGGGCGGAAGGCGGGTCGAGTAGCTGAGATAAGAGATCAGAGATGAGGTAAGTGCAGGAATCACTTTAACTCGATGGCAATCTGACAAGGAATAAACCCTAGGAGAGAGTATAAATATTCAAGTGATAGGTAGCAAGGTGAAGATGACGGGAGGAATCGTAGAGGCGAGAAGTGGAGATGGAGAGAAGTGATGAAGAAGGGTAGCCAGGGCCTTGGTCCATGTCTTGATACAATGCTGAATGAAAACCTGGACAGACGGACAGGATGCCTCTCTCTTTTAGGTAGGAAACAATGGAGGCTGGAAACCATATGCGCACTGGAATGGAGAGAGTTCGGTGGAAGGGCACAACAAGGAGTTATGGGCGTATTCAATCCAAATGAACTGAGATTCCCAAGAAGATGGATTCTGGGCCGACAGACAATGCAGTGTAGTCTCCAACTCCTGATTAATCCTCTCTGTTTGTCCATTTGATTGAGGGTGGAAACCAGTAGTAAAACTGGCTGATGCTCCCTGTAGCTTGCAGAACTCTTTCAAAAAAACAGATTAAACTGAGGACACGGTCCAGAGTCCAGAGGAAGACCATGGAGATGAAAGACATGCTGAAGCATAAAGGTCCCAGTATGCCTCCGCGCCAGTGTCTGCGCCTGCTGCGTGGCACAGACCGAGCCTCCAGCGTGGTTCTGCTCCACCTCTGTAATGTTCTGCCCGAAAACAGGGGGGCGGTACAAGTCTCTGCCCCCGGAGCAGACGAAGAAGAGATCGTCTTAAAAATAGGCTGATAACTGTAAACATACATAATAAATGATCCATATATATTTATGGTGACTATATTTTGAATTGATAATTTGGGGTGGGGAGCTACTGGGTCAAAAGCAATGTCTACTACGGTCTCTCTCTCTCTCTCTCTCTCTCTCTCTCTCTCTCTCCTTGTGTGAGTGGTAGGACCACACACAGGACAGTCTGCACAAAGCGCGGGTCAATTGAGAAATGGACATTTTAATGAATTTAAGCGTCATTAAAAGCTGACATATCCGGGCAAAAGTGTACGTTTTGTCCCTGTATTTAAACACGGATCCATAGCACTTTGCTGCTTTAAATGTACAACCAGGAGTCCAGATGAAGCAGCGTTCCTATTGGTCGATGTCTCTCGTGATGCATCCATGACATCCAACAACAAACTGCTTCTTCATGGGGTTTTGAGCGCTCGACTCCTCCTACTGGTGTGGAGAGTCCAGTGGGGCGCATGTAGGGCGTTGTTCGCGAGGTCTCACGGCGCAGACGTACATCTGCTCCATTTTCGCGGAAGCATACCGGGGCCTTAAGGTGTGCTGTCTCCTTGGCTGAAGGAAGCTTGGTCAAAGGAACGAAATGGCCCAACTCTGATGAAGGGAGTCCGGAAACAAAATCGACTGAGATGTGGGACCAGGGGCAGTGTGGAATGGCAAGAGAATGAAGAGGCCCAGCTGGAGGTTTATGAGAGGGCATCCTTCCTGAGTGAAGAGCACCAAAATCGCTGGAGGAGGACATGAGTTGTTGGTTTTAACCACTGGGTGACAGAAAATCTTTGAAGTGTGTGCCCACTTCAATACCTCCGAACACAACGATGGAGGCACAAACCAGTGTCCTAAAGTCGCTCGTCTAAACCTCTCTTCAACATCCCAAGATAGGGAGGTGACGACGAGAGGACTCGGAATGATGGGGACAGGTGTTTCAAGAGGTTCTTTAGAGTCAGGAAATAAACAAGAGCGAGCATCAGGTTTCACATTGCGGGAGCCAGGTTGATAAGAGAGGGTGAAGTTAAATCTTGTGAAAAAGAATCACCAATGGGTGAGATCTCAACTGTTTGGCAGTGCTAATGTACTCCAGGTTTTTATGGTCAGTCCAAACAAGAAAAGGCTCCCTCTCTATTTCCAATATTTCATTGTTTCACTCTGCAGGTGTGAGATGTTGGGAAAAGAAAACGCAAAGGTGTAACTTGTTGGCAGCAGCTACACAGAACCAAAAGAAAAAACAAAATCAAAGGGCAGTCGAATTCACCTGGACTGGAGACACAGACAAGGGTCGGGTGCAAAATGGGTCTGCAATGGGAGATCAGAGATGAGATAAGTGCTGGAATGCATCGCATGAAAACGGTGACAATCTGGTAAGGAGTAGACCCTAGGAGTGAATATAAGTATCCAGGAGGACTGCATGACTGCAGGAACCGTAAAGGTGAGAAGTGGAGAAGGAGAGAAGTGATAGGCTGTGGAAAAGCAGGAAAAGGAGTGGTTATCTGAAGAGAAGGGGTTGAGAGAAAAAGGTTGTGTTACGTGGTGTTGAGTGAACTAAAACAAAATAGGCACCGTGACAGCACTTCTGATACACACAGATACACACAGATTCATAACAAAACGTGTGTGTCTGTGTGTGGGGCTTGGCAGCAGCACAGGCAAGCAAGGTAATCAAGAAGCGGGAGGGGCTGGGAAACCTCAGTCTGCCTATGAGGAATCCTCCACTGTGTATGCCAGTCACAAGGGAAAGCAGCAGCCTGAATGAAGCCTTTTCCGAAAGTGGCCACATATTGGCTGAAATTGTGATTTTTCTTGACATGTATGCAAGACAACTATGCAGGTTTCTGGAGCTAAAAGTCCTGCAGAACTACTCTATAGGGGTAATTGTGTCCACGGCCGTCGCCGCCTATACGCAGAACACGCGCTGAGTGTAGGGCCCGGCGATCCAATAGGGGCCCCGTTTAGCCCGAAAGATGCGCAAGGCAGGAGGAGAGAGAGGAGCACGTTCCGTTGCTGCAATGATTGATAGCAGTCCATCCGACCGATCGTTGGTCAGGCACACTCCACCGGGGGGAGGGGGCGGGAGATGCGAGGCCGGATGAGAGAGTACCCTCCAAGTCTAACATTAGTCATGTGTGATGACAGTGGAACCTTAACTTATGAGGGCCCTATTATACAAAAAAGCCCACTACTGCCTCTGCCAGCCCATACCTGCCTCCCAGGTCCTTGTTGTGAGCTTAAGAAACACCTTAAAACCCAGTTTGAGTCCTCACACGATCTTAACAAAAAACAGTTGAATATTTCCACTTTACAAGATTGTTTTTTGAGGGGAGGGGTACGAATTTTTGGAATTTCATAAAAAATTGTTGAATATGAAAGCGCTTCTGGAACAAATTAATTACAATTTCCAGTTAAATTACAGTAAACTACACTGCCAGCTAACGTTGCCAGCTTGAGACTATTATTTTGCAGCATACCTACTGTGATCTACAACAGCTGATTACTGTAAAAACTCTCACATTTAAAAATGAGAACCCCTGAAATACTACTACTGCTAATAAGAATAAGGAAAAATAAGGAAGAATGAATATTGTGTCCACAGAAATGGCTCAGACAAGAGATGGCCTTTAACATTTGGCACTTAATTAAAAGCTGAACATTTTCAGAATCTATCTTTCAAAATCGACCAAAATGCCATTACTTGGTTGACTTTTTTCTTTTTTTGTGGAACTACAGACATGACAATTTGATATTTCTGAACAAATCTGGGAAGAGGAACATACTATAAGATTTCTGTCAGTAAATTTACTTTTGAGCAAACTGCAGTGTCCTTGCAGCTTATTCTTGGTATTACATATTGAACGCATGGTAGGTGGCAAAAACTGCGTCAAGCCCTGTGATGAAGTTTTTTTGGATGCCTTCACAGGTGACCTGGATTTCTATGCTGATCATCCAATGCCCCCATGTGACTCCATCTCTGCAAACAAAAAATAAGGAAAACAAATATGGGTATATGCAAATACAGAGATAATTGTGAATATAGTAATTTTACAATGGAACAAGGAGCAACAGTAAATTACTTAGTAAATTGTACAACTGGTGTTTTATATTGTAGTGTTAGGAGAAAAGCAAGTGAGAAAGGTGATGATGATAGAATGATGAGGATGTGCCTGACATGAGCTACTGTGTTCCTGCAGTTCTTACCACATATGTTGCAAGCTAGCTTTCTTCACTTAACAACAAAATGTTAATACAACACAAAATCACATAATTGCAGTGTGCTGACTCAGGATAGATAAGGATGAAAGCAGCAGGTGTTACCTCGCTAAGTGTCCCAGTCAATATGGTCCTTTCACTTTCAGAGTCTGTACGAAAACCATCAACATTTTAAAAAATATTGCGTTCTACTGTAGGTTTTTACAGAAGCCTGCCGTTAATATTTTGTTTCTCAAGGGTTTCAGAATTCACAGTATTCAACTGTATTCAAAAAAGGTAAGGAAAGGAAAGGAAAGATTCACTGCTGTACAAACTAATCTTTACAGTAATTTGTAAAGAGTTACAGTAATTTGTTACAGTGTAGTTATCCACAACCTGCAGTAACATGGTTAAATCACTGCACTTGCTCCCTGTGTGTCGAAGAATAGAGTTTAAAATCCTATCACTGGCCCACAAGTCACTGAATGTCCTTGGGCCTAAATAGGAGGATAGGCGAGAGCTTCTCATTGGGTATGAAGCAGCCAGACCCCTCAGGTCATCAGGCATAGGTTGCATTAAGAATTGCATTGAGCCTCTCTGGTCCTCACCCTTGGTGCAAACTGCCCGAACACCTGAAGTGTTCAAACACAAACTGTCAACTGCCTTGATTTAAGAATGATCACTTTTTTAAGAATTTGAAAATAAGTGTTCTCTGTCTACTCATTCTCTTTTCCAGTACAGAAGCCATTTGAGTGCAGGTACTGCCCTTACAGTGCCTCCCAGAAGGGGAACCTGAAGACTCATGTACTGTGTGTCCACCGCAAGCCATTTGACAACAGCCTTTATCCAGACCGGCGCCTCCGCTGCTCACATCTTCCCCGGGCACCTTCCGCCTCACGTCAAAGCAGCATGGGGCAGACGGCTGCGGCACAGAGGAAGCAGATGTGCATGACGTCACTCTGCGGAACTTGAGATTTTAAATATTAACAAGGAGTTGTGCATTTCATGGTTCACTGCAAGCCACACTATATGTGGCTATTTGTCTGTACAAAAGAAACAAAGAAAAAAAGATCCTTTGTGTTGTGAATGTGTTCTGAGGGTGAAGCGTCAGTATATATATAGATATATATATATCTATATATATACAGTATATGTGTGTGTATACATATATACATATATCCTTTCATGCTGTATGTGACATTTCTAACATTTTGGAAATATTCCAGGCAAGTCCAGAGGTCTATTTTTTTTGTGTCGAGCCAGATGGTTTCAGGCTTTAACTGCAGCAGATGTATTGAACAACAACTATGGGCCTGATTTACTAAAGCTTTGCGTGTATAAAAACATGTGCAAACTCGATGTCACCCGCAAAAAAATGTGCGAGCTGATTTATTAACGGTGCGCGCAGTGGATTGCGTCCTCAAAGTGAGGAAAACTCTACGTGCTGGCCATTTAGCACCTTGGCCTTAATGCATATGCAATATAGGGCGTTCCTGATCATGTGAGAATATGCAGATTACAAATATTAGTACAAGCAAAACGATTGATCAAACCCGGAAATGATTGCGGTGACGAACACGTCTGAAAGGAAGGTGCAAATCCTCCCAGTTTGACGCACAATGGCTGCAGAAAACGAATTTTGAGTTATTTTCTGTGAGCTGTTTATGGTGCGCTTTATTTTCATTCAAAAAAGCGAAAGGATACAGGGAAATTAGATGTTACGCATGGCGAACGTGATTAAACATATTTTTCAAGAATAACCTGCCTATATGACATCTCTGTGGCTCTGTTTTCTTGGTTGTTTTTTGCACCAAACACATAATTAACAGCACTATGACGCAGCGTGCGCACTGGTCCTGCGCTCTCCGGACCTCCATCTCCCGCTCCTGCTCCAGTCCCTCAGCTCTCAGGCTGATGGAAGAACCGGCCACTGCTTCCACTCCTCTAGTCAGTGACTGTATGGCCATCGCTGGTCCAGACATGGCACTGACCAGCTGCCCGGTGTTTGCAGCAATGGCTCGAGTGTCCCACCAGAGCCCACGAGCCGTACTGGCTGTACCATACTGGCTGCTGCTTGTACCTCTTGCGCAATTGCCCGTGATCGAGGGCAGCAAACTTTTTACTTTCTTCTGCCAGATGTGTTTGTTTGCGTCAGCCACAACTCCAACTCCCAACTCCAGGGAATCATATTTATTCTTGCGCTTTCCTCTGCACTAGCTATGATGGAAAGACTGACAGCGCGCAAACTTCTCATTTGCATACATCATGCATGCATCTGTTGTCACTGCGGCAATTTCCCTTAGTAAATCACCCACAAAACGCACGCAAATCAAGCACGCAAATTCTTACCAGGAGCACGCAATTTAGCGCCCCTTATCTGGGATCTTAGTAAATCAGGCCCAAAGAGTTCAACTTAAAAAGCCTGTCCTCTAAAAACTATCTAAAAACTTTGTGGTCTTGTTATAGAACAATGCTCAGCTAAGGGAAACCAAGGAAATGAGAAATCGAATTCTTTGACTCTTTGCCAGTAAGTTCTACTTCTATTCCTTCCCTATTTAGTTCTTAATGTATTGAGTGTAACCAGATCTCACACTAATGTATTGTGATAAACTTGGCACAATCTACACTCTAGAAGGCCACTGTAGCCGTGGATGATGATCTGAACATTATCTGGACTGCTTCTACTTCCCATGCCAGAAGTCTTCCTGCCTGTCCATGCAGAGATCACCTTGGGCAGCTGTGTGCCTACTCAGCGGTGGCCTTGCAGCCACAGTGATGTGACTTTGACTGACAGCCTGCCTGACAACTCCATTCATGCCCCACCTGCTAGCTGTCAATCAGGGCAGCCATCCTGGGGCTATTGACAGAGCTGTCAGCCTCAATGAGACATGTCTGTCAAAACCCACCCACTCTTCCTCTCTGTCATGCTGCCCAGCTACTGTGACATGTATTTACTGTCTGCTTACACCTTTCTCCCTGGCTCTCTCTCTTTCTCTCTCACTGTCAGTTTGTCTACTTCCTGTTTTACTTCAGAGTCATAGCAGTCTGATCCAATCCCAGCTCCTTTGGGTCCACATGCAGACCCTGTGCTTTTCTGCAGGTGACTCAGGCCTCGTTTACATGTGTTTCTTCACTACCTGCTGTATTTGATGAACTCTGTCAATGGAAGATGCCACTGTCACTAATCTGGTCCCGCCTGTCTTTTCCCTCTAAGTTTCTCTCTGTGTGCTCTTCGTACTGCTCTGCTCATTCACCCTTCATTACTCTTTCTGTCAGCTGACAAGGTCTGGGCCTCCAGCTGACTGGTTATTTGGAAGCCTGTCATAGCAGTCAGTAGATTTTCAAAGCTTTGCCACGCCAAATCAGGCCAGATCTGGCCAGATCTGGCGTGGCAGACCAAGGGCACAGAGTTTTAATTTGAGTACATTTAGTCCAAATTCACTGCTTTATGGGACTTCATTTCAAAATCATTCAGCCCAGATCCTGTCACACCTCTTTAATCAATGTCGGAGATATAGATCATTATTATTGGTCTTGCTTTACTTACTGCTTCATTTCTGCACTGCTTTAGTTGGAGTCAGCTAACTTAGGCTCTTTTTTGTATGGGCTCTTTGGGGTGTGGAACAAGTCTTCCCAGACTGCCTTTCAACATTTCGCAGCTGACATCACATCTGCTGGCTATAAGGAAAATTAAGTCCATACTTTCACCACTTGGGATTCAGCCTTTGATTTTTTGCCATGAATAACATTCTGTTTACTTGTATCCTTATTCTCTGACAAACAAGCCATTGCACTGATTGATTTTACAACCACAGGTCAGTATTACTTTGCAGTTAACAGGGAATTTTACATTGGATTGGATTGGATGCCAAACAGGTTGAATCCAAACAGGTGCAAACAGTTCCAAATGGTCCAAACGGGATGGGTTGGGGTTTGAGGGTTCATTGCACTGACCCATGGAACACAGATGAAAAAGGGAAAACTTAGCTATCATGGTTATGTAAATTATAGCTGTCAATGTTTTCTAGCATTATTACCATTCTGAGATAATGAAATTTAGGTTTTGGTGGGTAAGTTTATTCTAAATGTAAACAGGAAACGTGGTTCACTCACATTTTTTTCTTAATCATTTTCCTCTGAAGAAACAGGGACCGTTTGAGGAGCTGAGGGAAAACAGAATAAGACACTGTATTAGGCACAGACAAGTGGTCGAAGCTATGTGTGCCAGTACAGTGCAGGATTCTTTGATGGAGCAGATGTTTGACAAGTCTGTGTGAGAGTCAAAGAACAGGATCCAGACATGGGCTGTCAGTCAGGCTGACACATTTCCCAGCTGAGATGTGCCAGTGTAGTAACAGATACAAATAAACGAGTAAGTGTTAATGGGAGTCAGTCACACGTGGGGCTGGTGGAAGTCTGTGACCAAAGAGACACCAAAGGCCATAAAATCAGGATACAAACCATTACAAGTGGACAGAGAAAACATGGGGATTATATCTATAATACTATGTTCCAACTTGCCTCTGAATCCTGGGCCTGTGAAGTTGTTTTTCTGTATCTTAATTAGAAGTTGGTTTTAGTGCGGCAATATGTTGCCTTTGGTCAGCTTTAGACCATAGGCAATATTGATTTGAAAAAAAAAATGTTACATTCAGACCCTGGTGACATGAACACTGTTTCCATATGATGGACAGTCACTTTTCATTTCAGCAAAGATACAAACAAATTCAAATGCAAATGTGTGTGACCACAAAATTCACATTTTAATTTCAGATTTCAGAAATAACTGAAATCATCCTTGCAAAGACTGGATCTTTCTGTATTTGGGGAAGTTCAAAATTTCTTTGGTTTAATATTGTACAAAATGAGAGCAGCTATTTCATATTAATGCTTTGTTTTCTCCTTATAACAAACATAAAATGCAATATTTTGTGTGCATTCCCTGAATCGCTAGCTCTGTCATGCTCTAAGCGTCTGGTGACACAAACTGCTGTTACTTCAGCACAGAGCTCCATGTCTCTAGCTCCACTGCCCAGCATTCCCTCCTCAAGATAAGTACTGAGCAGGTCTCCACTTGATGATGGCCCTCACAAAATAACATATCTGCTTTCTTTTTATATAATTTTACATAGTGCTTATCTCAACCAGTCAACATTGTATTATTTTAAACATCTTTCTTTTTTTCTCTAATGCTGTATATTCTAGTTTTGGTCTCTTGCCGCTGCAAAATGGCAAATTCTTAATCAAGAATTGCCTTAGTTTACAAGAGTCTGTATTACATGGCCACAGGAACTTGGTGAAATAAAAGCAACTGTGATCTTTTTCCAGATTATTTTTTTATTTTGATCCAGAGACACCTAAGCAGGTGATTCTCACGAACCGTGTGGTGGAATGTGAGCTTTTATTTTCAGGTTGAAGTTACACAGAAAAACTTACATTTAAATGAATTGTATTCCAATTTCACACCAGCATGATACAGAATAATTGTCATTAGTGTTATGATGCATGGAGAAAGCAGACCATTAATTAAAAAAAATAAACTTACAAGATTTTTTACACATTTACATAAATGAGGACAGTATATGAACTGTACAGTGCATCAAAAGTATTTTTCAGATATTTTTAATCTTATCTAAAATAAGTAACTTTCATCATTGATGTACAAAAGACTTTTCAGAGCCAAATTAATTTGATGACAATAAATGGTTTCAAGAAAACACATGCAGAGCACAGGCAAAGAACTTCTTAATAAATGAACAAACTTTACAAGCAAATATTTCCCTGATGAATAAAAAATCTGAAAATATCTACTCCTTTTTATCTGTAAAGGTAATGAAACATCTATTGTGGATGATGAGATTACATATTGCTGCAAAGTTAATGGTTTCACTTCATCCAATGGAAAAGGTCAGCAGAACATGACACAACTGATTGATAACTAAACATTTTGACGTGAATATGGACATATTGTATTTCATGCAATTCAGACCTTATCTGAGTACAAATTTGAGGCCACAAGACACAAAGATACAAAAATGATAAGCAGAGGAACTTAAAACATTGATCAAAAACATTTATCAAAATTCTCAGGTTGTTTTAAGTTTTCTAAGTTTTTAGAATAATATAATTGTCGTCAGTTCTGACGATGACATATCCATTTCAATCTTAAATGAACAACTTCCTGTTTAAGCACAACCAACTTCTGAGTTGAGCCCTGCGCATTCTAGATATAGGTATGAATACATCCTGTTTAGGTTAAATGTAGTCTTTTGAACAAATACCAATGATAGTGTACTCACTCATCACTATATGACATCCCGGATCCTGGGTTTACACTTCTTGTGTCACTGCACCGAACCTGCAGCATGACGTCAACGGAGCTGATACACAACCACTGAAGTCAATGAGCCCATTTACACAACCAGTGTAACAGCACTTGACCAGCACCGTCACTCCACTCCACTCTTTTACGGATACATTACAATTAGGATTGACTTGACACCAAAACATATTTTATTTACAAATCGTTGTTCAGTGAAACTGACCTGCTTCTTGTTTTTACACACACTTGTGTTGTTTCTGAGACCGAACTGAGCACAGTTTACACTGCTGGTATGTCACGCCACAGTTATTGTGCAGTTACGCAAGATGTGTAAACCCTGGATCACGAGTGTGCAGCCACACTCAAGCCCTTGCAGACTTGCGCACACACATACTTTCAAGACATATCTTCCTGTACTGGAAATGTACCTCTCTCTTTCCATTCTCCTCTATTCTTCCAGAAGTTCAGGATTTGCATATCGGTGATTCTTCAGATAAGGGACAAATCCCTTATCCCTTATCCAAGGGATAGCAAGGGATAGCAGGTTTCATAATTTCAAAATGCTTAAATAATTGCTTGAAGTAGAATTAAACAAACATCACAGCTATTGTCATAAAGTATTGTAAATATTTATTCAAACTGTATAAAAGTTTTGAATTTAAGAAATGTTTTAATGTACTTTTTAAGTGATTTAAGTTATGTTCAGAGATTATGTCAACGTCATAAGATTTTTACTAAGAAATAAGAAATACGGGGGAAAAAAAGGCATATTGTGGCCAACTTACACTTTAAGGAACCCTATACTATTTCCTGTTTGGTACACGTGACATGAGTCAGACTTGTAAGACTGGCAAGTTAAGATTTTATATTTTTTTCCTTCAATGCATCTTTTAGACAACATTCAGTGTCACAACCATAATGTGTTGACATCATGATTGCTAAAATTCAAGGTTTATTTGACTTTTTTGTAATAACAGCTTTAGTTAACTTTATTGTTGTGGCCACATGCAGCTGGTGATAAACAAGATGGCTGCTGCCAATAAAACATGAGTTATGAGGAAGAATTGTTTTTTTTGTCAACTCCATAAGTTGTAAACTCCAAAAGGATTTTTGTCAAATGGAGTTATATCTTATATATGTATAATTTATATACTGACCTGGGAGATTGTTCTTAAACAGCATAAGAAGGCCAGCAACTTGACAGCAGTCCCAAAAAACTGGGTTAGGGTTAGAAACAAAAACATTTAACATAATCAATAAAAAGGGCAGTGGAGTATTGTATCTATTCATATCATTAAAATAATTACATATTGAGTAATTACAGTTAATACAATGTTAAAACAGTTTATACAACTGTCCATTTTTGACTGTTAAGTTCTAAAGTTATAAAGCACTCTGTTAACCACTAACTCAGCTTAGAGCATCTCATTACCACAACACAACTTCTCATTACCAATATGGGCCTCTAAAGTACGTGGTAATGAGAAAGATGAGTTACAGTAATGATATACTAAGTTAAGATATGCTAAGTTTATATCTCACGTTGACGTAGGAACTTCATTTGAACTTCAAAATGCAGGAAAACTTGTCTTCTCTGGCTGCACCCGACAGCGTGTTGATACTTTGCATCGTTTTTCTTCTAGGCTCTCTCAAAAAGGTGGGTTTGGCATTTTCAACATCGCTAGAGTGGGGAGAGACCAACTGTCACAGTGTTGGATCACTGAAAAATCAGCTCTCGTTTTTCTCTTTTCACGCTGCTCCCAGCCACACCGTACACTGTCGGCAAATTCTTTTGCCCAAGTTTGGAGGAAAATTTGTGCTCTTTCATACGATGTGTGCCATAAACCTTATAAAATTTAAACGGCAAGCCACAGTCAGCCCAACGCACCCTCCTTTCTACATAAGTCACAGTGCATTTTTCCACTGTGATCAAAGTTAAAATTTACATTTCTACTCACAACTGTGGCCTCAATTTTCATAGTACAGACACCAAATCGCATCAGGGTGTTTCTGAGACTCTCTCTGCCCCACGGGCTCCGCACTCCCTCTGACCCATCCCGAGCATCCAGCATGGCTCTGTGCGAGAGGAGGTGTTCCGGGCATGTCCCACCGGGAGGATATGCAGAGGAGGACCCAGGACACGCTGGAGTCGTTTTAAATTCTGTGAGTAGAATCGCTCGCTGATATGCTGTTAGCAGCAGGGTGTGGCATTTCTGGTGTTGGTGGAGTGATGGTGAGCCCTTTTGAATAGGTGTGATCCTCCATCAGAGATGGATTTGGTCTAGCTAAAGTTGCATATATATCGTACATATGAGCATCAGGCACAGCTTCCCTGCACATTTCAGAGGGGCTTCCTATGAAGAACCTCTGGGATGGTCCTATTTTAAAAGGCTGGTTATGCCTTGTTATACACGTAATTGAGATTATATCAGTTATAAATCATTTTTGTACTACATGTACTCCATGTACTACATGGAGGAAACCCACACAAATATGTGAGAGTCAGTAAGTCATTGATCACATCACTTAATTGTTCAACATTTGTTAAAAATTTGTTTTAAAATCAGATCAATCAGTACATCAGTCTAGTTAATCAATCAGTCTATGTAGTTGTTCACACAAACACAGTTCAGGGGATCAGGTGGGTACCACCGGGTACTAGCAATGGGCAAGTTACATTTTAACTGTTCAAAAAAGGGTAATATATGTTATTACCTGACTAATACTACAGTGTTGTGTCATCCAAACACATGAAATCATACCTGTTATACCCATGACACTGCTGCCAATCCTGTAAAGCAGGGGAAACGGTGGAAACTGCATTCTCTTTTTATCAGGGTTGAGTGTTCAAAATATCTCTGCTGTAGCCACAGATTTAGTTTCATCTGGTTATTACAACAACCACAAACAGCGCAACAGGTCCCCAAGCTGCGCAAGGCCATTTTTAAATGCCACAGGAGCTGATTGAAGAAATATGTATATAAAAAACCTCTCAGACAAAAAACGCCGGCGACCAGTGGCTCATGGCTTCTTCTGGTATCTTACAGGAAATTGCGCCCATAATCATTACTCCATCAGCGCCTTCAGGAATAAGGTGGATATAGGGGGCCTGTGTATGAGGCCTCAGCAAAAGAAATTAATGGGAAATGCCACTTTTTGGTCCTGCCAGGGGCTCCAACCGAACAATTGCACAAGAAATGAATGGGAAAAAGACACAGGCACAGGCCGCAGGGGTGCCTGCCCGGAACCCTGCTCTAATTATTCTATGAATTCAGGCGGGACCCAAAAGTGATCCCCATGACGAAGAAATCAGAAAAACGAAAAAGTTTTTTTCTCATCGAGTCTACAAACTTAATTTAAATTTGAATATGGTGATGAACGACACATGCTCACACACACACTCACAGAATGGTGTCCTGTGAGCAATCGAAAGACAGAGAAAGTGTTCTTGCAAAGTGCTGTTGCAAACCTGTTGTTTCTCCACCACTTTTGGGAGCACCCAAACAAATAATATATCAAAATGTGTGACTCGATCGGGAGAAGTGCGCTGCTATTTTTCGAGAGAGCTACTTCCTCATCCAGGGTAAGAGCTTCATTCAAACTTTGATATGGTGATAAACTTGTGGTCTGTGTGCGTGTGTATGCTCACTCACTCTCTCTCATGCACGCACACACTCACAGAATGGTGTCTTGTGAGCAATCCAAAGGCAGAGAAAGTGCTGCACACCTACAGGCACACATCCTGGAGCATCCCGGATGTTTTGATGTATAATTTCTGTTTGTGTGATCAAGTGTTTTCAAACTATTAAGTGTCAAATATTGTCGCAAGATTAAGAATAATAAACAACAGAAACACGCAAGAGAACAATAGTGTTCCTTCCCGGAGCACAAAAAAATAGATTTATCCCTACAGCATACTTCACCCTCTTTATAGGAAATATTGTAAATGATAATAATAAAGTGCTTTCTTTGTAAATTTAACTAGGATCTTTATGAGAATCACAGTGTTCCTTAAATGTAACTTTGCCAACTATTGTTGCACGGCTTGCACTGAAGCACACTGAATCCAGTCAAACCATAGGAAGATGACATCTGGCTACAGAGAGGCTTCTATCCATTGATTTGAAGTGACAGCCACATTCTTGACAAACTGTCTGATGCTGTTCAAGTCACATCACATTTTCAGTTTGATGGAAAGGAGACGGTAGAGATGTGCAGGTGTATATATTTGTGTGTTGTGGCACTATGTATTTATGCCCATTTGTGCGACCTCTTCGACCTCTTCAACCAGACGGATAAATTTACCTTCACTGTTGCAGTTGCAATGATACAATTTTAATGATTCTTCATAAGTTAACAGGTAGGGCATCTTCTTAGAAGACCCACAATGGTAGCTCCTGACAACTTGTGAATGCTGTACTGGTGATAAGGTTTTTGTGTCAGTCACTGTGTGTACAGACACACTTTTACAACAACAAAAAATAAAGTAAGGAAAAAACAAGAGTTGCACAAGTCCATACACATACATACGTATATGCACACATTTCCATTTCCATTTCAAATCAATCTTAAACACAGAAGTTCAAGACTAGTAAGACACTGTCTGTTTTCTCCTCCTGTGGTACTGGTCCCATTTTACAGGCATCATCACCAAGCTGTCTCATAAATCCTTTGATAGCAACGGATTGAAAGTAGTTGAATGAGGCAGAAGGTGTGGTGACATTCAAGTTAATCACCCACCTCTCCCATAAGCCTATATCTACCTCATTCTGCTCTCACAGACAATGAGATGCTATGATGATATTTTGTAAGAACACATACGCTTAGTTTACATCTAGTTGTGAAAGAAACACACTTGGTGATGTGACCATTGTCCGAGTTTTGACTAATGACACACATTGCAGAATAATAATTGAAATACCATTATAATTTCACCATTTATCTTGGTGCACCATGTAATGCCGGACCTCACGGTATGAACATCACCGGAGCAGAGTGGATGTACTGAACTGTATTGTTTATATATAGGCCTAAATAGCGGTTTCTTTCCATTTGACTTATTTTTCTGTGTTGCCTCAAAATGTTAGCTTTGATGAGATTGAAATGATAATTCAAGTAATTAAGTTTTCAATTCCATTCCAATGTAAATGTTTTAATGGTCATTAATAGAAGCAAGCTGCTAAATGATGCTCCTTATCTTTCTCTGAGATCAATCAAAGCCAGGTGTTAAAAACATTATACTCTCTACAAAACTCGCATGCCCACGATATTCATTGTCAAAGTACCACCTTCTTAAAGAATCAAGCTGAAAATCGAATACCGCTCCTTTAGCATCCAATTACCTCTTATTAACCTCTGCATTAGGGTCTCTCTCTTCTGGAAAAATGGCACAGATTACACCAACTTCTAAGTCTGGTGATCCCACCCTAGTCCCATTTCAATATTGCCTGCTATGTCCATGTTGTTTGAAAACGCCTTATATGACCAGCTGAGCCTATATTGAGAAATAGGCAACTGGCTTATGATAGTAATAGTAATATAGATTCTGTGCAAAGTGGTCAACCTTGTCATTACTTCTCCTCACTGACCAAATACATAACTCTCTTAATAAAGGCCACATTACTGGAGCTATTTTAATTCATTTCCATAAAGTTTTTGACACAGTGAATCACAAAATTAAAAGTAAGTAAGTTACTTTCATTTAATCTGTCTTCAACAATAAAAATGCAATAAAAATGTTTTCATCTTACTTAAAAACAGGTCACAATCTGTTGAAATAAAACGTGCTATATCTCAGCCCTCAGCCTGAGACAAATAGGTGTGCCACAAAGCAGCAGTCTTGGTCCACTCCTTTTTCTTTTGTACATGAATGATTTGCCCCAAGTTTGTTATTACTCAGAATGCTGATGATACTGATGATGATGTTCCTCTGACTCAAATCCTGATGCTGTCAACACCAGCTATCGTCCGATCTTCAGCTTCTACGTGACTGGCTAGGACAGAACCAACTATTAAAGTAACCAAAAAATTAATGCATGTAATTTTATACCCCCAGAAATATGCTCTGGAGATAAGACCGAGATAAGGTCATTTTTGCCATCCTTTTTGACATCCTCTGTAGAAACCTATCTACAGACAATTGTATTGTCTAAATACAATATTTTATAGACTGCCAGGAACTGACAGGGGAAAAAAAGGGGAGAAACCTCAGGGTGAGAGAGAGAGGAGGGGATCCACACCCAGACAAGCTGGCACAAGCAAGACAGTATAGATATATATATATATATATATATATATATATACACACACACACTCACCGGCCATTTTATTAGGTACACCTGTCCAACTGCTTGTGAACACTTAATTTCTAATCAGCCAATCACATGGCGGCAACTCAGTGCATTTAGGCATGTAGACATGGTCAAGACAATCTCCTGCAATTCAAACCGAGCATCAGTATGGGGAAGAAAGGTGATTTGAGTGACTTTGAACTTGGCATGGTTGTTGGTGCCAGAAGGGCTGGTCTGAGTATTTCAGAAACTGCTGATCTACTGGGATTTTCACGCACAACCATCTCTAGGGTGTACAGAGAATGGTCCGAAAAAGAACAAATATCCAGTGAGCGGCAGTTCTGTGGGCGGAAATGCCTTGTTGATGCCAGAGGTCAGAGGAAAATGGCCAAACTGGTTCGAGCTGATAGAAACGCAACAGTGACTCAAATAACCACCCGTTACAACCAAGGTAGGCAGAAGAGCATCTCTGAACGCACAGTACATCAAACTTTGAGGCAGATGGGCTACAGCAGCAGAAGACCACGCCGGGTGCCACTCCTTTCAGCTAAGAACAGGAAACTGAGGCTACAATTTGCACAAGCTCATCGAAATTGGACAATAGAAGATTGGAAAAACGTTGCCTGGTCTGATGAGTCTCGATTTCTGCTGCGACATTGGGATGGTAGGGTCAGAATTTGGCGTCAACAACATGAAAGCATGGATCCATCCTGCCTTGTATCAAGGGTTCAGGCTGGTGGTGGTGGTGTAATGGTGTGGGGACTATTTTCTTGGCACTCTTTGGGCCCCATTCTAAAACACTTAACGAATATAAGGATAGACAGATAGATAGATAGATAGATAGATAGATAGATAGATAGACAGACAGACAGACAGACAGACAGACAGACAGACAGACAGACAGACAGACAGATAGACAGATAGACAGATAGATAGATAGATAGATAGATAGATAGATAGATAGATAGATAGATAGATAGATAGATAGATAGATAGATAGATAGATCTAGTCTCTGTACTTTTGGTATGTACAATGGCTGAAGGTAAACAAGGTTATGATCAAAGATTCCTCGTGGAGGAAGGGGGATTGCATTGTATACATCTTTCACAATTGCATACAGGAGATCTTGTCTTGTCTTTATTGTCATAAAGTTCATAAATTGGTGGTTTGTTAGAGTGGAATCCAGCATGACATGGTTAAAATCCCCTGTAACGGAAAAAAGGCTTCTGTGTGTTGTGTTGAAGCTTCACGACAGTTAAGTAGATGACGTCACACAGCGTGTACGGAGGGACTCGTGGTTGAATGTAAACCAGAACAATGGCGTGCAAGAATTCTCTCAGCAAATAATAGGGTCAGAGACTTTCTGACCCTAGCTCCAGTATGTGGCCATTCACCACTGTGAATGGGTACCGCAGATCATTTGCCTGCCCAGCCTGCTGAGCCTGCCGAGCTCGCATCAGCTCATTTTGTTTTTCTGCAGCATGGCACTCACTGGGCTGTGGGGTGAACACTAAGGGGCATGTCCCTCACCCACAAGGAAAGAAGGGGTGTGGTTTGTGCTCCTGATGGTTTTGCTGCACTTTTCCTATTTCATTAATTCTCGTATTGTCTAGTAAGAAATGAAGCAGAGAAACGACTTCATCTCTGAGTCCTTCCCTCTTTCTGCTACGAAATATATATATAATATAATATATATGTAATATGTATATGTATGTAATATAATATATATCTATAATATATATATATAGAAATATATTGTAATGACATATTCTCCTGCCTCTCACTCTGTGAGTATCAGAGCATCTCGAGCAGACCCCTGTGACACTGATCAGTATAAAGTGAATTGAAAAAGTAACTGAATGGATAGCATGCTTGTGCACTTGTCTGCCAGCTGGTCTTTATATCATCAGTAGGAAACTCAGTGTGTGTGGGAGACATAGATGCAATTAAATATCTTGGGTAAATGAATATAAATACTATATCTATTTTGGATGAGCAAACTGCACAAAAACTGCAAAAGATAGAAACAATTATTTATTAGAAGTCCAGCTATACATATGTATTATTACTTTCTCAAAGAGGTTTTTAACACTAGGCCAATAGTGTAATAACCAGCCAATAATGTAACAATAAATAACATTATTGGCAAACAATGATTACCCAGTTGGCTCAAACATTTTATTACATTATTGGCAAGTTATAACTTCACGGGCTTTATTACATTCAAAACTTCCAAAATTATTGTTATTTTCAGTTACGCGTTGGGTTGCTACTGTACTGTGTCTCATTCTTCCTTTATTGTGGTGTAAATTCTTCTCAGATAAAGGAAAGCAAAGTCTATGAAGAGCAAACTTAATCCCAACAAAGTTAAAATGTTTTTGACAGCAAGCATCAGAATTATGAGTCCAATTCATCTGCAGCAGGTTGACTGAGCTGTCGGCACTGAGGACTCCAAAATCTAATAAAACGCCAGAGGAGGGATAACCATGAACATACACACTAATAACGAAATGAGGTTTTCGATTTCATTCAAAACAAATAATAAAAAAACAACTTCCAAACTGAATACTTTTTCCCATTTTTTACCTTTGGCAGATGTTCGGACAGTCGTGATGAGTGCTGATGACGTTGAGCTGTGAACTATAATAATGACAGTCAGAAGCTCTGACTGTACAAGGGGACGCACGTCTGTTCTCTGCTCTTCAAATGTCCCGTTAAAACCCCTGCTGCGTGTGAATAAAGAGAAAAGGAAGTGGCAGTTTGGCAGCTCGAACCAAGAGTGTCACTCTCAATTGCGTCTCCTGCCAGTTGCAGACACATCGCTTGGCCAAAGAGGTCACAGGTCTGGCTCCTATTTTTCTCGACTTCTCCCTCTTTTGTTGTCACCCTCTTCCATCCATTTTGCATGACATTCCATTTCTTTGCCACCTCGACAAAGCATAACAGTCAAGGAGGAGACAGGATGATGCATGGACAACACAGGGTAGAGCCACGCTGGCACCGATAAAACATGACGCATGTCTTGTCAGATTACCCTGTGACAAAATGCCATGTCTGTGCGAAGCAGGGAAGCAGATGTCCTGGGCGCCTTCCTCTCTGGACAGAGCTGTCAAGAGTTGCTTGTGAAGGACAGTGAAGATTGTGCAGATGGAGAGAAGTCTAAGGTTCATCTTTTTTCCGTGTCAGAAATGAGTGTGACGGTAAGAAACAGTAGAGGGTGATTTAAAAAGTTTTTTTTTCTTACAGTATAACACCGGTCATCCTGACAAATGTCATGGTTGAGTGCTTTTTGTCAACAAGCAATCCACAGCATAGCACAGCCATTAAAGTTGAAATTTTTGAAAATGTTGGATAATTCGGTTTTGTGCAATACCTGTTTGATGGTGATGCTAATAAGCCTGTAAATTTGAAAACTGAAATTTATAACAAATCAAACATATGTCCCATGGCTTTGGAACTTTCATCCCGGCTAAAATTGTGCGGCCATTGCTGTGCAGCCGCTTTAAGTAAAGCCGTTTATGGATCTTTTTGGCCTTATTGCTGCTGCTGTCAATATTGTTACACAAAATATTGTTGATGCTATTGTTGAAGTTGTCGGCCATGTAGTTTTTGTCATATTTGCTGATGTGGCTATTGTTTTGTCCCTCGGTATTGTCCAGGCATAGTGGAAATGGGGCATGTTGAGCCGTTTCTACTATGGATGTCATCGGGCACCACCCCTACCATTCTGAAAAAAAACATACACAACCCTACACAGCCCGGCTTTGCCCGGCAGTTGAGTAGGTACTAGAAAAATAGTTCCCAGGTTACACATTCCAGAGTCGAGTCGTTAGAGTCGAGGTGGTACCACAGTGGAAATGGGGGAAATGAGAAAAATCTCACATTCTCACCTGCCCCACAGCTGCCACAGTATGTGTGTGTATATATACACACACACACACACACACACACACGTGTATATATATATATATATATGTATATAGCCAGCCCAGCAAGCCCTCCTCCCAATCCATCAGTTAGCCGCTCACCTGCTCACCGGTTTTCCCCCCTTCCTCCCACATTTCCCTTTTCTAGCTTTCCCCTGCTTGTTCTCAGTTTGCTTTTCTGGACATAGTTTATTGTCCTGTCTGTCCCCTTTGTTAGGTTTCCTGTCAGCCCTCCCTTAGTTACCTTCCCCCCTCTTTGGGCTACCCTGTCTGTCATCCTGTCCGTATTCCTGCCTGATAACATATTATCTCTCCGTTCCCCCTCACTCACTTGTCTGCTCTGTCCAGTATAAACCTGTCTGTAGACGTCCTGCTATCACTATCAGTAAACATCCCTGTTCATCTCATTGGTGGCTCTGTGTCTTGCATTAGGGTCCTTTCCCCTCACATGGGAAGGTTCCATTAAGGAAATTCAAGTTCCATGAGAGACGAGTCATTTTCACCCACATGAATTCCACTCACTTGACCATTTCCTCTAAATCCTGCAAATAATGTGCAGTAGATCAGCAGCTTCTGATATACTGACCAGCACTAAAACCATATCACATTTAAAGTCACGTCACTTTCATCAAGTCTAATCACCTTTCTCATCATCGCAATGCTGTTTAAACTTCACATAGCATTGCTGCTATGTTTTGCTGTTGGTTAGTATTGGGATTATGAGCAGCTGAAAACGTGAAGTAAAGTCAAAGATGTACATTTGATTGAATAATTATGCCAACAGTGCCCCCACACTATTATGTCCATGGGGAGTCACACTCTGTCACTATGACATAGCAAGTCTCTTGAATTTAAAATCATGTGTGATAGTCACCTGTGTTCCTCTGGCGTAGGGGCAGCAGCCTATCAGTCAACAAGCTTTTCTCTTCTCTCTATCTGCTCTCTGTTCCCTGTTCCAGGTCAATCATCTGATCAAGTTACAAAATATCGTAATTTTATGGATAATGGGTTAATGGAACTCAAAAACAAAACTATGCTTGTTTTTTAATAGTGTACATAGTTCACTATTTTGTGAATTAGCAGCCTAACCTTTATCTTACACCTATTATAGCTATAATGATAGATTATATTTATTTATGATTTTTTTAAATGAAGTCACCAAAAAATATATAAGTATATTTTTCTGTTTAATTTATTTTCATACAACTTTGGTATTTGGTATTAATAATCGGTGATTGAATGTGTTTCGTTAGATATTCAAACTTTCTAATTCTGGAAAATAAATACAGGAACTGCTCCACAGCAGTTTAGTGTCCAAACTGAATAAAGGTTAATGGGTTAATAGGATGAATATGCATGTGATTTGAAAAAGCTCTAAAATAATGATTTTCTATGAAACCTTTGGCACTGCCACTTTATTACTGGAGTCTGATTGTAAAAACTTTTTTCTTTTTTCTGAGAATTCTATGTTATGGCTTTTCTCGCAGCCTTTGCTGCCAGTCATTTGACCATTTTTTTCTTTATTTTACACAGTGTAGAATTTATAAAGTGAACAATGTGAAAAAGGTGAAGAATGTTAAACTGCATCCTGTGTAGAACAATGGCATTCAGTCTTTTCTTTATGCCAAAACTGCTGGACAGAACGGGAATCTATCTATCTATCTATCTATCTATCTATCTATCTATCTATCTATCTATCTATCTATCTATCTATCTATCTATCTATCTATCTATCTATCTATCTATCTATCTATCTATCTATCTATCTATCTATCTATCTATCTATCCATCTATCTATCTATCTATCTATCCATCTATCTATCTATCCATCTATCTATCTATCTGTTCATATAGATATCTATCTATCTGGTCATATGTTCTATATATAGATAGGAGATTGGGGGAGGACTGTAAACTCCAGAAAATATTTTCCAAAGCTATAGGACATATCGTTGATTTGTTATAAATGTTCCATTTTCAAATGTATTATTTAAATTTATTGTTATTTATTATTTATTATTAGTACCACCATCGATTTTTTTTTCAAGGGAAATTACCAAATTCCTTACCCATACCTATGATACCTAACACATACAATATAGCGGCTTAAATGTAAAACTTCCCACATCCTCAAAATATATCAAAGACTTCTTTCTATTGTTGTTTATTTTGATGTCTGTTATCACACACTTGCCAGGAATGGGGGATGGATTTTAAAATCAAAATCCATACTGAAACAGATGAGTTAGATGAGTTTTGTCTGTCTTGTAATCATACTTTGTTTATGTCTCCTGGGATGTGACACATTTGGAATGAGCAGTTCCAGCTTGAGGGCAACTGTGCCTCTGACACTAGTCAATGATAGACATTTGATGTTGACCTTTTAATCACACACCTTCATACTGTCAGGCAGGCGCACACATACTCAAAGCTAATGTTCAATGCTGATTTGAAGGTTAATTTAATCAGCGTTGTAACACCTGACAATACAGTCTCCATATCCATTTTGGAAAAAAAAATTAGCTCAAAAAAATACAAAACATAATAAAAACAAAAAGTGATTTCATGACAGTTGTCCCATGCAAAGCAAGGCAAGGTACCAGCCATTGCGATGCACATGCTAAATGCCAGCCTGCTCAGGCTAAGTGTCCTCCTCAAAAGGACAGAGAGACTGTGTGAGCTCTCTTATCCTCTGGCTTGATCAACAAAGCAGGTTGATGTAGAAATTTGAGCTGAAGCACAGATGCGACGGGTATAACCCTGTCAAGATGTAAAAGAACACTCAAAGTGCAGACACATAGAATGGGTCTGTGCGCACAACCTTGAATGTATCGGTCTTAAATTAGCGCTCTCTTCGCGAATGTCTTTAACACTAATTGGGATGTATAGACCTCCATCAGCCCCCAATGCTTTCTATGCGGAGCTTCAGGCTCTTCTCAAGGAGTGTGATGCGAAAAATGAAGTTATCTTGCTTGGCGATTTAAATATTAGCTGGCTTGACAAATCGAACCAGGGACAGTTAAAAGCATTATCAACTAACTTTAATTTCACTCAATTCATCAAAGGTCATACTAGACTACACTGAAAAAAAATGACTCATAAGATTTACTTAAAAAATATATCGTAAGTATTTGCAAGCAAATGATTTAGGTAAAATTTAATGCTGCAACAACTTTACTTATAGTGGTGCAGACATTAAGTAACGCATACTTAATGATATCCAAGTTTTAAGTTAGATCTCTTCAAAGAAATGAACTAAAGTCTACTTGTTTTTCAGAAGAGAAAAATAATTTTCCTCAAATTTCAAGTCAATTAGATATATCTGTAGTATTTGCTGTCATTAAGTAATTTAGTAGATTTCAATTTTTTCTTGTGCTGGACATTTTAATTAGGTAATCTTTGCCAGGTTTCTTTTCATAAATGTTACTGAGCAAGTCTCACCAATACTCTATGCATTTAATGCATTTATCACATCCCGCACAACTAAATTACAATGCAACTTAAGTGTTTAGTTTTCATTTTAAACAGTTCAACAAACAGGTACCACCAAAGTAAATCCACTACTATTGTGGATTGAATTGACTGGTTGGATTGATTGGCAGAAATCAATCCCCTGAGCAGCTTGAGCAGCACTGTTGCACCCTGGCAAAATCTCATGGCCTTCAACAGGGACGGAGACATCGACTGGATCCTCATCAGCACCATGGACGACGAGTATTTTGAGGATGTGGTTACTGGCATCACTCCCGCTGTCCTCCTGCATACGACGTACGATAAAAGAAGAATGTTATTGAGAAACAAATAATAGAATTCATGAATCATTCAAAGTGACTTCTATATGAGGGAAAAATGAACACAAGAATATCTCTATTCCTTTGTCCACTCTACATTAAATTAACTTGTGTCATTAAATTTATTTTTAAATATACCAAGGAGTCTTCAAAAAGTTTCTCTTCTTTCTCTCCAAGGTACAGTATACGGCTCCAGATAACGGTTTTATGTCTCATCTCAATGCTCTGTTTCTGTGAACAGATTAAAAACCATTGTACATACATAATACGTACATACATAGCATTGTTTTAAATGCTTGGACCCAGAGCATGCAAGGGCATTGAATCTACCAAGTGTGAGACTTGTGATACATGTGTGTATATGTGTGTGTGTAAGTGGGAAAAAAGTAGGCCCATCTCCCTGTAAACGAAACGTGAACAAACGAAACAGTCCAGGAGCGTTCTCATCTTATGTAGTATTTTCGGATTAGGGAAATAAAACTATTAAACATTTAAATAGTATGCGGAAAACAAAAGTAAAACGTACTCTCCCCCCATAGTTCATATTTTATGCTAACATAATGTTAATTTTACTTAGAAACTCTAGTTCTCCCTGGATTATACAAAAGACAAAAAATACAAATTGCATAAAAACACAATATGTCATACAAATTATTACAGTTACTTGAATAGAGTTTACTGGACTAAAAACTAAAAAAGTCACTTTTTTCCGTCTAGGTAGTTCCCCTGAAACATGCATAGATCTTGTCCTTTCCAATGAGTGTGAGAGAAAAGACGTTCGATACAGGGCTGTCAGACCACAACTTCACTCTGTTCTTGAGAAAGCTATCTAAAAATAGATTGTCTTGTACTAAAATAAACAAAATCAGAGCAGATGAGAGAACCAAGGAGGTACATTCCAAATCTGACACTAGCACTAAACAATATCAGTAGGTCTAACTATCTAACCCATGACCATATTAGTGGCAACTGTAATGCATTCTGTAATGCAATAATAACATAATTGTAATGTATGTAATGTAATATCCAAGACAGTGTCCGCATTTACTAGAAAAATTAAAGCAAAACCATCAAAAAAGAATCACCTCCCATGGTTAAATGAAACCACGCGGACATTATTGAAAACAACAAGATCATGCTCTTAAAATATCACTTCAAACAAAAAGAGTGAATGATAGACACTTATTCTCTCAGAAATAAAGTGGTAAAGGAAATTCGATAGGCAAAAGTTTTTCATTAACGTAATTAGTACTGCAAGAGGGAATCAAGGCAGGAAGTCAAAGGAGGAAGTCAAAGAGATCTTGACAAATATAGGAAATAGTATAGTGCAGAGAGAAATTTAGGGAGCTACAGCTGGAGGAGAAAGTCATCCAGGATCCAGGGGACATTGCAACAACTTTGAACAATTACTTTATTGACTCAGTTATAAACCTGACGCACAGCAACTCAGAATACCACCAATGCCACTGACCACTGAGAAACCCACTACAGGCCGTGTCATTGGTGCTGTTTTCATTGATCTCAGAAAAGCGTTTGACACCATTATCCACCAGATACTGTTGACTAAACTGTCTGACTGTTTTAACTCTTCCCCAGGTACTCTGAATTGGATCAAATCATACATATCTGTAGGATACGTAACATCACATAACAATACTCTTGGGGTATCACAGGGGTCAGTGCTAGGTCCACTGCTTTTCAGTTTGTTCATAAATGATCTGCAAAGCTGCTGTCCTCTGAATGTCTCCTGCCAAATGTACGCCAACGATGCTGTTCTGTATGTCCATGCAAATAATTAAACTTCTGCGCGGGAATTGACAGATGCAATGACAAATGTGTACAACTGGCTTGAAAAATCCCAACTATACTTGAACATGTCCAAAATTGTGTGTATGCCATGTTTGCTCAGAAAGAGCAAATACTGACAATGATCCGAATGTTTCCCTATGAGGTAAAACAATCAAGGTGGTACAAAAGGTTAAATGCTTAGGAATCACTCTTGACTCTCTCTAGGTTTAACCTATCCAACTTCAGGTTTATTAGAAACAACCTAACTCCTGAGGCAGCAAAATTTTGACACTATGACCATGTCACACATGTCCTATTGTGTAATAACTTGGACATCGGCTTGTAAGATGACACATGAGCCGATTGAAATAATTTAGAAACCGGCTCTGAAAGTACTAGATAAAAAACACAAAAATATCATCACTGTCAGTTATTAAAAGAATATAAGTGCTTAAACTTAAAGGCATCTTGATTCACAAAAATCTTCCATGGCAAAGCACCTCCTCCATTGCAAGAATTTATTTATCAAAAAAAAGGGATATCTAATGGACATAGTTATGGTATTTGAACATATGACTCGCTGTAATAGCTCATGCCATTTCACATTAAACTAATGATACGTAGACTAGAGCCCTGAGACAAATGTCTTAAACAAAACTGTCACACCAAAATACCTTTGACAGCTGTGCCAGGCAAAAGCAGCTCACTGCATCAGAGCAGCAGGACAACCTGCCTCTCTTGTCTTTGTATCTTTTCCACCACTCTCTTCTTTGTGCTATTGCTGAATTAAATGTTTTGTGCCACCTCGAGGAATTTTAGTACAGAGTGAAAACTAGCGCACAGTGTCAGAGTCAGGTTTTGTCCTGCCTTTAAGAGAAAACTTCTCATTTTAAAATATGCACTTGCACAAATATTTTATGTAAGTCATAGTTCTTTTCAAATTAGCACCATAAATATTTTTGTTTGATATTTAGGCAAAAGTGACTGGTTTGGTGTGGACAAAAGATCAAATTGGTGAGGCTGTCAACACATCCTGACTTTGGTTAGTGCATGAATGAACAGCAATCACATCACAAATCATAACAATCCAACTGACTTTGTCTCTTGCCACATATCAAGAAGAAAAGAGCAATGAGACTCAAAGCTTGTTCGTGTGCTGTGTTTTGTGGGAATATTTTAAAGCATTAAGATAGTTTGGACAAGACATTCGATGCAATAGATAGATAGATTCAGTTAACACTGCCACTTTCAGGAGGTATATATATGTCCATGTTCTTTCGAAACATCCTCCTCTATTTTATAGTAATTTAGTCTTCTTAACTACATAGTCTCTCCTCGCTCAACTGTCTGTCTGCATTGTCAGTTACTCTTATGTGATTAGTCTGATGGACTTGATGCTCATCACTCTGTCAGACTCGGTTTGCCTTTCATTAATCTGGGCCTCTCCACCACACTCACACAAATCACATTGACATCCCAACTCCTCAGATCCACAGAGCAATTTAACTGATCTTCATTAGAGTGATGACAAGAGCTGATGGGAGTTATGTGGAGTGCAGTAGGAGGACTATTGTCTCTTCTCTTCTATTGGTTGCCCCTCCTGTCCTCCTCCTTCGTTCCCCCATCAATGCCAACTTTTGCTGTAGGACAACTCAGATGTGGTCATAAGACAGCATAGTCTGAAAGTATATTCAAGACAAAGGAACAATATCTGATTTATTTACTAACACATAAAGCAACTGAGAAGAATTTTGCATCTTATATCATAAATAATAGACTTGGGCTGATCCACAGCCTCTTCACTGCTCACTTCTAATAGCCGCTACAATAATCATCCAAGCAAAAGTCGGATCGTTCAGCCCACTTAATGTATTTACTCATTAACACCCAAATTTGGTTATCTCCCTAACACCCACAATCATCCTCACTCCAAAAGCCAAAGCCAAAAACATTCATCAACAGTTATGCCCATGGGATAATTCTAGATCTGAAAAGATATTTGAAAAACTCGAGAGAAAGCTAAACCTTTTTCATTTGCATTTTTACTGCCCAGATACCACGCGAGTCAACACTTGAGTTCTCCCACAACTGTTTACAATGTAGACTACTACATTGTAGTAGAGCAGGAGCAAGGCTGAGCCTATAATAAGGTTGTATAAGTGGACAGGTTTGGGACACAGAGTGTGTGTGTGTGTGTGTGTGTGTGTGTGTGTGTGTGTGTGTGTGTGTGTGTGTGTGTGTGTGTGTGTGTGTGTGTATTAATCTGTTCCTGGGTGGGAGGAACTGAAGCGAGATGATGAGATTTAAGTGTTAATGGGTGTGTTGCACGCCTTTGCTGAGAGAGTGAGCGTTGTCTGCGGCTGGACGAGTAGCCGTCACCATAGGAACCTGGACCTCTCTGGCCTCAAGTCATGCAGTCAGTCGTGATAAGCAAAGCCATTAAACAGAGAGAGCATGATGTTCACCGACATAACGACCAAGATGGGTGGAAATCTGAGAAGTAAATGTGTGTGCCTCTCATTTACTGTATGCATATACACACAGAGACATCGTCATGACACGGCATGGAGCCGGAACCATGAAAACTCTGATAGCATCAACACTTGCAAATAATATTGCCTACTGTGCAGAATAGCACCTATGCGTCTCTGCATAAGCGTAAGATCAGTTTCAGTTTTTTTCCAAGGGACAGTCGTGGAGTGCAGGTGTATGTGCCAGATCTGATGTTCCTGCCAGGGTGCCTGATGGCAATAAAGCCCCTATGGTAATCAGCCAATTCTGCCTGCTGTTGCAGTGTGTCTGCCTCCTTCTCCAGTGGCTTGTTTCAGAAACATCTGGTGCTTTAAATGCAGCACACGCCACCTGCCAGTCACCTCGCAGGCACTGAGCGTCTCATAGTCGCCAGGAATATGTAGACAAATTGTGATTTTATGTTTTCTCTGTGTTTCTGCAGCAGCGCTTTCTGTGTAAACTATTAGCCAATATAATGTTGGGCAACAACAGGGAGGCCAAAAAGGCCAATAATAATAATTTTCTTTCGATTTTTGATTTGTTAATAAATAAAAGCAGAAGATTAACATCACAATTAATTTAATTACACAAGCACAAAGCATTAACATCTCTGTTGTGTGTCTTTTTAATCAAATAACATAAAATAAAAAACTGTAGTGCAAACAATGCCCTTTTAATCTTGTTCAAAGATTCTGTACCAGTAGATAATAGTCCTCTTAAGTTAGGAAACAAGTATGCATAATCGAAAGAGCAAGTTATACATTTACACATCAATGCATTTTACATAGACCTGAGTTTTAAATGTCTCTCACTCAATCAACAAGAACAAGGCAGCATTTACAAATGACAAGAAAATGAAAATAGATGTATAAAGAAAACCATTAAAACAAGGAATGAAAGTTTAGTTGTTTGGCAGGTTTGTTTGGGGAGTTTTCCCAGTAATGTGGCTGTTCTGATGGAAAAATTACAAATTTAAAAGGGCAATTGGAAATCTAGACAAAGCTACAAATACAACAGAAAAAATGGTTGAACATGCAGTCTACAAGCAAATACGACACAAAATAAATACAATTAAGTCTTTCATTAATTTCAAGTCAAAAGATATTGTTGCTCATTACCAAAAAGTGAAGGAGGCAACACATCAGAAACATTTATGATTCTTTGACCCATAACACAAAAAAAAAGAATTGGATAGATGAACTTGTGCTGACATTCTCATCATTCATGGCATTTAATGCAATGGTACACTTTCAATTGTTCTCTCTGTTTATAATCTTTGTCAACTGCTACTCAAATGAGTTTAAAAGGATTAATACTGTTCAGTGTAATTTAGTGTCTCTCTTGTTCACACAAATAAAGTAGATGATCCTCTGGAGACTTCCCATGGCTCTTGCTGAGATGAAGCTTAATGGCATGCTTAGTGGCAAATTTACGAACACAGAGTTGACAGTGATACACTGTCCCATTGGTACTGCAGTCATCTTTTGATTTTGGAGTAAGGTGGAACTCCAGCGGCAATAATTTCTCACTGAGACTCTGGGAGTCTTTGACAGTCAGTTTGGAGGACAGCTTTGCCAGGTCTGCAACTTTGAATCCTAAATGGCCTTCCAAGTGTTGCACATATGCCACTGGGGTTCTGATCTGTGAGACACAGTCACTACAGAAGAATGTAGGTTGACCGGAATCAATGTTCTTGAGAAACTTGGTTCTACCGGTCCTCCTTAGCTGGTACTTGACGTTAGCCAGCCAATGGCTGATGGTGGTCATAGAGAGGCCTGTGAAACGAGACACATGCATTCTCTCCTGTGGGCTGAGGTCACTGATAATGTACTTTGCCTCTGATGTCTGCCTCAAGCTCAAGGCAAAGTGTGCCTGCAGGAGAAGGAGGTGCTGGGGGTTCCAGTTTGAGTGACGACCTTTGCGTTTGTGGCCTTGCAGGGGTGAATCAATGTCATGAGAAGAGCTTTTTATCTCTACTTTATCTGTGACCCAGGTCTGGGAGAGAATCTTGGGGACATGGGGGGACTGTGTCAGGTTTCTCAGCATGAGTGATATGTCGGATAAAGCATTTCCATGTGGAGGGCTGCTGGATGAGTTAGGACAGAACATAGTTGACTTTGCAGGAGAGACAACAGGGGAAGCCGCGGAAATTGAGGGTGAGGCCATCGGAGAGGAGATAGATTTTTCTCTTGTATTTTGCCCTTTTGTGAGATCCATCGGCTGGTCATCAGTGGGCTGACAAAACCTATCATCATTTCCTGTCTCCAGCTTTTCGGTCTGCGATCGGGAAGCTGCCACAGCGACTTGTTCAGCCATGTTATTGTTAGGACTGGGGAACAGGCTCTCCGGATCCTGGGTTTTCAAAGTGGACTTCGCAGCCTTCCCCAAATGAATGTTCAATACTGACTGGAGAGCCCTGAGAGGGTTCATGAATGGCTGCTGTGGAGGTCTATGGCCAGCGTTGATGGTAGCACGACATCTCCCCAGCTCAGAGAGGGCTGGGGATTTAACTGCCTCCGGTACTGGGGATGCTCTATTGGCATGGCTCCCACTATCACTACTATCTGGGGTGACTGCCCTCCATTCCCCTGGTGAGTTGACACTTTCTCCCTTAGACAGCTCTCGAACCTCAATACTATAGTCAGAGTTGTGGTCCTCAATTTTAGGAGATATATGCTCAACCCTCTGCTCTTCTTTTGCTATTTTACCATTCACTCCCATTGCATGGAAGGTATTGTTATAAAAGGGAGGAGAGCGACTTAGTGGTGGGGAAATCGAGAGCTGACTCTTACTTAGGGAAGACACAATGTCATCCTGCCCACTGAACAACTTTTGCACATTTTTTTTCTCCATACTGCCCTGTTGTAACTTCAGGACACTGGGAAACTGGTAGGCTGCGTGGATACTAGGATACCCTCCACAGCTAGGATTGCTATTCTGCGCCTTGTTGATGGCTGATGTCACGGTATTTTCAAGTGATTTAAGAATATCAAAGCCACCTTTAGGGCTCTTTTTTATGTCTGAGGGGTCATTTTTTTTATTTTTCTGGGGATCATCCTTTTGCCCATTCGAAACTGAAACTCTCATGCCATGTTCAAATTGCTCTGCATTGCAACATTTCTCTGCACCCTTCTCCTTTTTCATCTTAATGGGTGAGGGAACAGAAGGAGTGCTAAGAGTTTGAAGAGACTGAGGAGACAAAGTGGAGGAGGATATGAGTGGAACAGTCTGGATCTTCTGATCAGTAGGTGAAGCATCCTTCGGTGGTTTGAGGGAAGTAACCTCAGGAGGTGCTTTCTTCTTTCCAACAGAGCTGCTCCCCCTAAGGAAATGTCCTGTCAGTAACATGTGGGTCCTCAGCTCTTGCAGTGTATTATGGGAGCTCCCACAGTCCATACACTTCAGGATGTGAAATTTGTTGAATTCAAATTGCCAAGCATAGCTGGCACCATTCTGGTGTCCATAGCGGTTGTTTGGAGAGGTGTAGGTATTGACGGGGAATTTCTGTGATAGTTCATTCTGTGGGTGCCTAGCTTTGTGGGTTCCCTCTTCAGAATTAGATGAACTGTTTAATTCCAAGCCCGCTGGAACCTTTTTCTTAGAAGACATGATTTTGGATGCCACAGGGGCCATGGGCTCCTTTAGAGGCACTTTCTGGTAGTGTTTGGTCTTGATCATGTGGACACTGAGGTCCTGAAGGGATTCAAATGAGTGACCACAGTACATACACCTTAGAACTTTCTGGGCGTCCTCCTTTCCCTCCATCTCTAACAGAGACCTCTTTCTTGGTTTCGACCACCTCTTCTCACCATTTCCTTCCCTGTCTGGGTTGTCATCATGGTAGTGGCCAGTATCATTCATGTGAACTGTAAGCTCCACCAAGGTATCGTACGCATCATTGCAGCGCTTACATCGGAATTTACTGGCTCCGTTGAAGACTGACCCAAACAGCTTTGGGTTCTGCCTGTGGAGTTGGACTGTGCTGAAAAGACTGTGCTCAGACTGAAAAGGGTGATGGCTGTGTGGAGGATGCTGTTGGAGTGTCTTTGCCACTGCTGACTGGTGCCAGTCATAGCTGGTGCTACTGCAGCTGCTGCTGCTACTAGTGCTGTTGCTACAAGTTGACTTTTCTATGCAAACAAAAGATTGAGACTGTGGCAGTGTGGGCTTAAAGTTTAATGGTGGCAATAATGTGCTGCTTAAGAAGTTGGAATAGATAGCTTTCATTTGTTCTAAGGTGTCCATGCCAATGAGATGTGTGTCACCATTCAAGGAGGTTTCACTCAAATTGTCCTCAGGTTTTCTATAGGGGCTCCCAAAGTCTACAAGTTGGTCACTGGTTTCACTCACACATGACTCACTGTCCAGCTCTCGGCCTGCGAGCTCAATGGCCTTAGTTACTTCCTGTGCACATGTTTGCTCCCTGGCAGGATCTAGACTATGCGGTGCAAAATCATCTTTCAGTGGAGGGTCATTCTGAAAGGCTGAGGGCAGTTCATCTGTGTCCTCATCCTCCTCCACACTGCGTTTCGTCACCTCCATGGGAGAATAGGCTGCAAGGAGAATGGAGACAAAGACAGATGAGTAAAAATCCACATAATGCACTTTTAGAATAACTGGTGAAAAAGTTTCCCTGCTATTTGTGCCTGAGGACACCCAGGGATAAATGAGGAATCTTTGAGCGAGCCTTTAAAGCTGAGCTAAGAAATTACACCATTTCACCTCATGAGGTGTGTTATTTTCCTTTAGGAGAAGCTTTATTTTTAGACAACTCAAGCAACATGGAATGCCTCCTCTTATCTTACCACTTCAATTGGAAGAATACAGAACATAAATATGCCAACAATAATGTGCCATTTTATCTTAAGGGCACAACAGCTTGAAATGAAAACTTAATCTGAAATTAATAATGCCCACTTCTTCTCCTCTGGGGTAATAAATGAGTTTGATCAACCTCCATCTGTCAGTTGATATGTCTGATGCCCCTTCATCTGTTTGTTCTCTCATTATATGCACATGTGTGTGCACACACTGGAATAATTAAAATCAGAATAGTATGGGAAGAGATACAAAATGTTGTTGAGGGAATTTTTAAATCTTAGTGTCATTTGGACTACTTAGTTTTTATTTGCTTAACTTATGAAATATACTCCGGGTTCAAGTTGCATCCCATTTTTTTGTTTCCTGCTGTGTGATCATGCTTATCCATAAAACTATTCAATTTAAGTAGGGAAATGATCAATAAAATTCATGTGACATGAGGCCAGTAATTACAGTAGAGTGAACTCTGCAGAATAACACAGAAAGGTCTCATTTGACACTTGGGACATTGCACATTCATTTTTGAGCACGTGGAGACAAATAGGCAAACAGAATATGTAACCACACTCACTTAACATTTCATTCCAAATTGACCTATACAAAAGTGTCATAGCTGAAATCGTTCTAATTTCCGGTGCTAACAGCCCCTCTCTAAGCAGCCATGGGGCCTGGACTCATCTGATTTGGGCCCTGGAGGCAAAGTCAGCAGGCAGCCCAACTAAAAAGCCAGCTTAATCGAGGCCTGGCAGGTGTGGCTCACTCACAATCCTCCCAATGATTTCGCTTGTCAGTGGGTATGCATTGCCTGTCATTCTCCTCAGATAGGTTCAGACAGCCCTGATCAAAAAGTGTCATTGGACTACTGTGTGCTTGGCAGTCACTGGCACGTCGTTTACAAAAGGTGTCATGCAGGATTTAAATAAAATGACATGATCACTTCCCCTGCCCCACATGTCCTGAGAGCAATTATGATAATGTTAATGTAGTGGTGAGGGAATGGACTGGAAGGGGCTCACAATGGGCTTACACAGTAGGGGCATCTCCCTATCAAATGAATTCTCGTTCATTTTAGACAGGTCTGACTAGGAAGAGCCAGTTGCCTTGACACACAGCTTGAACAAATTGTTAGGTTACCTTGTTCTTTAAGAGAAAAAAATAAAAATATTTCTTCACAATGTCAAGATATTTCGTCAAACTACTGCTCCAGTACATCCAATTGGACATTGACATTACGATGTGCAAGTCTCCCTAGGCTTCTCGCTGGATCTTTAAGTGACAAATAGTATGGATGGCAACCAATCGGAGTTGCACTCTGTCACATCCAGTAGTAAGGCCCCAGAGGAGATGTATAAGGGCCTGTCATACATATGCTTATAAGGTACTTTTGGCAAAAGATGCAAAAACATATTCTTCATCACTTCTTTTCATCTCTGTCCAAGTTCCCATTCTGTGCCATGAGTCAGTCTGCTTCAAGACCTCCACAATCATATCTGTCCCTAAAAGACCAAGAAGCAAAAGACTTGAGGATATCAGCTGCCTCACCTGAATAGTCTGGTTCAATGTATCAAAGACGACCACGGTGCACTTCTACACAACTGTCACGGGGTCCATCCCCAACACCTCCATAACCACATGGTACAGCATAGCATTTGCACTTCAGAGTAGCTGATATGGTACAGAATCTGCTCCTACATAATCACCTATTCAGTTCGAGGTCTCTGAGAGGACTGAAAAGATTGTTTTTTGATACCAACCAGGCTTATCAGGACCAAAACCTCACACCCAGCTGGGGTGGGGTTTTGTTTATGTGTCCCAGCTGGACACATAAACAAGACCAGAGACTTATCAGTCACTTACTGTTTATCTGTGCTTGTGCTAATCAAACAATTTGTCTTCATTGTCTTTTGCATAATCAGTAAATCTAACGCGTTGTTATTTAGTGGGAACTTGGAGATCCATCCACTTCTGATTATTTGCATCTTATAGGGTTTGTAGGGTTTTGTAATTTATTTTTAATTTTTAATTTGATGTGTATCTTTTAATGTTGCTTTTTGATATCCCTGTGTTTTAATTGTTACAGCTTCAAATCTTTTCATGAATCACCTAATTGATGTATGGCTAGGAACTGCACTGGCAATGTTCCTGCAGTAACATCTCTTTCACTAAGGCTGGACACACATTCCCCAACACAACTTCATCCACCTGCCCATTCCTACACTACTCTAACACTAAGGACAGCTGCACTACATTTCGACTGCATCTAATATGTGTGTATGTCTTATGTGTTTTTGTGTAATGTAATGGATGCTACAGTATAGGATGTAATTTCTTACAGGATAATAAAAGTATCTATCTATCTATCTATCTATCTATCTATCTATCTAGTCATAAAACTACAGCCATATATTGCATTGTTGATTTGTCACTAAGTCTACACTGCATGGATAGTGGGAGAGAGGTCCTAAAGGACCAGATGTAACACCTACATAGTCTAGCCAGGCTCCTAGGCAATTTAAAATGTGAAACAAAAACCATTAGGCCTGAGCACTATCTGTTAATTTAATCCCCACTGATTATCCATCACTCAGGGTGACAATCAGAACCAATTATTCTCCTTGGTTTGACTGACAATGGAGGTGATTTATCAAGCTAATAAAAGGTTATGGGAGCATGATAACCCTCATAATAAAACAAGGAGGGAAAGTGAACGCTATGCAGATACAATTCTAACAGATGTGGTGTAGGTTATGCTATTGCCAAAATCATTAAATATCCAAAATTCGCAACCTTATGCCAGTTGTAGAGCTATTATATTCTGCCACACTTGCACATGCATATAGATACAAAGAATGAGGTAAGGCAAGAGGCATTTCTGCCTCTACAATTTAAGAACAATCATCTCAAGAAATACTTCAGCGCTTTTCTCATCATTGGGAACAACCAACATATTATCAGTTCCAGCTCCTCATACTCAAAGAAACTCCCACTTCTATGCAGATGATAACCTACCTTGCCAGCAAACCCACCATTTATGCAGTGCAGTTATGTGCACCCCTGTTAAGTTTGTCTTTATGCCACTGTCTCCATGCCCCCCCCCACCCCCATTAGCTCCCCCTTTACCTCATTGTTGCAACTCACGTTCTTATGTTGTATATGTTGGTGTTACTAAGGTATTTTTTTGCTCCCACTTTGTTCTCTCTCAAGAGCACAGTCCGGAATGCCTTTTGTCTCTCCTCGCTTCCCCCAAATTGCACAGCTCTCTTCTAGATGGGTCAGACAAAATGTGGTTGAGAAGACCCCTGATGAGAAGTGCCCATGATAAGAGGAAGTCTGAACAGGCCAATATAGGCTTTGGGGTAGGGATATAATGAAATTGTCCATGTAGAAACTGACAGAGCAATGATGTTCTATAAATATATGAAACACACAATGAGACTGTGGCTGTATATTGTGTAGTATCTCTATATCAATTCACACTGTATAGAGCATACTACAAAGAAATATTTTTTAATCATGAAACTTCCATGACTGGATGACATGGCCCACCTCAAAAGCTGTTGGTGACAACAAGGGAGAGTTCATTACAATAAAGTGAGAGATAATGTATAGCAAAGAACTTTAACATAGCAAATAAGACAACATCTATCTATAGCCCATGCAATGATAGGTTTCTCAATTGACAAAAAAGACTTATAGAAACCATGATGCAAACTAAGGAAAGTAAGTCTTGTGATTGGGGCACTGGAACAGACTACCAACCTGTGCTGACAAACAAACCCACAGCCTTAGAGGGCACTGCCAAAAGTAGGTGGGTGGTAAGCACATCTCTGTTTGATATATATGGAGAAGGGATAGCACTGAAGAGATAAACACAATATACAGATGATCCGTGCGAAGCTGGAAACAAAGTGTATTGTTGTGAGTGGACTACCCAAATTGGAAAGAGAAGTTATTATCAGTCAGGATGGTGCTGTTTTGTAGACATGGAGGATCCAGTGTTTAGGTGCATCGAGGGTAGATGATACAAATATCTTGCTCCTACACCAAGCCCTTGGTCACCCAAAGAAGCCTGGAAGCCCTCTGAGGATCACATTCTTTGACTTCGCCAGTACTTTCAATACCATCCAGCCTCTGCTTCTGAGGGAAAAAATGGGGCTCATGGGTGTAGATAAACACCCTGTATACTGGATCTAGTTAAACTCACCAACCAGTATGTGAGGTCAAAGAACTGTGTCTCAGACAGGGGTGTAACAACTAATCAATAAAATCGCTAAAAATCAATTACTAAATTCGTCTGCAACGAATTTGATTATCGATTCGTTGGGCAGCGATTAATTTGGCTCGCAGAGTGTTAGCGTGTTAGCTGCAAATTATGTAAAGTCGATCTTGCATGGCACAGGAGCACCACAGTCATGCGAGAACATTTGAAGAGATAACATGTTGGAGTCTTGGATGATGACAGCAGGGGGGCTCGGCCGGGTAAGTTATCTTAAGCTACTACAAAATCTTCATCTTGATCTTCATTTAACAAAAGATTAGACTTTGCGCAGTGTTTTGAAGTGATGAAACGTTCATCTCACAGCAATAAGTTCGCTCGCCATCCATCTCAACAAGAATGCCCGGTTAACAACGTATTACAAGTTTGACGTGAGTTAGTGGCTAAACTATGCTTGTCATGCTGGATGGAGAGCAACCAGTCGGTATCAACGTTAGATAAAGCAAACAACGTTAGATAAACCAAATGACGTGTCCCTTACCTACAGGGAAACACACACACACACACGCTCACATCGCGCTCGCATGCGTGTGTGTATCATCTGTTATACGACAAAAAAAACTCGCCTGTACTTGCCCTGATTAAGCATTAACTAAAACAAACAGAAATGTTATGAAAATTAATACTTGAGCTTAAAGCATACTCTTACAGTCTTTCTTATCTCAGACCAAAACAACTCAGAATGAGTGGCTTCATGGTGGCAAGTAATGCAACATGCACCCCACAGCAAGCAGCTCTTTGGACAGATGGCATCTTGAACATGCTTGTGACTGACTGTGACAAAGAGCACCTGGTTTGCACATGCACAAGCACTTAGAACAACAGCTCTTCATTGAACATTTGCACAATACACTTTAACACATTATATTTTGCACTTTGAAGAAATATAGTTGTTTTTTTATATAGAATATTTCTGACTGTATTTATTGCCCTGGTTATTGCCTTCGATAGGTGCTGTGTAGGCCACACAGTTTCACCTATAGGAGAGGGACATAAGTGTGTTTGAGAAATGTGTTAACTGATTGAACTAGATAAGGGCATGTGTATTGGGTTTCTCACAAGGCATGTGCAGTGATGAGGTGTATTCTGTACTCACCAGTCCTTGTGTTTCAGCAAAAGGCTTTCCAGACTGGAGGCTCTGGTGTTGTACTCCCTGAGCCAACCAGGTGAAGACTAGGTGCAGGGAGATGTATGTGTGTGTGTAGTCTGATGAATGTCTTAAGAATGTATGGTTGAATGGGGTGTTTTGTAGATATTCAGCTTCCACTGTGAGAATAGGTCGCTGGGTGGTGGCTCGAATCTTCCAGCCTCAGGGCAAAAGACACTCCTTAAAAGGCCCCATTTTAAAAACTGGAGTGAGAGAGGTTGCTGGGCTGAAATCCTGGATTCCCAAAATGGCAAATAAAACCTTGTCCTGTGTCATACCCTGAACCTGCCTTGAGTGCATTCTTGCTGTGTCATCCAGCCGCAATTGTGGTCATGCTCACACTGACATGAGGCCTGTATCCATGGTAGAGGATGATGCCTTCAAAACCATGATCCACGCCCTACAACCTAGTTACACTCTGCCCTCAAGGACCCATTTAACAAAGCTGATAGAGAAAAAATATCAAGAGACAGTCCAGGAGGTGATGACTTGCCTTAACACCATGTCTGAGTGGTTGGAGGAAGTAGTAGCCAGGTTTAAAATTCCTCCTTGCAAGATCATTGCCATTGTGCATAACAATGGGGCCAAAGTTGTGGCGGCAGCAAACACACTGGAAGAGAAGCATGGGTGGTTCTCTGTGCGCTGCCCAGGCCATACCTTGCAACTTGTGATCCACACTATACTGAAGCACCCAAGCATCGAGAAGGCCGCCGGGGCAGCAAGATGTCTTGTGGAACATTTTTAAAAAGTTAAAAGAAATACAGAAACAAATGGGCCCATCTGAGCAAGTAAAAAAGCTTGTGCAGGATGTAAGCACCAGGTGGAATAGCACATACTATATGATTGGGTGACTGATGACTGAGCAAAGATGGCCTGTAACAGCAACACTTTCTGACCCCTCTGTCACACAGACGGGCAATAGGTACCTGGATTTGAAAGCAGATCAGTGGAGCTTGCTGGAAGAGCTTTCCACAGCTCTTCAGCCTTTTGAATGTGCCACTGTCTTCATGAGTGCAGAGAAATACATAACCATCTCTGCAGCAGGCAACATAGTTTCTAAGAAGAGAGCCAGCCTTAGCCAGGAGCATGTGTACTGGCAAAGTTTTTGTAGAAGTAGAAATAGGGGCGTGGGAGTGACTGACTGACTTGCTGTGTGAGTTAATGTGTTTGTGTGTGTGTAAGATGCATGAACAATCCACATTTGTATGTTTTTTGTATTAGTACATGGCCTGTTGTGTAAGCTCTCTTGTGTAGCAAAGCCATGTTTGTGTTTTAGGTTTATCTTTTTTATTATTTACATTTTTAATTTATTATTAGTTCAACGGCTCTGGGCCATTCAAGTGTTTTGCTCTAATATTGTTTATTTGGAATAACATTCTGGTTTTGAGCAAAATTGGCTGGATCAAACTGAGAACCAACTCGTCTCCTCTTCCATACGCTGTAAATGAAATGTATGCTTTTTTTAGCCGATTTATCAATAAAAATAAATAATTGACAGATTAATCGATTATCAAAATAATCGTTAGTTGCAGCCCTAGTCTCAGAAATGGTCTGTAGCACTGGGGCCTGTCAGGCAATGGTCCTGGCTCCACTGCTGCTGTTCACACTTTGCACTGCGAACTGTGATTCCACACAGTTCTGACAACTGCCCCCTGCAAAATAAGTGACTGATCTGTGTGATATGGGACTGCAGTAGTCACCAAAAGAGGACTCCTGCAATGATGATCAAGAAAACGCGATTAGTTGTGTGTATGCATGCATACATGCGTGTGCTCATGCATGCGTGTGTGTGCATGCCCATTAATATCCACTGGGCTGTGGTCATGTCCTGCCCCTGCAATACTAGTGTCCAGCAGCAGAGCAAGCGCTCAGCCATCCATCACACAGTGAGTGTCTATCTGAGGCTGTCCATGCTTCGTCTCCTCATCCTGCTTCTCCGGTTTTATCAATTCAGGCCTGGTTCAAATAATATTCTTTATGATATACAAGCCTGCTAGTCATCCTTACTCTAATTTTTAAAATAACCATCCATCTATGAGAGAGCCTGTTCAAGGTACAGGTGCAAAAGGCAAATCAGGATAACTTTAAGGCCAGGCTACTGCATGACAGACACACACACATACACACATTCCTCTGTCTCTCTCCACTGGCTCGTCATTCTTTGTTCGTCTCAGGCCACTCTATATTGTTTCCCATCTTATACTCTCTCTTGCTCTTCTCTGCCCCCTTCCACCTCCCCTCTCTGTGTCTGCTCAAGCCCGTTTGATAAATGACACACATCGTTGTGTCAGAAGGAAAAGGAGGGTCTGTGATAAATGACTTTGTTGAAAAAGAAATCATCTCTCTGGCATGACCAGGCTATATCTCTCCTTGCTCCGGTTTCAAAAAGACTAAGGACAGAAGCAGCTCAGTTTCCCACAAAAAGACAACACAACCAACCAGATGCACCGTTTGCACCGAATGCATCGGATATATCCCTCAACGCCCCGAGGCACAATTGAACAATCCATGTTGCTCCACGTTAGCCTAATAGTTCTTTAGATATCAGCACAAATGTCATTTTTCGACCATAGTGCTGCCCCTTGTGGCCAAACGTACAATCCAAAATGCATGAAAATCTTATCAGTTCTTCCTCTATGAGTGATGAATCTGTCTGCCAAATATCAAAATTCAAATCCAAATGGTGTTCGAGTTACAAGCAAGTACTTCAAGAACAATGCAGAAAAATGAATATACAGTATATAGACTGAAACTCCATGAAATGGTTAAATGACCCAAGCAACAACCAGGTGCTGTAACCAAGTTGAATACACTGACTAAATAACTAAAACCTTTCTGCACTCATTTTAGACAGGTTGCCGTACGGATGTTGTATCAACAATGCACACAGCTGCAGCTGCTGCTATAACTATTCATGCTGACATCAGACCTATTCTGCAGTGCTGTGTCCGGACAGTGCCTGAATACTGGACTGAACTGGTTAAATGAATAGGTTATACCTCAACCTCAACGTGTGCATCAATTTTATTTCACTTGGAACGTGGTGGTTTTATGCTCTCTCATTTTTGAATTGCCTCTGATCTAACTGCCCCTGCTTCTCTCCGCTCTTTGTTATGTCCGCACTACCTGCTCCTTCTCTTCTTCCTCCCCCTCTGTCTTCTTTCAATCTTCTCTCACATTCTTTCTTTAACAGTGCACTGTGGCACTGTTATCGTTACATAGATGGGGGTTTTGCAGTCCGGGCTTGATGCAAAGACAATAAGTCACCTGTCAATACCTTTGGGAGAGCACTCTGTCAACCCTGCTCCTTCCGCCAGGACTCATAGCCTCATTAGGTATAGACTTATCAGACACTTAGATCACAGACATGACTCAACCTCACTGGTATTCTGACACAGCACTTTTATCAGGAGCATGGGTCTGTACAGCCAAAAGATCTGTCATGCTCACAAACAATGCCACTGGATGTTTATTTTTGTGAAGCTGAGTTTAACATCCAAACTGGGTTCTTTCCACAGCATCTGCAGAATCATAGCTTTCACACAACATACACACAACAGGAAGGCAGATGTGAAAACGCCTTCATTCATTCAACGTGCTGTTTTCACAACCCAAACCTAACGCCTCAAAAGCACTAAGACATTTTAGTGTAAGACAGAAAATAGTTACAGTATTGGCAGATTACAGCAAAGGGCTTACGGTTAGGCGTCCTTTTTCCAGTATCGCAAGCCAAACCACACAGAAAGGCACACAGTCACACCCTTTCAGAGCCAACAAATCAGAGAGTGAGTGCTCAGACAGGAGTCACAGCTGGCAGTCTGGCAATCTGGTTCTAGAGCCTGGTCCCGATCAGACTAACTCCCAATGCCTCTCCCTCTGTGAGGGACTTCAGTGATGTTCCTATGAGAGAACCTCTTTGGATACTGTACACAGTGGCAGTACTCAGCAGACATACTGTGTAGGTCAGACATTACAGTGTAGCAGCAATGTCTGTGAGGACATGCAGTAAAGCTGAAGCCAACTTCTTGTTAAGTCGGCATTGTTTGAACTCTGCATCAGTTTAACTTTAAGTGCCAAACCTTGGGGAAAATCAACTAAGAAACAAAGAGTTAAGGGTCTTGTTTGCTTGGTCTTTTACAGGGCCAGCTGCCAGACCTGACCCAGGTATGCAGGCCAATCTGTCACCTGTTATGGACAATTGAGTTATAGCAAGACCAAAGGCAAGAAGCTTTGTGTAACATCAAGTTGATTACATCAAAGTGATGACAAGCCTGATTGGGCCGGGCACCCCCAACTTGTCATCTCCAATATCATGAACAGTCAAAACTCCATCAGCCTCTGGGCTAATTAGGCCTAAGCAAATAAAACAAGCAAAACAAGTTACTGCTCAGAGATAAATTAGTTCAGACAGAGCATTGATAGAGAGTATGAGAGGCTGATAGCATGTGCGTAGTGAGAAAATTAGAAAATTAAGCAACCACGTGCTGTGTGTGCAGGGGGTGGGTGGGGGGTGTTGCCAGGGGTGGGGAAGGGTGCAGTTTTGGGCAAGTCTCAAAGTTGTAGTGGGCTAACCCACAATATCCTTAATCAGGGCCCATTGTGAAAGAGAGCAATCAATTCATCTCCACCTTTTGTGTGCCACTGAGCATTTGGCAACTTTATTACTTGCAGCTACACAGCCTGACTGATGGCTGAAAAACAAAGCATAAACATGGAAAAATGTTGAATTAATCAACTAAGCTCAGAGAGAAATGCCTGCCTTCTACAAATACAGCATCTCAACGGTAGACTTTATTGTACTTTGTCAACAAAGAAACAGAGGAGTCTTAGAGATGAAAGACATATGACAAAATATGCCTCTCACTGATGTGAAATCAGAAAGCTTTCAGTCATTTTCAGGCGCTCCCAGAGGCCACTTTGCCTGGGAGCATGTACATTAGGCTGGAGTATTTTGATTAAATGAAAGCCTGGGCAAGCTTATAGCTAAACGGAATGGGAGCACTCACTCAGCCTGTCTCTGTTTGGCCATTAAAGCCATCGATGAATGGGCCTGTGAAGGGAGAGACAATTAAGTCACACATGAAACAAAACTGTTGTGACGGCCCACTCTGACAGAGTAAACCAATTCATCTCCTCCATTACACAGCACACAGCTCCTTTTACAACCTCCAACCCATCACTCTTTCCTCCTTCAACCACTGACTGTGTGTGAATGTGTTCAAAGTGAATGAGGGAGCATGTACAGATAGTTGTGCTGGTGGTGTGTGTGATTCACATGCTTTTTCTGATTCAAATGGAAAGCAATGGAAAGCATGGAAAGCATGGAAATGCAAAGTCGCATCGAAGCCAATAAGTCAGGTGTTAAATTAGACCTGGATCAGACGTGAATAAAACATAGAAATATAGATCACAGCTTCATCTAGTGCACCAAAGCACACCATCAGCCCTAACACTGTTTATTCTGTGTTCATAAAAGAAAAGAGTACAAAGGTGGGGCTTGTGCCCTGTGGTCTAAAGGAATAAAGGGCTGGGATGACACTGACAACACCCCCTGGATCTCATCACCAATAACACTGCGGCCTTCCAAAGCTTTCTACTGTTCCGTATCCAATGTTAGTATGGCATGGGAAACTGCCCGGGAAGCCACCTGCCGACAATCCAAGCCACAGGTCGCGCGTGCAGCACAGTGCGCAAGATGCACATCTGTTCCTATACTTTATGCGAGCTGGCTGTGAGAGCTCTGCGTACCTGCTGCGCGTCTCGGCGCCTCCTGTTTCCTTCGTGGCATTATTTGGGACGATTTCCGCAAAACTCTGCCTTTAATCTTTTCAATTCAGCACCCTTTCGCCGTATCCGCAAAGATCCGCCTCTGTTTACGCAGTCACGCCTTCTTGCCATGGAGCGCTCAGCATCCAGGGGTCCGATGTAGAGAGTGGCCGGCGGCAGGCATCGCTTGCCGCAGGCACAGAGAGAGAGAGAGGGAGAGAGAGAGGGGACGATGCTGCGAGTTAGAGATGTGACACTGTGACGCTGTGCTCCGCTCGACTCCCGCTCTGCTGCTGTGTTGTTCTGTGCACGCAAAAGTTGTGGGAGGGGAGCGACGATCGCGTCACTCTCAGCAGGAGGAAGGTGAACCCAGAGCTCAGTTAACCCTGTACCTCCTGCTCTCACACAGAGCTCTCTCTCTCTCTCTCTCTCTCTCTCTCTGCGCATGTGCGAGCGTGAGTGAATGTGGAGTGTGACGGAGTTGAGTGGATTTTTTCGAAACTTTTCTGTTTTTTTTGTTTGTTTCTTTGAGAACGTTCGTTCAGTCTGAGAGTTTGTTGTTGAGTGTGTGTGTGTGTGTGTGTGTGTGTGTGTGTGTGTGTGTGTGTGTGTGTGTGTGTGTGGCAGCGGGCATCACGCACGGTGTCGGGGTGGAGGAGGAAGAGCAGCAGAAGCTGGCTGGCTGACCAGGCAGCGTGCCGTGTTCGGTAGGGGATGCAGTTTGTGCTATCGGGGAGGCGGTGGGCTTTGATAGTGTCAAAGCAGCATCGAGGATGAACAGTGCCATAGTTGTCTTTGTGGATGAAGTGGCGAAGAATGAAGCGGTGGCGTTCTGCCGATTTGTCCTACTTCGGCGAAACGTCCTGCCGTAGTAAAAAATGACAGACGTGTCTGCCGAGCTATGCTACCTTGTCAGAAAATCCTACCGCTGCTTACGGTTTCATTTTTTCGTTGCTGTTCTTTGACTTTTTTCTTGCAAATACAACGCACAGACAAACAATGACTTCATCAGAAATAAGACGTAGATGTATGCAGGACGTTCTGAGAATTCTAATTACCGAGTCAGAATATACTTCTCCATTCATGTATGCAGGTAGGACGTTCTGACAATTCTAACATCCCTGTCAGAATATGCGTCTCCATTGATAAATGCAGGTAGGCCGTTCTGACAATTCTAATGACCCCGTCAGAATATGCTTTTATAGTATTCAAGTTCTGTCACAGACCTCATTTGAAGAAGCTCTTACACAGATGTACTTAAATCAGGTTGTTCTAAGCTACTCTCATGTGGTTGTATTATTCCCAAATAATGCATATGAACATTTCAGATTGAACTGGAGACAACGTGGAAAAAATGTTAGTATTTTAATTGAACAATTTAAAAGTTTATTTACATATAGGAACATTAAAATTTACATTAAAATTAAAAAATCTCTAATTCAACATAAAAAAACTATACAACAATACGACTATAGCACAACTATACTACTATTATGTAGCCCTCTCTCTCTTTCTGCACCTCCACAGCTCGGCTACTCTGCGTTGTGTTTGTTGTGTAAAAAGGGTGGCGGGGGGTGCAGCCGTCAGGAAGGTTGACACTGACACAGAGGTGTTCGGGATCGTGGCGAAAAATCCTTTCTTTATTCGAGGTTTTCAGCAACACAGGCCATCGGATTAATAGCGGCAAAACTGACAAAAAATCTTGCACTGCTCCACAATGACGTCATCAACACGACAGTGGTCCCGGAGGGACAAAACACAACTCTGCAAACCCATTTAAACTTGCCGTTATAGCGACACCTAGTGGCGCACCATATAACTGCCTTACACACACCCCTTCTTTAAGTGATGGCGTCCCCGCCATCAACTCAACCAAAAGTCACTCATGTACAGCATAGTCTTATAACTTCAAAACAAAAGTGATATGAACGAGTGTGTAGTATAAAATGTGTGTAGAAAATATGTGTGTATGGGGCTAGTATGCATCTAGGTGTGAACACTAAGTGGTCTTAAATGTGTCCAGCCGCCCTTCTTGCTTTAGCCCTCTGCCACAACTTTCTTCCCCTCTCAATTTTCTGTTGATCTCTCTCAGTTTCCATGACCTGGCACTCCAATGAGAGTTTCGTGGGAGGATGTCGACTCCTTCTCGGTGTTCTCCTGGGAGTGTCAGTCCTCTGGGTGGAAGTGGCCCCACCACTGGTCACAAACGTATCTTCTTGTTTCTCCACACTGGCCTGTTCCGTACTGGGGTGTTCCTCCCCACTCACTGCTCCAGTTATAGCCCCATCTCTCATTTCTTCTGCACTGCCACCCCCCATTCCCTCTTCCGTGTCTGGCTCAACGTTGGTCTCACACAGCTCACTGTTTTCCGGGTCCTCCTCCAAGACCACTCTGTTGCTTCGATCCACCGGAAGGAACATGCACTGGGTAAGGAGGTTTCGGTGAACCACTCTCTCAGGACCTCCATTCTCTGGTCGCACCACATAGACAGGTAAGTCGGGCTGCTTCTTCACAACAACATATGGATGTGACTCCCACCGGTCTCCCAGTTTCTGTCTCCCCTCCACATGACAGACTTTGACTAAGACTCTGTCCCCCGTTCCAAAGACTTCACTTCTGGCCTTTTGGTCATAGTACTTCTTCTGTAGTTCTTTGGCAGGCTGAGACGTTTGGTTAGCCAGAGCATAAGCTTGCGTCAGAGAATCATGCAGAGTCTGGACATAGTCACTGTATTTGCAGGGCTGATTAACAGTGGGGGACCCGAAAATGAGGTCAACTGGGAGCCTTGGATGTCTACCAAACATTAGGAAGTATGGGCTATACCCCGTGGAGTCATGTCATGAGCAGTTATAAGCGTGTGTCAAGGCATCCACATGTTCGTGCCAGCGAGGCTTCAAATCAGACTCAAGTGTCCCAAGCATGTTCATTAAGGTGCGGTTGAACCTTTCTGTGGTCCCGTTGCCCTGGGGGTGGTAGGGCGTTGTGTGAGTTTTAGTGATGCCGGTGCACTTGCACAATTCTTTGACAATGGCACTCTCAAAGTTGCGCCCCCTATCTGAATGCAGTTTTGCAGGGAAACCGAAGCGACAGAAGAAGTTCCTCCACAGTACCCTTGCCACTGTGCCCGCCTTTTGATCTCTGGTGGGATAGGCCTGCGCGTAACGCGAAAAGTGATCTGTGACAATGAGTACATTCTCAATGCCACCTTTGGACTTCTCAAGTGTCAAAAAGTCCACGCAGACCAGCTCCATAGGGGCACTTGTGTGTATACTGACTAGGGGAGCTCTGACAGTGGCTGTGGGAGTCTTCCTCAGGCAACATCGCTCACACTGTTCACACCAGGCTTTGACCTCTTGAAACATTCTTGGCCAGTAGAATCTCTCTCGTATCATCTGTAATGTCCTCTCAAATCCCAAATGTCCGGAATCATCATGAAGAGCAGTTTTGACAGCTCCACGCATGCTCTCTGGCAGTATTAGCTGTTCCACCTCTCCTCTATGGCAATCCTGAACCTGTCGGTACATGACCCCATTACGCACCACTAATCTCCTCCACTCCTTTAAGAGAAGGCCCCCGCTTGTCCCCACCTCCGTCCTCTCACTGCGGCTTGGTTTCTGGTTGCGGGTTTTAAAGTGCAGTATTGGGCCAATGACCTTGTCTCCCTTTTGCCCTGCTCGGATCTCCTGTGTTGTCATAGGGGGCAGTGCCTCCATTCCCACATCTCCATAAGGCTCACTGGACTCCAGTGGCTGACCACTCTCAGGCTCCAGCATTACAGCAGTCTGCTCGGAGGATTCCTCCACTTGCTGGGTGATTTGTGCTTCATCGTGCCTCTGTCCACCCTCAATCACTTGCTGGGGGCAGGTCTGCAGGACCTCGGTGACCTCCTGATAGGACATGCGTGAGAGTGCATCAGCATTGGAGTTATCCCGGCCCCTCCTGTACTGGATGTCAAAGTCATATAACGACAGGTGAGATACCCATCGCTGACCGGTGGCATCGAGTTTGGCAGTGGTCATCACGTACTTCAGAGGATTGTTGTCGGTGAGAACAGAGAACTTGCGTCCGTAGAGGTGGTCATGGAATTTGTCTGTGACCGCCCACTTAAGAGCTTATGTGCAGGATACCTTGTCTCAGGTGGGGTCAAGCCTCTGCTAGCGTACGCTATAACTCTTTCTACTCCGTCCTGGATCTGTGCAAGCACAGCACCAAGCCCATCTCTTGACGCATCGGTCTATAGAAGGAATGGCAGACTGTAGTCAGGGTAGCCCAGCACTGGTGCATTTGTCAGTCTCTCTTTTAATGCCTGAAAGGCCTCCTCACATTCAGCAGTCCACAAAAAGGTTGGATTGAGGCTTGTGCCGTTCTGGGCCCCTCTCTTCTTCCTTCTGGGGTCCCCTGAGATGAGGCGGTATAAGGGAGCAGCCAGACTGGAGTAGAACTTCACATACCGTCTATAGTATCCAGCAAACCCAAGGAACTGGAGCACCTCCTTGCGCTCTGTTGGCCTCGGCCAGTCTTTCACTCTGCTGATCTTCTCCGGGTCTGTCCTGATGCCGTCTGCCGACACCAGGTGACCAAGGTAGCTCACTTCCTTTCTAACGAACTGGCACTTTGAGGGCTTAAGCTTTAGGCCATGTTCCCTAAGCCTATCAAAGACCCGTTGCAGTCTCTCCAAGTGTTCATCAAATGACGTGGAAAAAATTATGATGTCATCCAAATAAATAAGTAGCTGAGTGAAGTTCAAATCACCAAAGCAACAGGTCATGAGTCTTTGGAATGTGGAGGGGGCGTTCTGAAGCCCAAATGGCATTCTGTTAGCTTCGAAGAGCCCCATGGGCGTACTGAATGCTGTCTTGTGCTTGTCATGTTCGGCAACCTCCACCTGCCAATAACCGGAGATGAGGTCGAGCGTAGAGAAGTACTTAGCTTGCCCCAATGACTCCAGGGCCTCCTCAACTCTCGGCAGAGGAAACGCATCTCGAGTGCTGCAGGAATTGAGCTTTCTATAGTCGATACAGAGTCTTAATGACCCATCTTTCTTGGCTACAACAACCACAGGCGAGGCATATGGGCTCTTACTTGGACAGATGACCCCTGCTGCCTCCATCTCTGTCAGCATCTGCCGCACATCTTGCCACTGGGATGGGGGTATCTTACGGTAGGGCAGTCGGAACGGCCTAGAGTCCACCAGTGGTATCTCGTGCTGTATAGTTGTTGTGTGGCCATAGTCAAAGGGGTGCTGGGAGAACACATCAGCGTTCTTGTCTAGCAGCTTTTCAAGGCAGACACGCTGATCTTCATTTTCCACATCCGCTTCACTTAGGTCCACACCACAACTCGCCACAACTTGACCCAGACTTAGGCATGCCTCTTTGTTCCCAGCTTTACCCTGCTTGTTCTCGGGAAACTCCACCACGCTCTTTACCAGTACTGCATTGGCCAGGTGGGTGTTTGGCTTAATAGTTATGACTCGGTGGGAAAGGTTCATCACTCTGACTGGGGCACACCCTCCCTTTACATCGGCAAGAACTTTGGCAACCAAGAGGTCCTGGGGAAGCCGCACCGAGGCCTGGCCTTCAATCAGGGCGGTGTAGGTCTTTCGCCGAGGGCCAGCTTTAATCTTGCATCTCAAATCCATCTCTTTCCCTCCAGGGATACGTACTTTACGGCCGGTATAGACAGCAGGACCTATCATGTCATGCATTTCACTTTGCTCGGCACTCCCCACCTTCAGCAGCGCCGTGTACCACTCCGGGTGTTTCTCTTTCACCACGTGTAGGAACTGCTGGCCATAGGATGCTTGAAGATGGCTCCGGGAGACCCGAATGACATTTGTGCCCACCAGAAGGGGGACTGAAGAGCGGTAGTCAGAGTCAGGAACGACAAAGGTCGGCACAGCTTTATGCTCTTTCCCAAGCACTTTCAAGTCAATATGCACAACACCATGGTAGGGCACGGTCTGGCCTGCTGCGCCCTCTATGGGTATCGTGGACGGCTTTAACTGCAGCCCCTGTAAGACAGGGTGATCCCGCCAGTAGCTGTGGGTAATACTAGTTATCTGGGAGCCAGAGTCAATGAGAGCCCTGCACTGAATGCCGTTCACTTCGACCTCTCCTTCATTTCTAGGTCCGACTATAGGTGTTCCCTCTTCTTCTCCATCATGTCTTTTAGGTGGGTGGGGTCCTTGCTGTTTGCCCATGGTTGCCCCAGCTACCATGGGCCTTAAGCGTTTAAAGGCTGAGTTGATTGGGGAGTGGACCCCTCAGCCGAAGCTGTAGGTTGGGGGGTCCCAACCGGGCTGAAAGCAGGCAGCACTGCTCTACAAACGCGGGCGGTGTGGCCAAGCTTACCACACCGATGGCAGGTGAAGCTTGTGCTCGGGGCTGCTCTCACCTGTGCTGGCTGGACTGCTGGAAGAGAGGCAGGGGCCGGCGAGGCCAGCCTCAGCTCAAGGTGGGACAACTTGGCTATGTGTTCCTCTTGCTTAATAGCTAGCTGCTTTACCATCTCTGTCAACTCAGATATTTCAGAAGTGCGGTGAGTCTTCTCTGATTTCACATTTCCACTTCCCTCAGACATGACATGTACCTGTGTAATTGTCTTCTTTGCTTTATTGTGGGGCTGGAACTTTTTAGTTTCTCTTGCCAGGTTGCGGAGCTCAGTCTGCAGATCTCTGAAGCTCAAAAGCCGAGGTGTCATGGGTGCTATTCTCACGTACACCTCTTCATCAGTGAGGCCTCTCATGAACTGTCGAGTGAGCTTGCTGTCTCGATCAGGGAAAGGCTTGCCTCCCCTCTGCTTCTCTTCAACAGCCCGTAACTTTGACTCCAGTGCTATAGCATAGGAGCAAGCGGACTCACCTGTGTTCTGGCTCCGCTCATAGAAATCAGCTAATGGGTCTAAGGAACCAAGTGCATCACCATACTCTGCTCTCAGCTCCTCGAACGCTTTCTCTGGGGTCTGGGTATGAGTAGGCAGGTTTAGGATTAACTTTCGAGCTTCACCGCCTAGGTGCCTCACCACTGTGGAAAAACGCAAGTGCATGGGGAGCTCTATTGCCTCTAAGAGGTATTGCATGTCCCGCACCCAGTCCTCCACTAGAATCTTACAGTCAGGATTCCCCGTGAAGACTGGAACATTTTTCACTTGATGAGTTTGCATGAAGCCACCATAGGCTGACACTGGGGGGCATTGGCTGGTCATGGCTCGAACAGGACGTGGGTAGGTGTACAGATCGGGCAATGTAGTGGGGCCAGAGTGCACATCAACAGCAGTCTGCTCTGACACCACATGGGGGCTATGGGTGGTTGTGTTGGGGGCACAGCCATGGGCAGTGGGTAGGGGCAATGACTCCCTATGGCCTGGAGCAGAATGAAGTGCAGTTTCAGAGAAATGCACATGGGGAGTCTGCCCAATAACGGCGGGCTGACTCGTTAAGCTCGCTGCTAGTGGTGCTTGAAAATGTGGCCCGGGCACTTGGGTTGCAGGTGTGGAGTGTGGGTAGCTTAGATACGCCTGAGGGTCTGGCATAATAGGCTGGGGTGCATAGGGAGAAGCAACTGGGTGCTGCATGGGGGGCCAATGAGGAGCTGGTGGTCTCCAAGCGCTAGCACTGTGTGGGGTAGCTTGTAGAGGCAGAGGGCCTGTCGGGCCATGCCCGCTGGGGTTGGGAACAGGAGCATCCGCCGATCCCTCTGCCGAGCTGCTTGGCATAGTTACAGGGCTGACGTCAAGGCAGAGTGGGGGTACCTGTCCTGAAACCCTGGAGCCCGGCAGTCTGGACGAATGGGCTGGAGTGGTGTACTGACCCATGTAGGGTGAATGCATGGAGGGCGGGGGAGAGTATCGTTGCAAGGGCGGCAGCATATCAACAGCAACAGCCCCAGCCGAGGATAAGAGGCTGGGTGTTACAGTGGAGGGGGACTGCAACTCAAGTGCTGAATCTGTGTAATTCTGCATCATCTTGCTATATGTAACGGAGTAATATGTGGAAAGCAACTGAAATGTCAGCGTATCAATGTAATGTGTATGGCCAAGTCTTATGCAAATATGTACTAAACGCACCAATAAAATCTTTCAACACTATCGGGGTAAATAAATGTATCAGTTCTGCAAAGGTATTAACTAAATAGGCTGTTTAAGCTGTTTAACTCAAAAATTCACTAGGGTCACTAAATGTCACTTAGCAGAATATACAAACTTAGATAAGTCACAAAAAAAATTATTCACACATCAAAACTCTTCAATAGTACCATTAACTGTCAGTCAAAATTCAATTTACACCACAAAAAAAAAACAGCAAAGCACAGCGTAACAGTCTGTAAAAGATATAGTGGTGGCAGTAACTTTGCTTCAAAATCAGGAAATGACTCACAAATGTCCGTCTGCTCGGGTAAGCAGTTCACAGTTAAATGTTCAACACCAGCCCGGTTGCAGATTTCCCTCTTCGGTAAAGCGACGCCACGATCCGGGTCACGGCACCAAAGATGTAGCCCTCTCTCTCTTTCTGCACCTCCACAGCTCGGCTACTCTGCGTTGTGTTTGTTGTGTAAAAAGGGTGGCGGGGGGTGCAGCCGTCAGGAAGGTTGACACTGACACAGAGGTGTTCGGGATCGTGGCGAAAAATCCTTTCTTTATTCGAGGTTTTCAGCAACACAGGCCATCGGATTAATAGCGGCAAAACTGACAAAAAAATCGCGCACTGCTCCACAATGACGTCATCAACACGACGGTGGTCCCGGAGGGACAAAACACAACTCTGCAAACCCATTTAAACTTGCCGTTATAGCGACACCTAGTGGCGCACCATATAACTGCCTTACAATTACATACTACAATCACTACAATCTTCCAACTCTGAACATTTGAAACCAACAAAAATCTATGTGTGGATCCTGAACACTAGATTTTGCACACTGGAAGTGAGTCCATCGAAGGCATGTCCCGCATTCCACGTAGGTAGACAAAAATACATACATATACAAACAATACAATATGAAAATGTGAATTTCAATACACCTATGCAACTAAGAATTTCTACTTTAAGAGGAGAAACATTATACTGCTTATACTTTCACAATACTTCTGATATGATCATCTTTACCATGTCAATCATGCTGCTCTCGAGATCACTCTCCAGCATGGAGCAGACCACGCAGTAGTCTTCTGCGTTGCCTAGACAGACAGAAAAACCACTTAATTTCTATGTGTCTGTTGAGGCATTACTGGTTATTTTCTTTTTTAATCGCTGCTGTTCATTAATTTCTACATTTGGGAGCATGTGGCAGATACACATCATCCAAAATATATGAAGCAATATATGAACCATGAACATATGGACAAGGCTTTTGGAAAGACATCAATTTTATGTAATAGGTATCGTAGTAGGTATCGTAGTATCGTAAAATTGTGGTTACCAACTATACAAGCATCTTACCCCGTTTTTTTAGCAGACCACAGGCTATCTCCTCTCTGTACCAATTCACAGCCTCCTTTGTGGTAAGAACCTCCCCTGCATCGCCTCTCAAAATGAAGTTCTCTGCAAACTAAAAGATTGTTTTTGCACACGCAAGTTTTTAAAAAAGTGGTCATTGTGGGGATGTTGACAATCTTAAAAATATTTCACGTTAACAAAACCGCACTTAAAAAAAAGTGAGTAAGGCAAACATACCACAACAATCCAGTGTGCAGAGACGTTCACTGGGCACACCCCACATTTCTCAACTGGAAATTTCACCTGTAGAATATTTTACAGCAAGGTAAAACTGAATTTCTGAACTTTAATTTACACAATTTACTGAGCATGCACTAACTTAAGACTACATTCATTACCTTACTGAGACCACAGAAAATAATGCTGTTCCAACCACAGCATCCATATGGTACACAGGTTTCTGTAAAAAACAAATACATGAAAAAACACACACAAACTATATCTACATATAACAAGAGGAACATGCATGATAATCTGTAATATATAGTTACTTGCCTTGTGTTCCTTGATGAGGCACTGGAGGTACTGTATGCATCAATTATCTAAAATGAGACCAAAGGACTGTTAAGGCTTAATACTCTACACTGCTACAAGAAGCTCGTAAATATACCAAAAATGGCTCTTACTTAAAGATTGTGTGCCCTGCAGTGACCTGAATGAAGTGTCGTAGAGCTTGTATGGACCGATGATTGCCTCTACACGCCCGTCATCTGTTGCTGCCCAAAGCCCGTGTACTATGAGAAAATGATCATTTATGTTAGTCATGTCAGTCTACAGTGTTTTCTGTAGAAATAGCTCAAGGCCAACGGGCCAACACTGAACTCCAGGCCAATGGGCCAACACTGAACTCCAGGCCAACGGGCCAAAAGTAAACAGGTCATTAACCTTTAAGGGTGAAAGGTTTTCGACATTCCATAAAAATAGATATGGTCTATTTTAATGTAAGATTAATTACTCATTATATTTTATGGAGTCTAACATCCTCTAGAACCTTCATCCTGCTAATATTCAGCCTTAAAGGTCAACCTGATACGATGGCCAAACTGGCAACAGACGACCAAACGGTCAAAGACAAATATCTTTTAGAAGGCCACCTTCATCTTGTGTGCTTGTGTGTGGAGTCTCAGGTGGAATCTTAACTTGGGTTGACTCAGCTTTTTTGGCAAACATTATTACCGATGGTCTGGGGACATCCATAAGGGTTTCTGCGCTCAAGTCTTCCCTTGAAGGACTCCGGTATGGCTTGATGTGGTCTATACTGTACTTTGTGTGCAGCGTTTTGCCACCTGATTTTAGAGTGACATGTTTGCCACTGATGTCTTCTATGACGTAGGGACCAAAAAAGTCTGGCTGAAGTCTTCCGCCCTTCCTCCCACGCTTTCTTACATTAAGCAGCAAAATTTCATCCCCTGCCTTGTATTGGACCTCTTTGTATTTTTTCTTTACTTTCTTGGCATATGCAGCAATCTGCTTCTCTTGTCCCCTTCGAACATCGTATTCCACAGACCTTTTGATGTCCTCTTGAGCATGCATTTTCGAAGCACTGAACTCAGAGTAAGCAGACTCCTCCGGCATTCTGATTGTTGAAAGCTATAATTTTTTTGTCTCAGAGATGAGACATGAGGACATTGTTCTCATGTGCTTGAATACAATGGGGTTGTTGATGCTGATGGCCATCCTGATCGTAAGTCTGGTAGACTGCCATGCACTTCCTGGCCAGAAATTAGGTATAGTAGATGGGAATGTCATGGAGCCCTGGGTGGTTCTGCCAGAGACTGAGACACACACATACACAGACACTGGGCTAATGCCCTTTGAAAAGCACTTTATTACCTGTAGAAGTCATAATGTAAAATGTTAAACAAACCAACCCGAAAATGAAAATCATGTGCAACATCAGTTAAACAGAAAATAAAGACCAATTCTGCCTCCCTTCCATGTAAAATTACTGATTAGTAGCCTAGCCATGATGCACAACTTTGGCTAAGCTGTTTTTTAAGTGAAAAGCTGCTATTTCAACATGTTTAAGCATTCCGGGTTGTAACCACGCTAACAACGTTTTTAGGAAACCAACCCGTATGTAAATCAGAATGCGGAATCTATGTTATGGTATCTGATGTTCTGTACATGACCACAGGCAACATATTTGTACGCATCCAGTACCTTGTAACTTTTGTTTTCTCTTGGTTTCTGAATTAAATGAGTATATATATCGGGCAATTGTATATTCAGCCACTCGCTGAGATCAGAGGTTCACATTTTTGACCATTAAACCTGGTCTCAGGAACAGAGATAACCCACAAGCATCACAGCACGTCTCCATGTACCCGGCCACAGCCACTTTCGGTTGCTCTGAAATGGTCACGATCCTCTCTGAATCCTGCAAAACTTTACTCTGTCGGTAGAATGTCGATTCTGCAACCGTAAAATCAACAAGACATTTTGATGCTCGAAACTTTTCTCCTACTTTCCTGTCTGTCTCATTCAAAATGAATGGGGAACAATGACACTTCCGTTGCCACGCCGCCCATGCATACATTATTGTATACAAACAGTAAAAGGGTCTACATAAAAGATGGACATAGTCTTCCGGTACGAAAAATGACGCCTACACGAAAGTGACTTTTCTTGCAATACCACGGAGATCCACTAGGCCTGGCTCCAAAAAACACTTTCTACACACACAGTCAAAAAACGCCATTTTCAATCATGAAATACTCAGTCAATATTTTTTTTTCAGAACTCACACCGGCTTCAACAGCTAAAGTTTCATGTGCCAGCGTGTAATATGGAGGTTGATATGCAAATAATTCCATGATTAATAAGATATTAGAGCTTAAAGAAATGAATGAATATGGGCGGGTCCATTTGTCTGATGGGAGCTTCACAGAGGAGAGAGCGTCGGTCACATTAATTGGACGAACAGACTTTGTTTACCTCGTTCGTATGGTCGTGTTATTCTCCAATATCTAGTATGGATTAGTGGGCGTGTAGAGGAGGATGGAGGTGAACAGTTATATCCGTCACTCATTCATCCGCACCACCCGCCCTTTGGTTTCTGCTGGCTCCATTACAAGGAATGGCAGCCGCCTGAAACTCAAACTTCCTGGCATCATTCGTGTCCTTCGCAAACCAATGGGTGATGTCATGGAGAGTTGGGGCTTGGTTCACACCAAAAGCGGCAGAAGCAAAAAGTCGCGTCTGCCGCTTGAGTGGCGTCCATTGACTGTTGACTTGAAAATCGCAAGTCCCAGAAACCCTGGAAAAACACCCGCCGCCGCATCTGAGTTCATGACATCCTCGGGAGACGCGCTGAATTGGGGGAGTTTCATGGTGTTCTCCAGGAGCTCCACCTGGATGACGACCAATTCCAGCGGTACCTCAGGCTGTTGCACAGTTCGAGGACCTGTGATCTAGAGCTGTAAAACTCAGGATCCTTTTTAGGATTCGGCTCCCTCTGAGTCAATCACTGAACTGATCCGGGTCTGCGAGTCACTCGAGTCACCTGAGTCAGTATTGGTAAATCGGCAGCTGGGACTCAACTGAATCATTTGAATCGGTTTTAAATAGAAAGTAAAGTGCTGTGTGATGGGAATGAATCACTTTCAAATAAAACTAAGGTTCAAAACAAGAGAAATGTTTATTTAAACACAAAAAATGAACCTATCAATTAGACTATAGCCTAGCCTATTAATTATTAATGTTCCCGAATCACCACCACATGTAATTATCTGTGCATTGCCCTAACACCACGTTGTCTGAAAATTGCTTCCAAATCATGCAGTAGGCTACTTTCCGAGCATTTCGAGCACAGACAAAAACATTAACATCACATGATGTCTTCTGTGGATAAAATAAAATCTTCCTGGATAGGCACATATAAAACAAATTTGTGGAACTCGTGCGTGCATGTGCTCTGACTCTGAATCCCCTCTTCCCCTTATTACACCAGTTCTGACTCTGAGTCTGAATCCCCTCTCCTTACAGATCTGGGTGTGTTTAACCAGTGGATCCACTCATTACTGTCGGTTAGGACTCGGCGGATTTGGAACCTCGGATTCGTGACTGATGAGTTATTCAAAGGATCTGGGTGATTCACCCAGGTGAGTCCTGACCGCTCAGCACTGCTCGGATCGGTGCCAGTATCCCCTGCCTAGACACCAACTGCAGGCGCTCCATCTCAGCTGCCGAGTGCCTGACTATCTGTCTGAGGTGAGTTACTGTTTCATTATTTGTCTGCCAATTATTGCAAAATTAACAGAAAAATTTGAGTATGATACTGCTTACTTAGCTGATTGCATAGGTGCATGAGCAGGCGTCCTAGAAAACCTGGAAAATGATTGACCAATTTTCCAGTCATGGAAAACATGGAAAATGAGAAAAAGAGATCAAATGTCTTGGAAATTCTTTAAGTTGTCCTGGAAATTTGGTTTGGAAATTTTGAATTTCAGTCTGCTGTCACCTCATCTTCTGGGCAACATGCAACACAGAACCCCCCCTGGTTGGACTAGGTCCACCACAGGCTGAAAATGTCCTAGAAAAGTCCTGGAAAATTTCTGTGTGGGGAACCCTGATGCATTTGGATACATGTATTGTGATGTCCATCATAGACAATCATCAGCACCCTCCCCATCACATAGTATAAAGACGGTGGCTTCACTGTCACTGACACTTAACTGACACACTGTAAGATGTGTCAGTTAACCTGTCCATTGTTAAGTCTTGCTCAGGGGTGTGTTCTTGCTGTGGGTGTGTTCCTGGGGGTCAGGATAAATAGCACTGTGGCCTCTCCCTCTGAGAAGCACTCCACTGGCAGTGGTCAGTGTGTTGTCTTCTTTCTCTGCAGAGAATAAACACTTTGTACCTGTTCCATTTTGATTTTCCCAGACAGATTAAGATTTTTTCCACATCAACCATCAAGTGTTTTTTTTTTTTTACTGTAACTATCAGTTAGAAACCAGCCAGTCTACACATCCACTTGAAAGAATGACAGGAGGAACAGTAGTCAATGTGAAATATTTGTTTATACAAAAATGAATGCAAATATAATGACAATTTATATTATAGGATAACTATATATCAACAATTATATTATCAACAGCATTATTACTATGTTATATATTTAATATATTATATTATAGTTATTATGTATATAACATAAGTTACATAACAATACAATATAACATGTAAATACAAACATAAATACAAACAGCAACTACATAAATGTGGCTGGGAAGCAGGTGGCTCCTGCAGCCTCTGGATGAGGAGTTCTTCTATTAGTTTCTCTTTCTCCCCGCCATCCACCCTCCCTATCTTCCTCCCGTCTCTCAGAGCACCTGTATGAAATCAAAATCACAATATTCAGTCAATATATTCTAGAATTTGCTACAGTAGCCATGCCCTCACAATCACCGGAGGAGTGATCTGAGAGAAATTACCATTATTTTTATCCAAATTGATTCTACAATGGTGGTACACATAATTTGAAATGATCAGGAAATATCAATGCACATAAATGCCTGCTGAATCTGAAACGTTTTTTACATGTACCGTGATATTGGTGCGTGTGTCACTTAACCAGCTATCATAAGCTCCTGTGTCTAGTGGCCCTGCTGCTGCTGCCTCATCATCTTCTGTATCGGGGTTCTCTGGAGTCCAGTCTCCGTCCTCCACACCCATGTTACCTAGTTACACTAGTTTCCCTGGGTGTGGTGAAAGGGTGGAAGACAGGACTGCAGAGACCCGCCACTTTTTAGGTGGTCCTTCTGCTGACGGTTCCTCCTCTCCTTATTTGTCCTGACATAGGGTCCCTCACCCCCTTCCACTTTTTCTGACAGAGCTCAACATACATACAATACATACACATGCACACACACACACTCACTATGAACAAGTAGCACAAAACCGAGTGAAATATTCAGACAATAAGAATATTAACAAACTTTTACACGGTTCCCACTCCTAACCTGAAATTAATTTGCAGGACATTTTTAGCCTGTGCTGTGGTGGAACTTGTCCAATGGGACGACAGACAGACAGACAGAGAGACAGACAGACAGACAGACAGACAGACAGACAGACAGACAGACAGACAGACAGACAGACAGACAGACAGACAGACAGACAGACAAAACAGCATGTGCACTTAGTTAATCATTCCTGCTAAAAAAGCACACAAAGGTCCGCAGAGGTCCATGTCTTCACAATGTTTATTTTCATGAAAACAAATAAATAATCACATGGACAAAGTACGTTCCAACACAGCAACATATCATAATCATCAAAAATCTTTTTTGCCCTCACATTTTGGAGATGGTCTAATATCCTTCCCCATGCTGATGGGGTGTCACTACCCTCGTCCTCATGTCCTCTGATATTTCATATCCTCTTGGCATTGATGATGTGAATGGGACCGCAGTTGTTTCGTTGGTTTTCTCTCTTAATAAGTGCAGGCCGATCCTTCTCCCAAGCATGTCTCATTTTATTGGTCTACTTATATGATCGATTAAGCAACCAAATATGTTTCACCTGAGTCTGTTACCTTCTTACTTTGGCACATACTCTAATTCCATGTTTAATGTAGTTTTTGGGCATCTTAAACAAGTTAATAGTAATAATAATACTGATAATAATAATAATAATAATAATATTAATCTAGATCTAGATTACAAATCATTTGGTAATATGAAGCAGCTATACTGCTTCTGTGATGATGTAAAAGATACAATGTGTTAAGAATTGAGGTAGTGGATATGAGGGTAGAATTAACCTTTATATCTCATTTCTTACAGATTGTAGCTCGAAAGATTCCACACACAATCATTTTCCCTGTAGATATTAACAAATGTGTAGCTTTTATGTAGCTTAAGGTCACTGGATGGACTCATTTGTATGAATGCACATGAACATAGACATGTCAAGCCAGCTCTGGTGTGAAAATGTCCACAATGACACACATTAGACGTACCTACTTGGCGTGAGCCTAATCATGAAGCATCAGTGAGGACCCCACTTGTCAGTGGGAGAGAGGAAGAGGAAGGGACAGCTCACGGCAGGATGTCCACTCCTCCCACTGCTCTCAGAAGGCCAAGCTGCAAGCCATATGCCCATCAACACTGTTGGGAGGCATCCATTTTAAGTTCTCACATCCTCAGTCTGAGGGACCCCTGTTTCTTTGACAATCGGATGACCTTTTCCCCATGTCAGGTGTTGTACTTGTTATCATCTGGCTGGCAGCTGAGTGTCAAAATGCACTCCTGTTTGTGGCTATTGATTCTTACAGCATTTTCATCCAAAAGACTGTGTATTCAGAGCCAGTGATTCCTGGGATGTGTTGTGTGATAAAAGGTACGATGGTCCTAAAGGGACAACGCAACATTTTACAAAAACATATTACAGAACCACAACAGGCATAACTGAATTGATTGGATTCTCAGATCTGAGGTTTCAGATGCTCCCTGAATGCCCCTTGTATTTTCTTTGGTACGGGAATGCATCAGCAGTTCAGGGGGTTGTGGAGCATGGAAGCCTCCTCACCTTGCCTTGCTAGCTACCTTTCTGGAGCAAGCCGCAGCTGAGTGCTCCTGGTACGTTGTTGAGCCACTGACACTGGGCATAGGGGGTTCATGGTCCAATATGTTAGTCCTGCACAATTGAGAAATAACAATAGAGAGGGGTGAAAGAGATGGAGGATAGATGAGAAGAAACAATAAAGGTGAAAAAGGAAGAGAGGGGAGAGAGAGGGAAGATTTTCTTAACCAGTAGTTCAACTATGATGGATATGTCTGAAACTCAGATTCACACCAGTCTGATCATGTGATTAACAACATTGCTGAAAGAAAAATGTATAGAATACTTTGACACAGGAGTGTCACAAGAGAAGCACCACGAATATTTCCGGATGTCTGCACCAAAATTCGACGAGCTATTACGACGCATCACACCATTGATCAGCCACAAGTGCACACATAGCTTGCCTGTGCAGTACCTGGTTTCGGGGAGTTTACAGCACAGCTGTAGACTGGGTACTGGCTCCGTGTCTACAATCGTTCCCGAAGTTTGCCAAGCATTGTGGAAGAGTCTGCAGCCAGAGTTTCTCCCGGTGCCCTCTGAGGCTCAGTAGAGGATTTTTGGCGGATCTGGAACTTCCCCCTTTGTGTTGGTGCCATCGATGGGAAGCACATCCAGATCAGATGTCCACCGAACGCAGGCAGTGAGTACTTCAGCTACAAGGGGATGCACTCAGTCGTTTTACTGGCCGTATGTGATGCCCACTATCGATTCACGATGGTCGATGTTGGCGCATATGGTCGGGAGAGCGATGCTGGTGTGCGGGTTCCCAGATCACTGACTGCACGTTGGGTCTGCCATCCTCTACCACTGTGCCCAGCACAAACACAACAAGCCCGTATGTGTTTGTAGGGGATGCTGCCTTCCCTCTGCACCAGAATCTAACTCTGGTAAGTGATTGTTTGGCTGCACTTGTGTGTATTGAGGGCACAAATGGATGGAACAAAACTGTTTTCCTGTTTTTAGGTTGCAGTCTCACGCCTGAGCAGTGTGTCTACAACTATCAGCACTGTCGAGCTCGGCGGATCATTGAGAGCACCTTCGGGATCATGGCGTCCAGGTGGAGAATCCTTGGCCGCCCGACTGACTGCAGCCCTGACATTGTGAAGGCATGCGTGGTCCTTCGCAACTTCCTGACCTACACAGACACTGCAAATTCCAAGACACAGCGGTACATCCCCCCTGACCACGCTGACAGTCAGAGAGCAGATGGGCAGATGCAGATGGGACAGTGGCGGGAGGCTGTGGCAGGTGACACAGGCCTCATGGACACAGAGCGCCTGAGCACCTCGAGGGCGTCTCGACCTGCAATGCAGGTACGGGACAACCTCAAGAGATACTTTCAGACACTGCATGGTGCTGTTCCATGGCAAGACAGAGTGATTACACGTGGTGTCCAGAACTAGTGTAATTGTTGGTGTGTGCTGTCAGTAGTGCTATTGCTAAGGTTTATGAATTTGTATACAAATGACTTGAAGCAGAACAGAGGATACAAAGTGAGTGCAGGGTTAGGATTATGCAGGCAAGGCAAAGGCATGCAAAAAACAAATCACAATTCCACACAGTATTTACATAAATATTTAAAATAGAATAAAAATTAAAATATTTAAAGTTCTTTGTGCAGAGGCGGTTGAATGGGGTCCATGCACTGCACAATGGTTCGCCATCTTGCAGTGGGCCCTGCTTCTTGGGTCAGGGAAGGAATCGACCGCGCAGGCAACATCGATTGCGAACCACTGGCTGTTGCAAGTGCCCTGCTCCTCCTGTTGCCTCCGTCTCTCTTCCCGTCTGTCGTCAATCGCCTGAAGTCGACGGAGCAAGAACTCTGTGGTCGGTGCTTCCGTCAGCGGCCACTTGTGCCGGCGTTCTTGGTCCCGGAGAGCTTGGCCCTGGCGTCAATGCCAGAACTGGACGGCTTGGCCCTGGTGTCGATGCCAGAACCGGACGACTTGGTTCTGGTGTGGCAGGTCTCTCTGTTTCCTGCTCCAGGCTCTCGCAGCCCAGAAATGCCATGGGGGACTGGGGGGGTGGAGTGTGACACTGAAACGCGAGGAAGAGCAAATCATTAGATTTATGGATAACAGCAGTAACAGCAAGTCAGCTGTAGCTTTCAGTTATTTTAAGTGCCAGCTCATAATTGCTCTGTACACAAGCACAGACCCCAACAAAACTAAGCAGAACCCTATTATTCAAGTCAAGATAACACAAACATTTTCAAACATTCCCAAGAACACATGTGAGCAGACCAATCTGGACTGGGTGATAAACACCAGCCAGGTTCATTCCCTGCAACCAGGACTAGTCTGTGCCTCCCATGCGCCCCAGCACTGGCGACACAGACGTTCCTCCCATCCCAGCGTCTGTGCGATTTCCCACCACGAATTTGCACAGCGGAATGCGTCTTTGTATTCTGCCAGGGCCGTGTCGTAGAGGTGAGGGTAGTGGCGTACCTCCTCCTCAAGCCTCTCATCAAAAACATGCATATCAACAAACTTTTCTTCTTCGTGGGTGAAAGGAACTCTTCCTGGTTGTCGAGGACAACCTGGGTTTTAACCCTAGTACTCCGCCTACTGGTGTGGCGAGTTCAACAGGGCGCATGCGCGACCGACGCAACCAAAGCCGCAAGGCCTCAACTTTTGAGCAACGCAAAACGCACTTTGGCCTCGCCGCTTGGCTGTTTTTGCGTGTTTGCGAGCCACAATGCATTGAACACAATGCATTTATCCTGACCTGCAGGAACACACCCCTAAGTGTGAAAACCATCTGGCCACAATAAACAAATTATCAGAAGCTGAGCAAGTCTTTACAACTGGTGTCCTGTGAGCAGGATACTTTCATAGGCTTAACAATGAAGGTGTTAAGAGCAGGGAATGATTTTATAGTGAAGTTCTTGAGTTTTTTATGAGCACACAGAGCTCAGGCTACAGCTGAATGAATACTGACATTAATCAAATGTTCCTAGATCCATGTAAAATTTCCACCACAAGATCAACAGCATCAAAGACACCCGCAAACTATTCTCCACCTTCAAGTCGCTTTCAAATGAACTATAATCAATATTAGGTTTAAGGGTAATAGGCTGCCACCCCACTTAAACGGCCAGAGGGACATGGTAATTAATGTGGCTTCACAAAGCCAAGTTTCATGACACACAACACATCAATGTTGTTTGTTTTATTCATTCATTTATTTATTTACAAGAATGGCTTTGGAAGACAGAGAGCAGATGTTAAATAATCCACATTTAGTGCTCCTGTCCTGAGGAATGACTGTGGAATTCCTGATTTTTATGAGGGTTAGGTCATGCTCTATGGGGTTTTGTGTGGGTAACTGAATAGAGGGAAGCGCAGAGAAGTGTGTTAAACTGCGTCTCTGCCTCCTGGTCTCAACTCTAATGCACTTGGCCAGATTGCTAGAAAGTTGGGCTGCTCCTTCCAACATGGGGTGGATGCAGTCCCTCCTAATGAGACCAGATCTACCCCAGAAAGTTTGCCATTTGTCTTCAAAGCCCACACCATTTGCGGAACACCACCTCGATAACCAGCGGTGAAATGTTGATGTACGGCAAAACATGAACTCACTTGCCAGATTGGGCAGGGGCCGGAGAAAACTACAGTGTCCAACATACACTCACCGGCCACTTTATTAGGTGCACCATGCTAGTAACAGGTTGGACCCCCTTTTGCCTTCAGAACTGCCTCAATTTCGATGAGCTTGTGCAAATTGTAGCCTCAGTTTCCTGTTCTTAGCTGAAAGGAGTGGCACCCAGCGTGGTCTTCTGCTGCTGTAGCCCATCTGCCTCAAAGTTCGACGTACTGTGCGTTCAGAGATGCTCTTCTGTCTACCTTGGTTGTAACGGGTGGTTATTTGAGTCACTGTTGCCTTTCTATCAGCTCGAACCAGTCTGGCCATTCTCCTCTGACCTCTGGCATCAACAAGGCATTTCCGCCCAGAGAACTGCCGCTCACTGGATATTTTTTATTTTTCGGACCATTCTCTGTAAACCCTAGAGATGGTTGTGCGTGAAAATCCCAGTAGATCAGCAGTTTCTGAAATACTCAGACCAGCCCTTCTGGCACCAACAACCATGCCACGTTCAAAGTCACTCAAATCACCTTTCTTCCCCATACCGGTGCTTGGTTTGAACTGCAGGAAATTGTCTTGACCATGTCTACATGCCTAAATGCACTGAGTTGCCGCCATGTGATTGGCTGATTAGAAATTAAGTGTTAACGAGCAGTTGGACAGGTGTACCTAATAAAGTGGCCGGTGAGTGTATTTTGGATAGTAGCTTTCGGGGGGATAAGTTAAAGTTTTCCACTACCGGGGAGATACTTAAATCCATATGTGTGGGTCTGATTTTTAATTTAGTCTGAATTATAGATTTAAGTTGTAAATATTCCAGAAAACTGTTTTTGTTGATGCCGTATTCCGTCACTAGGTCATGGAATGGGGTGAAGTTCCTGTCTTTAATTATGTCTGACAGATGTGTTATCCCCTTTGACTTCCATGAGGAGCAGTTCAGTAGTTTTGAAACCTATGGGATGTCCAGGTTGTTCCAGATGGGTGCGAGACAGCATGGAGTAAGTGAACACCCTGTGAAATTGAGGAATTCCCACCAGGCTGTCAGGGAAGCAGCTATGTTGTGGTTTTCCATTCACCTGTGTCGTTTAAGAGTGTTACTGATGAATGGTAAGTCAGAGATTTGGATATTTCTGCAGTATGTTTGTTCAATATCCAGCCAGGCCTGATCCAATGGGTCATGTGTGATCCATTTTATGATATACTGTAGTCTATTGGCTAGGACATAGTGGTGGAAATTTGGCATGTCTAACCCACCAAGTTCTCTGGGTTTTTGTAATGTCTTAAAACTAATCTGGGGTGTTTTCTTCCCCCACAAAAACTTTGTAATGCTTGAGTTCAAAGATTTGAACCATGCAGAGGACGGCTGCGTTGGAGTCATGGAATACAGGTAATTCACTTTGGGGAGGATCATCATTTTTATTGTGGCTATTCTCCCCATTAGTGAAATTGGGAGAACTGACCCACCGTGTCAGATCATCCTCAATACTCTTCAGCAGTGGGACATAATTCAGCTGTGAGAGTTCTGACAGCCTGTTGGAGATGTTGACACCCAGATATTTGATATTCCCCGTCTGCGGTGGTACGGAAAGAGTGTTGTGAAAATTATTTTTTAGTGAGAGGACATCAGATTTGGACCAGTTTATGGAGTAGTTCGATATGACTGAGAGTTTATCTATGAGCTTGATTGACTCAGAGAGGGAGGACTGTGGGTTCTGGAGGAAAAGTAATACATCATCAGCATAGAGACTTATTTTATGGTCGAGGGTTGCTGTCTGAATCCCTTTGATATTTATATCTTGTCGGATGGCCGCAGCCAGCGGTTCTATGAAAATGGCGAACAGAGACAGAGAGAGTGGACAGCCTTGTCTTGTTCCCTCTGCAGGATGAACCTCACAGAGGTCTGATCATTTGTCCTTACGCTGGGTGAGTTATATAGAATTTTTATACAAGATATAAAGGAGTCCCCGAATTTGAATTTATTCATTGTGGACAGAAGGAACTTCCAGTTAACTCTATCGAAAGCCTTTTCTGCGTCTAAGGAGACTATTATTGAGTTCAGGTTATGGGTATTTGAATAATCCATTAAGTTAAAGAGTCTGCGAGTGTTGTTTGATGACTGTCTGCCCTTGGTAAAGCCAGTCTGATCTGTATGTATTATGTGGGGAGTTATCTTTTCAAGTCTGATGGCTAAGACCTTGCAGATCAGTTTAAGATCAGCATTAATGAGCGAGATGGGGCGATAGCTTGACAGCAACAGGGGATCTTTGTCTGCCTTAAGGAGGAGGTTGATATTTGCCGAGTTCATACTGTCGGGGAACGCGCCTTTTTCTTTTATATCTAGTACAGTCCTGAAGAAAGTAGGTGCGAGAGTTGGCTATAACTCTTTGTAGAATTCTGCTGGGAAGCCATCCGGTCCTGGTGCTTCATTATTAGGCATCTTACAAAACGCTTCATAGAGTTCCTGCAGCGATATGGGCAGTTCCAGAGTGGAGATCTGCTCTTTGAGTGTTGGAAGGTCTATAGTATCTAGAAAGTCCTCTATAGCAGGGGTTTTCAAAGTGTGGGGTAGTGAGCCTCCCCAAAGAGAACTCAAAAGCATGCCGCCCCCCCACCCCCACCCCCATTATTATTACTATTATTACTGTTATTGTTGTTGCTTTGTATGTTCCACATAGGCTAAAAAAGGTTTTAAATAATAAATGTTATACACATCTTTATTTTTGCAATCATCTTAAACATGTTTATATGTTCTTAAACATATTTTTAAAACATTTCAATCATCTTTAACTGTGTATGTGCTTACATTTTTCTAGCACATTTTAACATCTGTATATTTATAACATCATTTTAAAACACATTTTAACATCTGAATGCTTTTATGTTTTTTACATATTTTTAAACACATTTTAACACCTGTTTTAAACACATTTTAACATCTGTATATTTATAACATCATTTTAAAACACATTTTAACAGTGTTTTTTAATATCTTTTTGAATACATTCAATTTATGCAATTCCTCAAATCAAATAATAAACAGATCAACGTCAGAGTTTTAGCATCACTGCACACCATGTACAGTGCTGCTTTTCATATCGTGGCCTCAACATCATGCATAAATCCTTTCCATGACGGCAATAAACCGATTGCCAATCTTGCCACCTTAATTTGCTCACCTCTGTTTTAGTGGGAACAATGAGTCTGTGTCTTTGATGCGCACAGGCGGTTGATGCGGGGCTGCATTGTGGAAAGGAATAAACGCAGATCATCCTCTACCTGCAGCCGTGACCGGTACTTGCTTTTAATCATTGTCAATGCGGAAAACCCGCACTCACACAAGTACGTGGAGGTGAAGGGGAGGTACACCTTCACAGCCTTTTTGGTGAGGAGAGGGAACTCGGTCTCCACAGACAGCCAGAAGTGTGCAAGTGACACCTCACTCATCTTTTGTTTCAAGTCCATATTAGAGTTCAGATCAACAAGAGCCTCCTCCTCCTGCATGGTCAGTCCATCACGGGGTATCGGTGGGGAAGAAAACGGATTTCTCACCCACTGATTTGCCAAGGTCTCCTCTCCGAAATAGTCTCCAAACTGCTCACCCAACCCCTTCAAATGTGCAATGATCAACTGTTGCACACAGTCCAGTTGCAGTCGTGTCTTCTCCACAACATCCTCCAAGGTTGGGAACATTTCCACCGAGCCCCGTTCAAGACGAGCACACCACAGATCTAACTTTTTTCTGAATGCAGTGACTTTATCATGTGCCAAAAAGACATGGCACTCTTTGCCTTGGAGAGAGGTGTTCAGTGTGTTTATCCGGTCGAAGATATCAGACAGATAGGCCAGCTTTGCAACCCACTTTGCGTCCTCCATAAGCTTCACCAGTGGGGAGTTGATTTCAGTGAGGAACATGAGGACTTCCTCGCGCAGATCACACAAGCGGGTGAGGACCTTGCCCCGAGACAGCCACCGGACCTCGGAGTGCAGGAGCAGCTGATGGAAGTGAGCGCCCATCTCATTGCAGAGGGTGGCATTCGTGGCGCCTGATTTAATTAGGTTGACAATTTTTACTGCCTCATCCAGGACTGCGCGCAGCTCTGTGGGCATCCTCTTGGTCGCCAAAGCCTGCCGATGGATGATGCAGTACGACCAAACAGCAGCGGGCGCAACCGCTTGCACCTGTTTCACCAGACCGCTGTGGCGACCTGTCATTGCCCTTGCACCATCAGTACATATTCCACAACAGCGGCTCCAGTCAATATGATTTTCCTGAATGAAGTCATTCAAAGCCTTGAAAATTTCTGCAGCTGTGGTGCGAGCCGGCAGAGGATGGCAAAATAGAAACTCCTCCTGGACACCAAGCTCTTTAATAAAGCGTGCATACACCATTAACTGTGCACAGTTAGCAACATCAGTGGACTCGTCCAGTTGAATGGAGAAGCAAGGGCTTTCATGGATAGCGTCCAGCACCTGTTGCTTCACATCAGCTGCCATGTCAGAGATACGGCGCTGGATGGTGTTGTCAGACATCGGGATGGCATCCAGCTTGGCAGCAGTAGCCTCGCCCAGTAGTGCCGAACACATATCTTTGGCGGCAGGGAGGAGCAATGTCTCACCAGTGTTGTGAGGTTTCCCCGCCTTCGCAATGCGTAAGGCTACGCGGTAAGATGCTTCAGTTGCTCTTGTGTTTACAGTGCCAAACGCCTCAATGACTTTTTTCTGGGACCGCAACTCATTACGTTTTCGTTCAAAAAACTCCCGCGGCTTGGTCTTTAAACTTTGGTGTTTGGTCTCAATATGACGCCGGAGTTTGCATGGTCGCATACTGTCATTAGCTAGTACGTCTTTACATATGACGCACTGCGGCAGCGGAGCATCATCAGGACCAATGCATGAAAACCCAAACTTTTCTGGGTCATACTTCCTCCGCTTTCGACTCACCCCAGCCTCTGTGCGATCTCTCACTTCAACTTGGGAAACTAAAAATCGATCCATCTTCTCTCATCAATCTCTCGCTCTCTCGCGCTCTCGCTTACTTCTTCTCTTGCCGCGCCTCCCCTGAAGCCCTCTGGCGCCCCCCAGGGGAGGCACACCTCACACTTTGAAAACCACTGCTCTATAGCATCAGTTGGTGGGTCCATTTGAGAGTTCTTATAAAAGTCCCTGAAGGTGTTATTTATTTCTTCAGGGGAGTGAGTTGTTATCCCTGCTGAATTTCTGATGCTGTTGATTGTTGTTTTCTCTTCGTTACGTTTAAGCTGATTTGCTAGGAACTTGCTTGATTTATTATCAAGTCCAGCGTAGTCTCTGCAGTTGGAATTGGAGTTGATCCTCACCAAGTTTAGAAAGTTCAAGCCCAATCTTGTTTATGCCTCTTAAAATATGTTCCTCTTGGGACGCAGCACAAGCTGATTATAATGTAGTAATTTTTTGCTGCAGATCTGTTTCTTGAGCCTGATTTTTTTTTTCTTCTTGTGTGATGAGTAGGATATTATTTAGCCATGCATAACTGCTTTTGCTGCCTCCCAAAGGGTACAGGGTGAGACTCCTGGCCGGTTGTTGAATTCTAGAAACGCTGTCCACTCCCTGCCGAAGTATTCAATGAACTCCTTGTCTTTTAACAATGATGTATTAAATCTCCAGTTCTTCATCGGTGGTTTTAGTGTTCTGTTAGTAAGGTGCAGAGAGACTGGTGCATGGTCACTAATGGTAATGGAATGGATCTGGGTGTCAGAGATATCCTTCAAAATTGAGTTATTGGTTGGAAAGAAGTCCAGGCGTGAGCAGGAGTGGTGGACTGGGGAGAAAAATGTATATTCTCGATTAGTAGGGTGATGAGCGCGCCACGCATCGCAGAGGCCAAAATCGCTCATGTATTGTCTCAGTGTATCAGCTGAGTGGCAGAATCTGAGGTTGCCTGAGGGGCTAAGCCTATCTTGGTCAGGGTTCAATATAATGTTGAAGTCCCCTCCTACTATAAGGTTTGAGTCTGTGTGTGATGAGAGTGAAGTGAAGAAGGTGTGAAAGAAGGAGGGGTCATCAACATTGGGGCCATAAATACTGGCAATGCAGTGGTTTATATTGCAGGTTGAGATGTTAATTATAATAAATCTCCCTTCTGGATCTACAATAGTATTTAGAAGAGAGAAATGCACTTTCCTGCTGATCAAAATGGCCACACCCCTCTGTTTTGAGTTGTAGCTGGCTAGGCAACTGTGGGGGAATAGTGGTGATCTAAGAGTGTGTTCGGCTAACTTTGATATGTGGGTCTCCTGTAGTAGGACAATGTCTGCCTCCAGTTCATTTAGGTGGCTGAAAACTTGGAGCAATTTTTTCCTGGAGCCAATTCCGCGAACATTCCAAGTGACAAACCTGAGAGTGTTCATGCTTAGATTAGTTTGTTAGTAGTTAGTGCTAGAGGATGAGTGAGTGAGCATTTTGATATTGGGTGGATGTGTGAGTGGCTATCTGACTCAATGTCTGCCTGTGTGACCGCTTTTGTAAGCCTATGCATGTTTTATTGACATATTCAGCTGACTGCTGGACACCAAGTGAGATAGACACAGAACATGAGGGATGGAGAAAAGACAATGAGGACAGTAAAGAGATGAAAGAAATAGAGGGGGAACATAGAGGATACAGTAAGGACAGTAAGGAGATAGGTAGATGAGAGAAAAAACATAGGATATAGAGAGAAACACAAAGGACATGGAGAGAGAAGAGAGGGTAACATAATAGGTGGAGAGGAGGTGGGAGAGAGGGAAGCGGAGCTGGCCCCTGGGATGCAAACTATGGCTACTGGACTCGCTGTCTTCACATTCCGTAAAATAGAGTCACCAATGAACAGAGGTTTATCCACGGTGGGTGTGACCCGGAGGGGAGCTTAGGGGAGCTGAGCTAAGCGGCTCAGCAGTGGCTAGACCAGGGATAGGCAACCTGTTCCACAAAGAGCCGCTGTGGCTGCAGGTGTTTGTTCCAACCAGTCCATAGCACACAGATTGACCAATCAACTGTTTGAAGACTCAGATCAGTTGATTGTATAAACCAAATCAGGTGTGCTGCTGCCTGGTTGGAACAAACACCTGCAGCCACAGCGGCTCTTTGTGGAACAGGGTGCCTACCCCTGGGCTCGACACTAAGGATAGGAGTAGGGATAGAGCAGAAGCTAAGCAGTGATGTTGGCAGTCAGCATGATAGGTCTGAATTCTGTTCTGATATTTTTGCCTTGGCATGGTCATCTAAAGCCATTTTACTTTCATATTTCACCAGAATTCTGGCTGAACACACGGAGCAACTAGCATAAAATGGCTCTCCTGCACATGATCTTAGCCATATAGCATAGTTATCTTGCTTTAACCAGTCAGTTAAAGCTGGTAGACTGTTTCCATTTTTTCTTAACTAGCCTGTCACTGTCCATTCCTGTAACATCCTCATCCTCCGTCTCTCCACCCATTTTCACATTGTGTTATAGATGTTATAGTTTTTCAGTTTGAGTCACTCACTTGGTCCAGAGACTATCAGCTTCTGTGTCCAACATCTAATTTGCATCATTATGTGTAATGCATAAACATCGGTGGGATTCCCAACTGTAGGATACAGGATTGTGCGGGACATCCCGGAATGCAGGTGGATTTGATTGGACCAAGCAGCAGCACACCTAATTTGGATTATTCAATTAAACGATCTGAATCTTCAGACAGTCGATTGGTCAATCTTTGTGCTCTGGATAGGTTGGAACAAAAACCTGCAGCCACATGGCTCTTTGTGGAACAGGTGCCCTACCCCTGGTTCAGAGTCAGGGGGCAGAAGGCTGGGTCGATTACCGGGACAGAAGAAGGAACAAGGTCAAGCCGGTCCGGGTGGTTCTCTAGCAGAGGCATCGGCAAACGCACTGGCAGAGTTCGGAGTCAGGGACAAAAGGTTTGGATGGTCACCAGGGCAGAAGAGGTAACAGAGTGGAGGCAATCTGGGGTGGACTTGAGCAGACAATCTGACAAGTGAGAGCTGAAAAGCAGGGGTTTAAATACTATGGTAATTGACAGGAAAAGAGGAGCAGCTGGTGGAGAAGCAAAGTGGCAGCAGGTGAGACTGAGTGGAAGGAGTGTGGTGAAAGCAGTGGAAAATTAGCAGACCTACCCTGTCGACAAGCTTTGCGCTGTATTTTGTGTCACCCCTAACAGTCATGGGAATTTCAACCCTTGGGTTGCTCTGGTTTACCTTATTCACTCTTGGATTTCCCTCTTCTAGTACTCCCAGAAACTGGCGCTCTGACCGTGTCTTGATTCTACACAACTTCGCAACTATTGCCCAGTGTGCCCCAAAGAGCAAAACCAAAGAGCACACCATCAACTCCAAGCACATGGAGAACATCATATATCTGTGTGTCAACTTTTCCATTAGACTGACAAAACTGCATTATGCACCACGGCTTGAGTGTGCTGAGAAGAGAAGAATAACGGCCATCAGGGCTGAGATGCAGTTCATTAGATGGCTGAGGTTAGAATGCTCAGGTAACTGAAGTGCATGCAGAACAACAACTATCACCCACTACATGACCTTGGCAAGAGTCAGGAGCACCAGAAACGGCACATAAAACTACAATGTCCGAATAAAGACAACACTTGCACTGCTAAATAGAGACATTGTTTCAATACCTGTTGTGTGTTTCTTACAAGCAGTGTCTGCATATCTCAAATACAATTCAATACTCATTCAAATCAAGTATCTTCTGTTTTCATTTGCATTCTAATTTCCTATAAACATTCGTTTTTTGTCGACTGGTGGCGATTATGTCCACAGCTGGGGTGTTGACAGCAATCATTGAATCCAGAGGGAAATATACATAGGGATTAATTATTTGTACTTTTCAAGAGGAAAAGCAGGTGTGAGCCTGGAGAGATGGTGTGAATCGCACTGCATGTGTGGCAAAGAGTGACATCTATAGGTGTAGGACAATAACTGCCTGATTGGATGTGAACGACAGATTACAACAACAACAAAAGACTATTGTATTAAGTTATGCCCATCACTAAAGACTCAAACTGCATCCTTGAACTTAGAAATAGTAGCTGAGACATATATAGAAACATTCATATATAGATAATCTACCATGATAAGATGGAAAGTTAAAAATCCTCAAAATTCCGGTTGTCCAACCAAAGTTCTCCAAAATACTGACACAATATTACTGTAAATGCATGTGGAATGAAGCACCATCAGCAAAAAAAAGGAAAATGGCTGTTCAATTTTGTTGAATGCTTCCATTAAAAAATGTGGGAAAAAAGATCCTTGAAGGATCAGTGTGCTCCCATTCAAGGGTTCTTCAACACACGTTTGTTGGAGAAATTTGTTGAAAACAAAGAAAATGTCGTCAGTAACATTCAGACTGGAAATAATTCTTGTTAACATGTCCATAGCCCATAGATTGAAACTGAGGTATGGCTTGGTGTTGCCGTGTCTCCAGCTGTGAAGAGATTTCTCCTGCTCTGATTCAGGGACCTATAGGCTGTGAGCCATGAACCCTGGCCTGTCAGCCTTGACTGTTTGTGTCGCATCTGCATGCTTAGGTGGCCTGTCACACCACATGTCCCACATTTACAGCCACCATGGCTGCTTAGCAGGAGGAGAGTGTCTGTCAGAAGAGCTGACTCCAAGACCACTTCACTCGGCAACTGACAGAAGGCCACAGAGCACTGTCAATTCAGCCATAGCCCCAGGATAAACATGCTCACAAACATAACACACATTCACATACAGGAGAGAACAGAGTGTCAAGCTCACTGACTGTCTGGGAATGAGAGGGCTGCAGGACTCACCCTCTCATTCTTAAAATCTCAAACTGTCACATCAAACACTGCTCTTTGTGAGGGTGGAGCAGGGCAGCGCACGCTGGTGATGTGAGGGCGCACGGGGTGTGGCAGCTTGACATACACATCGACAGGCAATTGGGGGTAAACAACTTGTTTGTCCCAGTGATTTGGGCGTGGAAAGAGACTGGGCATGGAGTTGGACCTGAGGAGTGCCGGAAGAGCAGTCTGTCCTGAGCAGTTGGAGCCAAATCATTTTCATCTGTGCATTTTGGTCATAGTGGCAACTGTTGTCTGGTTTTCATCCCTGGGAATGGATTTACACTATTCTATTCTCTTGTAGTCTGCAGAAAAATGAATAGGGAACAGGGTTTTATTCATAAAGATCTACTATAATGAGTATTAAATTGTACGGCCAAGGTCTTGAGGTTGATCTAATGCACTGTAGCAGCAGTTTTTTAGGCAGGGTGCACGTTTAAATGGTTTTCAACAATCGCAGGATGTAATGAGTGATTGTGGGCATCAAATTTTAAAGCGATGGTGAAAAAAGGTGATACTGCTTGATGGCACCTTTCGTCAGGTCACAAACTGAGGAACCTTCTGAGGGGTTCCCAAAACTAAGCTGAGGTTTAGATGGGACTGAGCATTTTCTGTTGGAACTCAAAAACTGAACTGAAAGAACTGCCACTGCCCATTAGTCAAATAAGTGCCGCGGGACTGGACACAAGGCACCGGACAAACATCGCAATATCTGAAGGGTCCAAGAGACACGAATGAAATGGGGAAAGACTTGCTATCCTGCATGTTTCTTCTTCTTAGTAATGGCTTTGCCACAAGGCACTTATTAGTTGCTTTCCTCAAGGCACTCTTGTTATCCAGTATTTATCTTATTTTTTTCCTTATTCCTCTTCCATGTCAAATTTCGGTTTGTATCTCCTCCTACAGTTTTGCAAGTACCCAGATAAATAATATGACAAAATATGTGCTTGATCAGGTTTGGGGTGCTATTATTTTTCTCACAGAAATACCTGTTTTTGCCCCACCAGGTAACACAAACTGGCCAAAAATCGCCATAGGAAATGAACAGGAAGAGTAAGCCAAAAACCTCATAAAACCTTATAGTTATTCTTAGACATAGAAACTTCACTTCAACTTTAAAACAGAGAAAAACATAGTCTCTTCGTGTACTTTTCCCCATGTTGATACAGTGTCTGGTTTCTACAAAGACCATGTGGGTTTTGCAACCTGTTCTCATCCCAGCGCGTAAAATACAGACTATTTGTCATGCCCCTGAACGTCACATATAGACACAAACGGTAACCCTCTGCGTCTGGCTTTTGACGCTCCGGGTTCTCATTGACTCTCATGCAGACCCCAGCTCGGCTGGAGGGGATGCTGAGGGTCGAGGCTCCAGCCGTCCATTCACTCTCAAAATAACCCGGTCACACGAAGCATGGCGCCGCTAACTACAGTCTCAATAGAGAACTGAGGATCCTCTGCCTGTAGTGTTTTTCTCACTACTTTTATACTTTGTCCCTAGAATATATCCACTGACACGTTAAACAAACTCTGAATGAGCTGTAAGCTTTCAATAGGCTAAGGTAACAGTAAACTCATAACAGGATGAACAAAAAAAACAGTGAACTCTTGGCTAAATGTGCAGAATAGATGGATTAAAGTGCTGATGGAAATGAATAAACAATAGAACCTTTAGTTAAATTAAATTATTGATTATTATAATTAGGTCACTCTCTGTCTGACAGAGAGAGAGACAGGCTTCAGAGGGTCAGAGAGACAGTATCCCAGTGTGGAAGCACCCCTAAACCCACCTTTCTCATGAAATCAACATAACTAAATAAAGCTAATGCTAACGCTAGCATCGACGACGCTACAGTATGTGAGCATCACCAAAAACGAATAATTTAGCCTTGGTTATGCTCTACAAACTAGCACATTGTGGCTGGTAATCGATCATTATTTCAGCGTTAAGCATTTACTGTAGCCTTATACCATAATGCTCCATTTATAGTGTTCGGTATCTACAGCGTATTTCTTGAAACCACTCACCGCAAAAATCCAGCAGCGGAATGACGGCGGCTTGGCCAGCATTAAGTGGAGCCTACAGTTTGGACCAATGGGCCACCAACAGCCTTGGCCAATCAGAGGCCCGTATTCCCTGTATGTGTGTGTGTGTGTGTGTGTGTGTGTGTGTGTCAAAATTCAAAGAAATATGTATAACAATGACATATATGTTATTTAATGTGACACGATACGCTTACATGTATTAGCACTAGTGTAAGAGTGGACACTCTCTCTTCATTCATTATTGAGCGTTTATGGTGCATGAAACAGCGCCCCTCTAATGGTTATGTGGTGAATGAGCGTTGAAAACGGGGTACGGGGGCCTGTGTTTTTCACCAAGGGAAGCCAAGCGGAGTTAGCTTCCTTTGGTGAAAAAAAAAATTATTAACCAATCAGATGAGGCTATTGTTTCGACACTGCTTCCCTATGATTGGTCAGGACAGGGTCAAGGGAAGCCACGAACTCTTTGGCTCGACACCAATCAAATCACAGTACGTCAACGTCAACGTCACTGATCCGAATAACGTAAGGTTTATATTGACTTCCGGGGAGCCAGACAGCGCAATTATGGAGGGCGGGGATTCGGAATATTTGGGCAAAAATAGTTTTTGCTAAACTGTTTCTTGAGCAGCAACTCAAAATTAAATCTGATGGGAGACGCACACCAAAACTAGATCTCCGTACTGAAAGGAAAGAAGGTTTTCGGACATTCAAATGAGGAGAATTACGTCCCACTGAGTGGCTAGCGGGAAGTGCTAAACTTCAATGTTTTTTTTGTTGGCCCTGTCTCCTTCTGACAAGGAATCATGCTCACTGAACAATCCCTGGGTTACCACAGGATTCATGGATATTCTTCAGATAGGGTGAGCAAAACTTAACACATCTTAATAGTTACTGAACAGCCCAGTTAGCAAGCTATTATTTTTGATGTGATTAAAGTCTGCATTTTGTCTTGCTTTGATCAAGCATGTGAGTCCACTGAAGTTGTTGTTTATTGTTGTTGTTTCTGAAGAAAAAGCTAGCAGGCTTTCAGCCAGCACAGCCAAGCCCTTCTGTGAGTATGGTGATCTCGTCGCCCCCCTCTCCTTCCTGGAATCCCAGGACCCCAACTACGATCTGTTCGGTCGTCTCCTATGGGAAGAAAATGAACATCAGTTAAAACAGCAATGTCCAGTTTAATGTTTGTTGAATTCTTTTTAGAATGATTTCAGGTTAATTATACAGAAATACGATGGCCTCTTAAATAGGCGACGATTCAAAGAGCTGCCCAGTGAGGCCAGCTGATGTGTTTTTAAAGAGAAACAGATTTTACAAACACACCATACATCCGTCCCATTGATTGCGAAACACTAACTGTATAAGCAGGGAGAGGCTTGAGCCCGAGGAGGGACGTCACTGTGACTGCAAGAGATGTGTTTTAAGTGCACTCACTAAAGACTGGAGTAGATCTAATTGTTAGAGACATATATTGACGAGGATTTGTCGAATTTACTTGGCAATCAAAAAATCATCATTACATATGTATATATTCATCATTTATCATATGAATATATTATTATTGTTATTATTGTTATGTGTGCAATGTGTTTTTTACATATGTTATTTTGACACCTTAATTTCCTTTGTGATCAATAAAGTATCTCTATATTTCTATATTCTCTATTCCATGTATTCTATATTCTATTCTATCTGTATAAGCAGGGAGAGGCTTGAGCTCGAGGAGGGACGTCACCATGACTGTGTTTTAAGTGCACACACTAAAGACTGGGGTAGATCTGAGTGCACACGTTAGATTTGAGCACAACCTTTCAAAAGAGAAAGAAAGAAAAGAAAATCTTGCCTTAAAAATAAGTCCTAGTATGTATTACCATGACATAAATATGTCATGGTAATACATATTTCTTTGAATATTGAGAGATTTATGAGAATCTCTGAGGAGATTGACAGATTGATGAGGAGAAGAAATTGTGATCAAGAACCTTGGAGGCTTATTATAGATTTCGGGGCCTGCTTGAATGGTGTTGCTTCTGACCTCCCCATAAACATTCTAAAATCTCATCCTTATTGCTCAAAAAGTCTATGCAGGGCTGGTTCTTGCCATAGGTGATATAGGTGGTCACCTGGGGTGCCATCTGCTGGAGGGGTGCCGTCATGTCACCCTTGGCCTGTCATTCAGTTGTGTGTGGCCATCTCAGACACTTTCTGAGGTAGTAGGAGTCTGAAACTCAGCATATTGGATGCTCTTGACCTTCTATTGAACTATTCTATTGAATTTCAGCCATTCAGCTCAAAGTGTTGAGGAGGAGGCCCCTGATTTAGAAATGGGAGGGCTATAGCCAATTAGACCATCAGATTCTGGAGGCCAATCTGGAGGAGATCTCTTTCTAAAGATGCTGTGAATCTGAAATTCCATTATGTTGCAGCGGGGCCCCGGACAAGCAGATATGTGTAGGTTTGGTCCTACGGGGCGGGGTTTGAACGTTCACCGTTTCCCACCTTTAAGGGCTCGCCATTGTCGCAAAAATATACAAAATGGCCTGAAACTCGGTCTGCAGACCCCATGGGGGACCTGGAACAGACCCTCCGAACCCGGCCTCCATGACCCTTGGGGGCCCTTGGGGTAGCAAAGTTGCTCTAGGAAGGTCCTATCAACATGGAGGCAGAAGATCCTAATACAAGAACTTCTGAGAAGCAACATAGTCAAAAACCAGGAGGAAATTTCAAGGGGAAGGTATTTTTCTCTCCCCTCCACCCTTCTGACTCAGGCACTTAGGTCTACATACAAAATGGCGATGCGAGAGAAGGACTGGACTCGTGTCCCTCACAGGTATGGGCACAGATGCACAAATGCACCAGGCACTGTGGTGATTATAATGTATTCATTTATTTTTGTGTGAATGGGGTGTGGGGGAATGCTTGTGCTCTTTAGGGGTGGTTGTTTGGTGGCGTTTTCCACAGCTTTCATGCAGCTTTCCTATAATGTCTATAATGTCTATAGCAATCTGCTCCTGTCAAAGTGGCTCTTTGTCTCAGTGTTTCTATTGTTTCTCTGTAAAACCCTGTGAATTGCCTTGTGTAAGAATGGTGCTATACAAATAAAATTGCCTTGCTTTACCTTGCTTTAGTTCAACCTCACCTGGTGGAGAAACAAGAATGGAGGCTAAAAGTTTTGTGTGTCAATGGCGACAAACATCATTATCTGGTAGCGGATGTTTATTTAGAGATCCAGAACCAAACCTACCAGGTGACGGTAGGTGTAGTGGAGAGGCCTAGCCACCCAGTAGCAGTAGGGCAGGATACTACGGTGCTTCCGGAGTTACTAAGCCTGACACAGCCAATGAACCTGGTGATAACCAGGGCCCAGGGTGAGGCACAGGCCTTAGAGAAAGATGAAGAGAGTTCTAATGCCGGAGACCTGAGATAGTTAGCCATTGCCAATGCTGACATCCCTTCCCCAGCACGAGTAAATAGAAGGAAGACTTGTAGAGAGCGGGGGCAGGCTAAAATGGCCAGATTTGCCAGATGAGGACTGGTGAGAGGAATTCAAACCAGGCTAGGAGAGGCGGCTATGTTGTACCTGTGCTGTTTAAGAGTGTTACTGATGGATGGTAAGTCCGAGATTTGGATTTTTCCAGGCCTGATCGAATGGGTCATGTGTGATCCATTTTACGGTATACTGCCATCTATTGGCTAGGAATAGTGGTGGAAATTTGGCAGATCTAACCTGCCAAATTCTCTGGGTTTTTGTAATGTCTTAAAACTAATCCGGGGTGTTTTCTTCCCCCACAAGAACTTTGTAATGCTTGGGTTCAGAGACTTGAACCAAGCAGAGGAGGGCTGCATTGGAACCATGGAAAACAGGTAGTTCACTTTAGAGAAACATGCCGGGGAGCGGTGTTTGGAGTCCTCGGCATCAGCGGCGCCAAAGGAGTGCACCGGCCCATTGGCCTCTCTTCCAGTGGCTCACTGTCTTTGTGGTGATCAGGGCTCCTTTGATTAAGAAGGTCAATATATCCACTGACGTGGCAAGAAACTGAGAAAATGAATTCAGTGGGGTTGTAGTGCAGATGTTTATGAGATCGTCAAACAAAAAACAGTGTTTGGTGCAGCTCTCTTTTTACTGTGTCAACCAACTGCGGCACCACCTTGGTGTATGTTAAATGACATACGCCTTAATACTAATGCATTACAAACTTCAGTATTGGTACTACTGGATCTTAGTGCTGCATTCGACATGGTCGATTACACCATTTTATTCAACAGACTGGAGGAGTGGGTTGGAATTTCTGATACAATACTAAATTGGTCCAAATCCTACATTGAGGATTGAGACTTAAACAAAGATGAGAACAAAAATTATACGTGGTGTCCTTCAAGGCTCTATTCTTGGGCCACTTTTGTTCAATATCTATATGCTTCCACTGGCCCAGATCATGGAATACTATGACATCTCTTACCACTCCTATGCTGATGACACACAACTCTACATTACAGTGTCACCACTTGACTACAGTCCACTGCAGTCGCTGAGTGAGTTTATCCAACAGGTCAAACAGTGGATGGGCCAGAATTTCTCCAGCTCAATGGTGAAAAGACAGAAGTCATTGGTTTTGGTCCCTAAAACACAAGGCTAGAGGTCAGTGGCCAACTTGAGTCAATGACACAAAAAACAGCCGACCATGCTAGAAACATTGGCATAGTTATGGACTCAGACCTGAATTTCAACAGCCAAATAAAGATCACTATCACTAAATCAGTCCATTATCATCAAAAAAACATTGCACAAATTAAGGGATTTCTGTCTAAACAAGACACGGAAAAACTTGTGTGCATTATAGCGTGACTTTTAGCTTAAACAGATATTCTTTTCCTTTTTAATAGAGCAGGCTGGGCAGCAGAACGAGGGTCCACCTACCTCTACAGATCAAATTAATGCAATAAGATGTTCAGTAAATGGCATGACATAACGTCATGCAGGTGCACATCAGCATTCTTTATTTCATCATCATTACTGATTTTATTGCATTACTCTTAGCATAGTATTAACTTCATGAATAACTACTGTTATTAACAGTAATAATGTCAAAAATTATATGGTTATTAAAACACTACTACTAGTAATGATACCTACTTGCAGATCTCACTTGATTTTTTTGGTCAATGTCTTACTTTTGCATATCAGTGCCTGCTAGTCTGTCTGTCTTTACCATTTTCTTATTAGCTACTGCATAAATAACTGCCACCATTATGGTTAACTGCAGCAAATTAAAAACGTATTAACTGCATTGGTATTCCCTTAAGTGTAAAACTTCCTCCGCACAGAACTGCAATTTAATGCTCAAGTGTCAACCAGGAAAGGTCATATAGAATTAGCATCAATGGCACGTTTTGTGCCAACATCATGCTGGATTGACCTTTAAAGACAATACATCCTCAACAAGAATTTTCTCTAATCTGACATCCTGACTTTTTTCAAGCCCGTATGAATAATACACAAACAACGTACACTTCACAGCACTTCTGTGAGACTGAACTTTCTTCTAATTCCACTGTATATGGACATACATCAACATTAGATGACGAGAGACAGGTGAAAGTATGAAGACTCAACAAATGGAGGAAGGTGGGGTAGAAGTCAGGTCAGAAGTTACCAAGTGCCTTTATCCCATGTTGCAAATGCTTTGTGGAAGGAAGGCTTGGAGGATGAAAATGAATTAAATGTCTTGACCAACGGCTCAGAATTGCTGTCTATGGATTTACTTGACAGCCCATCAATCAGGGATATTATCATGTTGACTGGAGAGCATACTGCATGAGTGAGTAAACTACCTACATGTTTTTTCAAAACTCTTTACTCTTTCACTGTACGCCCACGCTAAAGAGTTGTAATTAATGACATATCAGTGGGAAGATAAAATAAAAGTGGAATTCAAACAGAGGGAATGAGGCAGGTGAGAAATGGGGAAGAATTGCATTTATTTACACATTATTTGTTGAATTAAAAAAAACAAAAAAAACATGCACTTTACACATCAGTTGCATCCCAATCCCGTATGGGCAGCAATTTACCTCCATTTCTCAAAAAGAGAATAACGGGAAGCAAGACAGCGGTCCTGATGGTGCCACTACAGCAAAGAATTCGTAACAAATCAGTGACACGCGGCACAGCTTTGAAACGTTCATTTTGCCTCAAATTGTCCAGCCATCGCTGCGCAGCAGTTACTGGAATCTTTGGTTGCCTTATCACATTCTATTCCTGACAGTACCTCGGAAGCACCATAGAAGTATGAATGAATTCTGACGCCTGAATTTGATCAAATTTTAAAAAATCACGTTTTTTCTTTTTATAAATTCATCTAGCAACACTTTGGTATTAGAGAACTATAAAGCGTCACACATGTCATCATTCTCCCAGCAGTACAACACTATGCCTTAAGTCTCAGTGTCAAAGTGTAGCAGCTGCACTGCTAACAAGTCCTCAGAACACTTATCACGGGCCAGTGATTGTAAGATGGCACCTCTCATCTGTAGGGCTCCAAGTGAACAGAAAAGCAAAGCAGAAAACAAATGTATTGTAACCCCTATATCCATTCATTATCTGCTGGCGCCTATATGCAATGCACACAGCCTCAGAGGGATCGACCCTTAACCCAAAAAGTTCATCTTGTATTAAGAGTAATTGTAAAGTTATAGTTTATAGGAAAACAAAAATGAACACAGAACTGTGGATGACAAATAAATGCATGAAAGACATTTTACATGAGTGGATGATGGGCACAGAAACAAAAAGGAAAGTTAAAATGTGAGACTTAAAGGCCTCAGTATGCTTCCCATTTTGGGGAGTGGGTGCAGGGAAAAATTTGACACCACATGCGCCCTACCGAGCTCGCCACAGCACTAGGTAGAGTCGAGCGCCTAAAAACCCCGTTGACAACGTTGGAGAGCTCAGTAGGTGAGCATGTGAAATTAAGATGCGCGCACATGAGACCTTTTTTTTTATCCATCATTGATGTCCCCTTAGGGGCTCCGTGTTTAAGTACAGGGACAAAACATCCACTTGTCCACATGTCCTCTTTTAGCGATGCTTAAAGTCATTAAAATATCTGTTTTTCAATTCCCTTGCGCTTTGCACAGGCCGTCCTGTGTGTGTGGCCCTGCGACTTACACACATGGAGAGAGAGAGGGAGTGAAAGAGAGCCCGTGGTATAGGCTGACCTTATTTTGATCTCCTAAATCGGGGACACCCAGCCTTGGGCGGGTGGGGTTGGGTGGGGGGACTGTAATTTGAGTTCATCAATTCAAAATATCACCATAAATACGCATGTCATTTATTATTTACGTCTGTCTGCCTGTTTTAAGACTCCACTCCTCTTCACCTGCTCCGAGGGCAGAGACTTGTACCGCCCCCCTGTGGTCGGGCGGAACATTACAGAGGTGGCGCAGGAGGCTCAGCCTGCGCCACGCAGCAGGCACAGACGCTGGAGCGGATGCATACCGGGGTGCTTCCTTTAGTTGCACAATATGTTGCTACATATCGTTATTATTATTATTTGTTAATTTATCTGTCCTGTCTGCATAAACTAGTATTGTCGTGCAATGCAATTTCTCCTACGCAGGGTTGTTCTCGCATGGCGACAGACAGACAGACATCAGGAGATGACTTCAGAGTTATATCACCACAGGTAGAAAATGACATAGTCAACATAACTACCTAGAAAGGCCATTATACAGATGCTGATGGCAAACATGGAGCTGAGGCTGAGGCTGTCACTGTGCTCGGCTTGCAGCATCCGCCCGGCAGCCTGGCAGTGGTGTCCGTGGTAGCCCTCACGACACATGCACGAGTAGTGGGACGGACTGTGGATCACACATGTGCCATGGTTGCATGGCTGACCGGCACACAGCGTGTAGACACACACTTTACCCGAGGAATTCTCTTTGGTCATGTAGCCCTGGGGGCACCTGGTTGGGGAAGAGAAAGACAGGAGGTCAGAGGACAGGAGCAGTGATTTTTGCATAGCTGTGAAACTAGACAGCGTCAAAACAATCCCCCAGAAATTACCTCTAATTTTACATTCAAAGATGGACTTAAAGTTTGTTAGACTACAAACTGTCCTCACCGTCATGTCTGTCGTCCGTCACAGGACTAACACATCAGTTACTCTCACACTTACACATAGGCTGGCAATCCAGAGCCTCCAGTCAACCTAAACGTGCATGATTGTGGGTTAAGCCCCACTACCCACAGAAATAACACAACATATAAACTTCACACAGAAAGGCCCTCGGTCCAAATACTTGTGCTGTGCTTTGGTGAGGCGACCACACCATTTCCCAAGCTATCATGTTACATAATACACTCGTGTGTTCTGAATTGCCAGAACAAAAGCTTTAAAAGATCAAACATATTATTGTGATTACAAATAGTTGTGGGGGAAGTTGTAGCATTGTGATGATTTTCCAGGGTGCCATTCATTTATTTATTTTTTTATCTAAAGGTACCTGCACTCGTGTTGTCTCCAGAGGTCTGTGCAGACCAAAGGAGGGGAGCAGTTGTGCTTCCTACAGGCCTCAGTATAGCAGCCAATGGAGACGCCTTGAGAGGAGACCACTTGAAGCCCCTCCGTGGGCTGCTCCAAATCCAGGGGGACATACCGGTCATTAAACCTCAAATCTCGTAAACAGCCTAGGAAAAATAAATCAGTTAATCGTTTTGTAAAAAAAAAAAACATATCAAAGTCTACAAAGTCCTTGGGCTGCCACAGAAACACACACAGAAACACTTGAAATACAGCAATGCCAACTTGCTCTCCAGTTAAGGTTAACTTCGCTGAGAGACTGCAGATCAAAGATGTACCGAGGAAACTGTGGTCGTGTCCCGAGGGAAAGGAGTTTCCTAGCATCACCAGGGAGGGATCAACGATGAGCTCTTGACCCCTGCCAAGGGATGCTGTAACTTCTCGTCTGCCTCCGCCTCCGTCCAGCCTCAGGGTGAACTCTCCGCCGTGACGCTCCAGCTCAGCGTCGTGCCACTCTCCGTCATCCAGCCTGTGGTGCTCCAGTGTCAGGCTGTATCCTCCATCTCCGAGGTTATAGAAAACAGCCAGCAGACCGTGATTCACCTGAGGGACAGAGAGATGCTTTTTCAAAATTAAATTTAAGTGGACAAAAAAGCCCCACTCTAGATTGCACTCTAGATTTGGCAGGTCAGAACTCTGAACGATGCAGACTTTTGTAGCGCAAGACAAAGTCAGCCATCTGATGTTGTAATGATTCAGTCTGTCTGCATGCCTTGCCTTGCTCCTATTGGCTGCAGGGCCAATGATAGGGTTTCCCTCCCCATTGGCCGGCAGCTGGCTCATCAACCAGGTATTTAAACGCACCTGAGAGATGAGCCGGACCATGTTTCTTCACTCCGTGCCCTGTTTCTGCCCTTGTCTTCGGTCTTGTTTCCAGTTGGTCAGGTTTCTGCTTCTTTGTTGCTTTCAGTCAGTATTTGAACTTGAGTTTTTTGTTCTAGTTTAGTTCAGTGGGTTCTTGGTTATTTCCCAGAAAACCTTGTCTTTCTGTTCCAGTTTTGTGCTTAGGGTACTGTTGTTTTCTCACCTGCGGTTACTGTTGAGTTCCGGGTTGTTGTGTTGTATTCAGTGTGGAGTTTTGTCCTGCGGGGACTGTTAGCGTCCCAGGTCCGTTTTGTTTAAAAGTAGCTAGTTTTTATTTTTTGTCCTGCGGCGACCGGTTGGTCCCAGGAATTTGGTTTTGCACTTTAATAAAGCCTTGCAAACTCTATCCCTGCGTTGAGTGTGCTATTGGGCCTTCCTGCCAGTTTCGTTACAGACGTGTTGACGCTTGTGAAGTGACGCTACAGGTTTACATTTCATGGCTTGGAAAAGTGGCGTTTATAAAATTGTAAAGTGCATTTAGTGGGGCAAAACAACATTACAGCATAAGAGGCAGCACTTAAGAAAAGGCTGGACAAAGCATAAATCACAAACTTTTACAGACCTATTCTCTAGGGTTGACAAGGAGGAAGAACAGCGATTTATGAACCATTTAACGTAAGCAATCTGGGAATTAAGTGACAAATGGCATCAGTCAGTAACAGAAGTACGTTTTTGCATGCATTGCAGATATAGATCTTAGAAGCACTTTTACCAAATTATCAAGCATACATAAAAGCCTTTAAGAAAACCTGGGATCCAGCTCTGAATGGTAATCGTGGCAAGCATGACACACTTTAGAGTGCATTTCTGAGATCTGTGTGGTCACCTGTCAATAGATGGCAGTGTGGTCACACTGAAGTCCAGTTGTAGCTATATTATACATAATACAATTCAAATTTTTCAGTCAGCTCTAGAGTTCGTAGAGTTGGCTAATGTTTATGTTAGAAGCAAGAACTGTTGAGTTCTAACTCCTAACCCAGAACAGACTGGACATCACCACCCAAATTTGTATCAAAGCATATTTCTGTCCAGCATAGTCCTCATATTACATATTCTTTTCATGTCAAGGATTTGCAGGAATCATTGTGACCCACCTCAAGACGCAGGTACTCAGTATGTCCCTGAGAGAGCAGACTCAGGATGACGCCAGCTGGGGTTCGAGTGCGGACTCCAAACTGAACCCGGGTCTGGCGAACGGGTATCGACCACAGGAGCTGGAACTGGATGTGGCTGCGACCATCAAAGGAAAACTCTGGAGCCACTTGTCAATGAAACGTAATGAAATCATTGCCCCATTCAATGAAATATCAAGTACATATATAATGCATTCATTAAAACTGCAAGCAGTGTCGAATCGGCCCTTGTATTCTGCACCTGTTGGGGTACAGGCAACCACGGGGTTAATGGAAAGTGTAGGCCATACGCTTAACAATCCACTGTGGCATGAAGGATGCCAGGATGCATTGTGAAGCTGAAAAATGTTAGAAACATGGGTTTAGGTCATCTTGAAGGATGCAGCTTAATAAAGGATCAAGAAACAGAGAGATGCACACAAGCTTTTCACTGTGATGTCACTCATAGTATAACAACCGGTGAAGTGGCACACGTTGTGAGATGAACACTTTAAAGTGCTGCCTTTGGGGACTTTTCAATAGATATTTGCTCACCGATAGAGCATCCGTTTTTGCTCTGTAGTACGTAGAATAAGAGAATACGGTGGAGAGAATAAACTGTTCAATTACACACACACACACACACGACAGGAAGCCACAGAATGGACCTGCCTGGGAGGACCTGCGTGGGAGCTGCTCGATCAGGCTCCATCTCCTGAATCACACCACTGCTGTGACACGTGGAAAACTTGGGAGCATGCCGCAACATGTGCGTTTACCACGGAAGACGGACGGAAAGACAGACGGGTTGACAAACTGTATTTGACGTGACGATCAGTGCAATTTTTTCAGGAATTCCCCAGCCGACCGATTTGTTCATTTTTTGTTAAAAAGAACTACTCTGCTGCACTCAAGGTGTTAGGGGGAGTTGTAGTAACCCCCCCCCCCCCCCCCCCCTCAAGGCTGTCATGACATCATGAAGCATGAATCGGGTCAAACCTGCTGTTAACCTTATGTTATTTCCAGATTTCAGTAGGTGGCCCTACAGCAATTTAATGAATACTGTGCAGTTATGGACCATCAACAATACTCAAAAATTGGGAATTTAACTTTGTCAATGTACCTTTTACATTTTGAAGTCGAATCTAATTTTACGTTCTTCTGAGGTTGCTCTATTGTATGATTTTTAAATTGTAAATGTCTTTATACACTTGTAAAAGTGAAAAACAAATAAAATGTATTCTAAGAACTGCGGGCAGGTAGCTTTGCTTCGCACATGAAGTTTAAAGCAAGTGGAACAATGTATGATGAAGTTATCAGGACTTGATGTTCCATGGCGAGGGATTGAGAGTTGCCACCACCACCCTCCATGGGCAGCCTCTGCAGTGACACTGCAGTGTCACAACACGCGTGTCACTGTCGAGATTCATCAACCTGTCGTGTGACCACAAGATGGCGCCGATCACGTTAGGAGTTTGCAATTGGTGTTTGCTAATTTAAAATATGTGATTTCCTGTTTCAACAATGTTTTGATAACTTTTGATCGCAAAGTCATTTACATCGTGCTTACAATATGAGGGGAGTAAGGCCATTTAAGATTTTACGAACACAACATGCAAGTTTGAATACAGTAAATCAAAATTGTGGAGTACCGGGATATCAAAATGGTGATAAGAGAATGCTTTTCAGAGTTTTTCTTTTTTTGTAGAAAGTTTCAGTAGGTTTGAGTATTACCTATCGGTGACCAGTTTGTCACAGAGCGCATGAAAATTTTTGCTGCTTTTTTTTCACATGCCTTTTACAGGTTAGAGCTGGGTCTGAAATGACTCCAAGATACTTCAATTCTGTCGATCTGATGGATGTTAGTGTCTTGGACACCTCCCTATAGGTTTTAGCTGAGATCATTTGAATGAAAGAACCTTTTCCATCTACAGTGTCAGAAGAGTTTTTCCATGTCAAGAAACAATGCCAAAACCTCACTGTCACCATATAAAGATACTAATGGTACGTTTTCAGGCATGCGAAAGGGGCCAAAACACTGATTTTTAAAAAGAAACGGAGCAGTTTCACTAGGTTCCTTGCAACTTTGTTGCTTGGACCCCAATAAATAAATAAATAATAATGGCCTTTAATGAGTGAAAAGGCCAAAAAACAAAGGGTCCTCGCAACTCCGGTGCATGGCTGTGTTTTTTCTGAAAACTTCATTTTCACTTCAGAGGCGTTTTAAATGCCTACCTTGGTCACACTGCAGCCCCGTGAAGCCTGGTTTGCACAGACACCCAGAAATGCCCCGCTCACAGCGCCCCCCCTCGCCACAGGTGAGAGGGCGCTCCGTGCTTTCGCAGTCGCCGTCATCGAGGGAGCAGCCGGGCATGGTGTTGAGGGATTCCACTGGGGAGCCCAGGTCATACAGCTGAGAGTGGTAAAGAAAGCCCCACTGAGAAGGAGGAACTGAAAGGGCGCTGCCTTGTGGGACAAAATGGGATTGTAACTTCCCGCTGACCATTGAACGATATCTCACATCATGATCTGCTTTGTCTCTCTGTTAGCTATACCCAGAGACTATACAGTGCTTTCAACATTCATAATGTGTAGTCACAAAAGAATGTATAAAATAGTCCAGTTATGATAATTTAGAGGGGGGGGTGGCATTCCAGAAGTAGAGTGTATGCAAAATAAGATGATTAAAATGAATGAGACTGACTTATAGTGCAGTGGTTTATAGTTGTATGCATTAAGAAGTTAAGATAAAGCAGTGGTGGCATTCTGCAGGTGTTAAAGAGTAACCTTGAAACAAAATTGTCCTTATAGGCGCATGCATTTATAGTGAATTCAACATAGTGCACATCTCCACACGTTACCTTGGTGTCCATAATCACATTTCTCATACATCCAGAGAAGTGTTTATTTTTCAGCATTGGGTATTTATATATGTTCTCATTGACCCCTCCAAGCTGCAAGACATAACTTCCATTCAGATACCTGGGGAGAGAAAATATTACTTATGTATTACTTGTATAAGTATATACCTATATATCTAATATCTAAATCTAATATCTTATATATCTAAGTGTTTGTGCATCTGCACAGAGAGTAATTTGCAGTGCTAATTCTTCGCTTTTTCATTCGTAAGCGTTCTATTTTTAGACAAAAGTGCACAACAAATGTAGAGTCAAACCCAGTCACACTCAAATGCCAAATTTGGGTTGAACGAGTGACATCTTGCACCCATTACATCATCATTCAAGCACAAATTTAGAAGATACCAGATGTAGCAGTATGAGTTTTTCAACCAAGAGCAGAACTGGTTGTTGTTTTCAGTTTGTTGCCACCTCAGACATGCAATTGTTTTATAGTTTAAACAAGCAATCAAGTTACTCAGATAAAAGATTCCATATCCTAACCCTAACCTAACCGTGAATCATAAATAACATGTAGCCACATTTTCTCTTTTTACAAGCGCATATGTTCATTTATTTGTGTATGTCTCACTTGTCTTTGCTGGTTTTAACCCTCCGAACCTCACATAATGAGCGGTCCTCTGTCATTGTCCAGGAATCCACACCCTCCGTCTCTATGACAACTGCACTGGAGCATCGATCGAGAGTGAAGCCAATTTCCTTTAAATTGCACAGAGAGTAAAGAGAGGCTATTACTGCTACACAATGTACAGACATATGAGTGGTCTGTTGCCAGGTACATGGACAAAGTGCATAAAGTTCAGGTGTAGATTTCTCTTACATCACTGTCGCTCCTCACATCAAGTTGATGCCAACGTCTGTCAGCCACTTCAATATTATTTCCTAGCTGCAGCACCACAGTCTGCGAACCATGGTTTATTTTCAAAGTGGGTTTGCCACTAATCAGCTCTGAGGAAAAGAGAGAAACTCTGAGTTACTAATTTCCAGATAAAAAAGTTTAAAAAAGATGGCCGAAAAAGGCGTGTGTAATTTAGGCTTTAGGATTCAACTACGAGCTCCATATTTAATGATTTGTATGTGCAGTGCATTCACTGCCTTGGCTCTATATGTAATGACACAGGCTCAAAAATGTAGTCACAAAGCAGGTACCACTAGGCACTAAAGCAGGTACTCAGTAGTGATTCTGCTTATCAAATAATGTTAAGTGTTGGAGCATGTTAAGTGTGGAGCATGTCTTCATACCCCCAAATAGTCATAGAAAAAAACATTTTTACACCCTTTGAAGAACTACCCCAAAGACCTCAGCATCAAAGAAAACTTTGGATACCAAAATGCTGATGTCCACAACTTGGCCTTGTTTCAGTTTACATTTCCATCTACTACATTTACTCTTTTGGTAGACACCTCTATCCTTAGGGACAGCCTTAGTGCTTACAGTGCAACAAGTGACCATAGTTGGCGTAGATAAGAATGTGTAGGAGAGGAGGTACTCGTTGCATTTGCACTACGTATCATGTCTTATAGGATCAACTAACAAGCTGTTTGTTTGGTAGATTATCTGCTGTGCTGTGTAGCACCACATTAAGAAGTTGCCATTCCATTTGGTAGAGTTAATTTACATATACATTAGCAGCACACTAACAAATACAATATATCTCATAATAGAGAACTCCAAGACTCTAATATACAAGTTCTAACATGTAGTAGTATGCATATTTATTATTTACCAATGGCCATGAAGTCCTCAGCATCTCCAGTTAGCAATGTAGCCATAGGGCCAACATACAGCAGCAGTGCATCATCTTCCTCTGTCATAAACTCCAAGGAAAGATGGCTGTCAAAGCATGGTCTTATGGGGGGAAACCAAGCATAGCCATTGCCAAGGAAACTATGCCTGGTCTGCTGACAGTCTGGTCCCTCAAGTTGTGGAGGACACTGGCACCTGTAGCACCATGAACAGTCAAGATGTGAGAAAAAGCAGGCAAAGGCAGTCTGTCTTCAATCAGTGCAGTACTTGCACTCAACTTAGTCTCTGTGACCCAACTATCCCAGCTCTTCTGTCCATCTAATCTAAACTGCCTTTCAGATCGGACCCCTCATCTCTGTCCTGGCTGTCAAATGCAGACTGATACTCGACTCTCTTCATCACCTGAAGATACCAATGAGGGCAATCCCAGCCTGAAGGGAGTGTTAGTGGCTAAGCTAAGTCTCCAGTGCCATCTTGCAAACACCACCTGCCAATGATCTGATCCAGTGAATAAAGTTACCAAACCACATCTCAGTCGAGTCTGTGTTGTTTTTGGATCTACTGACAAAAACTTGTTAGCAACAGATGACAATTGATACCTTTTTTCTCACTGATCCAACAATACAGTTTAGATCTGTGCAATAATTCTTTTACTTGTCTTTTTAGCATTTCAGTGTTACAGAAAATCAGTGTTCTTGCATACTTTCTCATGTAATATGTGCACAAGAATAAAACATTAAAAAGCTAAAATATCAATATTTATACATATAACATCAAAAAAGAGATACACACAGTGAGGAAAATATATCTCCCACCACTGTACTTGCCAAGATGGATGAGATCAGTTTCTTTCATCCTGTTCCTCTAGTACAGGCATATAAGTCAAACTGACTTTGCTGATGCTTTGTCTGAGTTCTGTGTGTACTGCTGCAGTTTGGGGCTATCTTCCGTATAAATACATATGCACACTGAAAAGAGCACCTCACTCTCCCATTGTGCTGTTGGATTATTTATGGCCGATAGGTGATCAACCACTGTATATAGCATATGGGGAAATATCCTTCATTCATGACAAAAGTGGCTCTAAGAATCCTGCAGATAAGTCACAGCTGAGACAATTAAGACAATTTCTTTAGACAATTTAACGTAGGGAAACACAGCTCTGTACATCCTCCCTTTGTCAGAATGACAAATTTGAATGTTCATGTAAATGTCTCAGAATGAGATTTTAAGAATTTGCAGTCTTGACAATAGACATTTATCATAACTCGGGGTTCATACTTAAAGTCCTTTAATGCTTAAGAATGTTGAGGGAGGTTTACTCATGAACTCCTACTCAATATTGTACTGCAATATAGTGCAGCCACACTTCTCACCTGTATCCATCATTAGTGTTAATACAGGTTCCTCCATTCAGGCAGGGATTGCTGGAGTAGGAGGAGCAGTGCTGGTGGAACATTTCTCTGGCAGCACAGCCACACACAGCCAAGGCTGTCACCTCAACTGACACCAGAGACACAGCACCTGAATCCAGCAGGGTGAGCGAGTCACTAATGCTCAACTGTGTGGAACAGCCGCTATGCGTCCCGCAGTCTGTGTTCGCACACTCGTCAATCTGCACTTGGCTCACGTTGGCATGCAGAAGTGCCTGAATCTGTGTGGAGTCAGAGGGAAGAGTCGGAGTAGATAAGGGATTACAAGTGTCAGAAAGGATGTAATAATTTATACTTGTGAAATATATGGTGAAAATATACAGTAAGTGCCGTGATGACATCAGGCGAGTTTCATTCCATATATTCAAGGTTCATTTAATATATTGAAAATTTCATTCCATATACTCAGGGTTCATTCAATATATTCAAGGTTTCATTCCATATATTCAAAGTTTCATTCTATATATTCAGGGTTCCATATACTCAACACATTTATTGCATATATTCAAGGATTAACACACACACACACACACACACATACATACATACATACCTTCTTTTTATGTATGTTGAATACAGCATGTAGCTTCTCTGGGTGCAGGTAGCCATCATCGCTCATGACATAGAAATGGAGGTCCACTGTTTGCTCCCCTCTGTCTGCTATGTTGAAAATGTTGATACTCCCCCGTCTGATAGACAAGGTTTCTGACAGGAAGTCCCAGAATATCTCCAAACGACTCTTCCTACCTTCATTAGAGTGGATAAATTCTCTGGCTGTAATGCCTTTGGGAGACAGAAAGATTAGGGATTCATGTCAATTAGAACCTCTTCTAACCTCTCTAAACCCTACACACAAATATGGCCTTCCATCACACAACACTGGGATGACAACCTAGAAAGAATATTCATTTCCTGTGTACTATGTAGTTCTGCTAACATTACCAGTCAATTGCAGTGAGGCGGAGGAATGGAAGGCCTTCGAGTCCAGCTCCTTGACATGAACTCTGACTCCCGAGACCACATCCGGCCAGATCCCATCAGAAACCCTGACACTCAACCAGTAGCTGCCTGTCGGGGTGTTCCGTTTCATGGTTATTGTTCCTGAGCTCTGGTTCACGCTGAAATATCTAAAAACAAACAACAAAACAGATTTCGACAGCTTTAGAGGAGTCTTACAGAGTGGAATCGAAACAGGTTGCATATATGTTTGTGGAAAAACCTCTACGATGGCTTACGGACAAGTAAATAGTACTATCTGGGTATGCTCCACTGAGAAGTGAGTTAAATTTGAAAACAAGCATTTCAGCGATGGGTTATAAGAAAAACACAGGTATTCTTGTATATCTTATCTGATTTAATGGGTATGAATACTGATCAGTAAGAGTCCACATTTTATTTCTCAGATAATAGACCATTGGTAGTTTTTAATGGCACCGCAGTTGCGCTTCACAAAGAAATGTGCAGCTCTTACTTGGCTGCAGTTGTCTCTAGGCTGTAGGTCTTGTGGTCCCAGTCATCAGGATCGGGGGCATAGACTTTCCCCAGTGCCACATTTGCCATCCTTACTGTTCAAGACAAACGGAAACAAACACAGTCGGTCTGAGCAGAACTTGCTAATGTCGGTGCCCTCACTTTATATCCACCGTTCTTGTTTTATCCCTGAACGCGAAGTGTCAGGGATATTTTTGGCCCGATCGCCTCCAACGCATGTTTTTCGTGTTAACGCGATAACTCGAACACCATTTGGATTTGAATTTTTATATTTAGCAGACAGATTCACCACTCATAGAGGAAGAACTGATTCAATTTTCACGCATTCAGGATTGTTCGTTTGGCCACAAGGGGCAGCACTATGGTTGAAAAATTACATCTGTGCTTATAACTCGAACCCCATTTGGATTTGAATTTTGATATTTGGCAGACAGATCCATCACTCATAGAGGAAGAAGTGATTCCATTTTCATGCTTTTCAGATTGTTCTTTTAGCCACAAGGAGCAGCACTTTGGTTGAAAAATTACATTTGTGCTTATATCTCCAGGCCGATTGATGTCAAACTTGCAACACAGCAAGCAACACGGATTGTTCAATCATGCCTTGGGGTGTTTGGGGATATATCCATTGCATTTGGTGCCGAATGCATAGGTCTAGTTTTGGGTTGGTCTTAGTTATGGTCCTATCTCCCAGCTAGGGTAAATGTGTTCTCGGCATTCCACTCATTAGAGCATTTACAATGAGGAAGAAGGGCAATCTCTACATCGATTGTGTTATGAACCGACAATATCAAAGTACTGAAGGTGGGTAAACATGGAAGCATAGAAGAGTCACATTGCTCCTGTTGCCTACATTTTCAAGTGTGTGATCAAATGGTAACAAATATATAAAACCAACTTGCCCAAAGTATAAAGAAAGGAAGAAAAAAAATGTGCAGAAAGGGATATACAAGCATAATTAATAAAGGTTCTATTAGTGAATGAAGGTAAGCTCACCCTTGGGGCTATGCACATAGATGTCTTTTTCTCCTGCTTGATGGGCGTTATCATTCTTGTCCCCGATGGTGATGGTGAGTGTGTTTGTAGCTGTCATTGGTGGATCACCACTATCAACCATTATCACTGGTAAGTGGAATGTGCTCTGTTGTTCCCTGTCAAAGCTCTGGAGGGCAGTCAAGGTGCCAGAGCCATTGCCATGGTCCTGCAGGTGGAAGTCAGCAGAATGAAACTCTGGCAGGGAGATGGAAAAAGGATGCTTGTGTTCTGGGGAATCTCTGTCCACCACATAGAGCAAACTTGAGCTCCTGTTGAGCCAGATGACCTGAGGTGGTGGACTGTTCTCCCACAGCAGAGGAGAGTAGGCTGCCTCCAGCTCTGGCCCATTGTCGTTTATGTCCTGCAATGGCAGGTGGATTGTGACACTGCCAGTCAATGCTTGGGAACCCTGGTCTACCGCCATCACAACAAGCTCATAACCTGCCTCCGTCTCCCTGTCCAGACTTTTTGCCACTGTGACCACACCAGCTTGGCTGACTGTAAAATGTCCATTTGAGTTGGAATGAGGCAGAATACTGTACAAAATATCCCCATTCGGCCCAGAGTCCAAGTCAGTGGCTAATATCTGAACAATGCTTGTTCCCACGGTTATGTTCTCCGGCAAAGGAGGAAGATGGATGGTGCTCTGCAGAAACACTGGAGCATTGTCATTTTCATCCTGTACTTGAACCAGACAGTGGATTAGGCTGAAATAATCAGAGTCTTCCACCTTGATGGTGAGGTTAAAATGCCGTTCTGCTGGATTCTCAAAGTCCAGCCTCTTCTTCAGCCTCAGAATCCCTGTTTGTTCCTGTCTGTTGCTGACCATGTAGAATCGCTGCTCCAGGTCTCCTGCCACCACACTGAAAGTCAGCTGTCCGTATGTACCTGTGTCGGCGTCCACAGCACTCAACTCCAAAATGGGAACATCAACATCAGTGCTCTCAGGCACAGAGGCACCACACCAGTCCTCTCTAAATTTTGGAATATGGTTGTTGATGTCCATTACCTGTATCGTGGCAGTGGCTGTCCCAGCCATACCCCCACCGTCCCATGCCTCTACTACCAGAAAGTGGCTGTCAGCTACTTCCCGGTCCAAACCTTCTGCTGCCACATATATGGTGCCAGTGCTGGAATCAATGGTGAAAAGGTCCTCATTGTTTGCGTTTTGTGCATTTTCAGTAATCCTGTAGGACAGAATAGCATTCTGACCAACAGCTGCATCATCATAATCCACGGCTGTGATCTCCACAACAAAAGTTCCTGGAGGAGAATTTTTTGCCACCATAAAGATGCAATTATCGGGTGCACATTTAAAGGTTGGAGCATTGTCATTGATGTCCCACACCCTGATTATTACATCTGTAAAGCCAGTAAGTCCCTCACCCTCTTCGTCCGTTGCAATAACAGTAAATTGCCACACAGAACGCTCTTCCCTGTCCATAGCCCGCACGGCATACAGCTCCCCAGTGACATCATTGATTATGAAGTGTGATTCTGCTCCTTGGCCATGAATGGAATACCGTATGGCGCCCTGGTCTGCATCTTTGTCTGGGTCAGTAGCTGTCACCTGCAGAGATAAAGCCTGTTAGGAAAACTAACATTCAGTCAGTTAGACAAATGACTTGGTCCTCCCATCTCATTTCAGCTTTCTTTACTTCTAGATTTGCAAATTAAAAGTATGTGCACTTTTTCCTGAGCTCTGTTTGGGTACGCTTCTTGTATCTGGACTCAAAGCACTTTGAGCAACTATAAATGATAACCTGAAATGAGATGTGCAACCAAATCCTTGCCCATGTAAACAGCTACATTTAAAACACATTTTAAGAAGTTTATATTTTAAGCAGAAAAATCTATTAATAAAATTAGATCAATGTAATTAATTAATTAATTAATTAATGGCAGCTTTAATCATGTCAGCCTCTAACCTGTAGCATGAACCGAGGTGACCCATCCAGCTCCTCCGTGACAGATCCATAGTACACATTCATGGAAAACTGAGGTGCCTCATCATTCTTATTAATCACAGTAACTACGATGGCTGCATAGTCTTCCCACTTCCCATCTGAAGCTAGGACAAGAAGCCTGTATCTCTGCTGCTTCTCATAGTCCAGCGGCTGAGCAACGAAGATTGTCCCCACTCCTGTCTCAATGTCAAAAACGCCATCTTTGTTGCCGGATGTGATCTGGTAGTGCAGTTTGGCATTAGCTCCTTTTGCAAGAAACACAAAATACATTGTTGGTGATGTGAAAACGATAACATGCATTCACATTTATGGTAAAACATTTATCAAGGTCATCATTGCGACAACCTTTCCAAAGGGTAGCAGCATTTTTACATTTAATATATAATGCTCCTCATTTCCACCAACTCCGAAGCATTTGCATGTTTTTTCCTTGCTATATGTAATTATTTATGTTCCTCATCAAAAGTAAAAAACAGATGTAAGAATCATTGCATTCCCTAATATCCTTCAGGGGTCATTTTGAAGTCAGCAGAGAATGTGACCTAGGAGGTTACAAGAAATAAATTCAGTAATTGAGGCTAACCACTGTGTTTCCCTAAAGAGCCTTCTAATCTAACGATTTAACACTACAACGAATTAGATAATCTAGTATAAGCTTCCAATCTTATTGTTAGATTTAAGCAGCCTCTCAAGTACTGTAACTTTGTTGGAGATTGGTCAGCATTGGACAGCATTTCATCATTAGTGCTGCAGCCCATCCTAAACTGGATCCAGTCAGGAATACTAGATTAAAGGACATAAACGTGTCTCATAAAGGGATGCAAGGCTATTGGTGTGCAACTGACTTACTCATTGAATCCCTCCCACCTACTGTGTTCAAGCATTTCACTTCTTTTGGAAAATATCTGCAACAGTGCATTATCAAGCATTGCATGGCTATGGTGAAATCTAGTACATTTCTAGTACAATTTAAATTTTTTTAGCAGCATGATTTTAGCAGGGATTAGAGCAGATAACTAGGTCTATTAAAAAAAAGTGGAAAGTTAGGTTCTGAAAGTTAGGCAAAATCTCAAATCAGAAAATGAAAATTCTAACAAAATTTCTGATGCTGTTGAATGGTTTGCTATTTTAGCTTTTCATCCAAGCAGATAGCAGAAGTCAGCCCTGCTGCCTCGTTAGTCATACCTTCATCCGCGTCATTAGCATTGACAGTGACAACAGCCAGGCCAATGTCTGCATTTTCATCTATTCTGACCTCATAAAGCCGCTGAGCAAATATGGGTTTGTTGTCATTTACATCACTGATGAAAACCCTCACATATGCTGTATCTGAAAAATAGCAGAACAACAGAAAATTAGACAGAGGACACAAAAACATTACTTCTTTTATTACTTTTATATATTATAACAATAATTATTATCATCATCATCATCATCATTATTATTGTTATTATTGTTGTTATATAACAACAATAATATACTGTTATCATTGTTGTTATTGTTATATGTCTTTTATTTGTTCAATGGGTTTTTATATGTATGCTACTTAAACACCTTAATTTCCTTCGGGATCAATAAAGTATCTATCTGTATTTTACATTCATCTTCCATATCTAGTTTTTCAAGTTGTGTGATTCTCTTAACCCATTAGTTTATTTATAGATATGACAACATTATTCATCAAATAACTTTTGAGCTATTTATGGTACATGCAGCAAAACATTATCAGTGAGTTCAATGTCTGGATTAAAATGTGATTATTGGAATCCTCATTTCTGACCTGTGTTAGGCTGTTTGTTTTTGCCCGGCCGGACTGACTCCTGTCCATCCTCTGACTGAACTTCCAGCAAATAGGAACTGCAAGCCTCACGATCAAACACAGCCTCTGTGTAGATGATTCCAAGCTCAGGGTCAATGTGGAACAAATGGTGGTCTCCACCGCTGTCATTCACCAGAGAATAAGTGATCTATGGAAGACCACAAATTAGAAAATTATGTAATATATAAGTTCAACCAATAAACTATACAAGTATGGCAAAATAAAGACTCTTTCCATATCATAACAAGAGCCTTTCTCCTTATTATAGCCATCATTCTAATAGCCATTCTTTTTATATTGTCAAAGTCACTAACACTTCCAAATTACTCTTGACTTACGTTTGACTTTCACAAGAGTGTGTCTGACACATCATTGACTCGACTCATCATTGTGTAACATGATGGAAATGTGTTCTTACATGACATGGAAACTAAACACATACAGATAACATACCTTTCCATTGAGGCCTTGATCTTTGTCAAAGGCAGACACTTGTAGAACTTCAGTCCCGATCTGGACTCCTTCTGTTACAGAGGCCTCATACATGGAGGAGGTGAAAAATGGCACGTTGTCATTGACGTCTTGAAGAAGAGAAGATAGTATTTAGTGGCTAATTCCTGCATATTCAAGCTTAGTAATTAAGCTTAGTAACAACAGAACAGATATATAGAACACACACACATACACATATATATATATATATATATACACACACACATACATACATATACACACACACACACACACACACACATATATATATATATATATATATATATATATAAATGTCACCCTGCTGACAAACAGAGGCGGAGCTTTAAGTGCTGAATATACCCGTTCACAAATGCTCAGTGTGAGTATGTATGTATGTATGTATGTATGTATGTACCATCAATGTCACTGTTGATCCCTGAAAGGGGAGACTTCAAGGGGTCAAAGAGGTGAGGAGACTAACTTCTGGTCACCTGAGATTATTTACTTTTTTCTTGTCATGTGCATAGCCTGCCACTTTATTACAGCTACCCTATAACTAGTTGGTGGTAGCTCCACTACCATTGTAAGCATGTTTGTTTTGTTACAAGCCACTTATAGCTTCATCTGTATTAAAGCTCTGCGTAGGGGGCAAAATTTCCGGGCCACATTTTTGGCCCCAGTCTCCTCTGTCGAGGAGTTACCTGTCCTCCTGGCTAAAGTCATCAAGGCTGTAGCTAGTCTGTCATATCCCATATCCCCTTTCCACCTCCCTCCCCTCATGGCAAAAACAACTGGATTTCACCCAATCTTACATCTCAGAGGGTTAAACATACCAGAGGTCAAACCCTATCACATGTTGACCACAGCAGATGTCCTGTGAACTGTGGCACTTGGATGGATGGTTCACTTCCATCAACCTCAAGGACACTTACTTCTCTGTCCCCATCACTCAGCAACATCGGTGGATTCTACACATTGTTTAACAAGGCTGCCACTGGCGGTTGAGGGTACCAACTATTGGGCTCCCCAGGGGTGGTGACGAGGTGTGCGGCTGTAGCCCTGTGCCCATGTCTGTGGACATGAAGGTTTTCTTGAACAACCGTCTCCTGTCCCATGTGGCCCAGCTCGGATTCAGGCTGAACTTGGAGAAGAGCTACCTGGTGCCATCTCCGATCACACCCGTCATTGAGTGGCATTGCACAGCCAACTTGTTCGCATCCCAGCTCGTAAAACACCTACTATTTGTCACGGCCCTGAACGTCTCATACTGACGCACCAGGCACCATCCAGCGTCTGTTAATTGACGCTCTCGGTTCTAAATTGTCTCTTATGGAAACCACTCACGGCAGCTTTTCATGTCACAGGACACCAGTTATTAAGTATTGCTCAGCTCCTGACGATTTGTTTATCGTGACCAAATGGTTTTCACACTTGGGGGTGTGTTCCTGGGGGTCAGGATAAATTGTGCTGTGACCTCTTCCTCAGGGAAGCACTCCTCTGATCCACTTGCAGTGGTCAGAATGTGGTGTCCTTCTCTGCAGAGAATAAACACTTGGTACCTGTTCCAGTCTTGCTTTTTGATTTTCCCAGACAGATCGAGAATTTTTCCACATCATTAAAAGAAATCCTTAATATAGTGAGAAAAACATTTTGGGCAGAGGATCCTCAGTTCTCCAATGAGATTGTAGCTCACGGTGTGATGTTGAGCCGTGGTCCGATTATTATAGGCGTGAATGGACGGCTGGAGCCGCTGCTCTCAGCGTCTCTTACTGTCGTGAGCGGTTTCTATAAGAGACAATTCAGAACTGAGAGTGTCGATGAGACGTTCAGGGGCGTGACAAATAGTCCGTATTTTACGAGCTGGGATGAGAACGGTTGGCGGGACAGTTACTACAGATGCTTGCCCCCCAGGAGGGGGTACAGTGTGACAGAACAGGACTGCCCAGGGGCAGTGGCCCATTTGAGACCAAGGTGCACGCATCATTGTGGTGGAACTGCAAGTGATGGGAGATCTCCTATGCAAGCTGCCCCCACCTGACCAGCCTTCAGGCAATGTATCTACCGGGAGAGGGGAGCCCCCTTGCATGCTTTCTCTGTCACCATCTCTGAGATGACATTTGTGCTGCAGTATTGCTGGACACGTTCTCCAGATTCTAAAGGGGGAACTCATCCACTGGCATTGGTCGTGCAACCAGAGCCCTTTGGCTCTCTACACCAAGGGTAATTCCTTGTGACTTTTGCTGGTATAAGACATTGAGTGCTTATTGCCTTGCGTTGCCGGTCAGCAGGGATGAAATCAAACGGAGGTTATGAATTTTCTATGGTTCTATGAATCCCAAACAACCACCAGAGCTCTCTGTCACTCAGAGTCCTTGTGTGCTTGCAAGAAGATTCTGGAGGAATAATTCCTGGGTGACACCAGAAGATATAGGCTTCTCCGATTCATTCAGGTCACAAGTGATGTTGTTTTACTTTACATACTGGCACTGCGCAGGCACAAAGGGGAATATTCAGTGGTTAAAACATCGCCTATGCCGGTCATTCAGGATTCATAGAACCGTAGTTACATTTGTAACTTTCATTGTTAATAAAATCTGAACATTTGAAGAACAGTGAGTACAAATCATACCTGTTACATTGATATAAACTGTAGTGAAAGCTGCAAGAGGCACTGTGGCTACATTCTGTGCTCGAATCCGAAGAGAGAAAAAGGATGTGGTCTCATAGTCCAGTGGCTCTGACACCAAAACAGACACAGAGCCATCTTCCCGGTTGGGGGAGAGGTAGAAACAAACTGGCATATTGCTTTCTGGTACTGTCCCATCCTCCAAGCTATAGGTCACTCTGGGGTCACCCAGCTGTGAGGTCGCTTTGATGGTCTGACAAGAAATCATACATCAGGATGTTATTTGGCTAACTGATTGAATTTTAGGTTGTTTTCAAATATTGATTGACTGATGGAAAATACCAGGAAGAAACAGAAAAACCTGCAGTACTCTCTCCATGACCACCCAAACTACACATCCAGCTAACAGTATAGCATGTTGACATGAAGAAGACTGTTTTGATTGGGCTCTTGCTTAATGCTTAAGTCCCAGAAATCTAGGATTACCATTCAGGACCAAAACATGTTTTACATTTTTTCTTATTCACTTGATTAGTGAATAGTGTTTGACAGGAAAAATCTGAAAAATCTGATAATATCTATCTGATATCTGAAAATGCCCCTAATATAAATATCAATCTAAACTATGGCCAATTTACAGTCTCAAATTGACCTAAACGTGCATGTCTTTGAGCGCCAGGTAGGCTGATTGGCCTCAGCAGGTAAGCTGAGCTGGCCAATCAGCCTGACATAAAACCAGTGTCCTGACTGTCCCTGGTCCACAAACAGGAGCCCAAAAGAGCTCCTGAGCTTGGTGAGGGTAATGGCCCAATTTTAATTTGTTATGATGACTAACTCAGAGAAACGTTAGAGTCAAACCTGTTGTCTAAGCCCTGAAATAAGTTGTTACAGTGTGTTTTGTGCTGTTATTGAACTTGCTGGACACACAAAATCTAATTCTCTGGCAAAAGACTCAGCCTAATGATAAGCTTTCAAAGATAAGATAAGAACTTTATCTCCAAAGGGGTAACAAGCCATAAAATAAGCACAACTGGATATGATGTCTTAATAAATATCTAATCCAGCTGAATAAATTCAGCAATCATTCAACTAGCAATTTGCAATTTAGCAGCACTTAATATTCAATTTTTGCAACATCAAATGGTAAGCAATAGAGAGACCCTCTGGCAACATGAAAATTAAAGTAGGTAAAAAATCTACCAGTATGGGTGTGTCATTGGCTGTGTTTTCAGGAACTGTGACGCTGTAGCTCTCCCTCTCCCACTGCAGAGGCTGATTCTTCAGGTGGGTGATAGTGACTGTCAGCTCCACTGATGTGCTTCGATTTCCACCATCAGTGGCAATGATTTCCCGCACAATATAGGTTGTCTGGAGGTAACACAATTACAAATTAGTCATAAATCACAAATAAATGTTGATAGAAAAGCTCAGGCCCATAACATAAAAGAACATTTCGACTGACAGAGAGTGGGTAGACATGATTGAAAGTGTCGAGACTGGCCGACACCTGTGATATGGGCTGGTTGACATAGAGCCAGCCAGTAAGAGGGTTTACTCGCAGGTATTCTGGCTGCTCCAAAGACATGGAGTAAGTCAGAGCTCCATTTGTGCCGAAGTCATCATCACAAGCCGCAACACGAAGGAAACTGGTACCAACCACCGTGTCTTCTTTCAGAAAATCTACAACAGATAGAGATGACGCGTGCACTCAGCTGTCTGACTGAGAACCAGAGGATTTGTGAGGCCGAGGGCTGAAAAATGACAGATGACGTTCGTTTCAAGTTCTTAATATAACTTAAGTTGGTTAGGAAGCAACTTAAATGGTTTTCCCTTTGTAAATGCTTACCAAAAACTCAAATGTACTCATATCACAAATTCATTAAAATTACAAAAGCAGCATCTTCTGAACAGTGTTTCAAGGTTGAAGTTCTGCTCTTAAGGTACTAATTTCAGGGTTGAAGTTGCACTTGCAACAGACATTGAGCAAGACTTACATTCGTAGCGTAAATTCTCAAACTTGGGGCTGTTATCGTTTTCATCCAGTATTTCAACAGTAAGCTGACAGATCCCAACGAGGGGCGCCTCTCCGCAGTCAGTGGCCATTACTGTAATCGAATACTCTCTCTGGCGCTCCCTGTCAAACCGCTGGCCTGTCACTATCTCTCCTGTAGATACGGAACAAAACACACACTCATTTATGCACAGATTTTACAGCCACCAGTCTTGCAATTTATCCACTGGTCATCTGCCTGACTGTGCAACCAATAACACCAATAACCCATTCTAGATTTGTTTTAAGTGAGCTAAGCATTCCTTTCAGTCAGTTTGTGTATAAATAAAACTGATTTTTTTTAAGATGATAACAATTTACAGATTTGACTTCAAACCATTTCCAGTATTTCTTCCTTTCTGAAGAGTAACTTTATATGTTGAAAAATGATGACCGAATCACAACTGATTCAGGGAGTAAGGCATTTCACTCCTTAAAAAAAGTTGTTTGGTAACATAAATACCCACTGCTGTCCATCTACAGCAAGTTGATATAGTATTGTATAACACAGCCACTATGTGTCACTACTTGCAAGTCTATAAGATGCTACCTGTGTCTGGATGGATCCTGAAGGAGGGTATGGCACTGTCTCTATGCATTAAGCCATACTTTACTTTTCCATTTGCTCCCTCATCTATATCTATAGCATGCACTTGCAATACAAAGGTTCCCGGTGGCTGGTTCTCCAACACTGAGGCCTCTTTACCATACTGCTGGCACTGAAATGAAAGGTAGATGTTAGGAGAAACACATAAACACAAGCAATAATGATAAGTGTCAAATGTGTTACATTATGATGAACATAGTTTTGAATTATATGTAAACGGGGCCTAAAATGTTGACTTATACTTTGCTGTGGTACCCAGTAAACAGACAGAAAGCAGACAAGACAGTTTGGCTCTGCCGAAAAGTGACATTTTCATGTTTTGGAGTCATAGATGTTTTACCAGCAAACTCCTACCAGTCAGAAAATGGCAGCTAATGCTTATATGGTCATGGCCTGGTGGGTCCCAGTCTAAAAGAAGGGGGGGCAGGCCAGCCCAGGTACAGCCAGCACCAGGTGGGCTGATTAGGCTCAGCAGGTGAGCTGAATTGGCCAATCAGCCTACCACAAAACTTGAGCTCTTGAGCTCAAAGAAGCTGGATATCTGGGCTGGGATAATAACGAAAGTGCTGGAAACAGAGCTGCTGTATCCTGTGGTGGGGTCTAAATGCTGCAGACCTACAGTGTAGCAGAGGGTTTGCTACAGCTTAAGCATAAGATTTAGTACAAGCAAACATATGAGCTAAAGGTAGATTTTGTTACCTTGGATAGAGCTTAGCTTTCTCCTTGTTTCCAGTCCTTATATCTAAGTGGCAGTGAGTAGGGTATACATGCATTCATTCATGATTAATTACAGTAAAAGAGATTAGCTGTAAAAGTTGTCTGTTAAAAAGCAAAAACCATTAGTTACAAGCAAAGAGAAAATTCACAAGAAGTAAATTCTGTCCTCACCTCTTCAAATACAGGTTTATTGTTATTGACATCATCAACTCCAACAATGACTTGTGTGGTAGAGGACAGAGGATGTGGACCACCTGAGGCATTGTCATCTGTAGCTGTTACATTTAAGACATATTCCAGGCCTTGAAGCTTGGGTGGAGGACTGAGGCGCAGACGAATCAAACCTAAAAGAGGTCACACATCTAGCTATTAGACATTTGAAATCATTGTACCCTCAAAACACAAAGACGAATACGGCACCTCTGTTCTTCTGTCAGTGTGGTATTTCTAAATAAAGATGTGGCACTATTAAAAACAAAGACGTAAATGCATAATTTCAAAGAAAGATAGTATTTTGATACGAAGAGTAAATCCAGAAGTGTGCTTGTTTCCTTTCTAATCTAATTTCTAATATGATTTCATCCGTGTAATCGTATACAATGGTACAGGTTAAAAAATAAGAAGGCTAAGCAGATGTTCGTAGGGTGGTCCTCTATTCTACCTTTCTGTTTTTTTGTCATGAACAAAAATGAGCTGAAAGGATGCAACATCGAGGAGTGAACATCTTTCCATGCAGCATTAAGAACTCTGCACAAGCAGCCTGCCCTAGGAGGGGAGGCTCATGGAAGTGAGGCATTTATTTATGTATTTATTCCACTCTCTTGGCATCTTGTCTCATCTTCCAGTGCTTATCAGCTCTTATAGTTTTCCATCTACTCATTTTTTGCTAGTGATAACACACAGACGGAAACGTGTGACTCCAGGCCACCCACAGCACCGCACGGCTCTTAATGAAAGTGAGTAAAGATTGCATTGCACCATTAAATCAGAATGAGTAAACAGTGAGGTATGGATGGAAATGATCTTATCTTAAAGGACAACATGAATTGCAGCTGTTGAGGGAGCCAGCATTCTTCATAGAAATATAGGAAAGTCATTTAGTGCTTTTCTTACTCCCTGACCATTTTCAGCCTTGGCTTACTGTAAAAATCTGGACAGGAATATTGAAGATGGCACATAAAAGGAACTTGAATACAGCAGAGTGCAGTCTGGATATCATGTGCAATGATAGAGCTGTTATTGAACATTGAATTGAACAGGTTGTGCGGCAAATGTCACTGCTATTGCAAGTGGTTTGGGAACAACCATATGGTGCTGTAGTCACCACCGCAGCAATCATCGTCTGGCTGGGAGGGAGTCACCTTTCTGACTGTCGATGACAAAATTTTCTTCTTCATTGCCAGCTGTTATGGAGTAGGTTACACCATCCCCATCTGGGTCTATTGCCAGAACTGTGGCAACAAAGGTGTTTGGCCCAGCATCCTCAGAAACATATGTTCGATATCTGCGGAGAGAAAAACTTACAATGCATTTACAATACAACATGCACAAAGGTCATTAAACAAACTAATTATCACCATGTTGATGATTTTTCGTATCCATTTAGTTTCCAGGACAACTGGAAGAGAAGAGAGTGGAGCAAGACTAAAGAAACAGGCCATAACATTGTACTGACTGTTTGAGAATCAGATTTGTATGCATTGATTGCACTTGATTTTGTAAGTCTTCAGTTAAAAAAAAAAATAGAGGATAAAGGCGAGAAAGCCATTTGCTGTGACTTGCGGTGACTTTTTTGTGAAAATGTCTTCCGTAAACCAAGACGGTGTTGAAGCATGGGAATGATAGGTAATACACCGAATTACATCCAAAATATATTTCTGGATTTTTGGATTTAGCGGTACACAAGACAGGACTACTGCGCTTGCGGAACTAGACCATGTCACTGACAACGGTCTGTGAACGGAGGCAGAGAAATACAAAACTGTCCGCATGCAAGGAGCAGAGCAGGGCAAGGTGAGTTTAATCATCCTTAATTGACTATTTTTCCATTAACTGTGGGTGTATTTGATTTAGGTTTTACTTACATTACATTTACTCATTTGGCAGACGCTTTTATCCAAAGCGACTTACAATTGAGGGACAGCATAAGTGCTTGCAGTGCAACAAGAGGCGATAGCTGGGGTAGATACAATGGGGGAAATAAGTATTGGACACGTCAACTTTTTTCTCATTATATTTATTTCCAAAGATGCCATTCATGTGACATTTCTTCCAGACACTGGTATTAACTCAAATAATCCACACATGAAAAGAAATCACAAGATTCAAGTCCATAAATAATGATTATGTGGAATTAAGTGAAATAACACAGGAAAAAAGTATTGAACACACTATCTGAGACTCGTTTAATACTTTGTGGAGAAGCCTTTGTTTGCAATGACTGCTTCCAGACGCTTCTTGTATGTATGAACTAATCGCCCACACTGCTCAGGTGTGATTTTTGCCCATTCCTCCACACAGATTGTCTTCAAATCTGGAATATTCTTTGGTGCCCTCTGGTGAACCCTTATCTTTAGTTCTTTCCACAAATGTTCAATCGGATTTAAGTCTAGCACATTGATTTTCTTTTTTTTAAACCATTCGAGAGTCAACTTTGCCGTGTGCTTCGGATCGTTGTCCTGTTGAAAGGTCCAGCCACGTCTCATCTTCATCATCCTGGTGGATGGCAGCAGGTTCATCTCAAGAATTTGCCGATAGATGTTTCCATTCATTGCTCCTTCAATTATATGAAGTCTGCCAGTACCCCGAGATGAGAAACAACCCCATGCCATGATGTTTCTACCACCAAACTTCACTGTTGGCATAGTGTTATTTGGGTGATGTGCAGTGCCATTTCTCCTCCAAACATGGTGTGTAGTATGACAGCCAAAAAGTTCAATTTTGGTCTCATCTGATCAGACAACATTCTCCCAGTATTCCACAGGCTTATCCAGATGCTGTTTAGCAAACTTTAAACGAGCTTCATCATGCCTTTTTTTGAGGAATGGTGTCTTGCGGGCTGAGCGTCCATAGAGGCCATGGCGGTGGAGTGCATTGCCTATCGTTTTCTCTGTAACACTTGTACCTGCTGCCTCCATGTCTTTCTGGAGCGCTTTCCGGGTGGTCCTTGGCTCTTTGAGAACTCTTCTGACCATCTTTCTGACTCCCTGGTCAGAAATCTTGCGAGGAGCTCCTGTGCGCGGCCTGTTGATGATAAGGTGATGCTTCTTCCACTTGCGGATAATGGCCCCAACGGTGCTTACTGGAATACTCAGATTCTTTGAGATGAGTCTATAACCAGTTCCATTCTGATGCTGAGCAACAATCAAGCTGCAAAGGTCTTGAGAGAGCTCCTTGCTTTTACCCATCATGAGATGTGTCTTGTTTGACTACTTGGTGAAAAAACAACCTGTTTATACGGCCATTAATTAGTACTAACCCAGCTGATGTTGGTTTGCACTCATAGGAAGTACAAAGACTAATTACTTTCAGGTTTGAGATGGTATGGTGCCTTTCCTTGCCAAACTATACAGCTTTCCCATGGTGTGTTCAATACTTTTTTCCTGTGTTATTGCACTTAATTCCACATAATCACTATTTATGGATTTGAATGTTGTGATTTCTTTTCATGTGTGGATTATTTGAGTTAATACCAGTGTCTGGAAGAAACGTCACATGAATGGCATCTTTGGAAATAAATATAGTGAGAAAAAAGTTGACGTGTCCAATACTTATTTCCCCCATTGTAAGTCAGATAGGATAGGAGAGATACAATAGAAGGAGAGGACAGATTTTTGTTTGTTTTGTTTTGTTTGTTTTTCATGTTAGAGGAGGAAAAGCACTACTTTAGGTTGTACTTTTTTAGTACCCTGGAAAAGCTAAATTTGTGGCTTTGATTATAAGCTAACGATAACACCCCCTCAGCCCTCTGCTATGGTGGGCAAATTCAATCTGTCACTCTTTTGTTAAATTGTGTAACATTTGAAATGTGTAACTATCTGATGTAGTGTTTATACCGTTTATTTCACGTTTTCCCTCGAGTTCTCCCTACCCTTCAAGCCAAACATGAGTTAGCTAGTTAGCTAGCATTAAGTACACTAGCACACCATCAAAAGAGTCGTTTTGACCATTTGTGCATTAACGCAAAATAGTCTGGAATAGTCTTTGTAGCTGTATGTTGGTTGAACTTAAAGCCATTGTGTACTTATAGTTAGTTCATATTAATATTAAGCAATTTAGCAATATATAATATAATATTCAGCAAGGTAGGATAGGAAGGATAGGGTCTGTCATTGTGCTAGTTTATAATGTAATATTCAACGACATGCAATTCATTTATGTTTTTTCTGTTCACACAAGTTAACATGGGTGTCTAGTTGATGAGGTGGAAATCTTAGTTTTTTTGTGTTCTCCTCGAATGGGCAAGGAAGATTACCACAGCATTATAAAGAGTATCACGGACATCAGAGGTGTTCAGGCCTTGTCTGTACGTTTGCGTTGTTGCAGAAGAGAGATGACCACAACAATCAAGCTGCAAAGGTCTTGAGAGAGCTCCTTGCTTTTACCCATCATGAGATGTGTCTTGTTTGACTACTTGGTGAAAAAACAACCTGTTTATACGGCCATCAATTAGTACTAACCCAGCTGATGTTGGTTTGCACTCATAGGAAGTACAAAGACTAATTACTTTCAGGTTTGAGATGGTATGGTGCCTTTCCTTGCCAAACTATACAGCTTTCCCATGGTGTGTTCAATACTTTTTTCCTGTGTTATTGCACTTAATTCCACATAATCACTATTTATGGATTTGAATGTTGTGATTTCTTTTCATGTGTGGATTATTTGAGTTAATACCAGTGTCTGGAAGAAACGTCACATGAATGGCATCTTTGGAAATAAATATAGTGAGAAAAAAGTTGACGTGTCCAATACTTATTTCCCCCATTGTAAGTCAGATAGGATAGGAGAGATACAATAGAAGGAGAGGACAGATTTTTGTTTGTTTTGTTTTGTTTGTTTTTCATGTTAGAGGAGGAAAAGCACTACTTTAGGTTGTACTTTTTTAGTACCCTGGAAAAGCTAAATTTGTGGCTTTGATTATAAGCTAACGATAACACCCCCTCAGCCCTCTGCTATGGTGGGCAAATTCAATCTGTCACTCTTTTGTTAAATTGTGTAACATTTGAAATGTGTAACTATCTGATGTAGTGTTTATACCGTTTATTTCACGTTTTCCCTCGAGTTCTCCCTACCCTTCAAGCCAAACATGAGTTAGCTAGTTAGCTAGCATTAAGTACACTAGCACACCATCAAAAGAGTCGTTTTGACCATTTGTGCATTAACGCAAAATAGTCTGGAATAGTCTTTGTAGCTGTATGTTGGTTGAACTTAAAGCCATTGTGTACTTATAGTTAGTTCATATTAATATTAAGCAATTTAGCAATATATAATATAATATTCAGCAAGGTAGGATAGGAAGGATAGGGTCTGTCATTGTGCTAGTTTATAATGTAATATTCAACGACATGCAATTCATTTATGTTTTTTCTGTTCACACAAGTTAACATGGGTGTCTAGTTGATGAGGTGGAAATCTTAGTTTTTTTGTGTTCTCCTCGAATGGGCAAGGAAGATTACCACAGCATTATAAAGAGTATCACGGACATCAGAGGTGTTCAGGCCTTGTCTGTACGTTTGCGTTGTTGCAGAAGAGAGATGACCACAACATTCTCGCAGCAAAGACAGGAGATCATTGGTGATGAAGCGCTCATCTTTGCTGTCATGGACAGATGAGCTACATTGTTTAAGGAGCGACAGGTGAACCAAAATGATTCCAGCATAAATACTATTTTGCACATTCACGTGCTCTTCGTTGCAATCATATTTTTTATTTCTTTGTGTTTCTGTTCCTACAGCCCTGCACTGATCTTTTTTTCCCTCACTCATGCCCCTTTCTTTGCTATTTTGTCGCCCGTCTGCTTCAGTTCATCACAGAGTTCCACAGATTTGTTGCCAAAGACCTCCTGGAGTCCTTTCCGGGTGGACTCGGTGCCTTGGTGCCCAATCTTCTACAACTGGACAAAGCAGCTGCTGCATCAAGGGGGAGGTGGATTGTCTTCAAAAGGAGGTATGTAGAGTATAGATAAATATCTCAAAGAGTACTAAGATTACGATTGTAACTTTTGCATTCACCTACTGCTGCGTGTTTCTGTAGGACACAAGTCAAATCCAAAGAATGGCTGTCCTACTTGGTCTCCCATGCTACTTTTCAGATGATTCCAGAACATGTGAGGTAAGGCACCATTTTTACACATCTCATACTACACCCTTTAGATTTAGTTGGCAACATTTGTCATGTTCATAAGAGGTATTACCATGTTAGGGTATCAGTCTGGACACTTCACTATAGCATTGGTCAAGTTCTCACATTACTGGGTTTTATTGCATTAGGCGTGTTTACACTGTGCTGGTTCAGATTTTTTTTTTTTTGGGGGGGGGGGGGGGGGGGGGGGGGGTACTCTTGACCGGGCCATGACTTGGCCTGGTTCTCTCAGGCGTAAGGCGCAACGGCCCTGTAAGAACCTGCCAACAAAGTCATAATATCACGTCCGAAAAGTGCTAAAACAAAGCAGCAGCAGAGGAGGAAATCACAGCAAGACTATACCTGGACACTGATGAAGTTGGGATGTTTGTTGCGTTTGTGCTGTTGAGTCACATTCTCCCCTAATCACTGGTGCTTTAAGTCCGTCTCCCCTGTGCCTGGTGTCCGTGCATTTTGTCTGTTCTGTTTGTTCCTAGCTTGTTTGATCCGTTTTGTATGCTCTTCGTGAGCTTAGTGCTTGGACCACTGCTTCCGCATCCAGCTTCATGTTCCATGTTTCTCAAGATCCTTGTGTTCGGTGTTCCTTTTGTGTTTCATGTTTTTTCAAGATCTGTGTGTCTTCGTGGTCCTCGTTTCATAACCCCCTTTAGCCGCTCACGTTAAGCTTACTTTTGCACTATATGTACTATACATATATATAAAAGAACTATGTGTGTGTATATATATATATATATATGTATATATATATATATATAAACTGTTCATGGTATGTGAGATAAAGCACAAACACAAAATGTCACAACAAGACAAAAGAGAGTGTCAAAGTTACTTACGCAGGCTGGAGGAAGACAGGGGCCTCGTCATTAATGTTTGCTATTCTCACGCGCACCATGGTGGTGCTGGAATGAGGCTGATTCCCACCATCCATCACCAGCACCACAAATTCATACAAATGGCCAGGCCTCTCATAGTCCAAAGAGCTCGCAGGGAAAATGGTGCCATCGGGTGAAATGGTGAATTCCGGGCTCAGAGTATAATACACAAGCTCAGCGTTGACCCCTGAATCACAGTCCGTGGCTGACACTGGCAAAAAGTAGAGACAGTAAACGATCAATTTACTGATGGGGGGAAATGTGATCAGCAGATTAAGATATATGTTGATCATAATATTTTCTTACACACATTCCCACTGATGACAGCATCAGGGGCAGTTTGGGTTTCCTTTTAATTAGTGGATGACCCTGAGCCACAGATGCCCCTCATGAAGTCGTGAATGTCAAAACGTTATTGATATAATACCAAACAAAACCTTTTGCTATTTTGCTTCATGATCTAAGGTTGATCTTAAGTACACGAAACACGGAAGATTATGAAATATATATCCGACACTTGATGCCATGATATTCCATGTTGCTGTCTTACAATGTGCTTTGCATGGGAGTGTGCATCCACTGGGTGAGCACCATTCTTCCAATGTGTTTTGTGGTTTTGTGTAATTTAGTTGCTGCTGATAAAATTACTGGGAAGTATCATTTCTCACCAGCCTCAGTCTCAGTAGCAATCATCCAGCCAATAAATTAGTGACAGTATCATTTATGTTAACAATGTTATGAACACAACATCAGGGAATAGACTCTTTGCCATTTCTTTTAATAACATGTAGTCATAAACAATGTCTCTGTCCGAAGCCTTCAGAATTAACAATGCAGGCGTCTGTGCACTGTGAGTGAACGGGCACATGTAGTTGATAGAAAGCTGCAATAGCCAATTCGATCACGAGTTGGCGACACTAAGGCCTTCTAGCTGGCCTCAAGTTCAACATGACGTACACGTCCTCTGATTGAATACTCACTTGTGAGAGCCAGCAGGGCTATGGAGATCAACAAAGCCACACCGGAGCCACACCCGACGGCTGATGGCAACATATATACTTGCTTTTTTTTTTTACCCTCAAGGGCCGAAGGAGAGGAAAACGTGGATTTGGCTGCAGACATACTCACAAGGACATTTTCAAGACAGACCTTTCAAGTGAAGCTAGCTCGGCCGACCCCCGAGGTAACCTGTCCCACGCAGGAAAAGGGCAACTATGACCAACGATGAGCGGTACCCCTGGTTTACAGCTTCCGAGGGGCGCTGCAAATTGTTCTGCTGGGAATGCCGGGAATAAGTGTGTGTTTCTGTACACTCACTGGCCACTTTATTAGGTACACCTGTCCAACTGCTCGTTAACACTTAATTTCTAATCAGCCAATCACATGGCGGCAACTCAGTGCATTTAGGCATGTAGACATGGTCAAGACAATCTCCTGCAGTTCAAACCGAGCATCAGTATGGGGAAGAAAGGTGATTTGAGTGACTTTGAACGTGGCATGGTTGTTGGTGCCAGAAGGGCTGGTCTGAGTATTTCAGAAACTGCTGGTCTGCTGGGATTTTCACGCACAATCATCTCTAGGGTTTACAGAGAATGGTCCGAAAAAGAAAAAATATCCAGTGAGTGGCAGTTCTGTGGGCAGAAATGCCTTGTTGTGCCAGATGTCAGAGGAGTATGGCCAGACTGGTTCGAGCTGATAGAAAGGCAACAGTGACTCAAATAACCACCCGTTACAACCAAGGTAGGCAGAAGAGCATCTCTGAACACACAGTACGTCGAACTTTGAGGCAGATGGGCTACAGCAGCAGAAGACCACGCTGGGTGCCACTCCTGTCAGCTAAGAACAGGAAACTGAGGCTACAATTTGCACAAGCTCATCGAAATTGGACAATAGAAGATTGGAAAAACGTTGCCTGGTCTGATGAGTCTCAATTTCTGCTGCGACATTCGGATGGTAGGGTCAGAATTTGGCATCAACAACATGAAAGCATGGATCCATCCTGCCTTGTATCAAGGGTTCAGGCTGGTGGTGGTGGTGTAATGGTGTGGGGAATATTTTCTTGGCACTCTTTGGGCCCCTTGGTACCAATTGAGCATCGTTGCAACGCCACAGCCTACCTGAGTATTGTTGCTGACCATGTCCATCCCTTTATGACCACAATGTACCCAACTTCTGATGGCTATTTTCAGCAGGATAATGCGCCATGTCATAAAGCTGGAATCATCTCAGACTGGTTTCTTGAACATGACAATGAGTTCACTGTATTCAAATGACCTCCACAGTTACCAGATCTCAATCCAATAGAGCATCTTTGGGATGTGGTGGAACGGGAGATTGGCATCATGGATGTGCAGCCGACAAATTTGCGCCAACTGTGTGATGCCATCGTGTCAATATGGACCAAACTCTCTGAGGAATGCTTCCAGCACCTTGTTGAATCTATGCCACCAAGAATTGAGGCAGTTCTGAAGGCAAAAGGGGGTCCAACCTGTTACTAGCATGATGTACCTAATAAAGTGGCCGGTGAGTGTATATTATTTCTCCAGCTGTGGAGTCATAAATTATGGTATTATGAGGGGTATTTATTCAAGTCGGACTAAGTAGGACATCACCGAAGGACTCTGTGTGAATTGCAGGTAGCCTCGGTCACCAATATACTGACTTCTTACCTTGTAGTAGTGACGTGGCTGTAGTTGCAGACTCTGGAACTCCATCTACTGTGTAGATGGATTGGAGGAACTCTGGAACACAATCATTCTCATCAGTTATCAGCACCTGAACCTGGATAGGTGTTAGGGAGGCAGAGACAGAGGAGATGAGAGAGGTAGGAATTAACAGGCAAAATCAAACATACATTTACTCAAACTCAGCCAGGGAAGGTTTTCAAACAGGACTGGGTTGCAGAAAGCTAAAATTGAATCCTTGAAACCCTTTCCACTGCCTAAATGCACTGTACGGTTTTTCAGTTATCAGATCAGCACATTCAAAAATGCAAGACGAGTATATGCCTTTGCAACAAAGGCCCTCAGCCAGACTCTGCCCTGAAACTTCCTGTCACCACTGTGTGAGTGTGAAGTGACAGCTGAGTAATACTCCTGAAACAGCTGGCATACGTTGTCCCTGTTATGTCTATCTCCCCAAGGCACATCTTGTAATTAAGCAGAGGATTTTGCCTGCCAAGTCTTTGACTCAATCTGCTCTCTACACCTCAGTTCTTTGGGGGTCTACTGCGAGAGGCAACTCTTGCTGCATGGTGATGGTTGCTACCCACTTGAACCCCAAAAGCCATTCCCAGTCTTGTTGCCATTTGGAAACCATCTAGCTCTGAAATTCCTGATGGCCACAAACTAATATAACACAATTAAAAAATGAAAATAACATTGGTATAAGCTGGTATGATGATGGAACACATCCTGTTCTGTCAAAAGAGACTTTGTGGCTCCTCTGACATCCAAGGAAAACTCGGGTACTAGGATGAATGACTCAACCCAGAGACAAAAAAAACCCCAAAAATTCCAATTGACTTATCAGTGTCATTATGCTCACTCCTACTACTGAAACCTATGAAAATTCTTTGAATTCCCATAAATATACATTGATTTTTTTTCCAAATTGATAATTCAGTTTACTTTGGTACCTGTTCCCTGGTACCATTCTTCATATTTAAGCGGGTGAGGTTCTGAGCGGCCAGAGTGGTGCTAAAATGGGACGTGACGCGACTCCCGGACATTGACTGGTCAGAGCCACTATGGAGCGCAGAGGCAAGAGTAGGCGGAACCCTCGGGGCTGGAAATGGCTAGCGTTTCTGCAACTTAAAGAGGCCTTTCCATCACACAGTTGTCTTTACACCATATATTGCTAGAAGCACACAAACGTGCATACACACAGAAGCAGAGTAGGCTGGCTACAGGGTATGTGTGTGTGCGTGTGTGTTCATCTCTCTCACAATCTCGAACACAAATGTGTAAATGCACACACAACATCTAATTTGTTGATCACAGTCTGTTTGTCGGCACTTAGGGGGAGGCGTGTGCCATGGCGCATCTGGAGTGGATGACACAATGTTTACATGGGTGCCATTAAAATAATTGCAGTGTTTCGGGGCGCTTCAGGATCTGGTGTGGCAGAGGCCTCCGTTAGCCTGTTACTGGGCAGGCTCTGTCATCCAGCAAATTCCATTCACGCTCCATTAACACAGCTGCTGCTCATCATCAGTAATCACAGTGGCATATAATCTCCAGCTACACACACACACACACTCATTCCATGCTGGTCCTTCTGTCCCTTCTATCTAGACACTACCTCCTCACCCCCACGTTCCACTGGATGCGTGCACCTTACGACTGCAGTGCAGTGACTGCAGCAAATAGCTGTCATTGGAATCAATGAGAGTACTCTCACTGGGCACATCTAAACAACATCCCAGATGCACATGAGATGCGATGGTTAGGTAGGATGCCTATCGCATCAATCTCAGCTGATCATATTGCACCTGACCGGAAGTTAGACACAATATAGGCACATAACCTCCATCAACTTTCAAGATGAAACACAAAACGCAGATGATCTCACAACCCTATACGTCATTACTGGTGCCAGTGGGTCAGAAGTCCAACAGCCAGAGGAGAGACTCATTGTTGAAGTGGAAAAGATGGGCAGAGACAGGCTCAAGCACTCTTCCATCTTCTTCATGTTTGGAACTTTCGTTGAGAATGTTCAGAACTCCTATTGTTTTTTTAAAAATATGCTATACGCGTCTAAACTTCTTCACCCGTTAATCCCTGACCTCTGTGGAAGAGCTGAAGCCAGGCTCCTCGCTGGCGTGCACCATCAGCAGGTAGCGCCTCTGGTCACTTTCATAATCCAGCGTCCTGGTCAGACTGATCTCTCCCGTCACCTGATGGATGGCGAAAAGGCTGCTGGGGTTTATTAGCAGGCTGTAAGTGACAGGCTGCTTCTGGAAAGAAACAGCAAACACCTCCAGGAAGCTGTAGAACACAGAGAAAACAGTACTTACTGCTCAGTTTTAAGTATACATCTTTCTAAATAGCAGGGCTCAACTCCATTTATGGTGCTAATGGTGTGTGATTGTCTTGCCAGATAAGGTTTTTGAAATCAATATCTTACAGAGCCATGTGTACTTGGGTTAAGATAAAGATAACACACGCTGATTATGAATGGGTACAAGTCAGCATAGTACTCACGGCTGTCCCTCAGGAGTGTTCTCAGGTATGGGAATGACGTAAGACGCATTAGTGAACTGTGGCGCTCTGGCTCCTGCCACCACAGACAGCGTGGCAGGGGCACCGCGGCTGCCCAGGCCATCGCCAGCCACTACGCTCAGCAAGTACTCTCTGTCCCTCTGAAGCAGCAGTCCCGTGGTCACCACCCGACCTGTGTGCTGCTCCACTGCAAAACAGCCATCCCCACCTGCAGGTACAACAGTGTCATTGTGTCACGTTAAAGGTTGACATAGAGCTATCAGTTCGCATATTTTGCTGTTCTGCCTGTTAGCACAGGCAGAAATACATTTTGTCTTTGGGTTGCTGCATGTGTGGACGCATGTGTGTGTGGAATATCCCCAAACCAGAACTTATTCCTTCAATTTGTACCAACTAAGTAAGAATAAAAAGAAAGGCAACTCGATCTCTGCATCCTCACATCTGTGAAAGGATAAATGTGGCAGACCCTCTGCCACTCAGTGGGTCTCCAGCATGTTGAACACCATCACCATGTTGAGTTTTTAATTGAAATGAACTGCTGATATGAGTGAAATTGTGTAAATGTACCTCCATCAGACTGATAACTCTTTGATAAATAGATGAGCTAATAAAAATAATAATTATTATTATAACTTTAATCTATATAGTGCCTTTTAAAGGACCTAAGGTCACTAGCTCACCGACTTCACTGGATTTTCTGTTGGGATAAAGTTTTTCTTTGCTTATGTTTGGTCTACGTGTGTGTGTGTGTGTGTGTGTGTGTGTGTGTGTGTGTGTGTGTGTGTGTGTGCGTGTGCGTGCGTGTGCGTGTGCGTGTGTGTGATGTAGGTTAAACATGACTGGGCCAAAATGGACATGGTTTATGAGAGCTGCAGCTTTCTCCAGATGGCATCAGGTATCTGTGCAGACTGCCGGGTCCCAGGATTTAAGTTATCTTCAGGTGAACATAACTTTTTGATATTGTCAATTTTGATATTGAACACTGTACATTGCTTGTGATGTGCATTGATTGGTATAATAGCCGTCACCTTATGATTTGATTTCAGATGGTTTACAATGCTGATGCCTGATCAGCAATGTTGTGCCAGAATGGCCTGGCTCAGACCATGACTCCAGTCTTTCAGACCTAGGAAGCACATCTGGCCTACAGTCATGCCCATGCCACACCTAGCAAACGAAATTACTTCTTTCTATCGTTTATCTTTGTATGTTTGTTCATCTTTCTGATGGTTTGGAAAGGATCGCCTGGCCTTGTAGATCTTGTATACATATTTCAAAGAGACAACATAATCATTGATCTCCTGTCAAGTGAATGCATCTTGTTACTTACCCACACATCCTGGTCTGATTCATCATTGTTCTTTTTTTGTCCCACTTGCTGTTTTTCTGCATTAGTTTTCTTTCTTTCTTATTAACATACAAATATATACTTTGCAGGTTTTGTTTTCAACAGTATATGTAACTTTTCATGTTTAGAGCACTGTAACAGATATGTTATGAATTGCCGATTTTCCTTCCTAACTGTGAACCAAGATATTGATCTCAGGCGTGTAGTGTATCTGTGATAATGCTAATAATAATAAAGAAGAAAAGAAAAAAAGAAAAAAAAAAGGGAGTGAAAACAACAGGACAAAGGCAGACAAACTGTGTATACATAAATGTGCAAGATTGGAATGCTTACCATCTAACAAAAAGTAGTCTAGCTTCCCTTTGCCCTGGTCCACAACATGAGCTTGAAGCTGGTAGACAAACATTTCCGCTGGGGCATCAGGGGAAACTACGGCCAGGTAAGGATATGGTATCATGTCCCACTTAGGGACATTGTCATTAACAGCAGTGATCTTCAGATCCACGTGCTTCAGATACCAGTCTGGGCCTGGGGACAGCAGAGAGATTGAGACAGAGCTGTGGTTACTCACAGTGACAGCGGCCATGTAACTGTGTGTGTACAAGGTGGACATGCAGTCAGGGGGAGTCGTTTTCTATTTACAGTCAAGACATGCAAGACAAAAAGAGACAAAGATTAAAGGGGAAGGGGAAGGGGTGAGACAGAAATGGGACGCAGCCTTAAAGCGTTTCTAAGGGAAAGCCTCTCTGTAATGGTTTTGAGTTTAACTCATAAACTAGCATGCTTTCTGCAAATTTGCAACTTGACGCGTCATGATCAGTCACTGCTCTCATCTCTCACCACAGCCTGGCCCCTCTGCAGCCTCAACCACTCTTAGACACTGGCAGCGCCTCCTCCAATCAGCCGTCTTCCCAGCCTATCAGTAGGATGTTTAAACTTATCTCAGAACCACATTCGCTGCCGGATTGTCCTCTCACGCCACATGACTCTCCAGCACTCACTTCTGCCTTGAATCTCACGGTCTCTCCTCTGCCCGAGCTGACTGAATTGCTTTCTTTATACATTGTTTATCCATTATATGATATACTGGAGTCTGTTGGCAAGGAAATAATGGCGGCTCTGTCTCTTTAATAGAAAGCAGGTTTGTGGAGGACAGCATGTCCCTGAAGGACGCCATCTTCAGTTGGACGGCAGTCGGACGGCTTCCCTGATCACTGTAGTCCACCATAGTGTCTGAGGGTTACCGCCTCCTGAGGCCTCTAGGACCCTAAGACCACAGGATGCAGCACCAGCTTCAGCAATGGAAGCTTTGGACATAGACCACTCTTTCTCCCCCAGAGAAGTGGTGTTCCACATCCCCAGAGCCAGTCTCTGCTGCCCAGGTTTGGGTCGCCAAGACCCTCCGTTCTCACCACCACCCATGTCCCCAGATTGTCCTCTGACAGGTGCTGAGTCTATGGGATGGCTCCATGTAACCATATAGCACTCGGCATTTGTTGGAGCGCTCTCCATCCAGGCCCGGCTCCAAAACTGGACCCTGGGCTTCCTCTGGGCGGAGACACAATTCTCCATCCTCTTGTCATCATAGGGTCTTCTTGAATATATAGTATTATCATTAATCAGAATTCATTTAAGTCACACTGAGAACCTAGAACTGTGTTTTCTTCTGGAAAGGCCTTTATTTGCAGTTTGGTATATCCTCTGCTAAACTGAAAAAAGCTTGTTTTTTATTTTTACAATCCTTAAAATAGTACACCTCAGACTTGGTCTTGAGTGTCTTAAAACGACATTGTTTACATTGACTTAGCATTTATTGGCATGTTGGCAAATAAAGCTGAATTGAATTAAATTTAAGTGAGTATGGGAGACACTAGATTGTCAAACTGCGACTCGCTTGGGCCTCCTTCACTTGGGCCTATGGATGATCCCTGGTGGCTGCAGACATCCAGTCCCCTGCACTCGGCATCGCTGGAGGCAATAAGAAGCTTCCTGAAATCCAATTATCATCCCCTTAAGCAAGGTCAGACAGCAACAGAGCACAGTAGCAGAGGGAGATACCGTGAAACTGCATTACTGTCCGTAACAGTGCAGCAGGCACAGCCTGGCCAACGGGAGTAGCAGGAGTTTTCCCGCTGGGCAGGTGGGTGGGCTGGTACACCGGAGAGAGATTGAGACAGAGAGACTCTCTCTCTCACTCTTCTCTCTCTCTCTGTACCACAGTCCATCCCTGCTGTGCAGCATGCTTCTGCATTAGAGGTGAGTGAAGGAGATACATGGAGAACCTAACACAATGACACATAATGCAATACAGTGTTTGAAAAAGCCCCAGGCACTCAAACAGGCCCAACAGAGCACTTTCAGGGAAGAATCTATTTCTGAAATGTTGCATGCCCACTTTTTACCGAGTGGTGTCACAAGGGTCTGCTGGTCCCTGTCTCCAGAGCACATAGGGTGAAAGCAGGCAAAACACCATAGACTGGTCTTAAATCTGACACAAGGCACACACACCATTCACGTTTAGGGTCTCCCATCAACCGTGCCTGTTTTTGGACTATAGGAGCAACAGGCACATAGGAAGTACATGCATAAGTGCACAGAATGCACCATGGCCTGGAATAGGATGTATCAGTCTCCTCCAGGCTTTAAGATAACAGCACTAACCATTACACCACCACGGGACCCCGGATTGCACACAGTATCTTCAAATACTTCTCACATTTGCTCAACTGACACCAAACTTGGTACGGAGCATCTTCAGACTATGCTACACAAATGATCCAGATGTATTTTTGGTTATCAGGAGCAATTGGAGTAAATGCAAAAAAGGCTTTTTTTAAACATTAGTCAATCATTCATCAATCAACATATCATTTTGAGTGACTGGCTTAGTCAGTTTGTGAAGTTACACATGCCATCTCTGCTTGCTTGTTAGCCCAGTGAGGTAGTGGATGGTTCACTTATAGTGTCGAAAACACTTGATAACACTTGTCTCTCCCCCGAACCAAGTCTCATCTGACCACTCTTGAATCACTTTTGACTTTATTCTAGCCGGTCATGTGAAAAAGAAAAGCTGTATGAACACAAGCCACTTAACTGACAGCGTCAGACAGCAATTCCTCTGTCCCTCGGTGCTAGATCACCTGTCCGTTATGAAAGCCCTAGTCCCTCCTACGTTGCTCATCAAACTCACCACTTATAGCAGCTATCACGTAAATTAGAGAGGAAATGGCACTTGACCAAAGACAACAATATTTTTCTGATCTGTAAAAGATAAACTGAAAGCATATACGGTGGCTCTGTGTAATGCCAGAGCCAGATACTATAGCTTTCTCATTGAGGAAAATAAGCATGACCCCAGGGGGTTGACTCAGAGTCATAACTCCACTGAACAGTGTATTATAACGATCAGACAAGCAATTAACAACCACCTTGCATCAGCTGCGATTAATCTGCCCCCATTGCAGATATTCAGGATACAGCTGGACACCACTGACCTGCATCAGCTGTCTACTATCATCTCCTCTCCTAAATCATCAGCTAGACCAAATTCCCACCAAGCTGTTTAAAAAAAGTGTTCCCTTTCATCTGAACTTTGTTACTTGACCTGATCAACCTGTCCCTATCCACAGGTTACATTCCTCTTCATTTTAAAGCTGCCATAATCAAACCCCTCCTTAAGAAACCTTCCCTCCGGGAATTTTAGCAAACCGAACTACAGGCCGATCTTTCTTGTTTTAGAATGAATCATAGCACTGAGACTGCACTGGTTTAAGTCACTAATTACCTCTTAATGGCGTCTGACCATGGTCTTTTCTTTTTTTATTCGATCTTAGTGCGCTTTTAATCTAAAATATATCTCACGGACTGCCGATTTCCAACTTGGCAATGTTGCTAAAACTAAGTATATACACAGCTGGTCCATGCCTTTGTTACTTCCAGGCTGGACTACTGCGACTCTTCATTGGCTGGATGCTCCAACAGGTTGCTGAGGACTTTGAGCTCTATCTTCTCTGTTCTCTCTGTGGGTGTGGATTGGGCACACGTTCCCTCTTGCATCTCACCCTCCCTTCGTCTCTCCCCATCTGTCCTCCACCTCCTCCTCTCTATTCTTAATCTGTGATTGTGCAGGACTAATATATGGACCAGGGACCTTGCATCCATGTGCTTTTTGCTGATGCTGAGTTGGATCCAAGACTCTGACCCTCACCACAGATCTTCCTACTAAATGCACTGTTTCTATGGACTCATTTGACCTCTAACTATGATCTAAATTGTTAGCCATCAATCCATTTATTTCTGTATACTGTCCACCTGTTCATCCTGGGTGAGGACGCCCCTCCTGTGTCTCTTAACTTGAGGTTTCTTCCTTTTTTATCCCTGTCGGGGTTTTTCTTGGGAGTCGTGCCCCAGCCCTTGCCCTCAAGGGCCTCAGTTCACACTGGTTTTGTTTTCAGTATGCATTCAGTGCGCAACCAGCTCTTCATTAAATAGTAATTAAAATACCTTGGCATGTGCTTATTGGTGTCTTCCCCAACCATGTCTCTGCAAAAGCTTGTTACACGGAGACAAACCAGAGCTGAAGCAGATAATTGATCAATGAAAATGGCGCGTGTGTGTGTGTGTGTGTGTTTGCACCAAACTGACCCAATATGCCTTACGCCGCCAAGATTAAAGATTAAACACCCAGGTGAGCCCAGGCTCAACTGGATTTTCAGAGCCCAATACACTTTGTCCTAAATCAGTGAGATGTAAAGCCGCTGCTTAAGCTATACTGTTCACCACAGTCACGTTAAGGGCAGGAGCTGTTGATGTCGTAGATTCATCACAGAGCACTACAGTGTGTGATTCACAATCACTGATGAGTGTGATGTGGATGGACATGTGTATTATTGCAAGCTGGATACTCAGGATACCCCCTCTTGTCTTCCCAGAATATGCATGTATGTGCAATTAACAGTGTTGTGTGTGATGGAGATTTTCAATTTCCCTCAAAGGACCTCCCAAAGGGATTAATAAAGTCTACCTACCTACCTACCTACCTATCTTGCTCAAGTTAGTTCAAAGCCCTGGGACTAGAAAAAGGATGACAGGGGTATTAGAGCGCTAATACCAAAAGATTAGGAGTGATGGTCAGTTAAAGGTGTTTGGGATTCGCTTTGAAAACAAGTCACTGGCAGTCAGTCAAAGACAAAATTCTGCTCGGTCACATAAAGCTCAGAGAGAAAATGGGTTTTCTATGTCATACGCAGATGTGAGACTCTTGTTTTCTACTGTGGAATTATGCAGTAAACGTAGTCCTAAAAACACACGTTTACTGATACATCATCATGTTGCGCTGTAGAGTAGAGCCTGCAGGACCCGCAACGCACCTTGTTTGGGGTCGAGCCCCACTCCCACCGGGACGCCGTCCAGCCCGGGCTGGAGGAAGGAGGCAGACTGGAGCCTGTCGGGACCCATGCTGCTCAACGCCGAGCCGACTTTAGCGCTGAGAGGGAGCAGTGTCCCCGGGGCAGCGGGTCTGCCTGTGCCGCCACGGGGTACCCTCCCGGCCCGAGTAGCTGGAGCCCAGCGCTGGGGCCAAACAGTCACTAGGAGAGGGTCACTGGTCAGGCTGGGACTGCCGTGGTCCGTGGCAAACACCGAGAAGCTGAGCACAGAGGACTTCCCCAGGAGAGAGTCCAGGAGCACTATTTCCCCTGTTTTGGGCACAACGTAGAGGCTGCCGTTGCGGGGGACGGAGGTGTAGGTCAGCTCCGCGTTGCGGCCGCTGTCCCGGTCCGCAGCCTGCAGCCGGTGCAGGACGCTGCGGGGCGCCGCGCTGTCCGGCACCCTGAGGTGGAGCCCGTCCGATCCCGGGAAGCGCGGCCGGTGGTCGTTGGTGTCCAGGACGCGAACCGAAAGCCGGGCCACCTCGGCGCGGACGGAGCGGCAGTCAACCACCAGGAGCAGCAGGTGGTCGGAGCGAGCCTCCCGGTCCAGCGCCCTGCGGGTGGTCAGGCGCAGGTGTCCGCGGGCGCGCCGGCTGGACAGTCGGAAGTCCTGGCCGCCGTCCCCGGACAGAGCGAAGCGCGGCACGGAGCCGGGACAACGCTGCGGGCCGCCGAGCTGCCGCACCGGGACACTCAGCCCGTGGACTCTAGAGCCCGCGGGTGAGTTCTCCCACACCTGGCCGTGGAAGGCCGGCAGCCGCACGGCGGCAAGCAGCGTCAGGCACGGCAGCAGGTGCGACACAACCATCCAAAGCATGTCGGCGGCAGCTTGCGGGTCTGCGGGAGACTCCTGGGATCCGGAACCGTGACCAAATCATCAGCCAAGGAAATGAAATTTAAGAGATTTAAGAAAAGGTGATGTCCGAGTTCCTCCAGAAGCATTCCTCCTCCAGAAACACCTGTTGCAGAAGCTCCATCGTTTACGCGTCCTGCTGGACCGGCTTGAAACTACGACTGATTCTCTACGCTGCTGCTGTGGGGGCGTGTCACACATTAAAGCCCGTCTCTCAGTATTGACAAACTCAACCGAAAGCTGGGTTTTTTTTTCTTAACATATATGAACAGCCACATCAACATGGGATAAATCTATTCTGTTTCTGTCCCGTTCCCAGAGGTATGGGGGTGTCGTTTGTAAAGCGCCTCATGCTGAAAAGAACAGCAATATTTTGTCATATTGGGATCAAAAGGTTTGATGAAGTGGTATGAAAGTCACCTTTCAGTCAAGTCAAGTGTACTTCATTCCTACGTAAAACCATAATAAATAAATAAACCCATCCATGTATTTAGAAATGGTGTTTTGGTTAAAATTATGCAGTATAATTGTAGGACACTAACTAGAAACAATGAAATTGCAGAATTGGGAGAACTTGAGAACAAGAACAAATGCAAGAACACATGCAAAACATACCATTTTGACACCTACTTGTGCTTTATGTTGTGTAATACATAACATTTAGAAGCATCTGGGACCTCAAACTCCTGACACTCAGTATGAGGAAATTCTGACAAAACTGAACACTGAAAAAAGCAGCATACTTACTGTTATGCCACTGTGTGGGACTGAATGCAAAATCTTTGAACAGAGTCAAATCTAAAGGAAAAAACATTGTTCAACAAAAATAATTTCCTCTCCATCTAAAAAACATCCAAGGCAGTTTTACATCCTTTGACACGAGGATTGCATCTATTCATGATGCGGAACAGCTTGTCAATGATATAGCAAGAAATTTCTGGGATCTTGGGAAAAACGTAAAAGATGAAAACGCTAAACTCATGGAACTTGAAAAACATGAAACATGGAGAAGGAGTCCTGGCAAAAAGCTCACAAAGAGCACCAGACCAATCATACAAGGCACTCTGGCATAAGACACAGGGTTGACAGACTTTTGAGTGATTAGTGTAGGACGAGACTCAGGTATGACCCAAGGGAGGGGCAAGTGACCTGACATGAACAGGGTTTCAGACTTTCAAAGTAAAACAGGAAATGACAAGACATAACCCTCAGACAACACAAACCTCACCAGATTCAGATTCTTTGTCATTCAAGCATATCATCAGAAATACACTGCAGGACGAAATAACGTTGCATTTTGGCCACAACAAGAGCAGCTGGATAAACAGAGATAAAGAGAGAGTAAGTCGTGTCATCTGCATACTTAATGATGTGGTTTGTGTCGTTCTCAGCACAACAGTCTTGGGTCATCAGGGTGTAGAGCAGGGGGCTGAGAACACACCCCCACGGAGAGCCTGTGCTGAGCACGATAGCGCCAGACCCGTTATTTTTCCTCCCAGTACAAATTGGGGCCTGTGTGTTAGAAAGTCCAGTATCCAGTTTTGGAGGGGAGTGTTCAGTCCAAGTGGGCCCAGTTTATTGATCACGTGCTGTGGGATTACGGTGTTGAAGGCTGAGCTAAAATCCACATACAGCATCCGGACTGTTGGCTTGTTTCTTTTCTCCAGGTGTTCCAGGGACAGGTGGAGTGCAGTGGATACGGCATCCTCCTGCAAAACATGAGCCGACCCTCCCTGAGCCTTGGGAGTGTATCGTGCTGACCAATCGCAGGGGGGGGACGGCGGCAAACTGCTGCTTGTATACCCTCGGGATCGTCTTCAACACCCAGGACGAGGATGCAAAAGCTGCCTAGCTGTCTCCCCTAGGGAAGAGAGAATGGGCACGCTTTGCAGTCCATCCTCCATGCAGGGCGGAGGCGCCCTCTATTGGAGGAATAAGAGAAGTCCCGTGCGGCGTGCCCCTGGCAGGCCAGCGGGACACTAATTTTGACAGATCTGGCGTTTTTCTTTTAATTAGCTGCGCCCTCGGCCCTTGAACGGTAAATGCGAAAATTCAGCAATTTTGATTAAAATCTAAAATGGGTTAAGTTAAAACAAAAATAGACGCATGGTACAAATCACTGGTTAAATACAACCATTTGATTCATTTTTTCATGCGCATTGTGCATTTTTTTTCTTTCCACGACGACAGGCGAAGCCTTGCCTCACTTGCCTTCCCTGACTGCACGTCACTGGTCTGCATGCATGTATGCATGGCTAAATGTGCGTCATGATGCATTCCACATCCAAGTGGACACAAGCACACACTGGACCAACATAAATACAGAGGGAATTTGAAAAGGCATGTAATTACATAACACTAACATCCATATATTCATTTGACAAACAAGATTGATCTGCCACGGCAGGCACCTTCCTCTTAGAATCTAACCATAAATGTCTCAATTTACCTGATGGCTTACTTTCAAAGTCCAAACAGCTGGACTTTGTGGTGCCATAGTCTCTGTTATATCTGCATGAGGCGTAAGTTCTGGTGACCTGTCAAAGCTGTATTCCCTGCTTGTGCCCTATGTGAGCTTGAGCTGACTAGTCATATTCACACCCATTCATACCCATTCATGGTCTGTCTGCATTATCCTGTAGCTTTTACACATTCACACACATTCCCACCTGATGATGGATCAGAGGCAATCTGGGGTTCAGTACTTGGCTACACTGGGCTGGGATCAAACCACTGACCTTCCGGCCCATAGATGACCACACCCCCCTGGGCCACAATCGCCTAAGTGGTATGAATGATGATCGATGATGACAATCTCGAATGAACAAATCTTCGATCCATTAGTGCATGGATTATAGTATGAAAAGCCTTAAATCAGTCAAATCAAAGTACAGCACACTGCTTCTTCCATCAGTTACATCATAATTTAAGGCTCTTGTCATTGTGTGGTACCTTATCCTGAATCCTTATTTAAAATTCACACACGATAGTAACTTATATTGACAATGCATGTTCAACAAAAACAGTTAAGACATTCTAAAGAAGAAAAGTGTTTAATTGCAGAAAATGACAGCAAAATACAGCAATGAAAATATTTCCTTATTGCTCATATTTTACAGAATTCCAGTTGCCATTCAGTCTGTGAAAAAACAGCACACTAGTACTTGTATAGCAATGATGAGAATCATACAAAAAAAAAGCTCACAGAGCACCTCACTCATCACTCTCTGCTTCCATAATTAAGAAATACACAATACTACAGTGATCATAAGAGAGTGGACAGAGACCTGGATCAAATCCTCCATACAGCAGCCACTTATTCATCACAGTCTAAAAAGGGGACAGAGAGGGTTAAAATAACCTGATACAACAGGGCGAAGATATGCACAACCTCTAAGCCTAAGGACAAAACAAAAAAAACAAATAACAAGAGGAATCAAAACAAGCCGGATTCATGTTTACTGTAGCTAAGCAATACAAACATGTAACATGAAATAGGGCTCCACGACATATCACAAATTAACCGGTATCGCCATATCAACGCGCACGATACACACATAGCAAAAGCCTGCCCGTGTTGTGATAAATGGTGTGTTATGTGCTACGGATTCAAGCGCTGCATGTAAATGCATTTGGCCAAGCCGACGGAGCAACCTAACGCCCCAGGTGCTCGTCCCACATCTTGTGCTCAGGCAATTTCAGGGCCAGTAGGAGCCGTAGCATCCAGGCTGAGCGGAACCATCGGGGGCTTGGAACGGTCAGCCAGATGAAGCCGTTTATGGACACCAAACGGCAGCAACAGGAGGGAGAAGAGCTATAGCTTGACACGTGCTGGCTGGGGGACATAACGGACGTTGGTTCGCGTTACTGCGACTCAGCGGGACTTTCCCAACCCACAGTTTTCCGTCAAGTCAAGAATCCCTTTCATCCCACGTCATCAGTGGCGATGTCCAGCGCTCTACAGCTCCACTGACTTTATTTGCTCCTGTTTTGATTTAGCGACTGGCGATCGTTGACTGGGTCGTTTGTGTCATATGTGGGACGACGTTATGACAACGTCGTGGCAGATGTGCTGTAATGACTCCACACACGCACACGTCAGTGTGGAGCTCAAGGCAGTGGAAAAGCACCTGTACCTGATTTACCGTCATTGCAATACTTGAAGACATTATCACATGTAGCGTGTTTTCCTTATCTCGTACAGCCCGAATAAAAAAATGACTCAACATCGTCTTTTGTCACGATGTCTGTTCTGGCCACCTTTGACCGAGACCCATCCTCTTCGTTGTTGCGTCTCAGCTCCTCTGACGAATGGGCGCTGCGGCTTCTCAGGAAACTTGAGCCTGGGCATAAGGGCACTGTAGCTATCCCCCCCCCTACCCGAGCCTCTCCTGCTCCAGCTACCGCATGAACATAGGGGCTGACCTGTCGTCCGTCACCGCCTTGCGCAGCTTCACTCCCCGTCGTATGGACACCAGCACGTCAATGTCCTCCCGGCCCCCGCGCGCCTGCTCCTGGGGCAGGCACGCGCTTGGACCCCCCGGCGGCGAGATCTGGAAGGGGAACTGGCTCTCGCCCAAGGCATGGGCGCTGGCCGCCAGCTCTCCTATCTTCTCCGCCAGGCTGTGGCAGTTGGCGGCCAGCAGCCCATCCTCCTCGGCGCTGCGCGCCCTGTAGTCGACGCTGTACGGCCCGTCGCCGTACAGGAAGTGCTTGCCGCCCGCGCCGTGCTGGGGCGGCCTTGCGTGGCCCGGCGAGTCTGGCACCGTGGGGGTGACGGCAGGCACGATGGGGGGGCGGATGGGGATGGGGCCCGACGTGGAGGGCGTGCGCCTCACGCCGGTCTTGGAAGACGGCGTGCGGCGAATAGTGGCCGTCCCCGAAACGCTGCAGTCCTCTGCACCATTGGGGGTTCCCTGCAGGCTCCGACCCGCCGAGAGGCCCGCCGTGCTGGCAGGCCTCTTGCTTTGGATCATGCGCCGGTAGCTCTGAACGATGTTACTCTGTCTCGGTATGGTGGAGGACTTGTCGAAATCGGCCTGCTCATCAGCATCGGCGTCGCCATTGAAAGAGTAGAACTCATAATCAGAGCCTGGGAGAGACAGGATTGTTGCCATTGAATACTACACAACACCGCAAAGTCTCATGTCCCATCAAGTCGCTTTTTAAAATGTTATGCGCACAAAGTAATAACTTGTCACCGTAGGATAATTATATGGGAATAAATGAATCTTCATCTTGTGCACACAAGATGATTTACTATCTACCTTGCGAGGGTATCGTGTCCTCGGAGCAGGAAGGAGTGTTGGTTTCGGTGCTGTAGCCGCTGGAGTACTGCAGGGAGTCCCTGCTGCTCTTCTGCTCCTCCATGCTCAGGCCCCGGGTCAGAACCACCGCTAGAGCAGCGGCTGATGGGGAGAGCGGCTCACCATGCTGAGCATTGCGGCCACACACACGGGACATATGCAGGATTAGCACACATTCAGCCATTATTCAGCCAATCGGCCATTTATTGGATTGCAATTTTCATACATACATACATTTCATACAAAATTACCTACAGTTGGGCTCAGAAATATTTGGACGGTGACACAGTTTTCAACGTTTTGACTGTACATCACCACAATTGATTTGAAATGAATCAATCGAGATGCCCTTTAAGCGCAGGCTTCCATCTTTAATTCAAGGGTATTGACTTCCAAATCAGGCAGAGTGTTGCTATTACAAAAATTTTTACGCGCCTTCTATCTTATCATAGAGCCAAAAGTAATACAAGTAATAAGAAACAATTACAACAATTGTAAATCAAATTGTTACTTTTAATGCTTAGTTGCAAAATCGTCTGTAGTCAATGTCAGCCTGAAGTCTCTACCCTAAAGACTACACAGGCACTGGATTGTGTCCGTTATGAGGAGTTCTTTCCTGCTCCTGTCTATGGCTTCTTCCTCCTCGGGCACAGCCAGCACACTGGTTTTATGGTGGGCTGACTGGCCAACCTGGTAAATGTAATGCTCCATTCCCACTACGTGGTACTGGCTCAGCTCTACACAACTCAACTCTGCCTTTTGTGCCCTTGTATTTCTCCGTACAGAGAAAGTACTAGAGACGGCAACTGGAGGGAAAATAGGGGGTTGCTGCAAGTGGAGCCCAAGGAGAATGTGTTTGCAGGCCAAGATGATATCTCAATTGAACATTTGGAAAGTGATCTCGATCAACCAAGTGTTGTGAAAAGGCTCTCGCAAAGGGGTCTCTGATGGGTGTGTATTGATCTTCAGAGAACTGATGGCTTGCTTCAGCTGTTAGGCCTTCACATTGAGAGTCGACCTCAGCAGATTCCAAACATAAATACATGACAAGGGAAGAACAGCTAAACCGAGTGTCTTATCACTTAAGGTCCACTCAAAGAAAAAAGGTCACGTATAAAATGTGTTGTAATTCCTACGCCCTTCACCTGGTTTGAATTCAAATACCCTCAAATTACATATGGAAGTCTGCCAATAAAGCACATCTCGATTCTTCCTTTTCAAATCCATTGTGGTTGGTGTTCAGAGCCAAATACCAAAATCGTGTCAATCTTTTTACCTACCTTGGTTACAAAGGTCCCTTGGCCATTTCTCCGTTGACTTGGATCGTCTAGATGCATCCCATAATGCCCTGGTAACCTGGATGGAGTGTCCTTGTCTCTTCTTTTACCCGTAGGGTACTTACACTGCTGAGGACTGCCCAGTGATGACTTGTAGGAACTTGACCGGGCCCAGTCCTGCAGTATGAGAAAGAAAATTTAGACTGTTGATTATTGTTGACGACATGCTGTTGATTGGCCTTATGAAGTGGTTAGATGGTAATGAAAATATGGGCAGCCTGTTATTGGCTCTGTAAATGCACATCCTCGTAAGGAAAGATAAGAACAATGAGCTTGATAGCCACGGAACAGTGACTATATATTCAGTAACATGAATTACATGAATATAGCAGACGAAGCAAAGAAATGCAATGCCTCCGAGCAATGAAGATGGAAAACTGCAAGTGAAAACAAACCTTCCAGCTAGGACCCTTTGATGTGAGTGAGAGTATGTTGGGCCCAGGGGAGTGGTAAAATGTGGGTGAGGCAGGGAACGTGACAGAGAGAGGCCCGACGGCGCCATTGTGAGAAAAAGCGGGCCGGAAGGTACCAAAGGATGAGCATGAGCCAGACTGTGAAACAGAAAGGTCTGCATCTCAGTGGTTGGGTTGGTTGGTTGGTTGGTTGGTAGGTACCATTAAAAACCCCGCGTCACAATGGCCTCTTTGAACCATCTAGAGCAACGATGCGGAGCGTGGCGAGCATGCGTGCTACGTATGCTACAGTGGTGGGATGCATGCCGTACTGACCGCTGTGGGAGAATTGCATTCGCTGACAGACGGGCAGGGTTCTGAAGCCTCAGAGGAGGCTGAACTGGTTGATTTCTGGCGGAGGGAAAATGAGGGGGAAAGGGAGAGGAAATGAGAGAGACATAGGTGTGAGATAGGAGACGCACAGGAGCAGAATGAGAACTGCAGACTCGTTGAGCTTCAGGAAGATTAGGAGGGACACGACATCAGTGCTGGTGTACTACTTGGTGTGTTCCATGTCCTGATATTCCACATTTACTATATCTAAAAAATGTATAACAGAAAAAGGGAACAGAGCTAGACAGCCTTGATTGCGCAACTGGACTCCCTGCTTTTCCTACTTGCCACTTTATTCATGCCAATATTGCCAGTATCCGTTCCACTGTCTGTCTTGATACCAGGACTTTCAATACTTGACTTCTTCTGTGCCTATAACGTCTGCATTTTTGTCTCTTACAGAAGCTTTGGACATACAATCTGTAAATATTTTAGAAACATTAGTTTTGTTTTGAAGAACGTTTTCTTGCTACTGATGTATAAACTTTAAATTGTACACCGCCTGTGTGCTTATATATTTATCATATTTATTTATTTGTTTTTGTTATAGTGTGCGCTTCTTTTATACCATGTTATGGTATGTTCATATGTTTCATGGCAAATTATCTGTAGATGACATTGTATAACAAGGACAGGACTAATGTGTAGATGTCCCAACCTGAGTACCATATTAAATTCACCATGATCAGAACAACTTTTCTTCCCAGAGGATATAGTTCTATTCTGTTGCAGCTGTATAATCGGAACTTTAAAAGCCTTTTGGATAAGAGAAAAAATGTCTTCAAGGACCCGACAGAAATCCAGTTGCCTTCACTTTTATCACTTAAAGACCACCATAACCTGGATGACTGAAAACCTTCACAGGCATACTGTCATTTACATGAGATCCCACCTGGCTGGTGATGTCAGAGGGCATGGGTGATGGAGGTTTGGAGTAAGTGTTGGCGTCCTGAGACACAAAGCCAGAGTCATGGGAGGAAACACTGCTGAGGCGATGGGCTCCTGCCAGGGGCATCTGAAGAAGGCTGGTGACCCAGTATCACATGAGAATATGAGTTCAACATTGAATATTAAGGATTCATTGCAAATGTGTGCAATGGCAGCATTAATTTGCCTCTGTTGTACCATTGGCCACAGATGACTGAAGCACATGTTCCAGTGCATAGGACTGACCTGCACATGCTGCTCTTCCTGGAGCTGATGCTGCTGGGGGAGGAGGGAGGGGTCTGGTAGTACCAGCTGCAGTCCGAGCCTTTCAGGTCTCTGATCACCTGTGAAGACACACGCAACCACATGATGGTGACAGAGCGTCACTAAAGACCGGGGAACGGGAAAGAACTAGGACTGTCCCGCACCATTAGTAGGAACTGGACGAGGGGATGGAATATCACTCTCCTCATCACTGCTGTCATTTATTTAACGACATCTGGTGTGAAATGTTTATAAAACAACTGGAACAGGGTTTTTCCACATCGATCTTGAAGTTAGTAAATATCACCGGATCCCGATAAAGGGTTGTGAGAGAGCCAGAGGCAGAGCTGGATCTCCTGGGAGAATAAAACCTAGAAATCCCATTGGAACCAGCTCTGATCTGGATATTTACTCATCTCTGGCTGAAATACCTTGTTTACCTTGTTTTTTAACCACTTTAACCTGCAGTTAGTTCCTTCAGTGTCCACTTTCACTGTTGGGTCTTTTCAGTTAAAATCATTCTAATTTGGCAAGAAAAAAAAATGTTAAAATCTGGACTCATACAGACTGAGGCCCCAGCTCAGGGCAGAGGCCTTCTTCACCTCCAGTTCACGTGTCGCTGTCGAGACGGAAATTTCACATGTGCGATGTACGAAGACGATGTGTAAATCTTTAAGTATTCTTTACTTGCTGTGGCCTGAACTGTGTCTGAATCGTATCTGAAGTGTGTCTGTTGTCATCATAAAGATGTCCAGCTGTTGGGAACCTAGTTGTAAAATCTACCTTGGCTCCTGACCGTCTGTTCTATTGTACCCAAATGTTTTCCCAGTTGTTTTTGGGGTACATGGGGCAAAAGCAATGCTCTGATCCACTCACTGCAGTAAGAGTGTGTCTTCCTCCTCTGCATAGAAGAAACACTTGGTACCTTTTCCAATCTTGCTCCTCAACTCTCCCATACAGACCAGGGTAATTCCGACAGCACTGTTATTCCACAGCCTTGTACAGCAAAAATCAGAGCTACTTCTTATTTTCTCTCACCTGCTCGCTGGCTGGCGGCAGCTTGTGTGGATCCTCAGTCAGCACAGTGAGGTCATCGACAATGGCCTGTAAATGTGTGATCTCTCCAAGCATGGCAATCTCTAGACTCTGGGGGGACGAGACAGAACCGCTGAAGAAGCTGTCCCGATCAACGACAACGGTGGCACTGAGACTAGACAGAACGTGGCGGACGCGGCTCACCACCACCGGCTGCAGCATGTTGATGAACGTGCAGTAGCGGCCTCTCTCCTCCAGCAGCGCCCTGCGGACGGCCTGCTTCTCCGTCTCCTCCATCAGCAGGTACAGGTCACTGACATCCTGCATGGCGCTGTCCAGCTGCGGCCGCAGGTTCCCCCGACCTGGGCCAGGCGACGGGCCCGGGGAGAGAGGGGAGCGAATACAAACGAGAGAAGGAGGAAGGAAACGAGGTTAGGTGACTGAGGGACGTGTGATGATTACAGAGGCGAGGTGGGAGAAGAGGAGTGCGGATGGGGAGAGAAGAAAATGGAAAATGATGGGGGATGACTGATGTTTGGGGTTAAAATTACAACATGACTTTTAATAATAACTAAGGTGACCAAGGAGATGCTTTGCACGTTCCTGTGATTGTATAGTCACAAATATGCTGCCAACTAAATATATATAACACTTTTTTTGCATTTCTGATTTTAAAGTAAAAGAAAAAATCTGAGAAGGAAAATCAAAAAAGGAAACTCAGAATATAGTTGTGATTCCTTGACCGAAAATGAAAGGATATCTGTATTTTTCTGTTTTAAACGGCATTTTAAGCTGGGCAGCTACATCATGAAGGTCTAAAAAGCGCAGCAGACATACCTAGCAGCTCTACGGGCAGGTGTCATAGCCAGACACACAGACAAACGGAGAGGAGAGGGTACGACAGACGGGCAGGAAAGACAGAAAAAGGGCCAGAGTTAGCGGTGTCACATCGAAACACGGTGCGTCAAAGTATCAAGCCAAGCAGCCTCCGCCCCCCCGGCGACAGCCTCTCTCGTCTCAGGGCTTCATTCATTTGCGCGCTACTGTCAACAAGAAAGCGTTTCCTCACCTTTCCTCGCTTTTTTCTGGAGTTTGATGGTATCCAGCGACTTCTTTTTTATTTCCTGACGAGACCGCTTGTATTCTGTATTGATAAACGAAACATGCATTATTTTCTGACCCGTATTGAGGGCTTGGAACCTGATGTTTTCAGTTTCACCATTGCCGACCTTTTGCATGGTCCTTGTCCAGGTAATTCGCCGTCTTCTTCCATTCCTCTAGCCTGTCCTGAAGTGGCACGATCAGGCTTTCCATGAGAGCGCTATAACGAAACAAGATTGGCGGCATAACAAACCTGATTCCTTGCCAAAGGCGCACACGAACAAACACAATATGACATGGGTAAAACTAAGAGGGAAACGCGGGAGACTTACTTGGAGAAGTACCGTAATTTCGTCTCGATGCTGCGGTGACGCATGCACATCCTTGTCAGAGCCGAGCCGACGTCCCTGGTCGCACCTCAGACAGGAAACACAGAACAAACCCTCTTAAAAATCACGCCTTATCACTAATCGTCAGATTCCAACTAGAGGTTTGCCCATATCTGGGGCTGCTTGCCTGTCAATATGCTGCACTGTATAGCATCGCTTCTGTGGGTCAAACACAGGCTCAATCTATACTATTCTCGTAAAAATGCACACGTTTTCAATACAAACGTTGGTGACTGAAAGTTTTTAAACCAAGGAAACGTTTTAAGAGAGACAGAGAGAGACGGAGATAGAGAGAGAGAGCAGGACGAAGGGAGAGAGACTGAAAGAGACAGCAGACTGGAATGCTGACAGCAAAAACCAACGCGTTCCTGATTTATCTTCAATATCTTGTGTTTTTCACAACGGAGCAGATGAAGTGACAACAGAACCAGAGGAAAAAAATGACAAACACTGCAAGACACATTTGAGCGAAGGGCCGAAGAATTTCCATCAACTGCAGGTAGGTACGGTATAGAAAAATCTCATCCAAAATCAATATCCAAGTTATTTTACTAAAAGTAATCACCAACCAAAGCAAGAGACTGCAAAACGATTTCAACAGTGGATTTGTGAATGTTGGTTATAACAGAGATGTTCTATATTGTATATTGACCCCCCCCCCCTCCACACACACACACACATCATCTTGTGTGGGGTGGGGGGCATGCAAGAGGAGCGGAGCATGCACGTCTGATTCTTTTCCCTAAACCTTAGGTAACATAACTGTCAACTGAACACCAAACAAAGAGAACCTGATAAAACTCTGTGGCCTCTGTTTCTTCATCTGACGAAGTCGGTGGTACCCAGGTAAGGCGAGCATCCCGCAGCACGCAGCTGCCGCTTGAATAATCATTGTAATCCAAAGCTACTTTATGTTATACTCAGCTCAATACGTTTTAAGGTGATTCAAAATTCAACCTATGGAAAATAGATAAACAGGAATCATGGTGCGTCACATGCTTGTTAGCTTGTTGCGTCACATGCTTGTTAACTTGTTGTTGACACACTATTATTAAGTAAACCATAAAATTCCTTTATACTAGCAGGGTTTCCCCCCCAATGTGTGTTATAAGCTTGACAGGCCACCAGACGCACACCAGTGTGTGCGATGTGTGTATGCGTGCGAGTCGGGAGATGAGGGAAAGTGAGAGCTGTTAATTGTTTTGGCGTGGTTACAGCCAATAGTCTCGCCTCCTCCGTTTCGCTCAGATGAGCAGTCGGTAGCACCCTTGGTGACTGAAGTGAAAACGACGCATACTGTTTCTCAGGCTTGGGAAACAGCAGTGTGTGCGCTAAATCAGTCCATTTGAATGCTTCAGAACATCTTTATAGTGTTATGTTGTATGTCCATGGTGAACCTGCAGTGGCACTACGTGGCGCCCACCCGCTCTTTGCTCCGGACCAGAACAAATTAAGATGTACATGCATGTCTTGCAGGACTCAAATACCAACAAGGCTTAATACCTCATAAAGTTGTGATGAAGACTTTAAAACGTTTACACACGTTTATGCAAACAAACCATTGTCATTTTGGCCTAATAAACAAATAAAAAAGCACTCTTAAAAAAGGTTGTGCTTTACTGATTTTGCATGGTCAACGTGGGATTCCTCTGACAATCTTTCATGATGTCCATATATGTCTTGTGTGCTGCACAGATATGTGCGTTATCTGCATCTTCCCCTGCCCCTGTTCTCACCCTTCAATCCTGGGGGGAAAAGGAGGAACCCTGTAAGGGGATATCCCTCTATTATTCCCTGCCTGCTCTGCCTTTCCTGTTCTCCATGTTTCTGTACACCATTCATGCACAGTCTTCAGTCAGGGGAGAGAGGTAACACACACGCAGCCAGGGGGGTGGACTGGCTAGCGGGAATACCGGGAGTTTTCCTGGTGGGCAGATCAATTTTGGGGCCTTGCCTTGGAAACTATGGTGACTCCCCGAGCCAGCCCGGGGGCCACAGCTGGGCTGGGCCACAGCTGTGCCGTGCCACAGCATGGGCCCAGGAGAGTTACTGTAGTTTCCAAGGCAAAGCATAGCAAAACAAAATAAAAACCAACCAACCAACCAACCAACAGCTATCTGACAAAGTATTCAATTACAGATGCTACACAGAGAAGAGACTTGATTGGTTCAGTGGCTTGTCTGTCAGGTCTACCTGACTCAATGGCCCTAAGAGTGGCTACAGAGGCTACAGAGTCCCGCAGAAGCCCCCTTCATCCTTAGTCTTTAGTGATAATGAGCAGAGACAGCAAGAGCGAGACATGGAGGAAAAATCTAAATGGAGAGTGAGACTTACAAAAGGCTGAGTCAAGTTGAGTAGAGTCAAGCCATCTCCTCTCTCCTGTGTGTGTTTCCTTGCTCCCTTACTAAGCCTATACCTCCCTCCAGCAGCATGCTCAATGTGCATTGCAAGTGATGTCCATCAACAAAAGATTTTAGACCATTTAAGACACCATCCAGCCAAGAAATCTCTAAGACCTAAGACGGATGTATGAGCTAAAGCATAATACGCAAAATAATTGAATTGATATTTTAGTACACACTTGACATTACAACAAAAGGTAGAAAACCACAGACAACTTTTCTGTACTCTGGCAGCTCCCAACAGCTGGAATGTGCCTGTTAACATGTGATTAGAATAAACCGATGAGATGCTCCATTCTGGGTGGACCGGGACAGATGATGCCTGGTATGGACTTGCAGCTTGTGAAAACAGATAACCTTCTTTTAGAATTGCAGGGAAAACAATTCCTGTGCCTGCTTCTTGGTCTTATTTAGAGATCATTTCGCGACTTTTTGGACACAGGGTGACAAGACGCTGGCAGCTTAACTCCGGAAAACTATACGAGTTGAGTTCATCCATCACTGACTGCTTATCCAAAGTTGGGTTGTGGGGGTGGCGGCTTAAGCAGAGAGTCCCAGACTTCCTTCACCTCTGCAACATCAGTTAACTCTGACTGGAGGATCCCCAGGCCAGCAAGGAGATAAAATCTCCCCATCTGGTCCTGGGTCCATGCCAGGAACATTTCAAAGGCAGGAAGGCACCCTTGTGACTTCCTGTACAGGTCCCTGTACAGCTGGCGCCTTTCCACACCAGGGAGCAACGGCTCCACTCCGCGTCTCTCCCAGAAGACTGAGCTTCTCACCCTAACTTTAAGGGAGACCCCAGCAACCCTTTGGGAAAAACCCATCTCAGCCACTTGCGTGCAATCTCGCTCTTTTGGTCATTGCTTAGGACCATAGGTGAGTGTAGGAACCAAGATTTACTGGTAGAGAGCTTTGCCTTCTGGCTCTGCTCTGATTCCCTGGTCAGTTTCACATTCTATTGTTCCCTCACTTGTTAACAAGATGCCAAAACACTGCGAGGACCTATTACCCACCTGGAGAAGACACTGCATCAGTCATACTAAACTGACCTTAATGCAAGTGAGTGACGTCACATGTACACGCACCATTTTACATATCCATAAAAAAGCTCTGCTGCATAGGGAGGAACAGAGGACAGTAATCTCCTGATCTCAATCTGCACTACAGCATCACAGCATCTCATCCATGCCAGCTCATCCAGATGGTGGGTAGAAATATCCGTCCCATCTGCCAGCCAGGAGAAGCACAAGAGCCAAGCAGATTACTGCTTCACTAAGACACCGATCTACTACTGTATCACCATTCCTCCACTCAGCACTGGCTGGATGCATGATACTAAGAGCATCACGCTGTGCGTGATGCATGTTGCGTGCATGTCTTCAGTAGCTCTGACTCTGTCCAGATCTAGAGACAAAGGTCTCAGCATGTAAAATTGTTGAGCATTGCAATCTCGGTGATCCCAGAGCGTAAATTTTGAAAGCTGGAGGTAGCTGATTAGTGATGGCAGGATGTGTCTGTGTGTTACAGAGTGTAGCTAAGAGGATCGGCTTAGCGCCCCTACTAACCTGGATACCCAGAGCCATGGAAATCCCACCACTATCACAACCCCCACAGAGGCCAAACCACCCCTCCCGACGGACACACCTCTCAAAAGGCGTTGGGGACTTTTGTCTCTTGATTTCCAAAACTTAATGGCAACTGTCAAAAAGAGAAGGCGGTGAGATCGACCTTCAAATAAGATGTATACCAGACTCAGCAAGTACTTCGCTGAAATACAATCCACTATTCTCCACAGCAGGCCAGTCCAAAAAAATTGCACCATGAGTGCCAACTGCCAAAGTTGTACATAACATAGGTTAAAAAAAAGGTTATGCTAACCAATCAAACACTAAAACAGTCTCAAGAGCTTCAGGTCCTCAAAGTGAATCCTATGAATTGTTTTGAAAAATAAACTTCAAAATGGCAAAAAAAGTAAAAGTCATCTAAATTGATTTTGTGCTTTTTAGATCGTCACGGAAACCAGATGCAAGCTGCGTGTGCACCGAGGCAGATGTGCCTGTGGATGTAGAGGAATCAATGCAACTTGGAGAGGAATATCAGGCATGGTGAAACGCAATAGCTGTACACCATGGATACATCGATACGAATGCCAGCATAAGGTATCAGGTCAGATACTACCATAGACCCAGGTGTACTCATAATCTTAATCAGAACCACTCAGCTCCGCAAGCAGACGATGGTAAACAGAGGTAGAGTGGTGTCAGCAGCATTAAGATGCTGCTAAATTGCAGGGATATATCAATCCAATGGCCAAAGACGGAAATGTGATGTTTTTCAGCTCACTCTGTCCAAACCAGAACCTGGCTGGTCAGTGTCACGTATTTCTGGTTCCATGTTGGACAACTGAGCTCATGGCACAGAGCACATGCACAGGCCAACCGTGTAAGTACACCCCAGACTTTACTCTTGCATAATAATACATAGAGTGGAGGTTCTGCACTGTTCAATGGCACATTGGTTGCACAACAACCCACGATAGTGTAACGACTCGTTGTTGCTAGACTACATACTGCCCATGTAGTGTATGCCACATAGACTACATGGGCATGGGTAAGATGAGGGCAGAACATGTAAGCAGCCCAAGGCACTATGAGGCACTACTAAACCATGCATCAACATACAGACACCTAGAGGGATATAAGATGGACTTTCATTCACTGTTCTCCTAACCTGGGACAACCAATGAGCAGGGAGCCCTGGATGCTGCTGTTTTTGGCCAGAGACACCCCAGGTCTGCCATGTTAATGAGAGTTTAAAGGAGCAGCATGAAAGCATGGCAAAGGAAGATCGAGGACAAACAGTGGGATTTAGGACTTAGATTATGTTAACAATGCAGCAGTCAGAAGTTCAAATCCTCCCTATACAGACTGGATCATGTACTGTACAGTTCCTACTGCCCCATATCACTTGTTGGATATTGAAGTACTAAAGAGACTGACAACAAGTGGGATTAAGGTGTGTTTGTTGTATTAAGGTGGGTTTGTTGGTATTCTATAAAGCACATAGAACCCTCTTTTGCCTCCATATATGTATGATTTATGTCATCAAGCAGGTCTATTTTCTAAAACAGCTCATCAAAATGATAAAAAACCTGTACACAAATGAATTTACAAAGCCCTTAGGCAGAAGCTATTATTTCTGCTCAACCAGGACTTCTGCCGATTCACGCGTGCACATTCATACACTGATCACATCATCAAGAGCAGCGTGGGCTTCAATATCTTTCCCAAACATATGAAACATGAAGGCTACAGGGGAGCTGATATACATTCTGCCCTTAGGGATCAGCTCCAACACCCTGGCCAGCCAGTCTGCTGCAGCTAGCAGGGTGACTTAGCAGCTCAGCAGACATCATTAGACTGAAGAATCAAAACACTCAGATTCTCACTGTCCCCCATCCCCTCCCCCTCCTTCTTCCACACAAAGCTGACCCTCTTTTTCATCTTAAACAGACATAAGTGTCGATAGGAATAAGGAAGCGAGGGACTGTGCTTAAATGCTCTAAAACACAAAACACAAGCACAAATTCAAAATGAAGATGTTTCTTCCGAGAAGAATCACGCTCATTCATTCATCCTCATACCCGCTTCCAACCCACTGGTGTCGCAGGATACAGTAGGGTGAAAGGCAGCCTTGGACAAGTCACCAGTCCATTGTAGGGCACACACACCTTTCACTCTCTCATTCACACCTATGGACAATTTAGAATCTCCAATTGACCTTGGTGCGAAACCGCAATACCTGGAGGAAACCTATGCGCACACACAGAGAACAGGCAACAGCACTACCCACTGCTCCACCATGTGGTCCTTCGAAATCTCAATTAATGCTCAAAGTACAGAGACAGAGAGTGATAAACTGGCAACACAAATCAGAACACAACACATAAACAGCACATCAGGATAATGTGTTCACGTAAGTAACTTTGTTTCCCTGCCACATCAGTTGTTGTATACAACTTGAAAGTAACTAACATCCTCTCCTCTTACCTCTGGAGTTGGTAGCCATGTCCGCCACCTTCTGAAAGGCATCTAAAAAGGCAGCTGCTGTCAGAATTGTTGTCCTGTAAATATAATGGCACATGATTAACGCACTGAGGCTGTCAAAGTGAGGCCCAGGCACAATCACTATTCACTTATACTGGTTCTTACCGCAGCTGAGAGTGTAGTTTGGTAGCCTTTGTCGTGAAGTCTTCCCACACAGGGTAAGAACTCTGACAAGAAAAGAGTGAAGATATCAGACAAATATCTTGTACATGCCTACAGAGTCTTCATCCCCTACATCTCCAAGAACATGAGCAGGAACGAGGAAGAGAAGAGACCTTTTAAATGTCTGTGATTGGTTTGTAGCAGATCCATGTTTTACATCTCTTCATTGTTGATTTCATTGATTGTTTTGACCATCTTCTCTCCTCCACATCCTGCACTGTTTTCTCAAACCACACAGTTACTGTTGCTCCTGTGTGCAGCCTGCAAGAGCTTTTCGTGGGCTTTAGAACAATGATCACAATCAGTGAGATCAGAACAGAGGGTAAAGAGGCCAAAGGGTAAAGCTGGTGTGGCAGGCAAAGCGTGGCCCAGCCACGCAGCAGAATGAGGTCAGATCTGCCACAGTGGACATCAACATTGTGCTGACTAAGGGTTTCACAGTGCGCTACTTATCAATGCAGTCTTTATCGCTCTCAACCAAAGAACAACCTGAGAGCTTACGACAGCATGAACTGAAAACCAAGGGCTTTAAAAGTCTATGTCCAAAAGCAAACGCAGGTAATAAGAAGTCTATGAGGCAGGAAGGACCAGCTGGTGCTCAACTTGCTCATTGTTGTTGGCCCTATGACGCTAGAACCTCCTCCACGAGAACACTTGAGGCTGCCACCAGCCCTGATGAATGTGTTCCCCACTTTCCATCTATTGTTGGGGACCAGACACTTCCTGCGACCTAACCTACTTTCCTTCGTACGTTTTCTTAATTTCTCCCAAACATGGGCACCATAATGTACATACCAGTGCACAGGAGACGTCAACTTCTCTTGTCAACAAGCACAGAACTAGTAACTAGAGTAAACAAGTATGAGTGAATCATGTTTAAGAGATGTAAATGAGCATAGTCCAGGCCAGGTTCAAATGTGCGTTAATAGAGATTTGTAGCCACATGGTAGAACACCAAAGTGACCTGTCCAGGAATTCTGCGTTTAGGTTTACATTGAAACTTGGTGTTTACAATTCCTTTCAAGAATCCTTCTTCTGACACCTCTGTTGTATAAGCCGTAGCGTGTGTTGTAGCGATTGTTCTTTTCCTCTCACTTTCCACCGTTCTTAGCATTGCATAAATAACTATTTCATTCACCAACTCCATTGAATTTAATTGAACTTGCGATAGTTCTCACCCTTGATCTAAAACCGAAACCTTTTAAGTTGTTTCTCTGCTACTACTTTCTTACAGGCAGTTAGCCTGTAAGAAAGTAGTAGTTGAAGTAGACCTGATGGATATGTTCGACACAACAAAGCTGCTCCAGCTCCAGTCAGGAAACAAAGGCAGTAAAACCTGTCCGTATCATCAGTCACCCTGGAACACGATCCCCGATCCCTGTCCAGTCACTTTACCTTCATGTCGTTTACGATGGCCTGGAATAATCCACCCAGCGCTCCACACTCCCTCTCCACAGACTCCATGGTGTCCCGCACACACGAGTCCGGGGGGGGAAAAAACTCTCAGAAAGACGAAAACACACACTCAGTGTCGTGTCCGTGCTCCAAGGGTTTACCAAACACGCAGCATGAAAGTGTTCGCCCTGTTGATCTGTCCGTCTTCCACCGTGTCAACTTGGCAGCGGAGAGGATGTGGAGGCTGGAGACAAAAGGAGTCCAGAGGAGGAAAAAAAAAAAGCAACGTGGTGCTGGTCCCCGGGCACCGGGTCCGGGGCAGGTTCTAGTGGGGAGCCGCTCTGCAAGCCACTAGGCCTGGGTTACACCGCGACTCCTCATGATCACCGCTCACTGCACACAAACAAGAGAGAGAGCGAGGTTCCAGCGAGCCAGGCAGTCAGGCAGGCAGGCAGGCACCTAGCGGAGGAGGGGGCAGGGGCTGCAGGTCCGGGCTGCAACCATGGAACAGATGTCTCTCAGCCTGGTCCCTGGGAACAGTGTGGGGGAGTGGCTTCCTGCCCTCCCCCTCCTGGCCGCGGACAGGCGAGCGCACAGAAAAGCCTCACAGAGCAGCTGACGGGATCAAAGGGGGTATTTCCTCGCTTTCCTTTACGTGTGAGGGCTCAAACGCATCAGTTCGGGATCACTCGCCCGAGGGAAGGCTCCACTGACGCAGGGGCATATCCAGACATTTATGATAAAGGCCAGAGTGTGGCTCTGACTTATGGTGGGGTTGTTTGTCGTCGCGGGTGGGGTAAGGGATGGGGGTATTGTTTCAGGGATGACCCACTGGAGGAATGTGCAACGAGCCTCAAACTTTAAGTTGCATTCACACACATACATGCGTTCACACGTAGTATGACTTGTATTCCAGTTCAGCTCTTGAATTGCAGTTGAGTCTTTTAGGGGAAACCACGGGTCCTCTTTTCCTGTCCGGGGGTATTTTACATATTCCCCCCTGATGTCCCCTGAGACGCCCCCCCCCCGGCCAAGCACCCCCTATGATGCGGCACTACCACCATCATCTGTCCCAAGCGTTTACACCCCCCCACCCACACACACACACACAAGTACGAAAGTTACCCCCAGCAGTGCCGGTAATGCCCCCCCACCCTCCACTGAACCAAGTGTCCCTTTTTGGAAATCAAAATACGCTCACCCTAGATTTAAGATCGCGAATATGAGATCAAAATACAATATAATGCATTTGTAATTCCAGCATTAGATATTGTATATAAGCTACATGTATGGCAGGCATCAAATGCTCATTTGTCCACGGAGACATGAGCACTAGTAGCTTGTAGTGGTGAAAGGAAACCTGAGCCACAACAGAATGTATCATTTATCAGTTTGTTAATACAAGCTGCTGAGAGGAGTTTTCTCCTTCTTCAGTTGATACAATGTAACTGTGTCACAGTCATAAATAAAAAGGACTTATGAGGATCATTTATAAATTCCTAGGATAAAAATAAAAGATAGGATAAGAAAGAACAGACCTGAAAATCTTAGACCCATCAGCATTTTAAACTGACTTTGGATTTTGGCAAGCGTATTTAGATAAAGCATTTGATAGGCTGGAACATGATTTTAGTTATTTGGAAACCTACAACTACTGCCACGAATCAGGAGACTCAAAAGCACACACAAACAAAGTCCAGTTACCAAGACTTTAATGACTCTACACAACAGTACAGATTAACCAAGAAACTGGAGAGGGAAAGAAATGAAACTGATAATGGTTGAAGGGGGTGCCAACACAAGAAATAACTAAAGAGAACAGGTAAACTAAGTGGCTGAAGGGGAAGGCAACCCCAAAAATAACTAGGAGAAACATGGAAATAAAGAGGCTGAAGGGGATGTCAACCCAGAATGAGAAATTAAGGACAAGATCGGTAAAAAGACTTCAACAGAAAGTTGACTAAACGGAAAGTCAGCCCTGAATGAAAAAACTAAGAAAAACTCAAGAGAAAAGATTAGAAAACAGAAACTTGACTTAACGGGAAGTCAACCCTCAAGAAACTAACTGAGAAAAGGGTTAAGAGAAACAGACGGGAACAAAAGCAGGAACAGAGGCAAGGGAAGTCAGAACAGAGACAAAAAGATGGAACTAGAACAAAAATGGGGGGGAAAAAAAAGTTGGAAAGTCACAAGAACACAATGACAATCTGGCAACTGGCTCTCAGCACAGGTCAGTTTAAATACCTGGCTGATTGAGCCAGCTGCCAGACGATTAGGGCCGAATCAGCTCCCTGATTGGCTGAGCCGGAGAGCCCACAGAGTAGGAAGGACAGAGAAGACAGATCATGACAACTTCAAAAACGAGTTAATCAGTCTCAAATGTCTACTTAGATGCCAGAACTTGTGTCAAAGTGAATAGTTTTTAACTGATTTTATCCAAAACTTTGAGACAAGGCTATCTATTGTCAGCATTGCTTCACAACCATGCCACTGCACCCTTGGGTCTGTCGGTTAATACTAATGGCGGCATCCAGGATATTTCAGCTAGAGATCTTAAAAGTTGTAGTGTAGCGTAGGGCTGAAAACAGATCATTTACATATTAAATAAGGTTGGGCCCAGACAGGAGCCTCTAGCAACCTGTCAGAGATAATCAATCCCGCTAGCCTACCCTGGCTACAAGGATAAGAGAAAAGAAAAAAAACTGTTCACCATAAAACCTGTAAATGGAGAGTTAATTGGGGAATTGAACAAAACAGATAAACCACTTCCACTCAACTTTGTGAGTGTGTGTGTGTGTGTGTGAAGTTCGGAGGGGCAGATGAAAAATGGGGTAAAGGGAGTAGGTCACGGTAGGTGTGGTAATTGGGAAAGTGAGGAAAAAGTTGGTTTTTTTTGGAGGAGAGGGTGGCTCACCATCAAAGGTAAATTCTCTGTGACTTTCGTCATAAAGCACTTGCAACATTTGCATCATTTAGCGCGCGAGCGTCACGACCGCTTTCATTTGGAATGGCAAGCTGTCAAGAATCGGGTACAAGACCGATCAGCACGGAGGAGGAAAAGGGTCTGGGATTACTTGATTCTATGGCTGAGGGCCTCTCCCTCTCTCTCAATATATATGCATGAAAATATCTATGTAAATACTTCACAATAGACATACATGTTGAATCCATGAATAAATTAAGTGAAGCTGAATATCTAGATCTTATCTAGAGCAGTACCAGGCACTGCTGTTATTACTTTGTCTCATTGACATGCATGTCAAAGATATGTCTGCTTAAATGCTGCAAATCCTAAATCAAGCTAGTACCAACATCAAGCTAGTACCAACATCTTTTAGAGCAACTGCCATGAAAGCCAAGTTACAGCTATTTTTGATGAAAAACAATGAACCAACCCTTAACCTAGGCTGAACCACTGACTGGAAATGAAAGCCTTAAACTGTCATATCAAACCTGGAAATGCTACTGTCAGTGGTATTTGTTCTGGCTTACTTTGTGTCTCTTAAATCCCTAGTTTCTATTCAGCCAGGCAGTGACGGTGACAATAAGTGATTATTGTTGGCAATGAACAGATGCAAATGCAACACACCAGTAGGCAGAACTTCCAAAAACCGTGCTTTAATTAAAATTCAGACAGGTTTACAATGACTTTCTACAGAAAGCAAAGAGCCTTTCCGGCAAAACACGTCAGTTCAAACACTTGTGAGAAACAACGGCTTGTCCATTTACTGCCACCCGCGTGATACTGAAGCGCAAAGGCACAGCTCATCGTCAAAATCAGGATTGTATTCAAAGGGCACTTCCAAGGGACAAAATGATGCAGGACAGGCAGGATCTATACCTAGAGGTCGAAGCCAGACGGCAATATTGGAAATTTGTACGAGACAAAGCATTATATGGCAGTAATCGGGGAGAAGGCAGCCGGTGAACAGTTTACACACTTAAACCATTTGATTGGCTTGACTGGCTCTTTGCAAAGTCCCTTTGTGAAACCCAAACTATGTTTTGAAAACATAAATCATGACAATGTAAACATCTTCCTATAAACTCACCTGAAACTGAAATGAACATTCAGCCATGCTTTTTAAATACTTAATTTAACAACACGTCAACAGAAATCACTGTCATTCAAAATAAATTCAAAAGTAAGTAAAGTAATGCCACGTCCTGAATGTACCTCGCTCAATTGTACTTATGGCTTAGTAGCTAAGTGTGTATTAAAAGAGACAACCTGGACAGACTGGGAGGGTCTAATGCTTAGAAAACTACCGGACCATTGCTAAGAAGACAAATCCACAATCTACGGAACTGGTCCAGAATTACAAGATTACACATGTAAAATAAATTCCCTGGCCTTCAGCAATGATCGTTACAGAAGAGTCATCCAAGTTGATATTTCAATAGAAAGCTTGGTCCCCCAGGCGAACCTGACTTTTTGAGTGTCACAGTGAGGTTTCCTTTGATTCTTGCACCACTGGTTGGAACATTAAGATCTCTGTGAAGGTGTGACCTAAGAAAGGAAGCACATCAGCATACTGATCAGTGAAATGGTTTTTTATATATCTATGTATATCTGTGCACTATTGGTGAAGGAATAATGAATCTTTGTGTCAAGTTTAGACAGAAGTTAGCTACTAAGCTATATGGTTTGGAACAACCTGGACTTCTCTTGGACCTTGGATACCATTTCTGTCCTTTACTTCGGAGAGATGTGAAAGTTTTTCTCCCCTTTAATCAAATGCAAATCAATTAGGGCGAAGGAATGGCTGATCCCCGGACCCTTGATTGTTCATTCATCATTGATCTTTTTCTCTTTTTTTTCTAGAACTTCCTTGCACCATAATCAGCCCGGCAGCTCCTCCCCCCCAGCCTTACGTTTCCACTGGTGCAGGGGCTGGTCTGTGTTGTCGAGTGAATGGTCGTACGGCTCTGCTTCGGTCTCCTCCTCGGGGTCACTGAACTCGCTGAAGTAAGGCATTGTGAGCGCCTCAGCTGCGGTCACTCTGCTCTCTGGGTCCAACAGCAACATGCTCTCCAGCACGGACACTCCTGAGGAAGAGGAGCAAACGGAAAAGATCACTGCATTAGGCTATCAGACTAACAATGGATGAAATTGAAAGGTTGAATACATATTACCTTTTGGATTGCTTGCGGGAAACACAGTGTGTAGGTCTTTCTTTTCGACTTTGGTGAGACCTTTGATGTATACTTTAGCCTAATAAAATACATCAGTACATGTGCAGCAGCATTACATTGCGTAGAAATGCAAGTATCCATTTTGTTTAGGGGTGCTTTAGATCCCTATAACTATGAGGATTTGATTGCGAGGCAATATGCTACCAGCATGCTGAATTCACCTCCTCAGATTGCAGTTTGGATATGAACTCCTGAGTCGGGGTTCCTGTGATCTTCATGATCTGAGTGAGCTGGTCTAGGTCTGAGAGCTGGAGCTCAAGGAACAAAAGCGTTAAATCACGCGCACGGGACAGTTCTATCACACAAATGTCAGCTCTATAAATGTCTAATAAAAAGGATACGGTCGCTGCCTTTGAAAAGGGGTTTTCCTTGCAACATCTCCGCCATGATGCAGCCGACAGACCAAATGTCCACTGGGGAGGAAGCATGAAACAAAACATTTCAGAGTTACCATCGGAGGAATTGATAGTACACCCAGTACATGTCAGTGAACTGCGGCCAATGGGCCCTCAGTACAAGGAAATATGGTATGAAACCATTTGTTGGGCAACACTTAGTCCCTGACTCAGCCGTCATGATTATCTTTCATTATCACTCAACATTATTCACGTTTATCTTACTGTTAGAATTCCTTTAGCATTCCCAGCAATGGTATAGATGGCTTGTTTGTCGGCGCCTAGACGCTTCATTCACAATCACGCAGCCAAATCTGTCATGGCTGTAGAGGAATGCATTGTATGTATGTGTTCCAATGACTGAACGGCACTGGAAAATAACACATGTGATGAAAGAGATCTTAAGGAAAAATACCAGTGAGAACAGCAAATCTGGCATCCCAAGGTATCCAGCACAAAGTTATAAAAACCATTGTGGGAACCATTGTAGTAAGGGGTGAATGAGGACACTACCGCCACTAACGCATGGTGCATCCAAAGAACTCCCAAGCCCGATGGCAGTGTCAAAGTGCATTGCCGTTCTCCTAAGCTCGTTACCAGTCTGAGTGTAGCGCATCCAGCTCAGGATCACCTCCGGGGCTCTGTACCAGCGGGTCACCACGTACCCTGTCATCTCGCTGTCTGCCTGCCGAGCCAGACCAAAGTCTAGGATCTGACGAACAACGTGGATTAAAACAAGGCAAAATGCGTATCACGGTGAGGCAGCTGTGCTAGTTACAGTTTTCCGCTCCCAGGGAGGCTGGAAAAGACATTCTGGGAAATGCGTTGGAATTCGGGGGGTATCGGGTGTGTGCATTTTTACCTTAAGCTCACAATCTTGATTGATAGCGATATTCCCTGGTTTGAGGTCCTGGAGATATAAAAAACAGTCACATAAACTAGTTAATATGCTGTTTGGACACACACACACAGATCAATGGATGAGTGGACTCGCTGGTAAGACTTACCCTATGAACTATACCAGCAGAGTGAATATACTGCAATGAAAAAGAAAAAAAAAACATCAAAGGGTTTTAATAAACAGCTACAGAGTGGCAAACTGGCCCATCGTGTGATGATCAAGGTGGAGGGAATGCACCTTCAGGCCTTTAAGCATCTGATACACCAAATATTGAATCTTCTCCTCTGATATCCTCTGCAGCTTCATCAGCTTCCCCAGATCGGTCCCCATGAATGGCATAACCAGGTAACTTCAAAAGGGGAAACATCGAAAGTCGGATTCTTCCAGAGTGAATGCTGCAGAAGTCCAATGCTGCGCACTTACAACTCCTGGAAGATGTCCAGCGAGAGGTCTGCGGTAAACACATCTAAGAGGCCGATCACCTGCGGACACACATATTCCATTCCTGACATATTCAAATGACCTGTTACACGGTCAATTATCGGTGAGGGTAAGTAAAGTGAACCATGTCTCACATTTTCATGTTTCATGTGTTTGAGAAGCCTCAGCTCCCTGTAGGCTCGCTTGGCGAAAAGCTCTGACTGGAAAGGTCGGTACAGCTTCTTGATGGCCACTTTAGTTCCCGTTCTGGAGTCCACCGCTGAGCTGGGGGCGTGGGATACAGCAGAGGCTGTGATAGGACACCTTCCATGAAACATCGGCAGCGTGACAAGACCAGAGGGGTGAAATCATGACCCAGTCCAGCAGCATGCTTAAATCTCCTCCATCATCTCATCTGTGTAGCACTCTACCAGTTGTAATTCTGTCATGAGAGCACAGAATCCATCTCAATGATACGTGCATGGCGGGCAATGGTTACAAAAAGCGAAAAGAGAGCAGAGCGTCAATCGAGTTTTAATCTGACTGGGATTCAGCTGTGGACACTGGCTCTGCACCCCGAGCTTGGGAGCTGACGACAGGAAATCGCTGTATTTTTGTTGTCCCGTGGGAAAAACCACAGGTACAGATCGATGTTGACAGTAAACTGCGGAGAAGAGCATGAATGGGACCAGCTCCCGGCAGAGCAGCCCGTAACTATTGGAGAACTAGCGGGGAGCCCAGGAGCAAAGTGGAACAGAGGGCTCGGCTATAGGTGCAACTCTGAGAAGTGAGGATCTAAGTAATAACAATAACAATAACAATAATAACAACAACAACACTACTACTACTAGTACTTTTTATTATTGTTGTTATTATTATTGTTATTATTAATATGAGTAGTAGTAGTAGTAGTAGTCGTATAGTATAACTGTGCTTAACAGATGGCTTTTTAAAATGGATTTAGAAATGTCCAGAGAGGGGGCATTGTGTTTAGGAGTGAGTACCAGAGGGTGGGGGCTGCAAAAGTGAAGGCCTGATCCCCGAAGGAGGTCAGGCAGGCACGAGGGGGGCCGGGCCATCAGGGGGCTTGCATGTGAAGAGTAGGATTTCGTATCTGATCTGAAGATTGACTGGGAGCCAGTGGGGGTGAATCGGGGCTTGATGTGATGTGCTGCCAGGGCGTGGTGCGAGTGAGAATAGCGGACGAGCCGGGAGCCTGTCCGGGTTTGATATGGGTTGGAGTCGTAGTTTGACTGCAGAGCAGATGCACTGGACGGCTTCACTTCGCTTCGCTTTCGATCGTATTGATTTGGTGCCGTAATGACCGTAGTTTCCAGTGGTCTCCAAAGACGCTACTGCTAGTTGCTGGGATTCTCCCTTCAGCCCGCTATTGTCTAGTGGAGCTGGATCGAGAGGAAGCTGTGCTGATGAAGCGCTTTGCTCCCCTTCTCAGACAGCTCCGCACCGCTGCCTGAAACCAGGAAGTGGAGCAGCATGCGTTTCTCTTCCTTGTGTGTGTGTGTGTGTGTGTGTGTGTGTGTATGTGCGTGTGCGTGCGTGTGTGTGCGTGTGTGCGTGTGTGTGTGTGTGTCACCACCTGCGCCGGGCCTTAACGTCTTTGTTCTCAACACACCTGACCCCTCGCAATTACCACCGCCACCACTTCTACTACTACTACTACAACTACTACTACTACTATAACTACTGTAGCCCGGAAGACGCAGCTCTCATGGTCGACTTACCTATTGTGACCAAATTATGATCTCCAAGACAAGGACACTCGGCTCGACTCATTTGTGACGGTCTGGGGGGTTGTTCGGTCGATCGTCTAGTGGGAGGGGGGGAGGTCTCGAGGGGTGTACGTTTGGTCAACTCTTAACTTACCACACTGTCCCGTAGGCTCCGGTGCCCACCTGCCGAAGGTCCCGGTACCGCTGCGGTACCTCCCAGGTGGTTCTGTTCACTTCCAGGGAGTGGTATCCGGGCCGGACTCTCCGGGACATACTGCCGCTTGACACAAACTGTCCCGCGGCGGGTCTAGGAGAGCGTTTTCTGTGGCTGCTGACTTTCTTCCGTCTCTCCGCACCTCCTGTCCGCCGCGCTCTCCCGACACAGCATTGTTGTGCTCCGCTTCAGCGTCAGCGGCCCGGGGCGCACCCTCCTCACTCCTCAGCGGCCCCTCCCGGTTCCAGCCCCAGCCCTAGCTCCAGCCTCGGGGCTACGGGTTGCTCACCTCGGCGAACATGCTCCAACACGAGCTCCGACATCATACATAGGGCTGCACGCCTGAAAATACAACCTCCAGCGGGGTTTCAAGCTCTGCAGAATCCTACCGACCTGACCTTACTTGTCCGATATCCGCTTACTTGTTCGATATCCGCTTGTTTTTTGTATTTGTAGCTTGAATTGTGTCACGAAAACCGCACACACACACACACACACACATATATATAAATATGTGTGTGTGTGTGTATTCATATATATTATATATATTCATTCATTAGTCATTACCTCAAAGCTAAGACTCCCACAAATGTAAACAGATTAAGTGTAAAATAGGTTTTAACCTATCGACAGCAAAAAGAAATATGTTATTTGTTTTGATCATAGATCTTTCACAACCGTTATCTCCCAGGAAAACAAAAATATCCCAGAAAAGAAGACGTGTTCAGAAGACATTATTTCTTGATATTTCTAGATTTTATCGTTAAATAGCTTACAGGAGTTCCTACGAACCAGCACCAAAATACATCAAATTTGTCTTTTAAGGTCAGTACTGATCGTACACTAACATTATCTGGAAGAAAAAAACATTTGAATATACCAGAAACAATGCCTGTCCAGTAAGAATAAAATAAATATTTCTTGGTTTTTCATGTTCATTATCCCCAAGAAACAGTTAGTATTCATAGAACACATTTCAGGAATATTTATTGTTTTTATTGTAAAATAGCTCTCTGAAATTTCAATCTACCAACACCATTCTACTTCTCATTTGTTTGTAAGGTCAGTATTGATCTTTCACAACCATTATCTCTCTTTGAAACAATTAGCATTCATTGAACATTTCTTAGCATGTTTTCTCGTTTTTTTAATTTTTTTTTTAGTTCTCTGGACCCAAGAGAGATTAAATGTGAATAAAAGAGAGCCTGACCCTTGAGGGACACCATATTTGATGGAAGGTGGTGAGGAGTTGAATTGAAAATGTTCCATATGTCAGATGATTGAAATAATATAAATATTATTCCAGCTTGTTAACCTGTGCATCAGAGTGACTCCTGAAATTCTTTTAGAACCCTGCTTCTACTTGTGTGTGTCTTTTTGTCTTTTCATACAAGCATCTCAGGATTCCATACATGAATAAAAATATACACTACAATAGGACGAAAATGACAAAATGATAAAATATTTCCCCAGAGTAGAATAATGATAAGGGATAATATAACATACTGATCCAAAGACCGAAGGAAAGGAAAATTACATTCAAAAATAATGGTCAATGGAGATGGCATTTGTGGGTTGAAGTTAGAAAGCTATTCAAGAGCCGTTTCAAAATAAAACCAATAAATATCCATAAATAATGTTTGGTGAACAGTAAGTGTTTCTAAGACACTTTTTACATGAAGTTGTTTGGGTTTATGTGAGAGGTCAGTACTGACTGAACAAGTGAATGAGAAGTAGAACAGGTGCGGTATTTTTAAGATCTAGAGAGCCATTTCAAAATAAAAGCAATAAATACTCACGAATTTCTTGAAGAGCAAGTTTGAAAAACACTCATCTCGATACATCAGTTCGGATTTCACGCAGTGAGTCAAAATAACAAATGTTTATTGGCTTTATTAAAGGCTACAACTTGGAAAACAAAACAAAAAAAGAAATACATCCCACAATAACTTGAAACATAATATGATTTGTTTTTTGTGCGTTAAAAGACTTAATCACATTTTACCAATTTTGACCACTCTCACCGTCTCTCACTCATTCACGCACACAAGCACGGATATGCTGACGTGGCAGGCCACAGTTTGTCAGAGTCAGACAGGTCACTGTGGGACTTGTAGTCTTGACTCATCATTAACGCCGGCCCAACACGAAGCACACTGGGATCAAGTCAAATCTTTGTTGTTTTCTTTTTGAATGTCTCTAATATTCTGCATTCTGACAGCACAGCAGTGCAGGGGCCACATCGCGTTTGCCGTTCTAAGTTTCTGTGCTTACAAAGCTCAAACTCTCCCTCCGAGTCTGCTCGTGTTGGGCCAGGCCACTGTGGACTGCCACGTACCACTGCGGCCTTCGTTGACGCCCGTCAACAGGGAGCCAGATAGGCTCTCCTGTATTTTGAGCGGGCTGTCAAGGAAGTTATTACGAAGATCATGTGACACAGATTTCGTTGGCCCAAGTGGGAGGCTTGCTGTCGTAGGGGATGGGACCTCTGCCTGTGGATGAGGATGCGGCCCCTGGCTCCTGTCCTTCCTCTCTTGCCCCTTCCTCGGCTGCTTGGCTTGGGCCTGCCCAGGTGGGGAGCTCGAGGCCTGGCTGGACAGAGAAAGGTTTCTCCAGGACTTTGAGGACCCGCTGGACCTGCAGAGTGGACAATAAATGTGAGCCGGTGATGAGACGCTCCACTCAAGCTTAGGGAACTGAGTATAAGTGAGCCGGATGGTAAATGAATCTGAGCTGAACCTCGGAGAAGTCCCCATTCTCAGCCGCCTCTATTGCATTCTGGGCAATGTAGTTCCTGAGTATGACCCGAGGGTTGGTGCTGTCCATCACCCTCACCCTCTCCTCCTGCACCTCCTGGATGCTGCTCTGACCAAGCAGCTCCCGAGCCAGACGTTGCCTGCAGGAAGGACTCAGTCAGGGATCAACAGTGACACCATTTGCCCCCATGTAACGCCCTCACTTCAATCAATCACATTGGGTAAAAAGTGTCTCTACCCTCTCTAGCAGTGAATCTGCTTTCAGAACATTTCCTTGACGTACATATTTTGTGCCCGCGACTGACCTGTAGCGTGCGATCCAGGCGCCCCACTCCTCGGTCTGTCTGGCTTTCAGCCCCTCTGGACTGGTCTCCATCAGGTCTTTCAGCCTGCTGAGTTTGTCCAACTGCCGGGCGACTGAGGCCCTGTCGGAGATCATCTGGAAAAGTGCTGGGTTACTTTGGGCCATGGAGAGCAGCATGGCCAGCTCACTGTTGACAAAGGACAGAAATCACAAAGGTTAGAGCTGCTGTTGGGATATTTGGAGAAGAGGCAACAATTCAATGTAATTACAATATAAAAATAACTTAATTATGGAGACTTAATTATGGGACGCTAATTTATTTCCTTGTTGGAGTTGAGAGGATGCGTCACTTCTAATTCAAAAGGTTTTGTCAGTTCTGCCTGCCTGGGAACCCCTGGAATTGAAGGACAATGGCTGCCAAAGTTATGGATTCACTGTCCTAAACCCAACTCCAGGACAGTAGCTGATTATCTCTGCAATGCTACGACTGTGCCGCTGCCGGGTTGGCTCACCGCGGATCCATGGTGGGCTGGTTCGCAGCCTTGAGCTCCTCAAAGGAAGCGCACTGCTCCAGCAGGAGCTCTGTGGCCTTCTTGAGGAGCTCCTCCTCTCCCTGACCTTCTCCCACGGGACAGGAAATCTGACTCAAGCTGCGGAAGGTGTTGGTGAAGTCCGCACCTGTGCAAAAGGGACATGAAGTTACAAGTCTATTACAGACTAGGAATAAAGCACCACTTACACTGAACCACAAAAGAACAGTCAATTCAGCCAGTGCTGGCAGAGGCTGATCAGTAATGTTGGTTGTGTTCATGAATTTAATGTACCAGAGCCTATGTACACCAAATGGAATCGTGTGATGGTCACTAACGTGTAGTGACAGGTGAGAATGGTGGTTAGATCTTCTCTGCCATATACATGTTGGGGTTTTATCAGTAGTTTCTTAATGTGACAAAGAGCTAGCTGTGGGTCCCAAGAAGCCATTCCCAGAGTGGCACTAGTTCATTGCGGGACCAGAAGTATATATCAGAGATATCAGAGACTGGTGGCAGGATCAATGAGACTAACAAGACAAGAACACGATTTAAAAATGCATGTGAGCAAAGTCATGGATGTAACAAAAAATAGGGTAGCTAAAAAAGTTAGGCAGCGGAGCAAAAGCTGACATTTTAATGTCCTAGATTTGGCCCTTTGGGAGAGTGGCTAGGTGTTTACCTGTGTTGTGCATGGTCTGCAACAGATCAGTGACCAGGCTCTCATCCTCAGGCTCAGCGTTGTTCAGCAAACCCAGTTTCTTCCTCATGTTCTCCAAGTAGAAGCTGTTATAGAGATCCAGGTACTCATCCAGCACGCCTTCGGCCCTGTCCTCTGGCAGCTCTGGGGCCAAAGCTTCTGCCAGCTTCATCAGGTTCCACCTGCAGATGGCTGGCTGCGCCTTGTATGAGTAACGACCCGAGTTGTCTGAGGCATTGCAAATGAAATCTGGATCAAACCTGAGTAGGACAAGGACACTCAGCTGGTATTGTCCTACACAAGACTTTATTCTTTTTGTGTACTTGAATTTCTTTGAGGGTACCGCCCTAGGGGATCAATTAAGTTTCTATTTATCTTTCTGTGGTCCTACTGTATTTTGATTATGGTAAAGATGTCTGTTATAGCAGCACACTCTTATTTGTAAACTCTTTCAAGAAACATTAGACGATCACAATACTAGGAGAAAGACCGCCGCTTTGTGGCAACAAATATGTCTGACCTGTCCATGAAGCCAAATGGACCGTAATCCAAGGTGAGTCCCAGGATGCTCATATTGTCTGTGTTCAATACTCCATGGCAGAAGCCCACACACTGCCACTGAGCCACCAGTCGAGCTGTACGCCGCACGACCTGCACGTGACCAGAAACACAAATCATCATTCCACACTTCCTTTTGCTTCAAAGCTGAACATTTGACATGCACAAATACTCGGTACAAAGCAGGCAAACATCGGTATTCAGTGTGACCGTCCTCTGCACACAGCCGCTCAGGAGGAACACAAACAGAACTCTTTGAGGGAAGCTGCGCTATTGCTTCGGGAAGTCATCTTTTGGTATAAAACGGTACCAAATTGCCATGGACACAGTAACTCAGCACAGGCAGCCACTGACCTATCTACAGCGGCTTATCATGATAAGAGGATCCAATGTTCTTGGCTTGAAACTGCAGTGTCACACTATGCACTGGCTATCAGCTCGGGAGGAATGTCATGGGCTGAGATGGTCGTGTCGTCTCTGACCTCCCTGTAGAAAGCCACGATCCTCTCCACCCTGTCCGAGTAGTCCTGCTGGATCTCAGGGTAGAACACCTCGATGACGTAATCGATCATCTGCACCCGGAGGTCGTCGTATCCATAGCTGGGGCCCTGTCGGCCCGTGTGCTCGTCTGCCCGCTTGAAGATCTCAAAGGATCCAAACCTGCGTACAGTGTCACATGCTAAAAAAAAAAACCCACAACAACCTGAGGTGATCCCGGGAGAGGAACAGGTGGGACAGGTGCGGGCGCTCACCTGAGGAAGGTGGGAGCTACGCGCAGGACCACGGAGCACCGCTCGTAGCGAGGGTGCCCGCTGTAGTACACGTCTCGCATCACCTTGCTGTCGGAGGTGACCACGGAGCCCGCTCTGGTGGTGGGGATCCCGAGGAAAAACATCACCTCGCTGCACAGGAACTCCCTGATGCTGGAGCGCAGGACCTTACGGCCATCGGCCTGTCTGGGGTGGTACAGACAGGTCACCTCGTTATGGTGACACTGAACACGAATGAGCTCAGTGGTACTGAATGATGACAACAAACGGCCTGCTAGAACTAATAACTAACTAACTCATTCAGCAATACATGTTATTATTCAATTAGTCGACTTGAACAGTTCGCTTTTAAAGATGACCCTGAACAACAATCATTTAAAAACATTAGGAAATTAATTGTAAGGCCGCTCCCATTTACTACAGTACAATCAGTACACGCGTACGAACAATAATAATGTATGGTGATTCTAGTAATACCAAAACAATAATCAAATAGTGACGTGAGACTCCAGTCAATCCCTATGGATGAGCCTTGGACACGGACGCTGTGCGACCCCCATGCTGTACCTGGAGTACGGGGTCAGTCCGGCTCCCTTCACCTGGATCTCCCAGCGGCCGCTCGGGTTTTCCCGCAGCAGTTCGGGCTCCTGTCCCGGGGGCACCGTCACCTCTCCGAGGTAGCAGGCCGCCCCGTCCCCCAGCTGCCCCGCGAACTGTCCGAACTGGTGTCCGCAGTAGCAGTGGGCTGCGGGCTCGGAGCCGGGCAGGACCTTCGAGCCGCTCAGATACTGCGGTCCCAGCGGGTCGTTCAGCACCTCCTCCCCGCGGAGTCCCAGCAGCGACAGGGCGGCCGACGACACGGCCACGAAGCGGGGCTGGGTCACCGGCTGCGGCTTCACCCGCGAGAAGCAGGCGCCCTTCACCAGCCGCACCCCGGGCTCCTCGCACTCCTCCACGGGGAGCCTCCTCAGGGCCAGGTTGTCAAAGTGCAGCCGCTCCAGGGAGGAACCGCTGAGCGCCAGGCCCATGCCGGCCATGCCCCGGGAACGCAGCAGCCTGACCGCGGACAGATCAAGTTGGACGGAGTGAAGCGGTCCGAACCGGAGCACGAGGTGGGTCATCCAGCCGGGCCCATCCGGTCAGAGCTGTCCACTGGCGCGGTTGAAGAGCAGCTGGCTGTGTGCCGTCACAGTCAATAGAAAATGTCACATACGCATGTGTAAGTGCGTAGGTAACCCCCGTCTTCTTACCAAACACTTTGACCAACTTGTCACACGGGACCCACAAATCCTAGCGGCAGCAACATCTGAGGCTCCGCCCCTTTGTTGAACTCCTTCCCCTAGCACAAGCATAGACATAAATACACCTAGACGCCAAATCGAGCGCTGCTGTCCACCGGAGCGGTGTGCCCACAGGGCAGCCATCTTGGAACGGGACCACTCGCTCCCACAGTGCATTACATATCTACAGAGGAATCATGTGCCTCTATTATTAAAGTTATCATAAATCGCTCAATTCATAAACGTTTGTTTAGAAGCATACGTCAGACATGACAGATAGATAGATAGATAGATAGATAGATAGATAGATAGATAGATAGATAGATAGATAGATAGAGAGATAGATAGATAGATAGATAGATAGATAGATAGATAGATAGATAGATAGATAGATAGATAGATAGATAGATAGATAGATAGATAGATAGATAGATCACGCCATCACGTAAATTAGGCCATTGTTGCCACAACTGTACTTGACAATAAAGAGAGTGGAAGGTGCCTAAGGTAAGTAAAGGTACAACCCTTACTAAGGTATTTATATAAATAAGTAACATGCAGATTTAAATATAATGTATAAAACATGTCGTGGTGGCCTTCGTTGAATATAGTGCAGATTTTTTTGCTTAGCTAACTCATTTTTTATTGGTGGCTCAGTTTAACTTAATGTCAACAGAGACATGTATTTCAGCTAAAGAGTGCCACCTTTAGAGCTGAGTCTTAGCAGATACTTTTATGTTTTCTTTTTAAACAACACCAATATATGAATATGTTAGTGTTGCATAATAATAATGACATGCCTTTTCAAATTTCATCTGTATTTATGTTGGTCCAGTGTGCATCTGTGTTCTCTTTGGTGTAGATTGGATCATGACACACACACGTAGACATGCATTTTACCTGAACACTGCACATTTTCAAAATGTCAGGCGGGTGATGTTTCATGAATGGTGAACTATTACATCTTATTACATTGATTCAACACAAACATATGAGCAACAATCTAACTATGATTAACTATAATTCAACTATGAAAGCACAGTTAAATGTGATTGGTTGTTTTGTCTTAGTTTTGTGAGTGATTAAGCAGGAAGTGGCACAATGTAGCTCATCTTACCCTAGTCAGACACACAGACAGACACACAGATAGACAGATATAAAGAGGACAAAAATACAACTAAAGAGAACAAAAGAAACCCATAAAAGATGTGTTCAGGTTTTTATTAAAAGCATTGCTTGAGGCTATACACTGCAGGTGAGTATAATTATATAATTATTATATTACGGACAATAGTATGATAGTATATATCATTAGTGCTTTGGAAGGAGCACTATTGTTGTTCTACGTGTTCAATCCTACTTAAAGGTCATCTCGCCACAAATTTTTGGTTGTTTGAAACGCTTGTTGAAAACGCTTGATCACACACACACAAGTGATACATCAAAACATGCAGCTTGCCCCTGGCAAGCGTGCAATCTTTTTTCCCCAACAAAATGGTGGGGCCAAAGACTGAAAAATAGGTTATATAGACGTTTCGTTCCTGAGACTCTCTCGGACGCATTGGTGTATTTATCTTCCGGATTGGACCAAGATCCTCAACGCTATAGTGCTCTTTGGCCCCGAAGAGGCCAAAAAGTGCCCAACAGGGCAAAAACGCAGGAAAATTTGCTGCTTCTCTTTTGAAAATGAAATCTTACACATCCTTTTATTATTTTTATTTTAATTAAGTCACAGAATGAACAGTCTTGAAGAAGAAAATGAAAATTCAAGTCGGGTTATTAATGATCCACTTCATGAATCAGTCAAAAAATGCCACTGTATTCAGAAAATGAAAAAGCATTCCTGGAAATCCATCTTAATTTGAGTCATGAGACACGTTTGCTTCCATAGTTGATGCCTTGCATCGTTTTTCACCCAGGCCCTTTGGAAAACATGTGGGTTTGGCATTTGCCATGCAGCTAGCGGGGGCAGAGACCAACCGTCAGTGTGGGATCGCTGAAGAATCGGCTCTCGTTTTTCTCTCAATTTCAGCGAGGTAAGAGTAGAGAAGAGTAGCTTCTGTGTTCTTCTGCAAATCACTGACCATACCTCTGTTCACATCAGGTTTCATGGATTCTGCCGGAGAGCTTGACCATCATAAGATGGCCGACCTGTGCGGACGTTCTTCACTCCGCCGTGAGACATCTAGCATTTTATATTATATCTATGTATGTGTCTGTGCATGATATGTCCACTAGTCAGCTTTGGCAAGACCACTTGGACCAACTCTGTATGGCTCCTGGATTTACGTGAACTACAGAGTTCACATGTGTACTCTGTGAGTGAGAACATGAAAGCTTTGTCAGTTTTTGAGCGATTCCATCTTTATTGGTGCATTTCACCCCACCCTATCACTTACGAGTGAAATGAATGGAGCAGTGTCTCTTCCATGTAGGTCCACTGTATATGCTGAAGAACAGGTGCTCGGTGTCATGTACAACTGAATTTCACATGGTGGGGAGGAGCTCTTTCGGTTCACTGTTGTTCCTTTTTGATGGCCGGTGGTTTCACATTGGGCCAAAAAACATAACATAGCAACCATGCAAAAACTGTGTAATCCAACAGTCACGCAAAAACTCTCTGTAATGTAGCATTCGAGCAAAACTCGAAAGAAGCTTTGGTGATTCTCAATTCTTGTACCTGGATCTGGATTTTTACCTTTAGCTTTCATTTAAAATATGGTCACCACATATGGTATATGATATTTGGATGTATTATTATATTATGATTTATTTATCCTATTTATAGTTCTTTTATTTCAAGCTCAATTGTCCATCCAAAACTTTTTGTGTTCTTTTTTCCTTTTCCCAGCATGGCATTAGCATTAGCGTCTCTTGTGTTGGATGACTCCTTATTCCTTCTTAGTTATCCAGTAATCTATGGCCACCTGTAATCTCCCATTTGACGAATGCTGACAATTAAAGCTAAGCTCCTCTTTCAGACTTCAACCGTCACTGGGACTGGGGACACCTTTTTTTCAGCCACATATACGTATGAAGTCAGTATTCATTTTTCATTTTTGTAATTTTCCACTCTCGATTAGTTAAATGTTACTTCAGTGTCTGCACCGTGCCATTAAAACCATATCTTTGAAAGTAAACAAATACTTAAGCAATAGGCACCTTCAATCTTTTGCAAGAACCTTGGTCTAATCCACTCAACATTAAACATAATTATCTCCCCGAATCCTGGTGGGCATTTCAACACATTTTGGAGAGTCACCAGAATTTATTAGGCAACTGGTTATTAGGGGAACGAGCCCAGGAGAGGGAAGGCAGGACGCATCTGTGCAGGGTATGGAGGAAGCTAGTCGTTAGCTACCATCTGAATAAGCCTAACCCTAAAATGAGTTTCCACAGACATCCCACACAGTCAGAGCAGCAGATACATGTCCACCAAAACTGTCAAAAGGGTTTTTGATACTGCATCAAGAAAAGCCACCATTTTGGAAGGCAGGATTTCTGGGCTCAAGAGGAAATGGAATGTATATTTGACCTGTGGAAATCGGTACTTCTATCTGAAAATTGCGTCCCATTAAGAGGCAGGAAAAGGGTAGCAGTGTCTGCATGCATGGTTCCCCTCCCTGAAGATTATGGCGAACTATATCGAAATAAAAAACTGTGTATGTAAAACACATGTCAATGGATAAGATGTGTATGTAACAACTTAAGGTAAGTGCATAACGTTCATACGTGTAGAGGGAAAAAGGACATTATTCAATAGGAGACAGATACATAATGGGCAATTTAATGATTAGATTGGTAACAGCGACAATATCACACACGCACAGGTGTGACAGTAGCACACCGTGACAAATATAAACATTCACACACTTCTCCCTCAGCTCTCACACATAGATAAAACCTTTAGAAAAAACGAGAGGGCAGCACAACGGTCGACTGTTTCATACTGACGTGGGTCTGAGAGGAAGGACTGCACCTTTGACACACTTTCTCAATATCCCACCCGCTAGAAGAGAAAAATGATTATTTTACTGAAAAGAAGACACCATTCTCACGTGTGCGTCACTTGCAAGTGGTTTAATCATGTTCGTATGGCACAACGTCAAGTCCCACATGAATGAATTGAACCGTCTCGCGACAAATTAAAGAGTCTCAGAGAGTGTAAACCCCTTCCATACCTCTTAATATAAACACATCTAAATGGCTACCCATTAGCAGAGGTGTGCATAAAATAAATTTGAAATAATATATAGTTATCGGGGGGCACCTGTGACACAGCTCACAAACGCATCATGTGGCCAGCAAGTCCATTAAGAGGCTCCGTATGCTTGATACAGGCCGGTGCCTAAGCAGCGTTGGCAAGTTGTGGGTCAAAAGGCGGCAGCAATAGCTGTGTAAGGCTTCACCTCTCGGCCCTGACAAGTATTTAAAAAAAAAAGGTCGGCTTCCTTCGTCGCGGTCCAAAGGAGTTCAGAGCTAATTCGTCGCAATGCATATACCTTAAAACTGCCAACGGCTGGTGCACGAAAGAACAGGCAACAGCTCTCTGCACAAGATGCATATATCATGGTCAAGTATGAGGCCGTTCAAAATGAGCATGAGTAAGAGGTCCCATCTCTGCTCAAGCCAAGACAACAATGAACTGCACGGACTGAATTTGGGGCGACAATAAAGTACCGTAAGCCGCATCATTCCATCTATCATTGCGAGGAGACGGAACACTGGAAGCTTGAAACGGCTATTTGGCTGTAGCATGAATGAGATGCAGACGGTAAGATACAAATTTCGCCCTTCCTTTGAGTTGCACGCGAGCCCTTTCTGCTTGTGATGTGAGGCACTTGTCTACTGATGCGTGCAGGACTGTGCGTCTGGGAAAGTCCGCCGTCTCTTCCAAATCCTGTATCAATAATATGCATTTCAAACGGCACCTCTCGCAAGACCCAAGATCTTGATGGGCAGTCTTATCACAAGGGCATGTTTCTCAGCCCATGAGATACAGCCCGTGCATCAGCAAAAGTATCCGTAGGTTTCATGGCGATTTATATTGTCACTTTTCTTTTCCCTTCCCGGAGGACGCATGCGTCCGCACAATATTCCTTTCCTTAGAAAATGCTGGATTTGAAACTGTCCATTGATCAAAAAATGCTGGCCGCCACCAAAAAGGAGGAAAGAATAAGGAGATGTAGGAAGAAGTAAGCCTCTTGGTAAATAATTTGGTCTTATCGGGACAGATTCATCTTGCAGGAAATGTAATGCGAGTAATAGGATAGTTGAAAGAGAATGTTCATCTGTTAAATACAAAGTACAGAACCTGCAGGGCAAATTGAGAAAATTAGGAAAACTATGATTGTTTCTTTGGCAGTATGGCCCTGCTACAGAAACAGGGACGCCTGTATTGGGTGGGGGAATCGTCCCCCCCTGAGGTCACTGTTCATTCATGGTGGAGGGGGGGGGGGCTGCCGACACCTTTCCTCCAGCTTGACCTCCTTTTTTAAGGCCACTGGTGATGGATGCATTGTTTTCATAGATCTGCAGCAGTGTCAGTCTCGGCTTCGAAAAGACCAGGACGGTCAAGCAGGGAGTGGCCGCAGAGTGTCCAGCAGGGATTGAACTGCGGAGAGCGACAGCATGACTCTACCCAAACTCCGGCCGGCGCGGTAGCAGGCGTAGCCAAGCACTCCGAACACGACTCCTTTGATGACCGTGCACAAGACCCAGCCGACACGGGAGGGAGGTGCAACGCTGTGGGGCAGACAGCAGAGACGACTGCGATGAGCAACCAGAGCAGGGTCGGACGCTCCCATCATCTAACGCTCTGATGCGAAGTCAAGACACGTACCTCATGATCTCTTGAATGTTGAGCTGCTTCTCCCAGTTCCTCTCAATGCCAGGGACATGACCCATTCCTACAACTCCCACCACCACAGCAGGCACTTCTGCAGCACATAAGATATTTGGTTGTAAAAACACCACCTATAGTTTCAGTTATCATATGCAAGACCAAGAGGCCTGCAATGAGTCAACAAATGCCACCAGCAATGCAATACGTACTTTGGGCATTGGGGGGGGCCTCCACACAGCACGTTGCCTGGCGGAGTGTATGCGTGAGGTAGATATCTCTTTCGGCCACAATGGTCTGGTGGAGAGCCGGGAACTCTCCAATCATCTCCGACATGGTCTGTTCCAGCAGGTCCTTCTGCTTGCACTTCTCCACATCCTCCTTACTGAAACCAAAACACATAGTGTTGTGAATGTGCTGTCGAGATTAAAGACAGGAAACTCAACTCAAGTCACTCTCGTCTTTCTCAAAGTGCCACTTCATAACGGATGTCATCTCAAGGCACTTTACAAAGTGAGCATCAATATGTACATAGTTAACACCCCCTGTCCTTAGACCCCCCCCCCCCTGTCCTTAGGACCCCCCCCCCCCCATGGCTGTAAAGATGAAACGCAAGGCACATCGCCCCAATTGTTCCCCGGCAACTGCGGCACCCAAAACACCTAAGGCAACCACCTCCAAGTGATGAATCATCTAAGGGTTAATGGAATACATTAAGTAAGTAAAGGCAGGTAAGAAAGCTTCAGCAGCAACTTGACCAGTTCCACAGTTCTCCACTCTGCTCTGTCTCACCAGGAATGGTTGGGGATCTGCATGTGACTGCTCTATGTTGACACCATCATCAGACTGTAGATCCTATGCTTGATAGACTTAAGTAAAGGTATTCCACTGCATTAAAACTCATGCAAAAACGGTGACTTTTCTCCTCGATCAGTAAGCTAACTTGTTTGCTAATTTCGCCAATGTTAGCCATCAGTCAAACAAATTCTATCACTATGTAATTAATATGGGAATTGTGCAACACTTGCAGAATGTGAATGTTTGAATGGTTAATGTATGGTATGTTTAATTGTCACTTTTGGTCAGTGTAATTAACTCCTGAAAAGAGGTTTGGATCATACACAATTGCTGCCTGTATACTTTTATTTGTCGTTTCAGGTTTTGCTGTTGTATGCTTTTATTTTGTTGGTCCCTGGCGGAAGCAGAGGTCATGCATCTAGGACGGTTAGAGAGCGACACACAGTAGCTCCGCCCTTTAAGGATTTCCCGGTGTATATTAGGAACCTGGCTAGAGTTGGGAACAAGGTATGGAGTAAAAATGCGTTGTATGTGGTGTTATTTGTGTTTGGCAAACTGTTATTTCTGTTGCCAGTCATGCTAACTTGCCCAGCCTCAGTGGAGTCTGTGCACGTGATGAAGTTAAGCCAAAAGGCTTTTGAGTAATGTTGTTCGTTTACGAGCCGTTTATTTGTTGTTTCAGAGCTCATTTTGTTTATTTTTCTGTCCTTAGATCAAAACAGGAAATGAATGGCTGTACATGAATAAACTCTTCTGGAAACATCAGTATGCTTCATCATTGTCGGGCTGGGTTCGCTACAGTCAGAAAAACGGAAAGATTGAGCACAGCCGAGGCTGTCTACACACCAGTTTGACAACCCTGCTCTAAACGCTTGTTTTTGCACCTTTCCCTTTAAATGCTAGTTAGCTCCTGTATGCCCCGCCCAACCAGACAGCCAGGTTAACATCTGGAGCCACACTTGAGGCTCTCATCACCTCTGCACAGTCTGTACGTATGTATATATGTGTATATGCACATGTGTGACAATGTGACGCATGCATTCACTTGTTTACTGCTCAAAAGCGGAGTGTGGGTAAGAGTTAGAAAAAAAAAGGAGCAGGCAGTGGGATTAGGCTCTCCTGATCACAGGACTGCTGCTCTGCCAACTGGCTCTTGTATCCAAATCTGGGCTTTCCACCATGTATGTTGGGCTACCAAGCCTTACATGCCCCCGCCCCCTTATTTACTTCAAATAGGTTTTTGTGCTGCTGTAGTTGCCAGGTACGTTCAGGACGTTTCCAACCATTGGAAACGATATAGCAAAGGTGGGACTATGCAAATCAACTTCCTTGTTTTGTAACAAGGAGACTGAAAACAAAATGGCTCATTTAGAGATACATTTTCTGACTATGACACTTTAATAAACATTGACTTTGTGGTCAAAACTTACACTTGAGGGGTCAGGAGGTACTACAGATACGCAAATACACATACTAAAAGCAGCAAAAAAGTGAGTTTCACATGATGTCTAAAATTATATGCTTATGCACTTTAAGGATTGCATTTTAGTTTCAGTGTACTTGTACGGTAACACTAAATGCATCATTATGATTCTTCTTCGATGTTATGATGCTAAAAGCAGCGTCTAAAGCTAGATGCTGCGGCTGACAGTCTAACTATGAGAGGACAAAGCCAATACCTGATGGGGTCTGACAGGAAGCAGAGACCCCACGCCAGACGTGCCTTCTGCCACAGACTGAGGGCAGCTATGGCTCTCTTGAACGTCACGGGGATGGGCCTGTCTCCCAGGTGAAATTTACAGAACGGCACCCGTCCCGCCTGCATGGAAGGAAATGCATCGAGACTAATGACATAGGAGCTGTCCACGGCGCACCGTTCGCCGTTGAATCTGAAACGCGTTGTACCTCTTTGAAGGCCTCCCTGAACTCTCCTCCAGGGGCCATACCCAGCTGCTCCGTGATGTGAGCTGAAACTTTCAGCAGCAGAATTTGCATCAGCCCGGACATCAGTCCATTCTGAGAAACACAAGGGACCTCCGTGAGAATTCAAAAACCTAAAAAAGCCTTATTTTTCCAACCCCTTTTGTTCGTTACATTATCTTAAATAGGCTTTTAATTAGGTTACTGTTAACTAACTGGTTTTCATTAATCACACCTAACCTGTTTGATGGCCTGCTGAACTTTATCAAGGTTGATGTCCTTGGCCTCCCTCAGCAGAGTGCTCTCGTCCATCTTCAACATGGACACCCTGTACTGGCATAGCTCGACGACCACCACATCTGGCTGCACAGCACGAATCGTCTGTAGACGGAGGGGAATGATGGGCATCGGGTATGAGGTACATGAGGTGGAGGCGCAGGCGGTGAGAAAGAGAGAGAGCCGAAGGAGCATCGACAGGGGAAGTCGGGACAAAGACAGCATGGTCGGACGGCAGGGCAATGAATCATCACTTTGAGGTGCTACTCTAAAGTTCGCTGTGTCACTCGGTCACCACGCAGAGATGTCGGTGCGTGTCATTCTGAGAGGGGCTGAAAAACTCACCGTGGCCACATCTTTTTTGCTGCTGTCACTGAAGTGGGCGGTACCCACAAGGTACAGCAGGCTGCCGTCGGGGGCGGTAAGGCAAGTCACTGTCTCTGGAAGCTCTGGGGACGACTGGCGACGCTGGGCTCGCAGCTGCCACAGCAGCTCCATCGCTTCTCCGTCCGCTAGGCAGGAACAGCAAAGACCAAAAAAAACAAACACACAACTACAGTACAGAACTATCTGACGTGCAACACCCACTGGGAGGGCTCACGCCTTTTCACTTTAAAGCCTTTCTATGTCGCTCTGTGTTCGTCTTAAATGTCCAAGCTGCAATAATTGCAGTTATAACTGACAGGGAAGTGGTCACTTGCTGATCATTGGAATAATAGCCAGATTTTTGTGAATCGAGGACAACCTGCAATACAACCTACTTTACCACTGATGCATAGTAGTCTACGCACAGTTCAACCAAAAGTCTCAGTCAAAGTCACGTGGGTATGAAAATGTGTTTCAATTAGGCATTTCTTGTGCATTGATCACTTTAAAAGAGACTTACTAGCCCCCCTCCCTGTCCCTGTGTCAACGCTGTATGTGCAAAGAGAGAGAGGGAGAGAGCGAAAGAGGGAAGAGAACGCAGCTTACAGAGCCCTGGCGGCAGGCATGGCAGTTCCTCTTCGGTAGGACCTGCTGCTGGGCCCAGTGACTCATCCTGCCAGACAGAGCCACCTCTTAGAACAATGTTAACACATCAACGCGCCGCCCTTGTCCCAGCTAGTCTCGCAATACGCTACACTGGAATTGCTCAAGGGGACGCCGTCGAAACACCGGGGAGCGACGAGCGGGAGTCGAGGGTGACAGGGGTGCAGACGCGAGGCAGCAGTGTTGGTCTGCCGGACGGAACATCAGGGCAAGCAGCGCAGCGGTGAAAACCAGAACGTGGGGGAAGAGTTACGCACCTCTGAAGTGTTGTCTTGGTCCATGGCCGACGCTGAGAGCTGCGGGGACACAGGCTGGGTTAAGACGGAGCAGTGATGCGTTCATTGACCTGTCCTGATCAGTCCGGCTATGCTGACGCTGCGTTCGCCGCCCGACTCGGATTGTTTTGACGCAGCAGCCTCGCTGAGACGCCACGCATAGAGCCGTTGGCAAGAAAGGGCCAGAAAGTTAACGTGATCTCTAAGCGTCCCGTCACGGCGAACGCCGCGCTAGCTGCAGAGCGGGCGGATGCGTCGAGTTTAGCGGCTAACTGGGTGCAGGTGTACGCATGATTTCCACCACGGCCGGGGCTGACGGTGGAACTCTGCTCAACATGCCCCGACCGGAGCTCATCCGACAGATTACGCTCACATCTGACAGCAACGAGGGCTAACGTCCGGAGAGCCTGTCAGGCATCCCGTCAGGTCACACACACAGTGAAACGAAGAAATCACGAGCGGTAGCGTGAGTCCGGCATAGGATCGGGTGGAAATGTAGAGGGAAATGGCAGTCGGAAGACCCCGGTCAACACTCACCGAGCTAGCAGCCAGTCGGGCACACGCTCCTTAACCGTCTCGGCGCATACGTGCACGCTCGTACGGCTGACGTTGGTCTGCGTCCGCGGGGACGAGCACGTCTATGTTTCACGCTCACGCTTTCTCACCACGGAGTGAACATAGATGTATGTATACAGAAAGCTCGATACCTTGGCTCTCTTGCGACTCGCCCGCCCATTACGTTGTGTTCGTATTGGAACATGTACTTTTTAGATACGCAACTTGTTCAAATTTCGACCGCTTTTCAAGCAGTTTGGTTTGTCATAAACAGCAAATGTGTATCTATGACACTGCACAGTTGTGTAAAATGCCATGTCCTTAAAAATAGATTGTTTGTACGTGTTTGTAAACGTTTGTAAATCCGTCAAAGTTTCAGCGAGATAAGAGCAGTAACTTTTATGCAAATCATTGACCCTACTTCTGTTAACATCAGGTTTCACGGATTCTCCCGAAAAGCTTGACCATCGTAAGATGGCCGATCTGTGCGGACGTTCTTTACACCCATAGACATAACAAATAGTAGACGCCGCATTGGCGACCGGGGGTGCGAGAAATGCGGCCGCCATCTTGAGAAGGTCATTGTAATATAGACGACCAAAGCGGGAAGATGACTGAACACTGTGCGGTTTATTGCTATCCAAGTCGCCGGAGTATTTTCGGCGGAATTACTTTTCACAAGTAAGATTGAACTTTATTATTTGTTGTGTTTGGTGATAATCTGTGTGAAATTTGTTGTAGTACACAGCAGTCCTATGGAGAGAAGGAAGTAAGGCGAATCGTAATACTTGTATGTTTACATGTTGAACATACGGTTTAGAAAGAAGCACTCTGTTCTCTGTATATTTTGAATAGATGAGCATTGATTTCAACTATGTGATACCATATGAAACCCTGTAAGGACAGTGATTTAGAAGCCAATATTTATTTATTTACTGACAGGCGGTCCAACACCATGGATAGACGATTTGAAGCTCCCTTGGGTGTTTTGAATTGGATGGAGAAAAAAGCATTTTTGTCAAGATCGAGGGAGTGCTTGCTCACTTGGGTGAGAACAGATGGAGCACTTCTTCATCATTATAAGAGGTCTATTAAAATAGTGCTTGTTAGTCATGCATGAAAAGTTCATGACATGAGTTCAGCGCTGTTCTCTTATGCATCCAGTTCCTAAGATGCTCCGTTCTCTTCATTAGGTTCATATGATGTTGCTGTTTAGTTTTTTACTTAAGTTTTGCCTCTGTTCAAATTGTTTTGTATTCAGTCCCACACAAGTGTCATAACAGTAGGTACGCCAACATGATGCTCTTATTTAAAAAGTGTTCACTTTTGTTTGTCGGAATTACCTTGTATTGAGTATGTTTCAAGTCCCAGATGGTTCTAAATGTTATGTATTACACAACATAAAGTACAGATAGGTGTCAAAATGGTATGTATTGCATGTGTTTTTACATCTGTTCTTGTTCTCAAGTTCTCCCAATTCTGCAATTTCATTGTTCCTAGTGTCCTGGTGTCCTAATGTGTTCCTAGTGCTAAGTGTCCTACAAATGTACTTTATAAGTTAAACAAAACACTGGCCCCATTACTAAAAACATGGGTGCAAAATAATTATCCATCCTGGTAGCTGTTAACCTTTTAATTTCATACACATTACTGATGGTAATGGTAAACTTGTCTGTCATCGGATTCATCATTGACATCAACACGTTAATGCTGATGATTCCTGAACTGCTCCATGTTCAGGAATCCTGTGATGTGTGTGATGTATGTGCCATTTGAACTTGGTCAGAAATGCTATACCGGAAGGAGATTTGAACAGAGTATGTTTTTCTGCTTGGGGGACACATTGAGGAGACACAATTTGGCATTGACAACCATCATTCCAAATTGTCGTCATATATTCTGTCTGTGTCTCTGAAGATTAGGCTGCACCACATCGCCAGACTCGCGTCTCTTGACCTGCAGAGAGGGAGCATGAACTAGAAGCTCTGCAAAACAATACTCTTTCAGGGATTTTAGTCCATACAAAACTGTCAGAAGCAACTTTGTACAGGTGTAAAAGGTTTGAGGAGAGGGGGTGTCAATTTCTTGAGTTAAACTTGAGAATCTACATCTTTATTCTCTCTCCACTTTATTATGTAAGTCTGAAATGCAAGATGAGAATGTGTAGAGGGATTTCCACTTCCTTCCCCTTCCCCTATTTGTTATCCAGGGTTTGTTCCAATCAGTCATGGTTGTTACTCGTTGTGTAACCCTATCTATATATATCTATATCTATCTATCTCTCTTTCTGTCTATCTATTTATCTATATAGAGATATTCCTTATATGTATGTATATATATATATACATATATTTTCTTAATTTTTCAACTCATTAAACAAACGCCAAACCATGTGTCCTGTGTCATAACTACATGTATGACATTTGCAACAAAAAAACCTCATGAAAATCATGGAAGTTTTCAGCAAATTATGATTGATTAATTACCTTTAAGAAGGTGCTGAAATAAACGTAATGATTCCTGTACTCCCACCAGAGTACAGCCATCAGTGGGATAGAAGAGTTTAGCCAGGTCATTTAGAGCTGACCTGTCTTTTGAAAATAGTTTGATCCACTAAAAAAACTTGAAGTGTGTGTTAACGTATGTTTTCTGGATTTCTCTGAAAAAAAAGCATGACGTGTAATAGTCTACACATACAGTAGACAGAATCCCTACAACACCAATTGATACTCCCTTGATACTCACTTGATGTTATCTTGTGATCTGTCAGTCTGTGCTGACATTTCATTTATTGTAATCTCTATCATGACATACAATATAATGGAGTCTGTCTGGAGATGTTGAGCACAACATGTTTCCCATAAAGTGAAAATATACCAAATGTGCATGTTTCCATAACAAGTAGAGGACCTTCATGAACTACAGGAGTCTTCATGGTAGCTGTTAGCATAGCGCAAAGCAGGGCAGAACTACGGCAATAAATGGAGATTGTGTAAGAAATAACAGATGATCAACCAAAACCTATTCATCATTTAATAAACCTTCCTACTCATCATGACTGCATTCACATCAAATCACAGCACCCCCACAAGAAGCCAGCAGAAGACAAGAGTTACATACTGGTGAGCCTCGCTCCGTGTATCACACTTGATAGTTATTCATAAATGAGAAACCATTCACATCATTTCAGCCGTTTCACTAGATCTTGTATTTTGGCTACCTGAACAATTCAGAACGAGAATGCAGTTACACATTACTTCACACTGTAGTGAGGTCTTTTGCTCTTCCTCTATATGTATGTGTCAATTTACCTATTATTAGTGGCGTGCAGACATTTGTAATCAATGGTGAGGTGTCAATGCATAAAGCCATGGAATGTGTGTTACATAATACATAACACCCCACAAACAATCATATGCAGTGTCTCTACATGAATAGTCTTCTGTGAAATATGATACTGTAAGCGCAGACATTATTGCCACAAATAAATTGTGATCTTTTGCATATTAATTGTGCAGATCTAAATTGTATTGCATGAGCTACCTTTCTACTTGGCTATTGGGATAAAGGGACAAAGTCGAAGCCATAAAACGGTCCCCTTTATAGATATGTATGTTGAAAGTGTGTGTGATTTTCGAGTGAGCTTACGTGTGCGTTGCTCGTGCCTTTATTAGCCCAGCGTCCCTGCTTGACCCTGCACTGTAGCACCCTGATGAATGACATCACTGCTGGTTTCACCTATGCTGCCTCAGGTTTCAGAGACATAAATGTGACGTCATTCCCCTCAGTAATACTGTGGTCATCATTATCGCACACGAAACCTTTGTCGCATCACCTCAGAATAATTTCCCCATATACAAGTCATTTTGTTCTGAATCCACCCAGCCAAGGACTTAACGAGTTCACTTTGAGGTGCAGAGTAGTGGTGGCTGTTGATAAGAAGTGATAACGTCGTGATTATATGCCAATGTGGTGTTCAAAAAAGTAATATCAGTCATCAGTGCTTGTCTTCTCCGCCTTCAACATTCCCCAGCAGCGATGAGCTCCCCAGGTCTCTCTGCCAGTCTGTCTCGATGATTCTCTTCTTCCTCCTCTTCCTCAAAGAGAGTGTGGTGCATACTCAGTAACTGGTGTGTGGGGCCTCTACTCAGAGGGGGAGGTTGACACTCAGGGTTTTCCGTCTGGTTGAGATGCTCCCTGGCTGGAGGGGAGGACTTGGGACTGAGGGGGTCCTCACTGGAGGGAGGGTTGGGGCTCACACCGTTTACATAGGTAGTAGTGGGCAGAGTCATTGTAGAGAAGGCAGTGTTGGTAGATTCTGGAGAGCATACCTTAGTTTCTTTAGAGACAGACAAACAGGGAGGATATAAGAGGGGATGAGAAAGTTTGGTGAGACATTCATTGAAGCAATAATTTCACAGGAACTTATGTTGTCATGGCATCACCCTAAAAAGTGGACTATGAACTGAAAAATATAATAACATGGAGGCAGAGTGGTAACACAGTGAGTGAGTGAATACACACTGTTGCCTAACAGTAAGACAGACCTGGGTTATACGGATCAAATGGTTATATCTAATGGTTATATCTTATAACCATATGATGACCTGAAACACAAAACATAAATGCAATATGTAATGTATGTAACATGAAAAGATGACATACAAAAAAAATATGATGTGAGAATGAAATTTAAAGTTAGCCGGCTAAAGCTAGATGTGAATACAATAAGGTGGTTATCCACGTCGATGCTAGTGACCTACGGTTGCTCCAAATAGAGTTTTTGTGATGATTATGTTAGTTTCCACCCGGTCACATGGATTTCCACATCCTTCGATGCTGTGGCTGTGGAGGTGCGGTGGCAGCTGTCTTTAATCGTAGCTTATCAAGTTACCCCTAAACTCGTTTGAGAGCCTTGTTATCAGTCTGGCCCACCAGGACAGAGAGACATAACTACCAGCTCAACTTGTTGTAGTGTACCGGGCTCTTGACCCTCATTCAGATTTCCTGTCCGAATTTCCTGAGTTCCCCTCAAGCTTAAATATTCACATAGACATAATCAATGATAACTGCAGCACTGCATTTATCTCAGTGTTATAATCCATTAGCTTCACTGAGTGCACTGAGTGAAGCCAATTGACATGAAACATGAAGCATCAGTCTACCCACACTTGATTTTCACTGTTACACTGACGTCATTCAACATATGTATTAATCAAGCTGAACAAACACGACAGACTACAACAGCTTCAGTCCTGCCTTGATGACATTAAGACCTGCATGAACTTCCTTCTCTTGAACTCTGCAAAAAAGAGTTATTGCTCCAGGGCTTCTAGCACCTCTGTGAAGAACCATGGTATTATTTTTGCTGAAGACATGTCATTTAGTTTTCACTTAAGACACATCTCAACGACTGCCTACTTTCACCTCTGCAATAATGCCAGGCTTGGTATGTACTCCCACTAAAAACACAGCAGAGTAGCTAGTCCGTGCCTTTGTTACTTCCAGGCTTGACTACTGCAACTCCTTACTGGCTGGATACTCCAACAAATTGCTGAGGACTTCTGTGTTGTGTTCTTTGAATTAAAAAAAAAATGAACCACCGTATTCTTGCCCCAGTCCTTATTTCTGATGATGACAAAGAAATAAAAAAATAAATACCGTTGTGGACAACACCCGCTCCATGAGGAATACAGGGGTAGGCAGAAAACTCCACCCCAGGACCAACCAATTTTGTCCAATTACATACAGTGTTGCGACTGTAACAATAATAAAAATTAGGAATAGAGATATCTCTCCAGTTTCTCACGAGGTCTTGTACTGACTTCCTGTACTATATAGGATTCAGGTCAAAATCCTTCTCCTTATATAGAAAGGTCTTCATGGGCTGGCACCGTTTTCAGACCTGATGAAGCCCTACTACCCCACTAGGATACTACATCCTCTGAATGCAGGCTTACTTCCCAGAGTTCCCAGAATCTCTAGGTCCAGATGTGGAGCCAGAGCCTTCAGCTACCAAGGCCCATCTCCGGCGGAACCAACCGGCAGACCCTTTCTACCTTCAAGAGCAGGCTTAAAACCAGTGTGTAAAAAACAGGGCCCTGAAGGCCTCAAAAGCAAACTTTTGAAGGGGTCTCAAATTTTGTAATAATAATAATAATAATAATAATACAGAGACAGCCAGGCCCACCAACGGTCAGTGAAAATAGCCCAGTTGAAAGAGAAAGACACCCTCCCCAACACTCAGAACAGAACAGCTTACAACATGGCAATTGAAAGGCTACTTTACAAAAAGCTCATTCCACTCTTGACAATGCATGCACAGAAATAATCAGTCACATTGCTAAAGAGATGTGGTGCAAGTTTGTCTGCTATGTGAAAGAAATGGATTCATTGAAATCAAATCAATCAAATCAAATAATCTATATAATAATAATAATCTATCCCCAGTTATTGTCTTGGAGACCCTGGTCCTGGACAAGTGCACTGTCAATACCTGACACACAGTCAATTCCTTGCATTGTGATGCACAACTTTGCATAGGCTACTGCATGTTGAGAAAATGCTGGTATCTCCTGTCTCTTTTGGCTGTTGCTTTGGTGGCCTCTGCCTCCTGGATGGACGGCGGGCTCATTTCAGCCAAGGAGTTGCCGATACTGAGTGGGCTGTTTGAATTTGGCTGGTTCGAATCCAGTTGGCTGTCCCTGAGGTGGGGGATGGGGCCAGGGCCCTCTCCTCCTCCTCCACCTCACCCATTTCAACTTTTCTCTCTTTTCCCACTCTGTTTCCTCACTCTCCTCTCTGCCCCCCCCATCTCCCTTCCCTTCCTTTCCCTCTTTCTTCTTCTGTCTCTCCTCTCTTCCATTTTTCGCCTCTCTTGTCTGTCCTCATCAATTCTCTATCTCTCTCTTTCCAACTCTTTCCTTCTTTTCCAACAGTCTTTAAACAGCCCTTGGAAGTACTAATGAAGCAGCAGCTCCTTACACCAACAACCGAGGGCCTTGATGCAATGCACTGGAATGTATTGCAATCTTGTCTGTTACAATATAACAAGCAGGCCACAGCTTACATTCTGTTGATGGCTTGGAAGTCCTGTATTTTAAAATACCCTTGACTGCCATACATGCCGCTATTCTCTCTTATAGTAATTATAAGAAGTGATTCAAGTCATATGTGATGAACTGAACCATGAAAAACAATGGCAGAGGAGAGATCCCACTTACCTGTAATTGCACCAGACACATGAACAATGGTGTGTGTGCCCTCAAGGTATACTGTGTTTATATTGTGCTCTGAGGGTAGAGGTTCTGTGGTTGTAGCCTCCACCTTTGGCTTACGAATGGTCAGCATGTATGGGTGGACGTCCAGAGAGAAGTTACGAGTGTGCTTTTTCTCCATTCCACTTACATCTGCAATCATAAATGAAAAGTCTCTCTTCGAAGGAAGTGGAACATTACAACAACAAGAAGGATCATCCATTCCAAGCATGCAACATCTACACACACACACACAAATCATTATAGCTCCGGGATGATGGGGTGCACCTTCACCACCGAGTGTGGATGGGTATGCGCCTTCAGTGGTCCTAATGACCTTACCTTACCTTACCCTCATGCTACTGCGCATCACTGCATACCTTTTGTTGCAGGATGTTGTGTGCTTTTGCTATCCAGGAGTGGCGCAATGAAGCTGTCTGCCACCGTCTTTCGTCTGACCGGTTTGAGCTTTTCTGGCTTGGTGTTGTTTTCCAGACGAGTTAGGGTCAGGGGTTCCTTTACGGAGGACAGGAAACACAAAGAGGACAGTTACACACAGACAGAACTCTAACATCAGAACATCAGAAACATAAAACAGGTTTTTCTTTTCAACATTGCGTGTCCCCAGTGTCTCCACAGGGAAAAAACTCATCTTACAAGTTTAATTTGTGGAATGTTTCTAGAAGACAGCGTGTTTCCTGCTATCGTTACTTACATTGAATAGATGATAATGTGTTAATAATCATTGTTAAGCAGCTGTCTTACCTTGAATGGCTGAGGAAGAGGATTTGAACTTGGGATCCATTTAATTTTCTTGCGGGGCCGTTTAATGACCAGTGGCTCCCCACCCATCTCCCCCACTCCGAGGTCCAGATTAGGATCAAGTGTTTGAATACCAGAGTCCCTCACAGTGGGTGTAGCGTCATGGTTGGACTGCGCGAGTGCAGCCAGTAGCTGCCGTACCACATTGTCGTACATGAGGTCACTTTCATTGGTGATGAAATCCAGTCGGTTGAGAGACTTAATGTGGTCCCTGTTCTCGTTGCAGAACATGGCCAGGATGTTGATATCGCAGAACTGAGACTTCTGCCAGCGCCGCCTCGTCTTGATGCCAACTTTGTGAAGCTTGTCAAATACAAAATTGGACTTGCGCACCACAAACAAGTGCAGCAAATTAACCAGGATGATGAGGTTCATAGTGCAGAGCAGAGCGATATCCACCGCTGCCATAATGCGCTGTAGCTGCACAGCAGGCAACTTGCAGTTCACCCTGAGCTTCAGCTCTACGTAGCTGCTTATGTCTGGGGGCTCACCAAGTGCACAGGTGAATTCATTCTGTCTCTGTCGGGCATAGTATGCACTCAGGTAGGAAATGGGGATGGAGCTGAGGCAGATAATGGCCAGGTGGCGTGCCAGGTAAAGCTTAGCCAGGAAATTACTTTGTCCTCTCCTCTCCAGATACTTCTCAAACAGGTTCTGTTCTGGGCTTTTCTCCTTCTCAGCATTTTCTATTATCTCTCTCCTCTCCCGCTCAGTGATGCCAGGTCCTTTTGACTGGATTTGCTTCTCAATCTTTGGAGCTCTGCCTTCAGCTGCCCTGTGATAGCAGTTATCAATTTCTTGAAGCAGGAAATTCAGCTCCGAAGTGAGCCTTGTTGAAGCTAGGAACTCCCAGCCCAAAGCAGGAATGTACATGATTCCAGCAAAGGCCAGTAGGGCATAGGGCAGAAATTTGTGTTCAAAAAGTGAAGGCCAAAGGTGCGACTCCACACCAGGTAGGGCATCCCGCAGCTCTGTCCAGCAGTAGCCTCTTGCATACAGTGCCTGATCTCTTGTAAAGTTGTGTGGTGTGTAACAGTATATGGACTCCTCTGAGAAAAATACAAATACAAAGAATTGGTCACACAATAGAAATTGGGTGTCTTAGCTGATTTAAAAAAAAATGCTGACTAAATTGACTAATTTTCATGATAGAATAGAAGAAAGACAATCATCACATGAGGAGTCAGGAAATCTAATAGCTAATGAAAACAAATGCTGAAAACAAATGAGCTTTTTTCATTATTACTTCACAAAGTATATCAGAAAATGTCAATTTCAAACTTTAAAGACAATATTTGTTAGATTCACAGGAGCTGGATGTTCTTTAAATATTCTAGATAATGCCCTTGATATCGTCATAGAGTCAGGGAATACAGAGGAAGTCGTCTAAACACCCACATACTCTTTTGCCAAATGCTGAGTCCCAGAAGGGTAATTCTGCTATGCAGGGACTGACTCAGCAGAAACTTGGTAACACTTTTGCTGTTTCCTACCAACTAAACACATCCACTCCTGTCTCTATTGTCTCTCTAAGTCTGTTGGCTCCATTTGAATGCCAAAGAGTCTTCTTAACAAATGTGTGCTAAGCTGTACCACTGCCGCTGGTCAGCAGCGATTGACAGCTGCTGTTATAGCTTAGCAAAACAAGGTTCTGGCAGTGTCCTGTGGAGATTAGCTCCCTCTAGGGGCAAAGATCTCACCTGCAAAGTTCCGTGTGAAGACAAGGGTGACCAGCAGGATGGGGATGATGACAGTCCCTATTGTCACGACACGATCAAAGGGCAGCTCCAGTTTGAGCTGCACCATGAGGCTGGCCAGGACCCCGCCCTTCTCATCCTGCGAGGAGCCGGGCAGGATGAGCTCCTTCAGCTTCTCTCCGGCAAGCAGAGCTGTGGCCATGTCTAAGTTCTGATCGAGGATGTTCTGCATCCGGAAAACGGGCGCAGACACTACAACACCTTGACTGCACTCACAGCTGCAGTTAGGTAGCTCTCAACACAGTGCGATACATGGGCACACACACACAGAACTGTGTGGCCACTTGCACCCCCTGTCAACACAGGTGGGAAAGAAACCACTCATGCTGTGTGGTCGGTGTTCGACGGGGCTTTGAATTCTTCACACTTTACGAATCGGAACATAGATGGTTCAAAAGTAAACCATGTGCTTTGTTTCTCCTGCGTTCATCCCAGCGTCGGGTCCCATCTATGTAGTGGCTGCCATGGATCCAAACACTTGAGCAATGAGCCGAGTTTCGGGGGCGTCCTTGTGATCCCCACGGACGAGCTCCGATTGGTCCTTTTCCAAGAAAGAAAGAGCATGAGCAGTCAGGGCGACACAACGAAGGCACTTTTATTAAGCAAAACAAGATAATATCTCTGGACTAATGAATACTACTGATAAATGGAGCGTTCGTCTTTCAAATGAACCACCATGGAAAGCTCTCCATTGCTGTTCAACACCCTCTACCATGTCTCCTTCGCTATATGGTGTTTTTGGTGGTGGTTTGTGAGTGGCTGAGGATCTACTCACTAACATGACCAGTGTGATTTGGTCAAAATTTGCAATTTTAGAAAAGGTTTCCAATTCTATTCAAGAATGTCTATATCCCTGTTGGGCAACATGCAAATAGAGTAGTTGCCGCTGTTCACTCATAGCCGGAGGACTGTGGGTTCATGTCCCAGTCCAGTCCCTTTCTGAGCTCCCCATGTGTGCTTAAGTTTTCTCTGGTTTCTCCGGTTTCCTTCCAAAAACATACACTAAGGTCAATTGGGGAGTCCAAACTGTCTTTAGGTGTAATGAGAGTGAACTGTGCGCGTCTTCTGTGATAGACTGTCTACATACTGTAAGCTATACTAGCAGACTGTGACACCAGTGGATATAACACAAGTAAGACAACGGATGGATGGTGTAATGGATGGATCGTGAAATTGGATATGACTAGCTCCACCCACAGGATGTTGAATTTTAATTTCAACTACAGGAACAAGAATTAAATTCATTGCAGTTTAAAGAAATTTCAATCAGATAATGTCTGCTCTTGTTTTCAGCTGCTTATCCTCATCAAGTTCTTATAACCAACAGCTCATGACCATAGCATAGATAGAGTGGTAAATGGAGAGTTCCACCTTGTGGCTCATTTCTCCAGAGGACACTGGAGTACCAGGAGAAACTCACGCAGCCACAGGGACGCAAAAGTCCTCAAAGCAGGCTCCAAGCGGAGCTGCTGTTCATCAAGAGGAGGCCCCTGAGGCCTCTCAGCATCTGGGAAGGATACCTCCTGGACACCTTCCTGTGGAGGCATTCCACACAAATCCTTATGGGAGGCACCCTAGGACATGCTGGGGAGTTTATAGCCTTACGCTATGATCTGATCGACCTGGACATGCATGAACCTGGACTTGTGTAGAGCATAAATACTCCCGTGCATCCTTTACGAACACTCTCCAGAAGAGATCCAAAGAAAATCAGTGCAGGAGACAGCAGTGGTTTGTGTGGCAGTTAAATACACTGCTCTTCCTCTTCCTGTTTTAATGCTGCCTTCCTCTCCATACTCGGAAGTCGGCATTTCCGAGTTCTGAGTAAGAAATTTCAACTGGAACGCCCCCGAAGTCGCTGTTCTAGCATCCAACTTCCGAGGTAAATGGAATTCTTTCAAATCACAAACAATTACATTAAAAAGCATAAAATATGTGTATGGATTAGCCAACTTGGAATGTGTATGCGTATGTGTGCCTACGTGTGTGTGCATGTTTGTGTGGGTCTTTGCCTCTATTAAAAATATCCTTCATAATCCGCCATAAAGCAAACACAAATAGACGTTGGCCAACATAAGTACAGAGTAAATTTGAAAAGGCATGTAATTATTTTGTAACAGTCCATCCTGTTTCAGTGTTTCAGTTGGAGGATGCAAAGGTCTCTGTGCTCCTGTCTCCATTTCTACAGGGTCCTAAGTTCCCTCTGTTGCACCAACAGAGTCCAGCTACATCTCCTGTGCTGCAGCCCTCTCCTGTGTCTGTCTATCTCTCTGTGTTCAACTTTAGGTTTGGCTTCAGGTTCAGGTTCAGGTTCAGGTACAGCTTTAGCCTTAGATTCAGGTTCAGCGACTGGTTGAGCTTTTAGTTCAGTCACTCTGCCTCAGTGTTCAACCCCTATGCCTCATTGCCCCTTTGCCTCATTGTTTAATTCCTGTGTGTCAGCATGCACCACAACCTCTGTTTTCCGCACTGCAGCCTCTGTTTTTGGGACTATAGCCTCTGTCTCAGTCTCTATCCTCTGTGTCTCAGCCTTTGTATTTAGTGTCACAGCTAATGGCCCCACAGTGTTCAATTCCTGGTCACAGTGTTCAGTCCACCAGTCTGTGTTTTCTGCTCCTCAGTCTCTGCTTTCTTGGGCCTTAGTCTGGGCTTTCTGCTCTTCAGTCTATATTTTCGGCATCTCAGTCTCCGTCCACAGCACTTCAGTGCCTGATGCTGACTGGGCACCACCTTCAGGCAAGAACTTTGTCCCCACTGAACCCAGTTCACAGTCCCGACTCCTGCCCAAGTCCATGGCCCCAACTCTAGTCCATACCTCGCCCCCAACTCCAGTCCAGGCCCTGGCCCTAGCTCAAGCTCATTCCCTGGCTCTCAGGCCAGTCCCAGTCCTGCCTCTGTTACCTAGGCTGGGTCCAGTTCAATCACTGACCATCTCCCATCCATCCCCAGAACAGCTAAAGCCACTCCTCCCTGCTTCTGACGTAGCACGAGCTGCTTCTTCAACTTCCAGAGCAGCCACCGCAGCAACCTTAGCCATCAGAACAGAATCCGGTGTCCTGAGCGGTCCCCGGAGTCACTTCTAAAGTCCCCAGAGCTGCTTCTCCAACTTCAAAAACAGTCTGTGGGTCTGCCTCCCCAGTGTCCCGAGCGATGCTTAAATTATTTCAACGTTCGAATTCAGGTTTTAAATTGGATTCTCAAACAAGATGCGAAATTGCAATTTGACTTTCAATTGAAGAGGTGGAATCAAAAATCAATGGCATGTAATGGCATACAACTTATAAGGTCTAGTGTGACAATCACAGTCTAACTATTTTTCAGTATAGTGGATGATCAACTTCTGTGCAATCTTCTGTGCAATTCCTGTACCTGCTCTGTTACCAGCCCTGCTAGCACACCTATCAGCCAAACAGCATTTCACATCAATCTGTTCCCCTTCCTGCCAGGTTTCCCTTTTCTAGCTTTCCCCTCTTTGTTTGTAGTTTGCTTTTCTGAACACAATTTGTCTTGTCTGTCCTCTTTGTTAGGTTTCCACAGCCCTCCCTTAGTCACCTTCCCCACTCTGTGGGTTATCCTGGCTGCTCCCCTGTCAGCATTCCTGCTTGAAAACCTGCTAGTTCTTCTGTCTGTTCCATTGATATGAACTGCCTGATTCACGCTAACTCATTTGTTGACCATGATGGAAGAACGCTTGGTCTTCCAACATGCTTTGCTTTTACCAAAAGTCTTACAACTGGCTGTCGAACAACAACAGGTGGGGCATGTTGGAAAGGAGTTGGAGTGGAGTTTCCATTGTTGTACAGGGTCTGAAAAGACCTGATTACAGGCTGTGTGGTATGACCACGATCATGGCTAAGACTGAAATAAAACCGATTTTCCAATTTTACTTTTATTCTACCTCTGGGGGTGGGGGGTGAAGAATGTAATGAATGAATGATATGAAACAGGGCAAAAACCCGTCAGCTGCGATCCATAATTTGTTTTGAGTAGCGTTTCGCCGAGTTTCTGTCAGTCAAATCCTTACACGAATTCAACATCCTGTGGGTGGAGCCATTTCAAATTCACAACCGTGAATTGAAAGAAGGCCAATTGTAACGCTGTGACTTTTTGAGCAGCTCTGTCTCAGACACCGGTGAACGCATGCGAGCAGACGGACAGACACTGTCGGTGCTCGAGAGAGACGTCCCATCGCTGTTCCCTTTACCTGGACTCCTGAGTGCGTCTCTACGGGAACACTGCGCGAACATTTCAGCTGGGAGAGCGAACCCGTGTGCCCTGTTAGCCGGAGCCCTGCTAGGAAGCGCGGTGAAGGACATCCTAGCTCCTTAACCAACCGCAGTCACTGACGCATCCATCGGCCGCCGAGTCCTGCAGCTGCAAAGTAGCACCGGGGCAAGGACAGCTCCGGTGCTACCTCCATCCCTCTCTCTCTCTCCCTCTCTCTCTCTCTCTCTCTCTCTCTCGCTGCCAGTGTGTGAGAGAGAGAGGGAGAGAGGGGGGGGTAAGACGGTGGCTATTTGAGTCGGCTATCTACCTGTCGGCGTGGTGCGGAGGCTGTGGCTGGATGGAGTGATGGATGGCTAGATGGATGGATGGAGCGCTCTCTCGGTCCTGTCATGCAGCGGGGAAGCAACACTCACCGTGTCAGGGTCCTGGCATTGCAACAGTTAATCTGCAGTGCTGCAGCAGCAGCTTCAGCTGCAGCATGTATCCCAACACACCGGTTTGTTCCGCCTTTCCCCCCCAGTCTCCCCCCACCACCCCCACCCCCTTAGAATCCTGGGAGGACGACGCATCCGCAGCTTCTACTTACCCTGCTGCCGGTGTCTTTAACCTGCTTCACTTTTCAAATGAGCGCAAACAGACCTGTTATCGGTGGCAAAGAAGTGGCAGAAATATCATTTAGACCTTATTATTAAATCATCATGAGAGAGCGCCAGGTGATTGCTTCGCATGAACTAAATGGGGACGTTTTGGCTGAAGACCAGTTCCCACTGTTTAATGTAGTTTCAGACCCTCACTTTCCCGTCAAGTCAAAGTCTCTCACTGTTGGACTGGGAGGAGGACAAAGACTGAGAAGCACGTCTTCAGCTGGAGATCCAACTGCTCACTCTCTAAAACATCTCTAATTTTGCAAAATAACGCATGTGAAATATCCAGGTTTTTAGGACACAGGAAGACAGAGCAATTGAAATATTGTTTCTTTACTCCTGTCTCATATATGTTGATAAGAATATATAACAAATTCAGCAGAGATGGACATTACTAATATTATGGTCTTTCTAAGAAATAAAAAACTTCAAATGGCCATTGTACATCACAACCGTCAGCGATAACTGTGAAGATCTAAGATACATCTCTTGTTAAATGAAGACATGAAACTTTGTGTTTTTATCCTAGTGAACACTGACTGGCGTGATTATCTATCACACCTATGTACAGAATGGTGTCGGTGTAAAATACTTGTGCTTATTACGCCACTGAGGATAGTTCCATTTGCACGTCACACCATGGCACTCTTCACTATGGTGAACAAGCAACTGTTATGAAATCGCAGAACACAGATAGAAAAGCAAACCAAGACAAGACAAAGATCAAATTTCCTGGAAAAACAGAAATCACATTTCCTGCTTCAGTTTCTGTCATTTTCTTTCTTTTCCCAGTTTCCTCCACGTCTCCCTCCACGTCTGAATCCAACCGTACGTCTTTTCCCTCCAGTGTGTTGTGTCGGCAATATTTTTGTAAGGGGCTGTAAAGCTTGTTGGGTATGTCCCTTTCCATCTTTTTTCCATAATACACTTCTCTGTGTACTGCCAGACTGCTCACTGGGCCATTTGGACAACCACAGCCTTCCAGGCTCTGCTTTTGTCGAAGTCTTGCATTGTTCCAGTGGGAGCTTGCTGCGGTGGGTCCAAGAGGGTGGGGGTGTGTGTGTGTGTGGAGGGAGAGGGGGGTGGGGGGGTGGGAGGGGGGGGGGGGTGAAGAAACACTGAGATCAACTGTGTGAAATGCAAGCATCGCAATGTCATTTTTTTTGCTGGTATGTCTAGCTCAAAGTCTTTAGGTACTGTATGTCTATTCAACAACGCGTGAAAACAAAATGAAATGTTTAATCTTCCACACACAAATATCTTTGTCTACACATTCAGGCAGGTATGTGGTCTGACCCTGCTCACCTCACTGTAATGGCTCTGGGAGTATAGGCTGCCAGCGCCCCCTGGAGTGCCAATGCGGAGCTTACTCTTATATAATGCACAGTGCAACACAGTGGCTGAGGTCAGAACTGCCTGCACCAGCAGCAGCACCATCAGAATCAGCAGCAAGATGTCATAGGATTGCTGGAGTGCACACAGAAAGATCAAATGGTGTGATTCTGACAGTGATTTCAGTCACCGATCGGTCACTGTTAATGCTTGACTGCAAACCAGCACATTCCATGATATGGACGAATTCCCCACTTTGCTGAACTCACCTGTGCTGTCAGTGCATCGTGCTGTAAGTTCTCAATGAAGCTGATCACGCTGCAGGAGAGGAAGCCGGAGGCTGAGAAGAGCAGGGGAGATGTCACACTGCTAATGGCAATCAGTACCTCCACCTGAGAGCCAACAGAAAGAGACAAACGCATAAAAGGAACTAAAATGCTGAATTCATCCATAGATCCCAACAAATCCATGCACTTTTGCAACAAAATATGTATGTTAATGTATATGAGAACTATGCCCTCAGGTCCATTGCTCATAGCGACCCATAGTAGTGTTTCTATTGACAGTGGTCTGTCAATAAGAAAAACAAATAATTCTTATGTCATCAACATTTCACCTGCAGTCATGAAAAGAGATTTATATACTTACGGTATTGAATAGTTAGAGAGTAAATACTTTTGGCATTATGATCCAAAATGTAAATGTATGTCAAATTGGTTGATCTTGTGTATAAAATTACATGAGCATGATCAAATGTTGTAACCACATTACAAGAATGGATATTCACCAGCATTACAGAGCTATCTTGAATAGGAGAGGAATGCGATTTTTCCTTTGGAATATATTTAGGAGCTTTCATCAAGACTTTCATCAATTTTGAATCTCATCCAGCATATGAACACACTACTACATTCTTCCCATCTAATATGGACAGGTTTTTTTTATCCTGTACGATCCCACAATTGAATTGTATTGTAGTCCTTGTGCTGCTTGGACATTTGACACCATGCTGAACTTAGTTTCCTTTCATTTCATGAAAAAGCCTGCCACAAATTCTACCTGTCAATCAAATTGTGTGTACTGGCCCAAATATTTAAACCCCCCCCCCACACACACACACACACAGACACACACACATACACATATCCTCATGTTAGAAGGTTGCATGTAAACACCATTAGCTAGTCCATGAGCATCAGTCATTCAGACACATTAATGTGTTAGCAAACTACGTATTTCCTCACACTCACCAGGCACTTGTTTGGGTATTCTGACACGACATGACTGGCGATAGCGCTGGGAAAACACTGCAAAGGATTAAAAGATCAGAGACAAAGTCATGAAGTATGGTCAGTGATGGATAGTTATCTTTTTTTAATTACAGCCTCTTCTGTAAAGAAAATGTAGTCAAAGTGAGAGATACTTACAGCGACAAGAATCCAGAAAAACGTGACAGACAAGTAGGGCCCAGGTAGCAAAGCATCCATATTGAGTGCAATAATTCCTCCAAACACTGCTGAGATTGCCACAATGATTTCAACCACCTGTTGGAAAATGTCCTCAGTGATTGATGTGCATGGATTGATAAATGCCTTTGTGGCAAAGCTGATGCTACTCACAGAGTAGGCTTTCAGGAGTCGAGAGGGGAAAACAGCAGGTAGAGCAGCCACACTTCTCCCAGATGTCACAGACTAATATACAGATGGAGAGAAAGATACAAGTTGGGATGGAGGAATAAAAGCTATAACAGACAACCCATCTTCCCACTCTCTCCCACACACGCATACCTTCCTGTGCGAGCAGCAGTCTTCTGCAGAGCGGGCTGACAGGATGACAGTGCTGGCCATAAACACCTCCAGCAAAATCATCAGGATGAGATTAAAATTGATCTGACAAAAGGGAGCGAATAGTTCCAGATGGAAGGTTAAAGTAGGGAGAAAAAAGACACGCCGCACTTTGTGATGATGTGCGAAACAACGTGATGCTGAGTGTGATTTACGTTGACAGCAGAAGGGTTGAGGACCAGTTTACATCCAAACCAGATGAGACAGGTGGTTGTCACAGCAAATGCCGACACATAGACCACCTGGAAATCTGACACCTTGGAAGTAAGAGAAGTACATTTGTGTCAAGCCATTATCATGGCAAGGCAACAACTTAGGAAAATAGTCATCACTGCTTCTTATAGTATATCGTGTTCTACTCACTGCAACATGTCTGTTCTTGGCAATGGCAAAACTGGCTATTGCTGCAGGGAGACCCTGTGAAAGGCAAGGAGACAACTGCTGCATTTCTTGATCTAGCAGGGACACTCTTTCAAATTTGAGTTTCTGGCAAACAAGTGCAGTGTGAAAGGGTGTATGAACCCAAAGTATAAGGCTGTACGACATGGTCACTTACAGCACCTGCAGCACAGCGTAGGTAGTCCATGGCAACTGGAAACACATTCCCCAGGTACAGGGAGAAGCCAGACGTGATGAGAAGACTGCCCTGAGGCCAGAGAACGCAACCCACACATATACATACGTGCACACGCGCACACACACAGACACACACACACACACACACACACACACACACACACACACACACACACACACACACACACACACACACGGGGTCTCTAGGTCGACATGCATTTGATTTCAATCATATGTTAATCACACATGAACCTCAATGTGGATGGACATTAAACCAAACCAAGCCATTTCACCATCTCTATATTCCAACCTTTTAAACTGTGTTTCCCTTGGTAGCTATGCTACTAGTAGCCCTTTACATAACATGCCTCACCCCTATGAGGACGCTGTACAGCCAGGCCCTGTAGCTGCAGCATGGGTGCACCAGACGCTCTGGCTGCGCTAGCTGCAGGTCACTGGCCCGCACATCCACCGTGTAGCTGTCTTGCTCGCCCCTGTCCGGCCTCGTGTCTGAGCCCCGTTCCACACATCGGCCCAGGGTCCCACCTCCCCGCTCTAGAGTGGGCACATGGCTGTAGGTAAACTCCTCTCTGGCTTGGAGCTCCTGGCACTGCATCAGTCAAACCAGTGATGGATAGATATGCCTGATAATGGGATTGGAAACACTAATAGGAAAGGTAGAAAAAAATAGGAAGAAAAATAAAAACATGCGACCTCTCAGAACTCTTGATCTAAAGGTTTTAGAAGCTGTATATAATTGGCAACAAACAAACCACTGGGCCGTTGAGGATCCTTTGAATTGAACCAGAGAAAAACTACAAGGAGAGCAAAAGACTGCAGGTTGGATGAGAGGTTAGAGCAAAAGTGGCTTTGAGGGACAAGTCGCCCAACCTAAATCAGGGAGAGACTTCTCTCGGGATGTTTTTAATGGTTTTGTTCACCTTGTATATGCTTTCCTTAAGGCAAATCTACCAGGGAATACTGAGAATCCATTACTATGCATTTGATACATCAATGCATTAATGAAATGGTTTGAAAACCTCAGTTAACTAGACTTATACCATTTCTAAGAATAGGAAAGCTCTTCAATCTTCAAATCCGCTGTTACAAAACTCAGATAGAATCGAGATTCTAGTACAGAGACTTACTGTCAAATATAAATATAGAAGTTCTGGATGGCTTTGCCCTTACCTCCACCACTGCTGTACAAGGTCTGGGTTTACCTCTGATCAGAACCATTCATCTATTCATCCATTCTCAGGCTGTAATTACTAACTCTCATGCTTTTAATAAGCCAGTATTATCCTCTCTGTCCCGCCTGTCTCCTTAAAGGTCAACTGTTCCAAAAAAAAACTCCTCTTACCTGGTAAATGTAGGTATTCTTCAGATGCTGTCGGGAGATTTATTTTTTCCTAAAGTTCATAAATAGGGCTGCTTGGAGTCAACCCAGCTATACTGCTTTAAGCTCTCAGACTGCAAGGGAATGTGGCAAATTAGACTGTCTACTTTCTCTCTCTCTGTCTCCTCTCTTTCTCACTCTCTTCCCACTGATTCTATGTTGCCAACTTGGTTTCTACATGCTCTGCCTGCCGCTGCTGTCCTGCTCGACTTCTGACTGTCAGTCAGTCTTAACTGCACTTCTGCTATCACTATACAAACATCACACTGATAACATAATACTATTTAACAGTTTATGTTATAATCTCTCCCCGTCTGATTGTGCTCTTCGTCTCTCCTTCAGTGAAAGTGCTGAAAGAATAAATCTGCTGTGAGTCAAGTGGCATTGTGTATTGAATTGAGTCGTTTGTGGTATGTTAAAATGAGAATGCAATCAATTCAAGTTTTTAAAAAAAATCAACGCAAGGTGCATCTAACCACTGGGAAATGTGCCTTTCACTCATTAATACCTGAAAGAACTACTTTTGTCTAAACTCACCTGTTGCCGAGTCTTGTGAAAATGATCAGAAAACTGTCAAAAGAAAGGCTCCTCTCAACAGTAAAGATCAAAACCCCTCATGGAACACTGCTCCTCATGTGTTTCCCTCATTCTGCAACTCTCTCCAAGCCCCATTGCCCCACCGCCCCCTCTCTCTCTCTCTCCCTCTCTCTCACTATCTCTCCCTCTCTCTCTCTCTCTCTCTCTCTCATTATAAGCTGTTTCTCAGAAACTGTTGTGAAAGGAGTTTTTCAGCCCTTCAAAGTGTGGAGCCAAAACACATGGCTGTTGTGTAGCCAGCCTACTGTGTGCCAAAGGGAGAGCACTTGTGCATGACAACAAGGGGAGGACGAAGGGGCTCGCGTTGGGGGCACTTAGTAGGGCAAACACCCTTTTACCACTCAACATGCTCAGGCACGTAAGTACAGCAAACCAGTCACTAACTAGGAAACAGAATCATACATATGAGCAGAAAGCAGCACACATGTATCTGAAAGAGTTTAGAAATTCCATCTACCAGAGCAACAGAGAGAAAATCCCTTCGCATTCTTCATGTACACTTTGTCAAACACTTGCCTTTTGCCTACATAATTGAATTTGTCCTCCTGTGGGGCTCCCATTGTGACTTCCATCTAGTTGTAATTCACAGCCCAGCAAATGAAAGATGCCGTGCTGTCAAAAAGAAGGAACATTTCTATTTAAAATAAGATGCTAATGACTTCTTATTAAAGAGTGAGCCCCGTTGGATGACATTATTTGGTGAGTGTGTCAGTGAAATTTACGTGTGTGTTCACCTCAGTCTCAGCCCAGCATTATTCCTGGCTGCCAATAACCATGGAGACTCCCCAACAACAGCTGACACCCTGTCCCTCGCCATTCTGCTGCCTTTGCCAAATGCACGCATGCATGCACACACACACACACACACACACACACACAAGCACGCACGTACACACACGCACACATTCTCACACACGCACACACACAGACTTAAAGATAGAAGCACTTTGCAAGAGTTCTCTGGAGACAGTGGAGACATAGAGGGCATCCATTCAGTTCTGACATTTTTTTTTGGACTCACTGGTAACTCACTGATTTCATTGTGTTTGCTGAAATTGACAGATATGTGACAATCATTTATATAGATATATATATATGTATATATATGTCAAATATGAAAAAGAGGAGTGCATATACACAACATGTTTAGACAATATGTTGCTGTATTTAGCAAATATAGACAGACATGAGACAGGCAGACAGACGGACATTACGGTAATGGAAATATCATGAGTAGTTATCACAGTCGTTTCTGTCTTTTGCTGAGCTGCTTGAGAGAGGTGTGTGAGGAGTCCTCTACAGGAGTAATCATACATCATATCATCATACACAGGCAAGGTTTTCGCTGGCTGTCACTAACCACCTTTTGCAGAATCTACCAGCACAGAGCAAGGCCAGATCTGTTGTGTCTTCTTAACCTGACAAAACTCCACATCACAGCAAACGAGCACACAAGCTGATCTACTAACAGTGTTCTTTCTTCAGAACCGACTGATGCCATGCCCATTGACACCTTACTTTGCACAGGCGACACACGAATGAATGAGCAACAATCCCCCCCAGGTTTTGTTGTAAAAGTTAGATGAAATGAATGAAACAGAAATAAATTCCTACATTAAAACAAAATGAGGGATGCTAGCCAGTTGCCTGGGTTCCCCTTGATTCCAATTGAAAAAGAATAAGAGAAGATAAAAACATTTCGTATCTTTTGAAGTATATTTGAGGTATAACCATTTGTATATTGTCTTATCTAAAAGCAAATACGATTCAGGCTTTTAGATGAATACACTTTAGCGTCTATATTTATATTACTTTACTTTTTTAGGTTAATTGTCACTATGTGGCACACTCAGTACATATAATTCCATTGCTGTAAAGCATTTTAGGGTGCATTGGATTGATCTGCTGGTGATTCAAGTTGTCACTACTATTTCCATCCATCCTCTATCTTACCAACTCTGTTCCCAGTTGCATCACAGGTACTACCATTTCATTTATTTAGTCATTTATTTTGAAATGATCTCTGGATGTTTGTCCAAGACAAGCTTGACCTGCTGATACCCAATCAACAAAGTTGGTTTGCCACAGCCAGGTGCTTTAACATTGCAGCAGGTCAATCTTAAAGCAGATTCATACCTTCATGTAGAGTCAGACACAGTTCATGGTTCATGTGGCTTCATGTAACTGCATAATGTTTCCAGGACTGGAGCTAAAGCTGACAATCGAAACACTCTCACTCACTGAGACTTGGAACAGCTCCTTGGTGTTATCTTCAAAGCGTTTTTTATGCTAAGGGCACAACACAGCCATAGCTCGGACATGCAACAAATAAAAGATCAGCTTGCTGTGCCATCAGCTTACACAATAGTCAGACACATGAGAAAACAGTGGCTATTTACATGAATTTATCTTGTCAAGAACATCGCCTTCATGACCAGTAATTCTCCCCCCACCCACTTGTCCAAAGTTACATGTTAATAAACCCCCTTTGTGTCAGTTATTGGTCTTGTTTGGCATTAGAGGTAATAAGCACATGTATTGCTCAAAGACTTACATATACAGATCTATTTCTTTTCAAAAGTCCACAATCTGGACTTTCAGTTATTATGTCCAGTGCCAAATTGAGGCATAATGCAAATTCATTGTTGGCACGACTGACAATGAACAATGTTTGATCCTCTTCCATCCACCCATCCATCATGTTACTTGCACACTCATTGCAACATCCACTCTCGCACTCACACCTGGGGGCAATTTAGAGTCTCCAATCGACCTCAACATGCCTGGACTGTGGACTGTGGGAGGAAACCTGCATACCTGGAGAAATCCCATCCACACATGGGGAAAACATGCAAACTCCGCACAGAAAGGGTTTCAGTCCAACCAGGGATCAAGGCAGCAGTGCATCCTCTGAGCGACACCAAGATGGCCCTGTGAATTTTCATTTTCTTTTCTGCTTGACACATTGCAGCACGGCGGCATGTTGCTGATGTTCCATGTGACCTGAAAAGAGGTCAGAGGATCAGACGACGGACCCCTTGGAGGATGACAGGTGGATGGACTGGATGCGGGCAGCCAGGGTTTTCTCCAGGTCGCGCAGGATGTCACAGGTGGGGCTTTCTGCTGGAGTGTCATAGAGTAGCTGTTTGAATGGCTCCAGTTCGATCAGGAGCACCATGTTCTTCAGGAAGTAGCCCTCTATGAAGGATGCCAGATCTGGAGCATCAAGAAACTGAGAAAAACGTTTAAAAAATACCAAAATCAAATTTGCTGAAAATTAAAATTTTCTAAACACAATTTTAAGGATTCTAGATTTATCTTAGATATCCAGATGAATAGTTAAAACTGACAGATACTATTAAAATAGTTTGTCAGGGCTTGCTTTGGGAGAGTCCATTGATAGTATTTGAGATGCATGCATTCCTTAGGATTGAATTGTCTGTTGTAGTCTTTGCACCTTAGTGTGGTTGTAGATCTCAACACAGGTCTCAGTAGTAATGTTCTTGGAGCAGATAATTTCACAGTGCCTCTGCAGAGCCTCTAGCTGGAAAAACTTGGCAGCAGAAAGAAGCTAAAACAGATCCAATGATGTACAAAGTTTAGAATATGTTTTGAGAATGGACAACTTACAGCAAACTGTATCATTGAAAATGTGATAGCCTAACCTCCATCACATCCGTGTTCCTGATGTGGAGAGCCTCTGTGCCCCCACAGTACAGATACTGCATCACCAACTGAAAAGAAGACACAGGTGTTGCACAGCTCCCATTCCAGAGTAAGACTGCAGGATTCAAACATCATTCAAAAGTGTCTCACCTGAAAAATATGATATTTGACATTGCTGATTTCAATGCATGTGTTTTCACCACAAGGTCTGTTGGCAAGGAGAATTTTGAACCTTGGAAGAAAGGGTGAAAGACAGCGAGACAGCAGGAGAGAAATCACACGAAAAATCAGAGGTATTTATTTGTTATAGAGGATGAAGAGGAAACACAATATGTATTTAGTGAGTTCACAATACCGGATCCATTTGAAGTTAATAATTGGAGTGTTTTCTTATATGGCATTACAACAACACTTGAGTGAGATATCATTTCCTCTTAGAAAGTTAGTGTATTTACATTATTGATGACGATCATTAGTAGAAAGGCATGACTTAATGGATGAGAAGGTAACATGTCAGTACTAAAATCATGTCTCAACAGCAGGCGCAGTGTTAGCTTTCCTCCGTGTGAATGAAGTTTTCTTTTCACCCTTTCACTTGACTTCAAGAGCTGTACCAACAGCACACTGTACCTGTTCGAAGCTGTGAAGAGCAGGACTTTGTGGGCATAATAAGGTCTCCCCTCCACCAAAAAGGTCACATCTGACATCTCCTTATTGTTCAGGAAGTGAGGGTCTGAAAGTTATTTCATCAAAACTTTGGTCTTGCTTAGAACATTGGCCTTTCAAGAGCATTTCTGCATTGTTGTCTCATCTTTGAACACTAGATGGCAGTGTTTTCTTCTTACTTTCCAGCATAGTAGTAGCAGCCCATCACATGAAATACATGTAAATGCATTTGCCTTAATGCTATTTTTGTACATTATAAAAACCACAGGATATATAAGGCTGTAAAGACAAACTCACCCAGGCGTGACGATTGCTTCCTCTTGATCTCTGCCAGTTTGGGAATGGGGTAAGGACCGTAACACTGGGTCAGGAGGGCTGACAGCTGCTGGCTGATCACTTTATTCTGACAAAATACAGGCAGGTGAATATAGATTGATAAAGACAGACATTTACATTTGGAGGAAGTTCTTCTCGTATCTTTCATTCCAATCCAGACTATCATGAAATCCATATTATGTTAATGACAGATAGGGTAGCCCTGGTTATATTTCCATGAAAGTTGCCTTGTGTTGTTCGGCCACTGTAGCCATTAACCATCAATCATATTACCACAGAGCACAATATTTCAGGCAGAAGAACAGCATGTGTGACACTGTGAGCATCAGCCCAGGGCACTGCGCTGATCCCCCTCCTCATCATGTATGTATACTGTATACAGTATAAGTATACATCAGACTTACATTTGCTCAAACACTTTCATCCAAAGCTACTTACAGTTTAGGGACAGCATTGGGAATTACAATGCAACAAGAGGCCATAGTTGGGGTAGTTAGGAAAGATAAGGTAAGATAGGAAGATAGAAAGAAGGGGTTTTCTTAAGAGGACTGAGAGCAGCAATGTTTAGGAAAGGAGGTGCTCTTGGAAGAGGACTGTCTCCAAGAGATTGTTGTAAACAGACAGGGATATTCCCACTTGAATGGTGTTCAGAAGTTTGTCTCACCACCTAAGGTCCACAGAGGCAAACATTCTGACCTGTGATTGCCTTGTGCAAAAGAATGGCAGTGGCACATCACATTCTTGGGAGGGACATAGTGCTCGAGTGATAGTATAAACCTGGATGATGGGATTCAGGTAAGTGGGAGCAGACCCAGGAGTCAGTCTGTATGCTAACACAAGTGATTTGAATTTTAATTGGCCAGCAACTTGTAGCCAGTGGAGGTCTATCACCAGTGGCGTCACGTGCCTGTTTTGGTTGGTTGAAGATAAGGCATGCTGCTGCATTCTAAATCATCTGCATCTGGGAGAGTTTTTTGTGGTGCATAAGGGAAGGCATACCAAAAGAGAGTTGCAGTAACCGAGGCTGGTGATGACCATTGCCTGAACCAGGAGATGGGTTGGATACTCTGTCAGGTATGGCCTGATTTTTCTTATGTTATAGAGAGCAAAGCGACATGACTGGGAGACTGCTGCAATGTGCTCTGTGAAAGAGGCCTCGTCATCGATTACGACACCCAGGTTCCTTGTGGTTCTAACTGGGCAAAGGGAGGAAGAGGCGATTTGTGTGCCACCAGTCAATGGTTGCCAGTCTTTCACAGTGCAGAGTGCTGGGGAGGCAGCATGACAAAGAGAGACACGATGATCGAGAGGGCCAGCCCTGTGGTCATCATGGAGCTGGACTCATTGGTCACAATGGCAAAGAGGAGAGCTCTAAATAAACTGAACAGAGCGAATCAGCTGGAGGAGGAGGACTAGCTTCCATGCCGAAACAGCCACACCCGCATCGATAAACAAATGTACTACCTTTGCCAGTCCTGTGTTTTCATCCTCTCAGCCCAAGGTGTTGCACACTGTCTCTCTCTGTCTCTCTCTGCTCACCCCTCCCCTCTCTATGTGTCCCTGTTTGTCAACATCAGCATCTCCAGTTTTACTTCAGAATAGCCTTATCGGTTGTGTTAGAGCTCAGAGAGCTTAGAATGAGCACTGTCCATTTTGATTCTCACTTTCACTTTACAACAAGATGATATAGCTGGAACTGAATTTCCTAATGGGAAAGCTTCTATTTGTCTGATTATCTATTCATATGAAATGGAGCTAGAAACAACATACATTGGGAGTGATTTAGAGGTGAGTGGGCTGTACCTTGCTGGCCGTGAGGATCTGGAACAGGAGAGGCAGGCCATGTGTAATGAGCTCCTCAGTGTACTCCTCTTCCTCAATGCAGCTGAACTCTTTGAGAAGACCCTGGATCAGAGGTTGACGGTGCTGATGGAAGCCCGTTCGCAGAGACTGCAGCCATGTGTGCAAGGTCCATGGCATCCCTAATGTTGTAAACAGATATATTGGATTCAAGCATATTGGGAAAAAAACATAAAAAAAATATGCTGGTGCTGTTTGAGTCTGAGTTTACAGACACTGACCAAGGCTTCGTATGTCCAGGGTGATGTCCACATGGCCATGCTCAGAGCTATGGTACATGGCCTCTTTCAGTGCCTTCAGTCTCAGCCTCCCAGCTCGGCTCAGCTCATTCTGAGGTGGACCTTGCCATTCCAAACCCTCTGACAAAATCTCTCCCAGGGATAAGACGTCACACTTTTCTGTCTCTGCATGGGACAGCAGCTTACGAAAGACATTTCTGGAAAACACAAACACAGAGACCGTGACCCGTGACCACTGAATTCTGATCAGTTTATCCTAGTGAATACACGTGTGTGTGTGTGCCTGTATGTGCACCTGTGTCCATGAGCAGCTGCTAGACTATAGGAGTTCATCTCTCCCTGTGGAGCAGTGGAGATGCCGTTCCGGTAGATGCTACCAACCATGGGGTCAGCCCCGTGCTCCAGCAACAGACTCACCAGCTCTAAGTTACCTGCACACCCACCACAACAGGACAATAAGACTCTGCATCCCTCTGCGTCCCTCTGCGTCTGGGAGCTTTCTATCTATCTGCCTGTGGACAAGACCTGCAGCGGCAGCCAGCTGCAGCGGTGTCTGGGTGTAGTTCTCCATCCCATCCTGCAGGGAGCCCTCGCCATTGGCATTGGCGTCCAGCAGCAGCTTCATGCGGAGGAGCATCATAGACAGATAAAGAGAGAGAAGAAGAGCGGGGTGATGACATGAAGAGAGTGTCAGTTTAGTTTGTTACATGCAAATGTTTAGAGATCTCGGAGAATTCTCGCTGCTTATCATTCAAAGCTCCAGCCTCATATTTACTGTGCAGAGACTAGAATAGTTCTAAAAATATGACCTTCACCTGCTTAAAGTTTTAGCTTACAGACAAACAGCCGGATCACTCTTGGCGGTACCTAGAGAACTCGGAATGGGAATTCTGAACAGTTCTAGAGAAGACCTGCAGGTCTTGCAAAGTATGGATCACCCTGCAACATATATGGACGTAAACTGAAAAGAACTGAGGCGGATACCTTGAGTAGGAAGCGGGGTAAGAGAGGTGGTGTCAGACAGAGGCTGAAGAGACTTACCGGTACTCCAAAGTGCCCACCTCTCCCATCCATTCAGCTCTCTAATGTCCATTCATTACGGAATAAACTGGATGAAATACAGGCAAACATTACTTGCCAATGGGCATAAATAGAGGCGAGCCTGATTTGTCTCACAGAAGCCTGGTTGGATGACACAATTGCCAACACCGAGCTACTCCTGGATGGATTCGGAACACACCTCAGACTGGACCGAGACACTGTGAGTAGCCTGAGGAAGCATGGGGGTGGACTGTGTGTCCATATAAACTAGTAATGGAACAAGACTGCTGAGGTGAACACACATGCTGTACTCCTGATTTGGAGCTGCTTGCTGTATCATTTAATAAGATTCCTCCTTCTGGCAACGTCAGAATGTGCATCTCCTGACTTGCCTGTTCTCATCCTAGGTGATCAAATAAGATTCTGCCAACCTGCCAACAGTATGGCAAATGCACTAGTAGAGGCGACAAAACAATTATGGTGATGTTAAGAATGCAAACAGGGCACAAAACCTTCTCTTAGTACTGCTGACCACAATGTTATCCATCTTATCCCTGCCAATAGCACAAAATTGCAAAGAGAGGGAGTGATTAAGAAGTGTGTTAAAAATGGAGCACAGAAGCAACTCCACAGTTTCCTTGAATGTATAGACTAGGATGTGCTGATAGAGGAAAGCAGCCTTGAGGAGGCCACTGATGTGGTCATGATTGTTCCAACTAAGACTGTTAAAATATTCTCTGGATTACAGAAGACCTGAAAGCAACCCTAAATGAAAAGAAAATTGCCACCATCTCCGGAAATAAAATTGAGTTCAAACTCATCCAAAAAAAAAACGGAAGAAACAAGTATAGGCAGAGAAAAGAGAATATAAAGAGAGGATGGAGAAACTCTTCCAGGCGGGCAATGCAAGAGAGGCCTGGCAAGTTGTCAAAGCCTTAGGTGGCCTTCCCAATAACAACTCAGCTATGCCCATTACAGGGGTGCAAGATTGTGCTGATATGGCAGAGAGACTCAATCAGTTCTACTGCCTGTTTGACCAGACCGACCACAAACATGAGAGGGAGGGGCTCTTGAGGGAGCGACTGACCAGGACTCATGAAAAGGTGAACTGGCAGCTGCGGCAGGAGGCGGACATCCTTGGTCATGAAAAGCTGTAGGACGAGGTCAGTAAGCACACTGACCCACTCCAGTTAGCATACAAGTGGCAGAGGGGGTGTGGATGATGCCATACTGACACTGCTCCATGGAGCCTGCACACACCTGGAAATCCCCAAGTCACTTGTCTGGCTTGTGTTTGTGGACCTCTCCAGTGCATTTAATACTGTGCAACCCCACCTGATGGGGCAAAAGCTCCTCCAGATGAAGGTCAACCCCCACCTCATTCTCTGGGTTCTGTCATTCCTGGCAGAGTGAAAGTAAATGGCCACCTCAGCTCTGATAAGACAATCTCCACAGGCGCTCCACAGGGCTCTGTAATCTCACCAGTTTTATACTCCCTTCACACCAATGATTGTCAGAGCCCCAACCCAGACATCACACACATCAAGTACTCTGACTCTGAACTCCACCAATTCATATGCTCAGTTATAGTCTGAGCTGGCCTCCTTTGCAGACTGGTGTACACTCAATTCTCTAGACCTCAACACATCAAGTACCAAGGAGCTACAAACTGACCATCCCAGCTCTGACTGTCAACAACCAGCCTATAGAGAGGGTTGATACAAACAAATACATTGGGACAATAATTGACCACAAACTGAACTTTCATCATAACACAGACACCATCAACTCCAAATGCCAGCAACATATCTATTTCCTCAGAAAACTCTGCAGACTTCAGGTCCACTCATCAATTTTAGCAGCTTTCTACTTTCTTTCATTGAGTCCATAATCACCTTCAACATGACAGCCTGGTTTGGGGCACTGTCCAGTATTCACCAGAAAAAACTCAACAGAATAATAAAGCTCAGCAGTCAAGAACAGGAATCACTATGCAGCATATACAAAAGACGACCTATGAAAAAAGCAACATACATATCCAAAGACACCACTCACATTCTCTATAGTCAGTACTGCCCCCTGCCCTCAGGCCACAGACTCAGATCCCTCCCACTCAGAACAAACAGAGCCCTGGCTAGCTTTGTGCCTGCTTCCATCAGACTGTTGAACAATGGGACGCCTGTATGAACTATCATTCTTTGTATTCTTTTATTTATTTTTTCATCTATTTTTATTTATTTCCTAAGCCTATTTCCGGCACTATTAGCTCCATGTAAGGGTTGAAAGGATGCTGGGTTGCACTGATTGATTGAAGTATGTGTGTGTGTGTGTGTGTGTGTGTGGGTGTATGTATGTGTGCTGCTTCTTCACATATGAAGTTCCATATGAAGCTATTTGAATCGAACTGAATTTAATTGCATCTCACTCTGCAAATGTTGGTAAAGAGGCACATTAACACTGTCCAGTAAAACCTTTTGCTGCTTCTCTGGATGATATATATTTTTTATCATTTTTCTCTAAAACAGACAGTGAACTTGTCTGATCATACACATCCTCACTTTGGCTGGGTCCAGGGACCTTTGCAGTGTTTCTGAGCAAAATTACTACACGGGGAAATGAGGGGTGTATGTTCATACAACTGTAACTGTTCATACAACTGTAATAATTGCTTGTACCTCAGCAGGTGATATTCATGGTGATGATCTTCCAGGGCAGAGACTTTAGTGAGTGTTGTGTGTTATTGTTGTGTGTGAGTGGGATATTTTAACTTCAGTCTTTGGAGTAATGTCCTCAGAACTCAGAACATGCTAGGTTTTCCACTAAATGTTTCAGGAAGGAATGTGCAGATCATTAGAGGGCAAAGTCATTAGTTAAATGAGATTTGATTGGTCTGCTCCCTTTTTACACTTGCCAAATGGAGTCTGATCCATTTGCTCCACAATGAACAATGGTAATGGACCGGAGGCCATGTTATTCAGACCAGAGCACTGAATGGGCAAATGCCAACGTTATAGATAAATGGCTCTTTGTATATAGGAGCTTGGTGTCACTTCTCAGACACCATGATGATAAAAATGATGATGTTGACCCACTATGATCTACAGAAGTATATTATTGTTGGCCATCATTATAGACAAGAAGTGGTGATGGTTAAAGACCACTAGGTGAGGAGGTGATTACCTGCACCACAGGCACATGTCCATGTAAGACAGCAAAGGTGAGCGGTGTGGCCTGCCGGGTTTCAGGAAAAACTGAGGGGTGACCGTGCACTGAGTTTGGCACCTGGGGAGGGGACACAGTTGGGAGAGTATGGGTAGATTGGAGGGAAAGAGAGAAAGAGAAAGAGAGAGGTAAAAGGTGTTAAAACTTGCACACTGCCTACGCAGGAAAAAACAAGCAGCGGCTGGGGTAAAGGGTGGACAGGAAGCTCAATAAGAGGAACTAGAGTAATTAGCTAGGAAGCCCTGGGGCTTCAAAGGACACTGTCACTGTGTTTGCTTTCTAATGAACTCCATGGTTTGATCTGTCCCTCTAGTTGGCTTTAATGTGACCCAGCTCTGACCTCCTCTCTGAATCTTAGTTTATGCTTCCCCATAGTGACTGTGCCGTGGGTTTTAGTTTATACTACTTTATTATAGGTCCCCCTGTCACGCCACATAATCCTCAGCCACAATGCTAGAGGGAGTATAGAGTTTCTGGGGGGTCTGTGGTGCAGTTGTCTTGCTCATTAGTTGTGACTATGACTGATGCATTACAACTGCAGAGATGATAAAAGCATGATGATATGTGGCTCATATTTTCCGACTTTCTTGATGATGTGCTCCTTAATTTGGTCCATATTTACTTGTAAGAGAGAATTTAAAAATGGAGGTCTAGCAGAAGGGGAGTGTCCCAGAAATTATGAACCAATCACAGCACTTATGCAGGTCAGAAAATTTGAGAGGTGCCCATAAGCTACATGTTTGGGCCCGACATAGGAGCTTATAGGTATGGTGGGGATGTAATGTCTTGAGCATAAACAATGATTAAGACCCACTTCCCAAAAAGTTGACATATTTGTCATGGTGAGACAGGCACACAATGTGTAAAAATCAACCTTTTTAGATGGATACCTAATTTTTATGTTAAAAAAAATGCATAGTTTGTATATATATATATTTTAAATAATTCCACCATCTTGGGTTAAGAGATATTTCAAAGGTTACCATACCTTACACAGTTACTTTGATGAAGCTGTTGTTTTAGTGACGTGGCCTTACCATAAAATATATATATAAGAATGACTTTTTTCTGCTTGTGTTTAATATTCTTTTTGGGCAGTATTTTTGCCCAGTTTTTGGCCCCTGCTGGGCCAGTTCTGCAAAGAAAAATAAGAGAACAAATTTCTAGATGGAGCTGCATTGTTTAGATACATACTTTGTCTGGGTGCTGATAAAATGTCTTGAGAATGGGAAGATGAAGAAGAACAAGAAACATGCAGGAGAACACGACAGAGTCTAATGCCTCAAGGTGAGCTGGGGCACTGATGGAAACATAGGGGGCACATAATATGAACCAAATCTCCAGAATCTGCACATGTAAACCACCATCTTTGCTCTGTGGAGACCTTGTGTTTATGAATTCACTTTAAATCAAATAATCCCGATCCAATAATCCCGACGTTTACGCTCCAAAGGCCTGGGTATACTTCCACGACAAGTGATGGTGTACATAGATTGTGGTGCATGGCCAAAAATCTGAGACCCAGCAAAGACAGCATGTTGTGTTTATATATATATATATATATATATATAGATAGATAGATATATAAAAATCCCTGAATATATGGACCAAACTCTGTTCAGGAAATGAACCCCCGAATATATGGACCAAACTCCAGAATATGAGGACCAAACTTGAGTGACGTCATCACGCAATTTAATAGCCACCACTATTTCAAACAATGAAAACATTATAAACACCCTGACAGTGGTGCTGGTGTCACTTCAGTGACGGGATAGTGGGTCAGAGCCGGTCGTCAGAGGATTGGTGCTGTGACAGTCGTTGCCTTGCCAGAGAATATTTTCATTGTTTGAAGGGGCTACTAAATTGCGAGCCGACTCACTCACTTTTGCGGTCTAAAATCCGCAGTTAAGCAGACGATGGAGGCATGATGACGTCACTCAAGTTTGGTCCATATATTCAGGAGTTTGGTCCATATATTCGGGGATTAATCTCCTGAACTGAGTTCGGTCCATATATCCAAGAGTTCAGTCCATATATTCAAGAGTTTGGTCAATATATTTGGGGGTTAGGTCCATATATTCGGGAGTTTGGTCCATATGTATGTATGTCCATATGTGTGTGTGTTAATTTTTTTGATCTACATTAATCTTAGTGTAATCATGGAATTATTGGCGTTATCGTACTGTGTTTGTCAACATGTACGCCTATGGTCTGTTTGTGCCCCAACTCATAGTCAGAGTCGCACTGGGGTGGGTGGGGGTGCAGCTTGCGCAGCAGAGGCCTCCTTCCCATCGGCAGTGGGCGGGTGCCAGAGAAGGAGGCGACGGGTGGTCAGGGGTGCCTGAGAACAGCTGAGAGGCGGAGCTGGGGCTGCTGGAAGGAGGAGGAGGTGCTGGCAGTGGTGGAGGAAGAGTAGCAGGGCGGCTGGCTGCAGCTGCGGAACAGGCTGCAGATAGCCAGGCTGGGCTCAGAGCTCCAGCAATGCAGGAATATTAAGATGAACGTCATCAGAGTTTGTGTAGTAATAGACACAGCTCCCAACCCAACTTTGAGAATAAATTAATGCCGATTTTTTAATGTGAGACAAGAGTGACGGCCCAACACTAATATATATATATATATATATATATACATATATATGTATATATGGTCACCATGTTTTGTAACCATGTTCATCTTCTTCATCTACTCTGGGGGAAGACTTGTACTACCTCCCTGTGGTGGCATGGAACCTTACAGAGCTTGGCAGAGCCACCGCGGAAGTAAGCTCATGTCGGGCAACACAGCATGCACGACGCGTTACGTGCAAGTATACCAGGGCCTTAATTAATCAGATGTAAGTTACTGTCACCAAACACATAGGTGGTCCACATCCTCCATATTGGGAGCACAGTGCCTCATGATCTCTTGGGACTTACACATTCAACACTACTACTGTCACTGGCTCTACATCAATTTTAACTGAAAACACAACTTAAATTCAGTGGCAACATGTGTAATGTGTAATAATAGCAAGAAAAAGCTGAAGTACTGACCTCGCTGTTCATATCAGCTCCTGCATCCAGCAGCATCTGAACCATGGCCTCATCTCCACGTGCACAAGCATACATCAGCGGGGTCATTCCCTGCAAGAACACGGCATCATTTCAAGGTCAAAGGCAATTGTGTCAGTTTGTACAATGGACCCAAATGCAACACAGATACCAGTTCAATGGTTCACAGTGTTTATGAAACAGCTGCAGCAGCTCCTGCTCAAGATGGCCGTCACCTCCTGATGCCAGATGGAAGAGGAGTCGGGGCCCCGGGAGGGTGAGAATTTCAGGCTCAATGGAGTACTTATGAGGAGCTGCAGCTGCAGTGCAGTAAGACAAAGGACGGAAGGCAAGTTGGGCAGAGATGGACCGTGGTCAGAACCAGAAGGCAGCTCAGGTATTGAGATCAGGAGCAGGTTGAACTCAGAAGGTGGGTTAGGCTGCTATGACAGAGACACCAGAAGATCCAGGACAATGGGCAGGTGGGTTCACTGGGTTGGAGGTAGGAGGGGCTCCAAGACTGAAGACAGGCAGGTTTTCTGGGGCTTGAGACACAGGCTTTGATCAGGGGCAAAATGGGTGGCAACAGGAAGTCCAGGGAAGGTTGAGTGTACCCTCACAAATCTAGGCAATTTGAGGTGGATTATGGCATACATTGGATCAACCCATGTGGGGGCGAGCCTCTGATATTTGACTCTTAAGGATAAGTCCCAGGTGGAGAGCTTAACTGGTTGGCTGAAGTGCTACTTTAGAGCTGGGGAATGCTTGCAGTTGGCTACAGTGATGTAGCGGTCCCTGGACTGGAACAGGTTGAGCATGTGTTTATCCAAGTCGTGCGGCAGTGGCAGATGAGGGTCTGGACAGACCTGCAGCTTCCCTCTCTTGGGTAGTTTCTTGGCTGAACTGATACATTCCAGATTCTTGTGGTCTGTCCAGACCAAAAAACGTTCCATGGCCTCCTAGGGCCAGTACGTCCACTCCTCTAGGGCAAGTTTGATTTCCAGTAGCTCACAATTTACGATCTTGTAGTTTCCCTCTGCAGGAGACAAATGACAGGAGATATAAATTCAGGGGTTTAGCTTCTGGTCAGAGGTGGCCGTTGGGAGAGAATCGCTGAACTGCTGCTCAAGGTTGGGCATCTGCAGAATGGATGAGGAGGTAAACTCGTCCTTGAGAGACTAGAAGGCTGCTGCTGCTGCTGACAATATAAAAGGAGCCTCGGTAGAATGCCACGATGCTGTAGTTCCAGATGAAATGTAGATAAAAAAGCATGAGCAGGTATGGCTGTAGGGATGTTGAATGTGGTCTTCTCCTGTTCTCCATCCTTCATCTGGTGATGTGCATTGCGTAGGTCCAATCTGGAAAAAAACTAAGGATCCCTGTAGTCGCTTGAAGAGGAGGGGAGGATATCAGTTGTCTACTGGGAGTATATTTTAACCACAGCTTTCACAATCCATCCTTATTCTTAACCAAAAAAAACTGCCCCCAGCTGGAGATGAGGAGGGATGGATGATGGAGGCAAGAGAATCCTTAATATATTCTTCCATGGTTTATCTCTTGGGGGATACTGACTTGGGGCGGCAATGGTGTGGTCAAATGGTCAGTGCAGAAGCAGGGGGGTGGCCTTGGTCTTATTGAAGACCTGGAAGAAGTCTTGGTACTCTGGAGGAACTCCCATAAGATCCAGTGGAGAGAAGGAGGACTGCTGACACTGTGAGCTGTCAATGCTGTTGACAGGAGGACCTCAACTCCCTTATATGGCCAGTGACCCAGTCAACATGTGGATCGTGGAGGCAGATTACCCGACACTACCAGCAAGTGGGGCGAAGATAGAACATGTATCTATCTGCAAAGTTTTGTGGTTGCCAGGTAGCAGGACACGGAGGAGGTCTGGTGGGCCTAGTATGTGGCACCCATATGCAGCTTTAACTTTTAAAATTTCAACTGGAAAAATTGAAAAATAAAATAATGGCTGCCAAAGCAGGTTGTCAGGAAATGAATGTGTTTCTGCAATCTCATTCTGGATTTTAGTCAGTAATCCTTCTCAAATCTAGTGTTTCACTTTCACTTGTGCCCCCACCTTGCAATATAAAAGGCTCTGAACAGGAAGGATAAACACACTTTAATCTCTTTTGCAGAACTAAAGTTGTTTTCATTGTTTACTTGGCGACTTGGCTCTCTCACATGAAAGCTTGCACAGCTACCTACGTCAGACACTAGGCTGACGTATGTTACTGTAAAAGCAAAGTAATATGTGCAAGTTAAAATGTAAACCCTGTCAAATTGATTGAGATGTTTGGGTCTGCATGAGATCATGTCTGGGTCCAGACTCACCAGTTAGTGACCCTTGATGTATGAGTTATTTAATTATTATTTTATTATTAATGCAAAGCCACAATATACCTTTACTTTGGAAGTTTACACATCACCAAGCAACAAGTCATTGGTACCCCAACAACTGACAATGTGGAGACATGGCACTGTGAGTCCCCTGGGCTCTCAATTATTGAGACATGTGTAGGTCACATTATTCTAATGGCATGCACCCCCTAGCATCACTTTGGGAATCCCTAACCTATCCAGTCACACAGCGCTTGCAGCCCACAAATGCAAAGCCAAACTTTTTTGTGACCCTCTGGGTGGCGTAGGGCTCCAGGAGGGTGAGAGCTTCATGCTGCAACACAGAGGCAGAGGACAGAAGTCAAGTCAGGCAGCTGGAACAGAGATGGATGGTACAAGAAGGCAGGTCAGACAGCCACTGCTGGAGCAAGTGAAGGTCAAAGTCAGGAGGTGGGTTGGGTTGCCGAGACAAAGACACCAGAAGACCCTGGACAAAGGACAGACAGGTTTATGGGGATGGAAGCAAGAAGAGATCAAAGACGCAAGGCAGAAAGGTTTTCTGGAGCTTTCTGGATCAAAATGCATCAGAGGTGGGCACAGATGTGACGACAATCCAGCCATGAGTGAACGACTGAGGTTAAGTACCAGAACCAGGAGGGGAGCAGGTGATTAGTGGAGATGCGGAGATGTAGGTGGATGAAGCCACTTTTTTCAGGAAAACCTAGATGCATTGTCATATCAACGGTAGAAAAATGTTTATGGCAATGGTAATGGTAATTTGTACTACTAAAGAGATGCCATGGCACATATTTGACACAGTACTACTTATTTCAAGTTTACAAACGCATTAGCACAACACAAGGGCAGAGTTTTGGTCTAGCGGTCTTGTATCTTTAACAGTCATGAGAGCCACCTTGTACCTTGACTGTGAGTCATAAGCCTCCATTGAACCCATTGATTATCTCTGTTTTGGTATGAATGCTCCTACAAGCACATTATTCAGTGTGTTGAGTGTCCGTCTAACCTGCTCGCTCATGCTGTTTATACCATTGGTCCCCAGCAGACCGATTGCCTGCTTCACCAGGTCCGTGCGGCCACAGCTGAGCATGCGAAATCCGAGGTTTTGGAGGAACCTTGCCTCAGTAGAAACAGCATCCAGTTTTCTCAAGGCACAGAAGCAGTCATCTGTTCTGAGGTGCAACATACACAAAACAATTCACGGTGTAAGCAAGATCATTGTGATTGCTTGCAATGTTCTTAATGCAAGGACAGGGAAGATTCATAATGTTTTCTTAGTCATTTCACAGATCCGTAAATTGGTGTGTCAGTTAAAATGTTCTACTGGCGCTCCTTAGAGGAGAATGTTGGTTCCAGCTGTACCGGAGTTGACGGGGCTCACAGTCGACTCCAGGCAGCAGCAACCTCGCGGCCTGCCGCACGTCATCGCTATCCACAGAAAAACTGCGTCTGTGCTCTGTGTGCGCCACTGCCACACGCAACCACTCCATCAGAGGTGGCAGTTCCATCAGTGGCCTGTGGGTGGAGAGGCAGATGATCACACACTCTCAAAGTTAAACAACCCTTCCCTAGTGTTTGGGGATCTAATTCTCACTGAAGGGGTCAGCTATCTCAACTATGCAACGCAAGATCCTAAGTTTGAGTTCCACAAAGTGAAGTGTCCCTAAGGAAGGCACCTAACCCCAACATCCACATGGTTTGTTTTTCACTATACTTTAGAGGCAGATGAGCAAAGTTAAAATGCTTTGTGGCTAGAACAGAACAGAATATGCCTGTGTCTGTCCAACAATGGGCAAATCAATGGGCAATGGGCAAGTGTTGATGCTGTTAAGACTCACTGAAGAAACCATGTCACATACTACAACATAGCCCCGACACACACCAATAGTTCTCCTGACCTCAATGCATTTTGATGCTTGTCATTGTCTGCTTAGCAAGAGGAAAGGGTTTTTTCTGGGTATTGCAAAAAAAACAACAGATATCATACAGCTGATCTTGACAACAGTTGACAGTTTGATTAGAAAAAGAGTAATAACTTTGCTGATCAGATGAAACAGAAGAGAGAATAGCCCTCCACAAGCCATAACATTCTAGACATAATGATGACAATGTCCAAGCCACAAGCATATGTTGATTCAATGAAACATTTTCCTGGTTTCCTGTCTACTCGCCATTTCATTCTGCTTCACCGTTTCCATCAAATTTACATCACTGACAACGCACTTGCCTGCTACACATAAATGCATACTTTATCTTCAAAAACACAATGAGCTGTCAAAAATACATTATACAGTGGTTATTTTTTTCCTCATTAATGTACACACAGCACCCTATTGTGACAATTTTGCAAATGTATTAAATAAGACAAACTGAAATATCACATGGTCATAAGTATTCAGACCCTTTGCTGTGGCACTCATTTATTTAACTGACATGCTGTCCATTTCTTCTGATCCTCTATGAGATTGGTCAACAACTTCATGGGAGTGCAGTTGTGTTAAACTGATAAAACTTGATGTATAAGACCTCACAGTGCATGTTAGAACAGTTTCATTTAGATGGCACTTTTCATACATAAAAACAACACAAAGTACCTCACAGGGGCTAAAAGCAATAAATAAAGAAAGACCCAACATTCCCACCCCCACAAATACACATAGAGAGGCAGAGACATACACATATCTACACGCACTAGCTGTCATTGAAGACTGAGAACTGAGGAAAGGAGAAAGCTACATTTTGGGGCCATCCACACGAGGGCTCATGGCCCGCGACTACAGGGAGCCGTGACAAAGAGACAGCCCTGGCCCAGGCAGACAAAAGACTCCACAAAGGTGCAGTCTTCAAGCCACGTAAGGCCGTCCATAGGACAGACCCCCATCGGTAGACCAAAAGCAACTCCCAATGTGGTAGGTCCACATGAGAACACAATGGAGCAAAAAAACCGAGGGGCTAAGAAAGTAAAATAAATCACGAGGTATAAAATTAATAAAACAGATAAAATGCTCTTAGTTCATAAAAACTGGGGTAGAAATCGGATAAAGGTGCTCTACTAAAAGGCACAAAAACATGTAAATGTAGCATATAATTGAGATGATATAATAATAATAATAATTATTATTATGATAATAACAATTATAATTATTTTTGTTATTACCACTACTGTTGCAAGCAAAACAATAAATTTAATGGAATAAATACACATAATAACAATAGTAATAACAACAATAATTATCATAATCATAGCCATAATTCATAAATAGATATATAATATAATATAATAACAAGCATGATTAAAGGGATCAAAGTGATTAACAAAATAAATAATAATAATAATTAGTAAAAGCCTGTTTAAACAGTCTGTGCAGTCTCTGTTCGACAACATCAGAGACCATAAAAACTGAAAGTTGCTTCTCCGTTCGCTTTGGATCTTAGTTTTGGTACAGTTACAAGCCCAGCACCAGACGACCTCAGGGTCAGCGAGGGTTGATTTGGTAAAAGTAGCTTGGATAAATAAGAAGGCCCATTAAGACAATTAAGACAAAAGAAAAAACCTTAAAAACAATCCTGAAGAGTACAGGGAGCCAATGCAGTGTTCTTAAAACTGGTGTAATGTGCTGTGGCCCTCTAGTATTCATCGGCACTCGTGTGGCTGAATTCTGTAGTAGCCTAATTGAAGATTAGAGATATTCTTTTTGGGAAGACCAGAGAGGAGGGCAGGAGATAAAATGATAGGAGATAAAAGCATGCATCAGCACCTCTGTGCAGGCCTGAGAAACAGGCCGATTATGGCTATATTTTTAAAGTGGTAAAAACCTTTCTTTGTCATGTATTTAATAAACGGAATTAAACTAAGATGACAGTAAAAAACACCCAGACTTTTTACAGAATGTGATAAATCTTGTAATTTTGAACATTTCGAAAAATCTTGTAATCTTGGTTACAGTTTCTCTCTCGGGCCTTAAGGATCAAAGGACTAAAACCTCTGTTTTCTCTTGGTTGACCTGCAGGAAATTTGCTGCCATCCAGTTAAAAAAAGCATCAATTGGCCCTGTGTCTGGAGACACGGCGATATACAGTTGCACAAAGTCATCATAACGGTGAAAGCTGATGCCATACCTCCTAATGACGTCCCGAGGGGAAGCATGTCAAGACTGAAAAGTATTGGACCTATAGTTCACCAGTGGAAACCCTACATTTGATCTCTTGGGCTCCAGAGGAACATGTATTCATACTTCCAAAGAAATGTCAATCTGAGTGGTAGGAGATGGACCAGCTAAATACAGTGCCAGAGAGAGACTTACCAGGTGCCTCAATCTATACAAAATGTGATGGTCTATTTTACCAAATGTGCCGTAAGATCCAGTAGTACCAAGACTGTGAATTTGTGTTTATCCAAGATGCCCCTGATGTGGTGGTGGTAAATGGACTTCATCACTGCTATTTTAAATGAGGTGGGAAAGTCACTTGTCTGAAGAGAGCAATTCACAATGTTTAGGAACGTTGAGAAAGACTCAAACTGATGTCTACTTCGGAAGTGGTTCCAAAGTAACAAAGGAATTTCTACGGCACTTCAGGTTTCTAAGAGCCTCCGTAAGCGTGAAATGGAAGAAAGACAACCAGAACTCTTCCTTGACCTGGCTGTCTGGCCTCACTGAGCAGTTTTGGGAGAAGAACCTCGAGAGGTAAAGGTGAACCCAAAGATTACTCTGTAAGTCCAGTGGAGAGATTGGAGAAAGTTATCTATGGCTCAATGGAGGCCTCTCCTCTGACACATAAAAGCCTACACAGAGTTTGCCAAAAACCACATAAAGGACAATGGGTCTCATTCACCAATATCTTCTTAAGAATCTTCTTAGATTTCTTAGAGTTGTTCTTAGGAAGTTCTTTGAGAAAACCCTACGTCAGATTCATCAACGCGTCCGCAGCTGTGTTCCTACATTGATGAATGCCATCTCCTCTTAAACTGAGAGTGCATGCCAGTTGAGCCCAATTAACATAGATTAGCATAGGTAACCGCCTCATCAATGCCCATAAAAGGGCCTGTAAAAGAAACTGCAAGGCTGTGTGGACAGGAGCAAATAAACAGCAACAAGGAATCAGCAACAAAATGGAGCAAACAGCAACAAAATGCTGAAAGCAAAGCAGAAATCAGAATAAGAAGAAATTCATGAACCACAATCTTCATATAATCTTTGTAAATGGGACTTAGGAACAAATTTGTTTGTTAGAACGGTACATGAATGAGGCCCAATGACCCTAAGCACACATCTAAAATAACATGAGTGGCTCAGGAACACTTCTCTGACTGTTCTTGAATGGCCCAGCCATGATGAGGAGGGTTTTCAGGACAACGTGGTCCCGACGGCCCCATCGGCCTGAGATCTCAATCATCACCAGAGTGGTTCGCAGCTCAGCGTGAAACGGTAGGGATGAGGATAAGCATCTATGAAGAACAAGAAGGAGCGAACTAGGACAGATTTCCGCAGAGACACTTGTAAGTTTCTCAAGGCCATCGTTGATAAATTTAGAAGCCTAAAGGTAAGCATAAGGTAACTGAGAGGGATCTCAGGTGGATCTCTTTGGAGGAATTTATTAACAAACACACACAAAAAGAAACACAGGGATAACCAGGCCTAAAGCCTGCTGGGCTAACATGCTAATGTGGAGTCAATGCACAGAAAAACAGGTCAGAAGCCGGGGCAGTTACGCAACGTGGTCTAAGATCGAAGGCGAGGAGAGTCAACAGAGTCAGGAAACAAAGCATAGGTCAGATTAACAGAAGATACAATCTGGAGAATCCAGGGGCAAACGCTGGTCAAATGCAGAGGGCAGAAGACACGATCAGTGGTCAGAAAATGAGCTGGGTCAAAATCCAAACAGGTAAGGCAGAGAAAGAACACTGGAAAGTCTGGAACAAGGCTCGAAGACAATCTGGCAATGAAGCCCAAAGCAAAGGTGGGACTAAATTCCTGGCCGATTGAGCTGGGCCCACCAAGAATACATACAGGTTTTATAAGACAAGTGGCTTCTCTGTATATTTGGAACATGCCAACACCATCTGGCACCAGCTAGAAACAGCCAAGAAGGAGAAGAACGTTTCGTTTATCTCACCAATGCATTGGGGTTGGTGCCGCACTGTTGATGACCTTTAACTAATGTACCCAAGGATGTAACAGCATTGGTCAAGGCCTACTTCGAAGATCTCCAGATTTGTGGGAAACCACTGCCTGGCAACATCTCAAGATCAGCAAAATGGCAGGCTGTACCATTTCCCCCTTGCTAATACTATTGCGATGGAGATCATCATAAGAGCATCAAAATGGGTGGCTGGAGGGCAGCAAATGAAGAATAGTCTCTGTCTTCGTCCAATCAAAGCGTACATGGATGACATGACCACCATAACAACAACCGAGTAAACTCCAGGAAAACATCGGGTGGGAAATGTAGGGTGGGCACAAAGTGGTGTCAGCACTAGTCACTACCTGGAGCTTGCATCAACAGAGCCTGGGTGAGTTGAACATGGTAGTAATGAAGGTTGTATTGGCCTGGAGCTTGCATCAACTAAGCCTGGGTGAGTTGAATGTGGCAGCGCTGGGGGTAGGAGCGACACTGGTCACTACCTGGTGTTCACATAAATGGAGCCTGGGGGATTTAAATATGGCAGTGCTTGATCTGTTTAAATCCACCCATCCAAGGCTGTGGATGTCATTGCCAACCAAAGCAAGTGATAACCTAGTAGAGATTGTAAAACCTAGTCCTTTAAAGTTAACTCAGAAGGAAACCGATGCAGTGCCTACACCAGATGGGTAATAAGTCCCAAGTGATGGAGTTCCAGTATCTTGGGGTCTTGTTCATGAGTGAGGGGACAATAGGGTGTGAGAGTGCAAGAAACCAAAATTCAGAAACCAAAATTCCCAATCTACTGGTCAATCTTCATTCCTGGGGAATCCCCCAGTGAGAGTTAGCTGATGTTACAAAGAAAAGGGAAGCCTCTCTGCTGAAGCTGCCACACCGCAGGTCCCAACTTCAGATAAGCGGTTGACAAAGGGTCAATCTTTCTGTAACACACTATGAAAGCTTGTGACGACTGATGTAATGCGTGACCATCTCTTTGCCTTCATTGTAAAAAATGTTTTCGATACCATGTTGTTATGAAACAGCTCGTTAATCTATTTGAGCTGTCACATAACTATGCCAAGTATATGTCATATTATCCAGTGGGGTTCATTGCTCATTCCATTCTGATCTATCAAGGCTTGCACTGTCGTTAACTCACACTTGAAGAGCACAACGTGAAGTCGTGTTGTGACTGGTTACATTAAAGCCACTCAGCCAATGAACATCCAACAGCTATTAACAGCCGAGATCAGAGATACTCACAACGATTTCATGGTCTTGCTGATTCTTTGTTAAACAATCAACAATACACAAGCAAGTGAATGATTAGACTTTAGATTAGACTTTAGACTTTTCCTATGTATATTAATTGAGCAAATATTCTGAAAATAAATATATTTCTTGCTACAAATATAATCACAATGCAGAAACTTTTTTTTACACAGAAACTACCTCATACTCATACCTGAACAATGAGAGAAATGTCCACCATGTTTTTAGTTCTCACAGCCCCTAACTTGAGACACAGTCACTTGGACACAGAATAATAACAAGAGAGAGAAGAGAAGAAACATACCAGGCATGTTTTAAGAGACCAAAATGTGCACTCCCTTCATTTTTGTATATACCAACATATGAGCCCAATTAGCATATATGTTGGTCTAACATATTAGACCAACATATTAGCCACAGCACAATTTTCTATGAGACTCTGTTGGCCTCAGTCTACTTAAGCCTACTGAAACCTATCATGGATAATACACTATATGTCTCACTGCCAATGCACTTGTTCATGCAAGGATATCCAGCCAAGTTTTGTGTACCAGCCTGCTACTCATCCTCTGTCATCATCTGCCATGTCTGCCTTCACCTGCCTCATCTGGTTTTAATAAATTCATTGCTCCTGCCCATCTGCCTCTTCCTCTGTCTTTGCCCACTTACCTGTAGTTAACAAAATATCTCCAGTCACATATGGGAATATATTGGATAACTTCAAATAACCTCTTGGGTTTGATTGATTTCTCTACAGGTTTGCTCCTGACCTCTCCCTTTGCAGGGAAATCTTGGAGGGCGCAACACTGGAGTTCTCCCATTCCATCTGAGGACAGTGCATGAAGTAAAACAGTGTGTGGATTGCCTCTGGTTCCCAAGGAATCACATTCCAATTCGAGTGGATGGGAGTCCCTTTGTTATGGTTCTTCACATATAGCGGCTGAAGATAGAGCATGGCCCGGCACACCAGGTCACCTACACACACACAAACACACACACACACACACACACACACACACACAGTTCATGTCGTGTGGAATTTCCACACACACCATAGACAGGCCTAGAGCAGGTCAAGAAAATGAATTCGAGACTGTCCATGTTACACAAACAATGTCACATATTTTCTTTATTTTAACTGATAATTAGATCATGTTCCTCCTACTGCAAACTGCTGTCTGCCCCTGACAAGACTCTTGTTCCTGTTGTTGTAGCTGTAAACTAAGCTGTAAACTAAACTGCCATCGAGTCTGTGTCACCTTTGGGGTCCGTATTGATAAACCTGATAATATACATTGCTTGGTACATAGTACACTTAAAATATTGAAAATGGATTTGTTTCACAAATTTCAATGCCAATTTTCTATGCACAAGAAAAACAGAATACCCCTTCTTCATCACATTATTAAACTGTCTTCTTCCTATAAAAACAGACTTACTACAAAAACACTTATCTTGTTATAGAGTAGATGGCTTCCTTTACTCTTCTTGTTGTTTTCCCTATCTAATATGTATATATTATTGTCATCAAAGGACTGGCCATTGTCTTACATATGAATGTCTCATGATATTATGATAGAACTGATTTTTTTTTTCATATTTCCATGTATACATAACTTTACACACGCATACGACTCACTGAGTTCTGAGACACTGCCCACTCTTGTAGCCAGCAAACACTCTTCGATGGAGCGCATCTCCGACTGACTGTAAGTGCTGCCCTCGCCACTCTGTGCAGCTTGGTGCTGCTGCTCACTGCGAAGGATGAGACCCTCAGGTAGACTGCACACACCTGGGAGAGGGAGAGGGGGAGCATGACATTAACACCTTGGTAAAACACAAGACAATAGTGTGAATAAACTGGCCGATTCAGTCAATGTACGATGTACAATTCATTTCACCACTACTTTAGATTGGTCCACTCCTATCTTTCAGACCGATATCGGTAGTCAATCATGGGGTACCACAAGGATCTGTACTTGGTCCAGTTCAGTTCATTTTACATATGTTCCCCAGAAGCGATATCATCAGGAATCACTCAATGGATGAATAGATCAATAGACTGCTATAACACTCATTATACACATTATATGTATCAATCATTAAACTGCTACTTCAACAAACACATCTGGAGGACTGCTATCAAGGAAATTCTTAAATTACTCAACTCAAGGCTGAAAATCACACCAGGTAAGTTTAGTCTTGGCCAAGAGGAGCAACGTAACAGTGCATAAAGAGCATGTCTAGCACCCTGAAACAATTTGTCACAGTGCTTAAAGTCTCTGCTTGACACAGCCTTTTATCCTTAACAAGGTGGCTGCTCCTTCTGGAAGTGTCTTCAGTGGGCCTTTATGCTCACTGATCAATGATTCTCATCTCCAGATGTCTGCTTCCACCTTCTCATGCTTGCTTGCTTCTTCCTCAGTAGTATCACATACAGATCCAATGGGCAGACTTCAGATCTCCACTGTTCTACATGACCTCTTGGACTAAGAAGACATCCTAATATAAAAGTACTTCCAGGTTGGACTACTGCAACTTTTTACTAGCTGGGTGCCCTAATAGCTCTCTGAGAACTCTGCAGCTTATCCAGAACATAGCAGTGTGTATTGGCACCTTCTTATATTTCAGACATGATAAATTACCCCACTATGATACTTGGATACTCTAGTATACTCTGAATGCAGGACTACTTGTGGTGGTTCCAAGAATCTCAAAATTTAGATTAGGGGCCAGAGACTTCGGCTACCAAGGCCCTCTCCTGTTGAACCATCTACCAGTCCCAGCCTGGGAGGCAGACACAGTCTCTACATTCATACATTCTTTGAAAAAACATTTATAGTTAGACCTTAGGCCCTAGATATGCTGTCATAGGTAGAGACTGCTCGGATTCCCCCAGTACAGTTAGTCCTGTCTCCTCCTTTCTCTTTGTGGGTGTGGCTTGGGCAGTCTCTTGGGCAATGTGCTGAATGCTCACAAGATGGATTGGGACATGGTTATTCTGGCTCTTTGTGTCCTGACATAAAGCACTATTTACCCTCCAGGAGGAACGGATGGAGCTCTTACATGTCAGCCACTGCGGCTGCTCACTGTCTCTCTGTGCTGGCACTCTGGTGTTTCTCATTCCAATCCTCCTGATTGTCACTGCATCATAAATCCCCTTAGAAAACTAATGTTATCAGATGATGAACAGTATAACTGCACAAAATATTGCTTACTGGCCATAATCATTTGGATCTAACAGCTATGGTTTTTGGATGCATTATAACTAGAGGAGCACCTGCTTCTCTTTAAGTGCAAACGTCTGTTTGCCATATGGCTTTTCTTCAGTGGGTGGGGAGGGATGAGGCTGTGATGCTTTGGGCATGATACTGCCACTGGAGGAGAAGTAATGAGGAAAAGAGTTGCCATTCCCATGTTTTTCAATCCAACTCACATCCTGTCATAGACAGCAGGGCAGAAGACCCAGTGCATGCTCAAACACACGCTTATGATTTAGAAAGAGTCCATACACAATAATGTTGCTAAATAATTGTGGTTGTATTGTATATGACTCACACTAGTATTGCTGCTCTCTAGGCTCTGGGTCTGCTGTGCCAGGCCAGATGGCTGCCGTATGTACAGTGGGAAAGAGATCACAGACGGAGCTCAATGGAAAGTGGGAAAAATAAGTGTTGCACATGAAGATATTTTTCTTAACTGCTGTCATTCATTCCTAATAATCTTTACCATACAAGATATAGTATAAATAGGGAGTGATTTTTGAAGTGTACTGTACTGAGATCACAGTATTTTCTTTCTGAGGTTACATGGACCATGAGCAGAAGAGCCCTAGTGGAAAATACATTTGCACACACAGTAAGAGAGAACATGCGATCACTTTATCAACCAAAACAAATAGCACAAAACACATAAAGGCTAATATACAGACAGTAGCAGGTCCTTTCCAACATTTCAATAACAATACATTTTTCCTACAACAAGCAGAGGCCATGCACAAATAACACACTTGTCATGGGTGACATCAACAAATGGGACAACTATGCAATCCTCGTCACCCATATTCTTGCAGGCTACGTTAATCCCATTTATTCAAGTTAGATTGTATTGCTATGATTGAACTGTTTTGTCTCTCTTCTGTGTTTCTACCCTGTCTCTGTAATATCCATTCATGCAATTCTTCCCACAAGACATTTTCGACACAATACTGGTAATATCCACAGCAGAGAAGAATCTGGGTCAGTGAAGCGCTCACCCTGCATCACCTTTCAATGAGTTTTTCAGAGATCCTTAAAAAGCAGTGAAAATTTGCAGTATACCATCTAGGGACAAACATGATACGGAAATATTGAGGAAACGAAAAGAAGGGGACCCGCTGAAAGTGGACGTAAGGGCAGTGGACGTAAGGACATGACTAAAATCATAAAATGAGGAGTCATTTTTGCTCTGGCTCAAGAGGTGTTATGCACAGCTTAACCACTAGGAACATAAAACGCTACAACAATTTCAAACCAAGTGCAAAAAGGATTCTGTGAGACAGCGTGTGTGACATGAACGTTGTTCCACATTTAGATGAAAGGGTCAGAACCTGGCATAAACAAAATGAAAGCATGGATCTGTCATGCCTTGCATCAACAGTTCAGGCTGATGCTGATGATGTAAACGCCACAGTCTCTTTGAGGACTGATGTTGACCATGTTCCTCCCTGTATGACTACAGTGTACTAGGGATGTGACCAAGTCAGTGCTTTAATAGAATTGCTGTCCGTATGGTGAAGCCCTGTGGTAAAAAAAAAAAAGAAATGAGAAGAAAAAATGGAATTGACTTATTTACGTTTGCCCTCTGGATGAATACAATCTTTCTAAACAAAATAATATAAACTACTCGTCTTCAGTTTTTTTCTGTTTTTTTTCATCAAGTTTTCCATTTTTTATCAATTTTACCAGTTATTTATTGCAAACAAAGTTGTGCAAGTCCAAAGAATAGTGTGAAATTGTTCCTTTAAAAAACCTTTAAAAACCTTTAAAAAAAAGTTTGGTTACCAAAAACAAAAAAATAGGCCTTTTTCAGGGACCATGAAGTGGGTTAATAATTTCAAGCTGTTCTGCACCAATGAAGGTTGAATCAGCCTTGAAAGCTGGTGCTAGTGTTCCAGCTTTTCTTGACAACTTACAACCTCCTCTGTTTAAATAAAAGCAGTGTTAGAACACACTGTGGTATCAGACCCTCATGAGCATCAGGTATCAGTATTGCAGTAAAATAGTGCATAAAGTAGTGTGTTGCCATAAAAAATGGTGAGAAAACGGCAATTAACAATGGTAGAGAGACAAATCATCATAACACTCAAAATGTAGGTCTTTCCTACAGGGAAACTGCAAAGAAAGTCAAGGTGACAGTGAGTACAGTTTTCTTCACCATCAAAAGACAAAAACTGGGGGAAACTGGGAGAAACTCTGACAGGAAGAGGTCTGGCAGACCCACAGCCACAAGTGAATCAGAGGACAAGTTTCTGAGATTTAACAGCTTGCGTGATAGGCGGGTCACAGGACAACAGCTTCAAGCACAGCTTAACAGTGGTTATGACCACTGTTAAGCTGTGCTTGACAGCTTAACAGTGCAAGTATCAGTTTCATCTTTGAAGAGAAGACTTCAAGCTGCAGGTTTGACAGGACGAGTTGCAGCAGGAAAGCCATTGGTGAGATGTCAGAATAAGAAGAGGAGACGCTCTCCTGGGCCATTAAACACCACCATTGGACTAATGGAGACTGAAACTGAGACTAAAACTTTTGACCGGTAGTGCATATCTCTGGGCTGATGTATGCTGGAGACTTGGTAGACTCACCTTCTGCTGCTCCGTGACTACAGATGTTAGCGTTAGCATCCTGTTTCTGCATGAAAAATACAGTGCACCATTGCTGGCTGGACTGTTGGCTTGGTGTGTCCCGGCCTTAACACCAAAGCGCAATGTCAACACCATTAACACCAAAAAGGCAAACAGCAAGTCCAATTGATCTAAACCTGCATGTTTTTTTAACTGTGGAAGGAAACTGCAGTATCCAGAGGTAAATCAAGGAGTACGCTGACAGCACTAACCAGAGATGATAAAAAGACAGATGTATGAAAAGAAAAAGGACTGTGAGTTGTGATATGTCATGTCGAGGAAAAGAATGTATTGAGTGACAGTGACTGGTGACAGTCACCAACTGGCAATCACCTCTTCCTATCAAATATAAGATGAAGGCAGCAGCAGAGAAGCTCAACAGTCTTCATCAAGGCTTTGAATATGGCTTTGCACTGCCTGGAATAAACCTACAGACTTCAAGAACCTTAATTGGGAGTGGTTTTAACCCTCACAAGTACTGGAGGACATTGTTAATCAGGGCTTGGAAAATGGTGGGAGCATTGGTGAGTGCAAAAGACATGAACAAATATTCATAATGTCTAGTGGGGGTATTGAATGTCATCTTCCACTCATCCCCTGTTATGCAGACAATGTAGTAGATTTTCAGCTTTGTGAATGTGGTTGCTTCTCGAAGTGGCTCAAAGGCAGAGGAGAGGAGTGGTAGAGGATATTGGTTCTTAATCAAGGGCCTTAAAGTTCCAACCTTCCTCTTAATGTAGAAAAATCCTGCCCCCACAGGTGTCGATTATGGATGGATAACCCCTGAGGCAAAGGAGTCATCAATGTTCATTACCTTTCTATCTGGTCCTGGTAGCGAGTAAAGATGTCCCTTGGGGCATTAGGAGCCTGGGTGAAGATCAATGGCACAATTGTACGCTCGATGCGGTGGACAGGAAGTAGCCTGGGCTTTACTCAATTGTTGGTGAAAGTCACAGTACTCTACAGGTACTCCTGAGAGGTAATGAGCAAACTCAAGATGGATGAGCTTGAGTTTGGAATAAGCTGTAGACACTTTGGATGACGAGTGGGACGCCACTCCCGGATGGCCCCTGTTACCCAGTCAATGCGGAGGTTGTGTAGCCAGCGCCAGGGGTACCCCAACATTGATGGGGTGAGTCTAGACATGGTTACCCAACAGCTGAAGCTGCAGTGGGCTGTCTATTGAGTGACCGTTCCCAGTGTCTGTCCAGGACTCGAGCAGACACCATGGCTGCTGAAGCACCTTGAGTCAATAAAAATAGCCAGGGTTTGCGGCCCATCTAGTACATCAACTGGCCCTGCAACAGGGGTTGTGGATACTTGGGACGGCTCTGTCAGTTAATTCATTACATAATCTGTCAGGCTATTAAGACCTCAGATAAATCAGAGTGGTTCCACTCTGCTCTTACTGGCCCTGGCGCAGAGGTCTATGGGGTAGCAACCGATTGTTTGCCCTGACGACTCAGGACCACATCTATCAAACCCAAAAGCATTGCGCATCTCGGAGGAAAAAGTGGAAAAAGATGTGGGGGGGGTGGCTGTCCCAATCCAAGCTCTGCCAGTCAGATGATTGGTGGTGAAAGCCACTTTTGCTATCTCTGTGGCGAAGATGTGGGGCTGGGGAGCAAGCAGCAGCTGATCATGGTCAAAGACAGAAGGCGGGTCACAGAGTACCGGGACAGGACATTGCAGGGGGAAGGTCAGGAACAGAACAGGTCATCAAGCTGAAGAGCAACCCAAAAACAAACGCTGGATAGTCTGACATGAAGTTCGGACAATCTGGCACCGAGCGTGTGTCTGTGAGCAGTATATATCCTGGGATGTGACTGATGGAGGAAAGCGAAAAGTGACTGTTCCAGGTGAGATAAGTGAGAGCAGTTGAGCAGATGAGGACAATGGTCGGGGCCAGGCTATTTTAGACAAAATGAAAGATAAAGCTGTAGGACATTTAGAAAATGTAGAGGCTTGCTCGAGATCGGGAACAAGGAGTGCAAGAGAGTCATGCAAATGTAGGCAATCTGGCAAAGACTCGCAGGTTCATGTGAGTTTAAATACTCTGCTGATGGCAGCAGTAAGTCGTTGATTGGCTGGAGAGGAAACAACCTGAGAGGCGAAACACAGGTTGGGTGGAGTTGACCCAAAAAGTCTACCACAGATTATGACATTCTCATTGCTTAACATTCTAGGGATGGCGCGACAAATGATATCTGCGCTAAACCTGGCCTCATCAATTTCATCTATTTCAGCTGAAAGAAGTCTGAAAATCAATGCTGTCTGAAATGTTGAAACTTTGTATTGGATTTTGTCATTACTGGTGTTCAGTGTCACTCAACACCCCACAGCTTCATAAGATGATGCAGCAGCCAAAACAGCCCCTGTGATATGTGATATGCTTTCCGTTTCCACTCCCCTACCCCTGCTAAGAAAGCTGAACTAAAAATCATTTACATTTTGTGAGGTGTCAAAAACCTTCATTCATAAACTAATTTACTTTTTCCCCACATTTTCCCACACCCTGGATAGATCGCCAGGCCATCACAGGGCACAGAAACACACCATTCGCTCTCACAATCACAGTTAACGGTTCAGACAATACAGGATGTTTGCAATATACTCACACACATAGTCCAGAGGTCAGTTGTCTCATGGGAGGTAATGGGATAGCCTTCCTCAGGGCAGGAGCTGAAACAGAGTCAGCACCTTCTGGAATGTTTCTGTGCTGATCAGTGTTTCATTGCCTTGAAATAAGCCTATAAGCTCCAATGCAAAAAAAAAAATCCCAACTCTTTGTTATGGAGCTATAATTCTGGAGAGTGCAATAAAAATAGGATCCTTTATCACCTCTTTTATGAAAGCTTTTATAAGCAAAGCTTTGGTTCAAAAGTTCTCCTTCCTCCCCTCATTTCTATGCATGGAAATAATGTGAAACTGGGACCCTTCCGCCTCAGATACTAATACAATCAAAATTTGATTCATCTGAGTCATCTGAAATCAGAAACTTGCAAGTCACATTACATTCACTTGGAAGCTAACTGTATAAATCTCTCTATCATCATCCAACAGAATTCAGTTTCCCTGGTAATCCTAAAACTGATTTCACGGTGCATACATGAGAAACTGTCTGTTTACGCAAGAATATTGGCAACTATGCCATGCACTACACTATTATTTCCAAGAACTGCAGTCATACTTGTGTATTATTACATTATTGGCCGTTATTGCATTTTCATTAAGAGGATTTTAATACCAGGACGATAACGTAATAAACAGGCAATAATGCTGCAACATTATTGACAAAAATATTCTGTTATTGGCTCAAACATTTTAATACATTATAGGAAAGTAATTTCTGTTTTATTACATTTAATGTAATTAAAAGTAATAAAGTTGTCATAATAATAACTTGTTATTATAACCACAAGTTGTTATAATAACAACTTGCTATAATAACAACTTGTTATTATAACCACAAGTTGTTATAATAAAACATAGATATTGCTTCTTTTGGCCAGCATGTCACACACTGTTCTCCTGTGGACTTGCCTGTATTGAACCTTGTCGATCTGTGCCCACTCTCTCTCTCTTTGTCTCTACTCCAAATTCAATATTTTGGTTAATTCCATCCTAGCTTCATTTGGTTCAGTGATATTGATAATTGTTGCTAATTGCGGCGATAGCGCTAATGCATTATGTGCAGTGGGGGAGAAAATTCAGGCATCCCAAAAAGCACTCCAGAGGGAAATAAATTAGTGCCGCCAAGGGTAGTACATGTGTCCCGGGGTGACGGAGAGTAAACCCCAGCCTACTGCAGCCTTCGTGTCAAAGCATTCTTGGGCAAGATGCTGACCACCAAACTGCCCCAAAGCTCTGGTAAAAGGCTGTCAGTGAAAGCATGTATGGCAACCATACATCATTATTGCCAGGGATGCGCATAACTGGTACGCAGGTACGCATGCGTGACAAAAATCAGCAGTGCCTGATGCCACCTGTGTTATGGCTTCCCTTCGCGTACTGGCCAAGCTCCAGCCCTCCGGAACGTCACCCAGTGGTTTGTGATGGACCATTTATGAAGCCTCGAGTTTGACTCTCAAGGGGCTGGAGCCAACAGAAACCATAGGGCGGGGGTGGAGTGACAGATATAACTTTTCACCTACAGACCCACAGATCCATACGATCCATACTGTCTTTAGAGAATAACACGGCCATATGAACGAGATAAACAGTCTACTCGTCCGATTGATGTGACTCGAGCTCTCTCCTCTGTGAGGCTCCCCTGTCAACCAAATGGATGCGCCCATATTCATTCATTTCTTTAAGCTCTAATATCTAATTAATCATGGGAGAATGGGAGATAAAAAAAAAAAACTCCCATTCAAATTTTGATTCAACTGATTTTACAGAGTGGGTGTCAATAAAATTTAAACAGAAGCACAAAATGTAGTTTGATTTTAACTAGCGGTTAAAGTGAAATTTTAACACTCACAACAACTGTTCAACCAATAAGACAATATTTAACAAAACACTTTCCTCCAGAGGATACTGAATGTAAACACGTTCAAGTGGACAGGTACAGTGACAGAAAGAGGCCAGGGTCCATGATGGTATTTCATCAATATGGTCAGCATTATCTTCATCAGTGCCTGCCTGTACCTCTTTCTCTTTCCAGTTCTATCTCAGTTTTATTCCCATTACGCTGTATACTGCATGACAGCACATAGGAACCCTAGGGCCTTTCATTACATAAACCTCATTCAAGAGGACCCTACAACAGCACTTATACATAAATGAAGAACAGGGGATGGCCATGTTTGAGAGTGGTTTGTGATGTATTGCCGCTTAAGTGGAAATGAAGACTGAATATTAAACCATCAAATCACCTAAAAGTCTCCCTGCTGGGAAAACTAATGTAAAACACATTTTATATGTTGATAGTGCAGAAATGTTGATAGTAAAAGAAAGTGAGCGAGCGAGTGGGTGAGTGACTGGGTGAATGCACGGGAGAAAAGAGAGAAAAACACCTCTGCGGGGCATAGTTACTATCATCCTTTTTTAAAGAGAGCTCCCAACGTGAGGCATTAAGCCAGGGCCCCTCATCACGTTGTGTTTTAAGAGAGAAAAGGCAACGCACTGTCCGATAAAAGGGTTACCAGATAATACATCTGACAAATTGTTGCGCACGCCAGAAAACTAAAGTCAGCAGCCTCACAGTCAGCACAATTTATGCTGGAAAATACGACAACATTAGAACGTTAGAAACTCTCTCCATGAAGCACCAGAGAGAGCGTGTTTGTATCTCCCCGACTCACTTCCATCGCTAGGGTATAGTTTGGACTTGGTGCCATGTATTACCCTCTCACGGTGACAGCTAAGTAGCCTGTCGCGCCTGGCCAACTGAGAACCGAAGACGTGGAAGTGGAAGAGGACCCTGTTGCGTGAGCAGCATTCACGACTTACCGCTGGCGTTCTTGCCACAGGTGAGATGCGTCCAGGGCAGCAGGCAGCCCCAGATCTCCGGGTCCCCGCTGAGGGCCTGCTCCAGGCTCTCCACGGTCACTCCGGGGCTCCCACCGTCCCCGCGCTGCGCCCGCCGGAAGATCTGGCGCAGCAGGCTCTCCATGCACGCCGCCAGGTAGATGGCTGCGTGTTCGTGGATGCGCGCCGCCAGCCTGCCGTCCACCATCCAGCAGAAGAACTTCCCCACGCTGAACGCCAGCCCGCAGCGCTCCGACTTGGCCCTGCTGAAGCGCTGCTCCTCCGGACTCGCGTTGTACAGGGAGAGGGCGGCCAGGGCCGCCCTCAGGCAGCCGGCGGACACGCTCCAGGACAGGGTCATCCTCACCGAGCTCTGCACCTCGTAGCGGCTGCAGCTCTGGTAGCGCCGGCTCAGCCGCTGCGCCTCCCGGGCTGTCCGCAGCAGGGCCCGGCTCAGCAGCAGCGACAGCCGCAGCAGGACGTCCTGCGGGGGGCTGTCCGGGCTGGCAGCCTCCTGCTCCTGCTCCCGCTCCCGGCTCAGCGCCGCCGCCACCTCCTCCAGGCTCCAGGGCACTTCGTCCAGCTCGGGCAGGGCAGCGCAGAGGCCACTGCCCTCCACGGTGTCCGCGTCCTCCGCCAGCAGCGCGGGCACCGTCTCCAGGCTGGAGCCGCTCAAGGGGCAGCGGCCGCCGCCCGCAGGCTCCGAGACGCACAGCGAGGCGCTGGAGGAGCGGAACGAGTCCGCGGCTCCACCATAACCCGAGTCCAGCGTCAGATCCTCCAGGGTCCTGACTCTGCTACTCCGTGCCATGGCCGAGCCTCATGCTGCACACTGGACTTGAGGAGTGTGCAGATGAGAGTTCACTAAACCACGGAGAACCGCACGCTCCGTGCGGCCGAGTATTATTCAGCTGTTTTGTTGTTGTTGTTGTTGTTGTGTTGCTTTTATTTGTCAGTAAGAGTCCAGGTACAACGAGGGGGTCGCATGGCACCACAGCACAGCAGCATTGCTGTGGATCGGCCCCGGGCTGACAGATGGAGGCGGTGCCGCTGAAGAAGCGCAGCCACTGGAAGCCAATGAAGTCTCAGGATGGAGCAGCAGGCTTTCGCTCGATGGTTGCAGAGGTACGATGCGAAGCGCAGAGTGGAACCCATGATCGGGGCTCTATTTAAATAAAGATGTCATTGCTCCGACGACAACTCGAGGGACAATTCAATTTCAAACAAATAGTGCAGCAGCTTGTGTACTTGACAGTGTTGTGCATACGAGACAAAGCATAGTAGATACCATAGAGAATAACCCTGTGCGGAGACCGGATCCCCCTGTGGATAGACTCTCAGCTGTTTGCAGAGGCTCTGTCTGATCGAAACATGACTCAAAAGCATTAATAATTGATTGCATGCATAATGCATCTCTCTGTACTGCAGGAGAAGATCTGAATTACTTTCAAGGTCAATAGATGATATCCCTCCCGCGGCTTCACGTCACTTTTCTTCCCAGCCTTTGAGGAACGACGGAGTATTTGATCAAAACATCACGATGCGTCTTAAGCCACAAAACCACAATTCTTTGTCAACCTGCAGCAGGTGCAAAGCAGCAAGTGCCTTCTGTAAAAAAATATAAAAATCATAATTACTAGTCTAACTTGTGGAGATGTTGACAGCTTCAGTATTTGAGGAGCAATTTAGAACCGTTTCCTTCATTAAACGGTATGCTTTGTGAGCAACTGGGGTCTGCTTGTCTTTACTGTTTTCCAAAATATTGCTCATGGATGTCAAATGTTCACTTTTTACCCATTTCATAGGGACACAGGTTGACTTTTGATTTGGAATCATCTGTTTCCTATATTCATTTACATCCCCCATCTATCTGCTTATTATCACAATGATGGAATAATTTTTTGTATGTATGTATGAACATGGCCTAAATGACTTGTCTTTTCATTGCAACATTTGAGCCATATTTCTCACTTTCACATTCAGCACATATGGTTTTAGTGTCTTTCACACAGCATTCAAAGTTATCAACCTGCTCAAACATTGTGATGCTTTATTCACAGCCAACTTGCTTTAGGCTTTCACTCACTTTTATCCTGCCTGAAAGCTGGGATCAATTCTTCTGGCTCTAATCAGCCTGTCGCCATTGCCCTTTAACTGTTCTTTCTGTGGGTTCTGGCACCCTCATATGGTTGATATCTTACACATAGCGACATTACGTTGTGCCAACCAAGTCAGTCAATAACTCTGCCTGCTTGAAGTCAGGAAACTGATAACAAACATAACAGCTGTCTCTGTAGGAGACTGGAATGGGGTGTAGAGACAGCTGCTTTTCCAGTCAAAGGAATCTTCACATATTAACTTCATTTTAAAGACATGGTCACGGCGGACATCAGGTTCACTGTTCAATGAGGTCAAGACTCCCTAATGCTAATCTTGGCACAACTTGCAAGTCATCTCAACATTAGTCTGCTGCAACCCTCTGTATGGGTTAACCAAACAAAAATGACTGATCGACTCAAACTCTTGGCATATATTACATTAAAAATGATGTGTGATCTGTTACGCTTCAATCATGCATGGCACATTCTTTGGGGCATTGCTGCAAGTGCATTGATCATTCAGCAGCGCAGCCTTCAAAGGGTGAACTTGCTGCCTTCGTGGTTTTACTGCCTTAAAGCTTCAGTGCTGGCCAGCTGAAAGATCAGTTCTTATGTCTAATCTTTTTTATTATTATTATTTTCACAAACTTTATTCCTCCCATTAACCTTTGTAGTGATTCCCTCAGAAAATTTGGGCAGGGGTGAGGTGCCTTGCACAAGAGCACTACAGTCCTGGGGAGATTTAAACCTATGACCGGTCAAGGTCCTTAACCGCTAGATCGTGGCTGCCCATCTCCCCAGTACCTAAAAAGATCTTTAAAAAGCTGGTGTGTTCAGATATCTGTCTTAATTCCCAGATTATGTATTTCCTCGTCTTTATTTTGTAATGACAATTTATTTTATCATATTTTTTAGAAGTGAAATATATTTGGTGCAGTATCTTATTGCTTATTTTTTTGCAGTGACCCCACCAAAACATTATCAAAGTCTCCGTCTCAGATATTGGTTTAGAACCGTGGTTCTCAAACATTTTGGCTTGAGTATCCCCTTCCCCACATATTTGAATGCCTGACTTGATTACGACACTTTAAGATATAGAAAATGCTTATTTTTAGTGAATATGATGCGATATATGAATGATTATCCACAACAACATTACAAATAAGAAAAAGGAGAAATTAGGAAATCAGCACCCCGAGGCAGAGGTATTCTTTCAGTGACCATATTGTTTCGATAGTTCTAGATTGATATAAAAAAAAAACCACAGCATAACATCAAGCATTGCTTTAAACAGTTGTATGAGTCTGAGTGTGTGTTTGTTTCTTAGGGAATGAAGCCACATGCAGCACACACTGCATCACAGTGTGATTGAGTTTATTGCACAAACAATGACACAGGCAAGGTTTAGGAGGTTGTGTTAACAGGTGCAGGGGCAGGCATCAGGGACAGTTGAGACTGAGGCTGAGAATACAGGAAGCTGATGCTGAACAGAGGAAAACTAATTTGGGAAGCTGGCCAGGGGAAAAAACAAACAGGAGAAGCAGACTAGGGAAAATGAGCTGAGAAAATCTTATTACTGAAAGAGGAGTAGACTGAGGGTAGACTGAGAAGATGCCTGTCTGGCTGGGTGACTGGTCTGGTGGCTGGCTGGTGTTAGTGAGGTAGTGAAAGTGAAGCACAGATATGAATTAACTGGATTGCGTGCCACTCCTCTGCCGGTGATCTGATTTTTCTCCAATCGTGACAGATAGACAGAAATATAGAAATATAGATAGATAGATAGATAGATAGATAGATAGATAGATAGATAGATAGATAGATAGATAGATAGATAGATAGATAGATAGATAGATAGATAGATAGATAGATAGATAGATAGATAGATAGATAGATAGATAGATAGATAGATAGATAGATAGATAGATAGATAGATAGATAGATAGATCGTCCTTTATAGTCGTCATACAGTAGTACAACAAAATTGTGAAGCAACTCCCTTTGCAGTGCAGAAATGAGTTAAATATATCACCTAAAAAGAAATGTTATTTGCAGATAAGTATAAAAGAAATATAGTATACTAAAATAAATATAGAAAAGTATGAGAAAAAACATACATACAACCAGGACTACTAAAGGGATTAACTGGTGTTAACCAGAATACAGAATAGATAGGGTAAAAACAGAGCAGCAGACACAAATATTGCACATTGTATATAGCAGCAGCAGTCACAGAATATTGCACATTAAGTGTTGTTATTGCATTGCACATTGAGTATTGAAACCATAAAATATTGCACATTGAAAGTGACATAGGTGCTACACATGGGAGTTCAGAATGGTGATGGCTTTTGGAGGTCTAGCGTCTACCAGTGGGAGGCAGCCAATAATCCTTTGTGCTGCTTCGACTGTGCTCTGAAGCCTCTCTCTGTCTGCAGCAGTGCAACTCCTTTACCAGGTGGAAATGCAGCACGTCAGCAGGCTCTCAATGGAGGAGTGGTAGAAGGCCAGCAGAAGTTTCCTGTCCACATTATCTTTCCTGAGGACTCTCAGGAAGTGCAGACGCCGCTGAACCTTCTTTACGACAGCTGTGGTGTTGCTGTCCAGGTGAGGTCATTGGAAATCTGGACTCCCAATAACTTGAAGGTGTGGACCCTCTCCACACATTCGCCATTGATGTAAAGGGGGGGGCAGGTCAGATTTCTTCCTCCTGAAATCTATGATGATCTCTTTCGTCTTGGTGGTGTTCAGAGCCAGGTTGCTGTCTGAACACCAAGTCGAGAGTTTCACGACCTCCTCTCTGTAGGCTGTCCCATCTCCTTTTGAGGTAAGTGGTGCCGGCAATGAACTTCATGATGACATTGCTCCTGTGGGTCGGGCGTAGGTGTAGGTGTAGAGACAGTAGGGGGGGGGGGGGGGGTTAGCACAGAGCCCTGTGGTGAACCGGTGCTCAGTGTGCAGGTGGAGGAATGGCGGGGGCCAAATCTCACAGTCTGGTGTCTGTTGGACAGGAAGTCTTTGATCGAGGAGCATGTGAGAGAGCGAGGCCCAGAATGTCCATCTTTTCGATGAGGATATCCGGGATGATTGTGTTGAAAGCCAAACTATAATCCACAAAGAGCGTCTTGGCATTACTCCGCTGCTGTTCCAGGTGGCTCAACACAGCGTGCAGAGCTATGGTGATGGCATCCTGGAGTCGAGCCTGTCGAAGCAGGATATAGGTGACTTTTTGAGAACGGGGATGATTGTTGTGGATTTCAGGCAGGTGGGGATGACTGCTTGGGACAGGGAGAGGTTGAAGATCCTGCAGAGGATGTGAGGCAGCTGGGTTGCACATGTTCTGAGAACTTTCCCTAGTACTCTGTCTGGACCAGCAGCCTTCCTTGGGTTTACTGCCTGAAGAACACACCTCACATTGGGCTCCTCTATGGTGAATGAAGGGGTGCTGGATTCCAGAGGGGATTGGGGCAGGGAGGCGGCAGACCTGACTGGTCATCCAGAGTTTCCGGTTTGGAAAGACCTGGATGGTTTTGTCCACAGCCCCTGTTTCCATACAGAACTTTATGTAGTCCAGTACAGTCCATGTGAATGTTCCCAGGTCCTGGTGTTCAAATTGGCCCCAGTCTGTGTGTTGCAGGCAGTCCTGAAGCTCACTGAGTGCATTCTCAGTCCAGGTTGTAACAGTCCTTGAAGTGGGTCTGGATCAGCGTCTGGGGGGGTGTATGCAGGAATGAGGAGCAGGGAGAGATGGTCTGACCATCCCCTGACGAGGTGGGGGGAGGGGGATGGCTCTGTAGCTGTGCTAGATGTTTGAGTACAAGTGATCCAGAGTGTTTTCAGAGTGTTTTTTCAATATGAACGCCATCAGGGTGGGCCTGTTGTTGTTTGTTTATGGCTCTAATCAGGCTCTAACCGGCACATATATATGTATTAGGAACGCTGTTTGCATTGTACATCCAGTTCACTTACTGTATGTCCTCCTTTGCAGACTTCCGGCATATCCCCAAGTCAGAAGGTTGTCTGCCTCACACTATTTAAACAACTTTGCTGGAGTGAGAGGCAAAGAGTGTGGAGCTTAAGTATTGGGTAGTAAAACTAGCATTTTTAAAAGGTCTAAGCACCTTGATCTACATGTGTGACAATTTTAACAAATCACCAAATCATGACAAATCAAATGCCTTGGTCGTATGCCAAATCCACAAAACAAAACTTACATTTTTTGTTTTTTTTCCTTTTGCAGTTTCGTAAAAATGAGCTGAGCTCATTGGAGAGACAACAGATATTTTGTGACTTTACTTTTATTATTTGGAAAAACGGACCTCAGCTACCTAGTTGTAGTTAATCTTCTTTTCACTAGATGGAACTATAGCATACTTTTATGTATCCTATGGAAAGGAATTGCATGTGTTTTCAACAAATAAAGTGACATGACTTAAGACCACAACACAAACATTAAAATAGTAGTGAGTCTCCTTACCTGCACCTTTTCATACAGAAAACTGAGGTATTGTCAAGCCTGCAAGGTTGCCTGCAGGTAGTGGGTTGGTATCAAAGTGGATGACATCTTTGATCCCTCTTTCAAACCACTGTCTTCCACAGTTCACGCATATTCACATAAATTCACTTGACAGCAAAATGTTAGTTTGGAGCCATTAAAAGGGACAAAAAACTGTCATACTCAATGATTGCTATGTCCTCCCAAGTCGAATGTTCAAATCTAAATAACTATGACCAAAGCTTTTGCTGATAACTAACGTTGTATTGATTCCGGGCCACATGGTGGTGCAGTTAATGTTTAATGCATGAGGGTTGTGGGTTCACTGTGGGCCTTTTCTGTGTGGACAGAAGATGGGAGACGGCATAGACATAAATACATAGGCGCTGCACTGAACATAACGATACGAACCCATAAAAGATGAGTTCAGGGTTTTTATTGAGAGCGTTGCTTGAGGCTATATTTTGCATTTGAAGGTAGTTATATTATGGTCCGGCATTTCTAAAAGATCCAAGCACTCTGCATCTTAGCTGCGTCTGTGACATTTGTAACACATCAAGCTGTTTGGAAAGCGGTTCAAAACACAGAGAACAATTCTATTTTGAGCATGAGGAGTCTCTCTGTCCTTTGCAGATTGTCATGCAACCCTGCCTCCGCTAGCCCCGTCCCAAGATGGCGGCGCTTTCGGCACGTCCCTCCCACGGTCGCCGTGTCGTCTACCACGTATGTATGTCCGTGGGAGGCAGGCAGCGCATCGGTTTGAAGGGCGTGTACGCAGTGGCCAATAGCGGCGGCCGCTGCTCTGTCTGCGCCGTAAACCCCGGAAAGGAACTGGATGTTTAATATTCATGAGCTGATTTTTTTTAAAGAGCATACGCTCGATCGTGACCGTGTCGGTGGCCTGTGGCTCTGTGTGGGGCCCCTGCCGGAGATGGACGGGCGTCAGAGCGGGGTGCAGAGGAAGCCGGTCCGCCTAATCGTTGCCGTCTGCAAGGACATGGGCATCGGGAAGCACGGGAAGCTGCCCTGGAACATACCGTAAGGATGTGCGACGCATGCTGCCCTCCAGATGCCGTTTAGGATCCCCGTAACTCATGACTGCGTGCCCACTATTTTGCTTTTAAGGTTTTCACCGGTTGTGAAGACGCCTTTGCAAGCCAGTTTCGTGACGTTTTAAATGGTCTCACGCGTAGACTGTGGCAGAACTGGAAGGACTGGATGAATAATATTAATGAGCCGATGTTTTCCAGAACACTTTGCCTTCGGGGTTTACATTGTGTGCTCTACTCTGCTTTTACAGGTCGGAATTCCAGTACTTTCTCAACACTGTGACTAGGGTGTCAAGACCAGGTATACCCACCTCATGCAGTCCAGGCTTTTATTGAGAGCCGCACAACGCTAAAGCCAACTTTGCTGTCTTTGGCTGTATTTTGCCATTTGAATCACAGTGATACAGTTATCACTACATCACGGTTTCTTAAGGCTTGAGGATGTTCTTGGATATTCTTGACCGACTTGAAAGGAGATTGTGGTGACATGGTTATTTTCCACCAAGATGGCAAGTGATTTTCAAACAGCTATAAAGCTCTTGAGAGTGGGTAATTTTAGTGCATGATTCACTGGGTTCTTGTTCTCATGTGATGAAGTTCATTGATATTTAATATAGCATAAATCAAATGTATCAAATCTTAATATGTTGTTTATATATGGACACACACACATTAACAAAATATATATATAACCGCATTCCTTTCAGGAAAGATGAATATGATGGTCTGGGGCAAACAGTGTTGGTATTCCAACCCAGAGAGCTTGTTCCCACTCTCCAATGTTCTGCATGTTGTGCTGAGTACAAAGCTTAAGTGAGTGCCCTCTGTCCTCTTTTCCCTCTCATACACACACAGACACAAACAGCTCCATCAGCGACTGGAATGACATTTGGGGGCTTTGATAGTCATTCTTTTGTCTGTCCATTCTGGACCTTTGCCCCCGAACAGGACAGTTCCCGATCATGCTCACTTCTTGTGTGGAGACTTTGAAAGCGCTGTGTGCCTGTCAGCACAGCCCCCCCTCGCTGATCTGATCGAGACCATCTGGGTTGTTGGTGGGACCCAAGTCTACAAGGTAAATTTAACAAAAATGAGGTGTCAAAATGAAGAGTCTGACCCATAAGTATCCACAACATTCGTAACACGTGTCATTGGTTACTGAGACAAACGTTATCTCAGTAATCAACAATATAAACAAATGGTTTACATTTGTTTAATTTCTGCCAGACAAGTCAAGTATTCACCATTCCCTTTAGTGCACATGGTCTGGCTCAAACTTCAGTGGCTGCCAAGCAGAGGGAGCAGGCAAAGCTCCAGATGTGTGCCGATCAACTTTTAAAATGATAACACAACAGAAGGCAGTCACATTTCAGTGCTATTTAGACCCGCTAGATACAAAATATGAATTATCCACCACGTTGCTTTACAAAAAGTTTAAGTGGTTGAAATCTCTTTACTAGTATAAGCTCGGGCAGCGTAAAACAGTTTTGATTTCCATTGAGGTGTAGATGCTAATGAAACCTCTCTCCAATGAACAGTGCTGTCCTCTCATCACCTTCAACCCCTCAAACTCTCACTTCTGGTTTCACTGGAAACTAGAAAACAGCAGGGCCCTATTACAGAGCAGGACCCACGAGTAGTCTGGGATCTCAAGTTGAAATGTATGCAAATCCTGTAATGTACTTCTGTTTACAGAACCAAAGACGAGAGTAACTCCAGTTAATTTACTATGTAAATGTATCTTCTGAAACCAACCCGATTGTTTGAGTCAAGCCTGACCACACCCGCAGTAGCACTATCAATCAGGTGTTTCATTTTCTCAGTAAGATACATAGACACATGGCCCGATGAGCTGCCACAACACTGAAACCCTGTGGATAACTGATGCATTGCCTCAGAAATTCCCTCTCTAACCTACTCCAAAACAGGCATTAGAAGGGGTTGTGAGATTATTAATACTGTGGATGGGTACACAGCTCTGATTGGTACTGTTTCTCCCCAGGATGCACTGCAGCACCCATGGTGTGACTTGGTGTATCTGACTGACATCATGGCGGACTTTGACTGCGACGTGTTCTTCCCTGATTTTGACAGAAGATTGTTTAAATTACAAGAAGGGTATGTATTTATCTGGTCCTCAGACATTCACACTCTATTTGCACATGATATGTTATGTGGGTAATAAACAGTCTTGCTTTTATAAGCAACTGCTTTTGCATGGACAGCATTATTCTGATCTGACTACCTGGTAAAACTTTTGCTGCATTCTGTCACACATTTGGGAATTGCATCGCAGCATGTAAATAGGAATGTGAATGGAATATTCTATAAATGGCTAATGCTAACACAATGATAGAACTTGTGTTTTATTGATAGTAAGGCGAATATTTGTAAAACGTCCATGGAAAAGTCAGTAATGAGAAAACCTATGCGCACATATCATGCATTCAGTTGCGTCTTTCACGTCTACTTTTTATGTCTGTCATGGCATTCTAGTCAGAAAACACTCACCCCCTCATTAAAGATCATTTACTAACTCAGCACTCAGATCAAGCAAAATTTTAGATATTAGCTGCTGCCTAGCAATGGTGGGAGCCAAGTAGTTTTAGGCATAATGGAAATTATGAAAATTAAGGCTGTAGCACATACAGTTAATTTGTTATGACTTTTCAAAGCTTTGAAATTTCAAGGCCTGCAGTAGTGCCACCATCAGGAGGACTGGACCCTTTTGAAAGGCTGAGACTCGAACCCACAACCTTCCACACCAAACACATCCTGTACCTCGCTGAGCGAATGTGAAGTGGGAAGAGCTCACGTTGCTTCACAAATTGACTGAAATCCAGTTCAGTCACCGGACAGATAGCAGCTTTTAGTGTACAAAGGCTGTCAAAAATTCAGTTATCAAGACAAAAATCTGAAAATACACAAGTTTTTTAAAATGATTTTTGCACTGACTCCAATTGTTCGTATCAGAGTGAAATTGAAGTTGCTGGGAAAAAAAACAGTTTTTGAGATATCTGCCATGACCTGAAGATGCTCTGTACCAAATTTGGTGTCAACATTTTGTCAGGACTATTGACCTGTTTTAACATCTGAGCCAATCTGGTATTGGGCTGGACCTTTGTGCTGAATTTGGTCAATAAGCTCAAAGAAGATGCAGCAAAACAAAGGGGTGTTGGCAGCTTAGGCTGCCTGGTCACTGAATAGTAATCTTGCTCTTCAATCTGGTGCTTTGTGTTCTACCCCAAAAGCACTGTAATTTTCTCTCAGAATTACAAATTGACTTTTTAAAGAGATGTCATGTTTTGTTCTAACGCAGTCTTTTTGTGTCTCTTAACAAGATTTCCTGATGTACCAAGTGGAATTCAAGAGGACAATGGCATTCAGTACAAATGCCAAGTATTCAAGAGAGAGACGTGAAGAAAGCTAACTTCACGTGGTGGATTACTGTCACGAAACACAATCATTTTGGTGCATTTTTATTGAATTTATATTTTTGAAAGTCACTTTGCTGGACTGCAAAGCCATACTGGCGCATGGACCAATATGTCATGAACCTATTCTATAAAAGACTTGTCATCGGGAATTGTCAAGAACGCTGTGGAATACTGAAATAGGATAAAGAAGGCTGTTGTTCTGGTTCAAGAGGACTTCAATAAAAGTTGGTTTGTTTACAAATGACTTTGTTTCAATTGAGACTTAAAGAGTCCCTGCTGTTTTGGAACGGTTGTTATGAGTTTGAGAATTTGGTGAGATAATACAACAAAAACCTGTCTCTTTAGGTCATTCCAACTTTTAATATTTTACTTTTAAAACTTTTAAAAAGTGTAGGAAAAATGTTACAGCTTGTATTTAGTTGTGGTTCTTACATTTTTTGTTTTTTTTTCCTTTTTGTAGTTTGGTAAAAATCATCTGGGCTCATTGGAGAAACAGCAGGCATTTTGTGACTTTACTTTATTATTGCTTTATTATTTATTATTTGGAAAAACTGACCTCAGGTACCTCTCAGTAGTAGCTAATCTTCTTGTCAACTAGATGGAACTATTTGTATCCCATGAAAAGCAGTTCCATGTGTTTTCAACAAATGAAGTGACATGATTTCAGACTACAACACAAACATTAAAGTAGTAACGAGTCTCTGACACCGTATGAAGTGATGTTTATTATCAGAAGTTACCTGCACAGACCTTTGACCATTTCATACAGAAAACTGAGGTATTGTTAAACCTGCAAGCTGCAGGCAGTGGTGGGTTAGTGTCAAGAGTGGGTGATCCCTCTTTCAAACCACTGTCCCCCATTCCTGGGACACACATCCTAGCACTATGGGACACACATTCACAGTTCACACACATTCACATGAATTCACCTGACAACAAAAAACAGCTGTCATACTCAGTGATTGCTGCGTTCTCCCACTCCCAAATCTTGTCAAGTGTGCAAATTAAAACAACTATGACCCAACTCCTTCCTCTTTCTATTGTCCATATAAGAAACGAAGAAACCCTTAGCTTAAAGTCAGTGGGTGGCACCGTAATAAATAACATGCTTTGAAACACCTTTTCTGCCCCACTTGATAGAGGAGTCAGCTGCCATCTGTCAGCAGTTATGTCATGTTATGAGGTCACTCAGCTGTAATATGTTCTGCATTGGACATGGCACTAAAGTAAAGCCTGACACACCAGGTAATCACGTTTCAAGTTTGCTTCGTAGTCCCTTCGATGCACGTGTGCACTAGACCATCGGTCTCTTGTCATTTGTCAGCTTATTTGTCGTACTGAAGCACCGGAATAAGCACCTTTGCATTTAAGTCACTTTTGTCACATATTAAAAGGATCAGAAAAACAATATACCTTGTGTCGTTTCCTTTCATTTGAAATTATAAGGCCGTGCAAACTGTCAGTCGTCTCCTTTCAGGGGGGCAACGGGGTTAAACAATGGCCTCTCTCTCATTCGCTGCAGTTTTCCAAAACTCACTTCAAAGTCCTTCTTGGTGCCATTCAGGATGTCCAGGCTCCCTGTGGTCACATCATAGCCACGCAGCTTCAGTCGCTGAATACGGTACAGCACTATCTGCGTAGTCAGCTCCAGGACAGTGGGGGTGTCGGTGATCTGAGTCAGGCTGACGCCACTACGCTGGAGAGCAGCAATGCGCTCGGCCAGAGTGGCCTCTGGGTAGTAGAGCAGGGCTGGGCACCTAAGGACCATGCTCCGCAGCTCTGCTTCAGAGCAGCCCAGGGCACGCTGGGAGTAGGCCAGGGTGCAGGCCATGCTCTCAGGGTGAAGGTCTGTGACAAAGCCCCTGAGTTTGGTGAGGAGGAGGAGGAGCTGGGCGCTGCTGAAGCCCCGGTCCCTCAGGAAGAGCAGGTTGTCCCTCAGAGCCACGGTCGACTTCAGCAGGACTAGGGGGTTCTGGCTGAGCAGCTTCTGTAGCCAGATGCGCATGTTGTCCTCCTCCCCACCCAGCTCCAGGTAGGCCTGCTGCAAGGTGGCCACCATGGCCTTGTTCTGCTGCACTGGTCGGCTGAAGCTCTGGGGAGCACTGGCCATCAGCTTGGTGATGACCCGCTTGTTCAAGCTCAGACTCTGGAAGAAGGCGATGTTGTCCCGCTGGTTGTCATGGTAGCTAGGGCAGCTGAAGAAGGAGGCTGGGAATTTCTCGATGATGCCCACCAGCTCCTTCTGGTTCGGACAGACGGACATCCACAGCTGCCTATGGGCCTGCAGCTGCTCTGGGGGACAGAGCACAGCCTCAGGATGAGTAGCCAGGATCTGTGCCACTGCAGGGCCCGAGGCACCCATGTCCCGCAGCAGCTGGGCCACCTCCTGGGTGTAGGCTGGGCTGCGATGCAGCACCCAGCTCTTGAGCTTGCGGACCTTCTGGATGTCCACGGAGAGAGCATAGAGGTCCTCCAACATCTGCTGGTTCTCTCCGGTTCTCAGATTAGCACACGGTCTGTGACTCGGGGCCAGAGCAGGGACATACTGGCACCGCATGCACAGGGTGGCTGCTGCCATCAAACGCCACATCGATCCGATGTCCTGCACCCACCTGTCAGCTGACAGAAGAGGAGACTGCGGTGTGAGGGCTCTCAAACATCTAGCTCGAGATATTTCTTTGCCTTTATATTTTGCACATCTACTGTCTGTAAATTTAACAGACTGACAAAACTTGTTGAATAGTGATGCCTGGCCTTATAAAGGAGCAAATGCAGCTATGAGGCTGTGGCCACATAGCCAGGTGAGTGTGTCTGTCAGGAGAGTCAGAGAGATGAGTGACAGAGGGAAAGTGAAAAGAAATGGTTACATCTGTGCACACAGTGAACACCAAGCTCATTTGGAATGTAACTCATTACAGCCAGTGATATTTAGCACCATCACAAGTGGCATATAGTCTAGTTGAATTTTAGCGCAGTACTGAGGAGGGAGCTGCAGCACTTCCAGGTGTCCATTGCCCGGGACGTAGCTTTGTTAATGCAAAGATCTAGCTGATATATCGTGTATATAGCCTTCGCTAATAGATCGACACTGTTGGAGAACGTGTTACCTTTGCCGTGAGGACGAGACGTTTTGTTATGACACTGCTTCTTCTACGGTGTGAGTCAAAGAGTGGTAGTGCCCCGCAGTGGCAGCGCCGAGGAGTCCACTTTGAAATCCCGGCTCGGGATCACGCATTTACTGTCCCCGTTTCCATAGCTCTGCTCCTTCGACAGCAACTTCACGACTTTTCACTTTCATTCACACCTAGGGACAATGTGGAGCCTCCCACTGACCCCGATAAATGTTTCTGGACTGCGGGAGGAAACTAGAGAATCTTGCACGTACGGAGAACATGAAAATCCCACACAGAAATGGGCGGGAACCGCACGCAAATCCACAACCTCTCTTACTAGGAGGCAACAGCACTAACCACTGTGCTGCCATGTGGTCTTAAAGAGGGAAACATATCGTTCTATCTTCTGAAAACAAAATATCCCCACGTACCCCTACACTCCCGTCAACTACTATTCTTCCAGTCAGTCAGCAGCACACCCTTGTGGTGCTGGAGATGAATGTGTAACTTGCCTGGCTATCTCTTCTCATAAACTCACTTTGATAATATAAGGTTAGGACTGAATTTATTCCTTGTTTAATATACATAAAATATACGATATATAACTGTATTGATCAATTCTCAACTTAGTACTGTACAACAAAATAGAATAAACAACTTCAGCACAGACATGAAAGAAAATGTCGTCACAATTTAAGTACTTTGAATAACAATCACCTTGGCCCATTTGTTTGAAGGTGGTTAAAGTGGAGGGATTTCCCAGACAGCACACAAATCCTCTGTCAACACGATACTGGCACAATGCCCGGCATTCACAACCTGAGAAACTGGAAACAACAGAGAGCAGGTGTCCCATGAAAAACACAGGCACGCTTTCATTCTCGATCAGGCCAATTTGATAACAAATCTGACATAGCATCAGTCATTAACTGAACTGCTCGAGCTCTGTAGCTTTGCTGAAGTGTAATCAATGATTTGCAGAGAAAAGTAGAATACCTCTGATATGAGTACTGATACTTCCTCTATGTGGTCTGCCCTGCAGTGCTGTGAGGGATATCTGACAGTGTTCTGATTGCCCAAACCTTTCCTGTTGGTATGCTTTCTCCATGTGACATTTACTGCATCTCAGTGCTGGTGAGAGAAACCCCTCCTCTGCCGCTTTCCCAAAAGTTGCTTACTGCACATTGGTTCACTACTTTTGAGGGACATCAAGGACGCACAAGACCAACAAGGTGTGGGGTGTGGACTTTGGTATCCAGTACATACCAGTATACCAAAATTGTTTGTTTTAGAAGATTAAGGTTGGATTTACCCTGAGACTTGTTGAGGTACAAAAACTAAATGCTTTATCCACTAGCAAACAGATCTGCTATCATGTTCAAGGCAACATACAACACACATCTGTTTTGCCCTTTAACAACAGAAAACACAGTTCCTGCTACCCGATAAAAAGCACAAGAATGAAGTTTGGAGTTTCACCATAGTGTAAAAAAAGGACACAGCCGCTGCCAGACTCCACACTGATATTTCTGGATTTAGTTCCAAGTGGTGTGAATAATCAATAATGCTAACAGGTAATTCCTGAATAAAAGCATTAACATTCCCTCTCACTGCTGTTGAGCAATCTGAACACACCGAAACCAGAGTGAAAACCTCTCACATCAACACATTAACATACCTGATTCACTTACAGAAGCCTTTATTTTATTAATGTTCTTTGCCTGTGCATTAGTTGAGTTATCAATTGTCTCAGACATGTCACACATACAATAACAACTCATCAATGTCTCTCCACCCATGTGTGAGTTTGCGTGAGTGTGTCCTATGCCTGTCACTCTAACAGGGAGAGTGTGTTTATGTAGTGTGTTTATGCCTCTGGAAGAATGTAGAAGAGGAGGAAACTGGCATGAACTGGAGGTGGAACAAAGGTGACAAACCCAGCTGCACACTTCCCACAGTGTGACACACACACACCCAGGGCAAACACACAGCATCATGTCCATCAGGTTTCTGCAGTTGATTCTGCTTCTCGTCCTCCACTGGCAGCAGGTCTACAGCGAAGAGGCTGAACCCGTGTTCAAAGCAGAGAGCGATGGGATCGAGCTGGGCTATTGTTTCGGAGTGGATTACATTGTTGTTTACAGGTATGAGGCAGAGACAGGGGAGGAGCAGCTGCTCGCCAACTCCTCAGCTAGAGACATGCACATCACCATCCCTGCAGACCTGCAGCATCGAACCCACATCAATGACCACCGGCAGCTGCTGGGTCTGCAGATAAGTAACCTCACACACAGTGACTCAGTCGTCTACAGGTGGGAATGCTGGCAGAACTACACATTGATCAGCCAGCACACACAGCAGCTGCTGGTGTGTGCAGAAGAGGTCCAAGCTGAAAAAATCACTCTGAGGGAGCAGGAGGGATTGACTGAGTTGCAATGCAACAGCCCTTTCATCGGTATGGAGGGCACCACTGTGCACTGGTACCATGAGGTGTATCCGTCCTACAAGCTGACACTCTTATTGGAGAACAGCAAAGAGATCAAAGAGCTCAGACACAATGGGACTTCACTTCTGCTTCATAACGGGATGCTGAAGAACAATCTGAAGTTTTACTGCGCTGTAACCCAAGGGAAGAAGTGTCTCAGCTTCCAAAACATACATACATCATACCAAAGTGAGAGCAAAGACCTGTTTGTTTCACAAGGAGACAAGGTTGTACTGAAGTGCCGCTCAAATGGGGACAGCCAGCACTGGGAAACACCATTGGGAGGAGTTGATGGTAGCAACCGGAGTGATGATCATATGTTCATATCATTTGGAGACAAAGCAGATGATTTCTCATTAACCATTTCTGATGTCTCTGATGAACATGATGGAGACTATTCTTGCATCTCCACCTCTCTTGAGGTTCAGTATACTGTGTTTTTTTGCTCCGACAAAGAATCCAAAGAGCAATTTGTCATTGAAGGTGGGAGCATTTCGCTTGAATGTAACGTATCGGACAGTGACTCAGAAAGGGTGCAGTGGAGCCGCATAAAACCATCCGGTGAATATGAAGTCATTCACGACTCAAAGGAGGAGACTGGTGCCCTCCCAGAAGATCTAAGGGGCAGAGTGGCCGTGTCCAAGGATTCCTCCTCACTGACCATCTCCCACCTGCAGCTGCAAGATGGAGGCATATACTCTTGTGCTGTTGTAGGAGGCCCTAAGTTCCTGGAGGACGGAGATAGTTACAAGGATGACTATGATGAGGAAGATCCTGGGGAAGATGACTTCACTGATGTCCATTACTGGGACGACAGCTGCATCATTAAAAAGGAAACCGTTTTGATGCTGAACAAGAGGACAAGAACAAGTGTGGAGGAAGGGACTTTGGAGCAGGTGACAAGAAATCCTGACAGTAACACCTCTATGACGCCACCAGCAACCCATAATGGGACAGTGTATGCTGGAGTGGGAGCATTGGCAGGGCTGCTGGTGATCGGTATGATTGGTGGAGGGATTGCAGTCAAGAGGAGGAGGTCGAAAACCTCACTGACTCATCAGAAAGACTCACGCACTCAACCTGGACCAAACACAAGCAGGGATATCAAAATGGACATGGATCCTGGTTGTACTGAGAGACTAACTTGTGATGATGAAGCTGGCGCTTAAAAACCTTTGTGAAATAACCCCCAAACATTTAATGATGAAGTGATGTCAACTGTGCTATGAAACCTGCCAGTACATACATGGTACAACGCAATAGATATATCTATTCTGTCCTACGTGTCTCCTTCATCTTCATCTTTGTCTAATGCAAATTAATAGAACATTCAATTTTATACTTCATAATATGATAAGAGGCAATATCTTCCTTCAAAACCTGTGTCCACATAAACAATATCATGATCCTCAACTTGTAAATAGAAATAAACGTCGATACACAATTAGTGAAGCAGGAGAATACATTGCTTTAAAGGGCTTTGGACTGCCTGACATGGCGGTATGACTGTAATGTGACATTAAGTGATGACTAAAAACAGGTCAGGCAGTTCTTCTGTCAACAGATTGCCCTGTGCCAAAAAACGCAGAGACTAACTGCCAAAATGTACTCGATATTCCTGTTTCAAAGAAACCAATTTAGAAAAATTTTATGCAAGTCACGTATGTAAGTTGTGCTATGACACATACAGTGATTGTGCTGCTGATTAAAGTATATCAAGCATAAAGAACCAGATTTCATGCATCTATCCATCCATCTATTATCTTACCTGCTTTATATCCACAGGTGTTCCATGACTGTGGGAGTGCAGATGTGTTCAGTGAAGGTGGAACTTTTCAATCTCCCTGGAAATTAAGGAAACCACCCTTTGCATTGTTTGATTAATCGTTCAATTATTGTATGTGCAGACGAACTGTGTGGAGTTATGGAGCATGTCTTCAACCTGAGCTTTAAGTTGAGGGTGGTACCACAGCTTTGGAAGACCTCCTGCGAGGTCCCAGAGCCCCTCTATGTACTGGCATAGGGGCGGAGGATGCAGTCACCTACCTGCTTCATCGCACTTTCTGTCACCTGGACAAACCCAGCAGCACGATGAGAATCTTATTCTTTGACTTCTCCAGTGCATTCAACACCATACAGCCAGTGCTTTTGAGGGACAAGCTGGAGATGGCATGTGGATCCTGGAGTACCTCACAAACAGGCCTCAGTTTGTAAGAACCCAGGACTGTTTGTCTGACATCCATGCCTGAAGAGTAGGGGTACCCCAGGGCCCAGTCCTAATCCCCTTTCTCTTCACCCTCTACACTGCAGACCTCAGACACAACACAGACTGCTGTTTCCTGCAGAAGTTCGCTGATGACTCTGCACTGGTTGGCCTCATCCCCAATGACGATGATGACGACGATGATGACGACGACAATGACGGCGCAGATCCCAGACTACCGCCCCTGCCTCTGTGAATATTCAGGGAATGGACGTTGAGCACGTGAACTGCTACAAGTACCTGGGGGTTTGCCTGAACCACTCCACTGGACACAAAACACAGATGCACTGTACAAGAAGGGTCAGAGTAGGCTCTTCCTCCTGAGGAGACGGCCTCTCCTGAAGACCTTCTATGGTGTGTATCTCTGTGGTAGCACCTGCCATCCTGTATGGTGTGGTCTGGTATGGTATGTATTGCATGTGTTGCATGTCTTGCATTTCTTCTTGTCCTCATGTTCTCCTGATTACGCAATTTCATTTTTCATTGTTAGTGGCCTATAAATATACTGTACAAGTTAAGCAAAAAAACTGACACCATGACTAAAAACATGGATGCACACTAATAATCTGTCCACCCTGGTAGCTGATTACCATCTTATTTCACACACATTACTGATGGATGTGATGGAAAACTCACTTTACTGCTTTGAATGAACAAAATGGTAGGGTGCTTTCTTAAGGCGTCTTGTTTTGCCATGATCAGGGTAATAAAACTATTTTCTCTGGCAGGTACTTGTCTGTCATCGGATTCGTCAGTAACGTTGACACGTTGATGCGGTTGCTGAGAGAAGTGTTGCCACCTGTACGTGTTTTCCCTCATTGTCTTGGTTGCACCTCTGCATGAGCCAACAAACTATTGGCTGGCGCATCATGTCAGGCATGTAAAGGGAGGGATGTGATCGGAATGACGCAGGTGGCAACCCCAGCTGAGAGATGCAGAGAGGGTATTTCACCGAGCCCCAACAAAGCAACCTCCAATGCCGTCAACAGTCATGCACATCGTCCGGGAGGAGACTGGAACGGAGGATGTTTTTCTGCTTGGGGGGGACACATTGACCGACAACCATCATTCCAACTTATTATGTTGTGCCACACCGCATGGTGTGTCTGTTTTCTAAAGATAAGGCTGCACCACATTGCCAGAATCACCTCTGTTGACCTGCAGAGAGGGAACGCGAGAAAGAAGCTCTATAAAACAGTCCTCTTCCAGGGGTTTTAGCCCATGTAAAACTGTCAAGAGCAACTTCGTACATGCGAGAATATGTTCTGGGGTAAGCGGGTGTCAATTTCTTGTGTTAAACTTGAGAATTCAGATTTTTATTCTCTAACCGCTTTGTTGTGCAAGTCTGAAACACAAAATGAAAGTGTGTAGAAACATTTCCACTTCCTTCCCCTCCCCATTGGTTATACAGGCTTTGTTCTAGCCACTCATGTTTGTCACTCTTTTATATTCTGTTGTGCAACCTTATTTACATATATCTGTATCTATATCTTTATATCATCTCTCTATATATCTATGTCATCTATATTTATATATCAATTTCTATTTCTGCCTGTTTATATATCTTATTTGCATATACATGTATATAAATAATGTATTCAGATATCATTTCTTAATTTTTCAACTCATTAAACAAGCTTAATAGTACTTTTGCTGCCACTTTCTGCTTATGCATTATGTGTTTTGCAAAACACCTATCATACATCCCATATATCACCATACATATTTATACTGATGAAATATGGGGACAGGAATGCTCTACCCTGCTGGGTACTTTCAAAGCTTTCCAATATTTTGAACTGGATCACAGAAGAACAGATGTAAAAAAACATCCATTTTGACACCTGGTGTATACTATATGTTGTGTAATACATAACATTTAGAAGCATCTGGGACCTGAAACACACTCAAAAAACTAAGTGTTCAGAGGCAAAACTAAAGGAAAAAACATTAAAACATCGTAAAGGTAACATCACACCTGATGCAGAGAACGGAGCATCTTAGGAACTTGATGCATACTGAACTGGAAGAGAACAGCGCTGGACTCATGTCATAAACTTTTCATGCATGACTAACAAGCACTATTTTATTACACCTCTTATATTGATTGAAGAAGTGTTCCACATGTTGTCACCCAAGTCAACAAGTACTCCCTGGATCTTGACAAACATGCTTTCCTCTCCATCCAATTCAAAACACCCAAGGGAACTTTAGATCCTTTAGCACGCGGATTGCGTCTATGCATGGTGTTGAAGTGCCTGTCATTGATCTATAAAGACATATTGGCATCTAAATCACTATCATTACAGGGTTTGATATTACATCAGATAGTTGAAATGAATACTCATCTATCCAAAATATACAGAGAACAGAGTACTAAACTGTATGTTCAACACGTAAACATACAAGTATTACTATTTGCTTCACTTCCTTCTCTCCATAGGAATTGCTTTGTACTACAGAAAATTTCACACAATTACAACCAATTATAAAATAATACAACCAATAATGAACTTCAATCTTACTTGTGAAAAGTCATTCCGCCGAAAATGGTTTAGACGGCAATAGTGGCACAGTGTTCAGGCATCGTCCTGCTTTGGTTGTTTACATCATAATGACCTTCTCAAGATGGCGGCCGCATTTCTCGCGCCCCGGCAGCCAATGTTGCGTCTACTATTTGTTATGTCTATGGTTACAAGTGCACAGCAAAGAAGGAAGTGACGCGACCACAAAGTGCTCCAGTTAGCTCCGAATCAGAGCAGCGCCGATGGCAGCTCCCTCGACCCATTGCGGCATGGCCAAACAGGCTAAACGAGCCAAGGTGACTGTCCCAGCGTTCCAGCCTCAGTCTCTACTCTCTCTCTGTGTCTCTGTCTCACTGTCTCTGTCTGTCTGAGTGTGTGAGGGGGGGATCACGTGTGAGCGGTCTAATGCGAAAAGAACACTACACATGTGTACATTTTTAATATTGCTCCTGGGAACTTTGATTCTAATACTGATGTAATCTGGCCCTGGACAAAATTAAGTGAGAAAAAAAGGAGTTAGTTTGCCTCTGTAAACCTCGGGGACTACTGTGTACTATGGAAGATATACAGATTATTGAAAATATTCCCGGTGCACCAATTTCTAAACCTTTCTCAGCCCTGAGCAGTTAGCACACCTTGATAATATACAATGTTGATGCTCCCTCTGCTTCTACAACAGTATGAATGTGCACCTCTGTCTCCATCAGCTCTTTGATGGAGACAGTCATTTAAACATGTGCAGTCAGTAGTATAAGGGCTTATGCCTACATGACACAAACTTTTTTCTCCATGTGTTGACAGGTAGCTGATGACCTGGAGCTCACTCCCCTTCAGAGCTTTCTCCAGTGGTGTGACAGCGTCTGTCTGACCCTCAGCAGTAAGGTAGGCTATTTTTGCTGCCAACATCTGGACAGGGAGCCCGGGTATGTGTTGGTGTGATAGTGTGATTCATTCCTCTGTGCCAGGTGTGTCTGAGTGAGGAGAGCACCATTGCAGGGTACGGGATGCTGGCTACGGACAACATAGAGGTGGGGGATGTTCTATTCACCATCCCGAGGACAGCTCTTCTCCACCAGGGAACAACTGGAGTCTCTCACCTGCTGGAGAAAGGTTCCGATCGAAGAATAACAAGTGTGCCCTCTTTACAGTGGGTTGAAAGTGCCTGTACAGTGATGTCTATCCTCCTCTGCTCACAGAGAAGTCATCCTTGGAGAGCTCTTCCGGCTGGGTGCCGCTGCTGCTGGCTCTCATGTATGAGTACACATGTTCACAGTCCCACTGGAAGCCTTACCTCTCCCTGTGGTCTGACTTCAAAAGTCTGGATCACCCCATGTTCTGGTAAGAGGCCGATCTAAGTAGGAGCATAAACAACGGTTAGTGTGCGGTGATTTGCAGTGCGTCGGTCTTCTCAGGCCTAAAGAGGAGAGAGACAGATTGCTGAGGGGAACAGGCGTCCCAGAGGCTGTGGACACAGACCTGACAAACATCCAGAGGGAATATACACAAGTGGTGCTCCCTTTCATCACAATGCATCCGGAGTACTGGAGCCCTGACACGCACACCCTAGATATGTACACCAAGCTGGTAGCCTTCATCATGGCCTATAGGTTAGTGAGTGTGATGCAAAGCCCAACGCTGTCAATTCACTTTCCATATCTTCCATCAAGTCTTTCTTCTTTTACACCTTGTTGTATGCAGTTTCCAGGAGCCACAAGAGGAAGAGGAGGAGGATGATGATGATGATGAAGATGATGATGAGCAGGAGCAGAAGGCTTCAAACCCTCCAATGATGGTGCCCATGGCAGACATGCTGAACCATGTGTCCAATCACAACGCTAATCTAGAGTTCACGTCGGTGAGGACTAAGATCCTTGATAATATCCTTGATAATGATCATCAGCAGGGTTTGCCTCGATTGGTAATAAGAGTAAACTGGCAGAATGTAGAATTCTGCATGTGGAGCCACATTTGGATGACATGGCTTGTGAAAGTCCTCTCTGCAGTATTGAAATGAGTATTAACTCGCAAAGTGTCTTGCACTCTGAGGAACCAATTGGATATTTCTGTTGTGAGACACTCATCTGTTCAAAGGAAAAGGGCACATTGTGAAACCAGTGGCAACACCACTATAGTTAAAGTAATATTGCACAAATCAAAATTACGTTAATGGTCTCCAGGGGGAAACTGTTAAAGATGTGCACTTTGGTTCAAATAATGATAATGAAATCTTTCCAGACATAACATCTTGTGACACTGATTCCAGAGTAATGACTATGACATATTCATCAGTGCCTTTGTTCAGTACTGCAAATAATGTGTAATAGTGTTCATAAGTGTTCATAAGTGTTCGTAAGGGTTCATAAGGGTTCATAGTGTTCATAGTGTAATAGTGTTCATAATTACAGTTTATATTTGACCTTATATTGGTTGACGTCAGTAAAAAAAAAAGTCAAGTGTGTTCAAAATGTCCGGTGATCTTAAATCCTCCCTTTCCCTGCTCTCCCTCCTCCTCAGGACAGTCTGAAGATGGTTTGTGTGCGGCCTATTCTGAAAGGCCGCGAGGTGTTCAACACGTACGGGCAGATGGCCAACTGGCAGCTGTTGCACATGTATGGCTTCACGGAGCTGTACGAGAGCAACTGCAACGACACAGTCGACATACCCTTCATCAACTTCTACGAAACAATCGCGCAAGGTGATTGGCCAGTGGTGTAGCCCGGCCTCCTCACTCTCCCATCAGACTCCCAGTGCTTTGGATGTCCTCCCTATCCTCAATGGTAGCACTCCATGCTCTTTTTTTTTCCCGGAAATCAGCGCCTTTACGCCTCCACCCTCCTGTCTGCTCCTCCCCCCTCCCAGGAATCCAGTCGGACTCGGAGCGGCAGCTGCTGGAGGAGAAGCGGGAGCTGCTGTGCCAGATGATGGGAGAGAAAGCAGCCTTCATTTTTGGCAAACAGGGCTGCCTCACAGACACCGAGCTGCACACTATGCTTAAGGTCGGGGCGCGCCACCGTTTAAATGGCATTGCATTTTACGTTACATTTCTGCACTTAGCAGATGCTTTTATATTAAGTCAATCATATAATATGTCTGAACTGGGCACATATGCCAACTGGGCTTTCACAAACAACTCACAAGAGGCAGATTTTTAGATATCGCCAGATATGCTGCTAATGTGTTCCATCAACGACGTATTGTGGATTGATGCGATGGTTTGTGCATTTTCAGGTGTGGTGCATGTCCAAGGAAGACTTCTCAGAGCTGAAAAGTAACGAGGGATGGGAAGAGGATGAGGAGGAAGATGAGAAGATGACCCATTTTTTCTCTTTTGAAGGGTTGCCAGGATTAAAGGCACCCTGGAAGAGGCTGATACACCAGGCAGCCCGTCACACCGTGAGGTCGTACAGAGCCGGCGGTGAGGATGGCCACGCGGAGGGGAGCGTGGACCGCGACCGTGCCCTGATGGAGGACCAGGCAGCGCGGTCGCGTCTGAGCAGCAGGGAGCAGAGAGCTCTGCAGGTCCGCCACGGGCAGAAGAGCATCCTGTGCAGACTGATGGAGCTCACCCAGTGTTGAGCTCAATGCCAGGCCTTCCCCTTCATTTCACATTCACACGAGGGCGAGGGCTGGCCCAGTTTTACCTCTCATCTTGGGGGGGGGGAAACCAAGGGCTAGCAAGTATTTTCCTATGTCTGATTGTACACTATTAATAAATGACTTTTCTAGTGACAGACTTCCATCTCCGGGCTTCCTTCACCTCTGGTGTTCAAGTTGAGAAATGGCATGACAGACCCCGAGACGAGAGCCACTTTGAATGCTCCCCCGAGAATGAGAGGAGTCACTTAGTCTGGGAAGAATACTCCATTTTTATGAAACCAAGTACATTGCGCTCAAGTCGGGTATGAGCGATTTTACACAGAAAGTCCTCGGCTGAATAAACACAGAAGCAATGCTGTTTGAATGCTTTATTCCTCTATGTATGCATACTGCAGTTAAGTAGCAAGTAAAGGCAAACTAGAAATGACTACAAAATACAACACATGGACCAATACATTTACAAAACATTCAAAATGTTACAAAATGGGCTGTATTGGTCCTTCTATTCTTCAAATCTTTGTACAAATAGTCATGAAACAATATCGCGTCCCCTTGCACAGTTTTACGCGTGCCAGGGAGAGAGCATCCGGGAGGGGGGGGGGGGGGGGGGGTTGGGATGTCTCGTGCCTGTCACAAACCCGCCTGGAGAAGACCCCCCCCCCCCCCCTGCAACCCGCCCAGGAGGCTCCGTGCCCCCCCCCCCCACACTCAGGGATGTAGAGGAAAACAAAAGAAGCGGGCAGCTTGTACTCCTCCAACCATCTACCATTCAGCCTCTGAACAAAGTCGGGAAAAAAAGGAACAAAAACAAAAACAAAATAAACGGGGTTCGCGTGGAAGGGAAGCAAAACCAAGAACTTTGGTAGTGAGTAAAAATATGCTTAAAGATGTCTCGACATGTCAGAATACATTTTGACATTCTCGCGCCACTCCTCTACACTCCCATGCTCCCTTTTTTTTCCCCCAATATTTACACTTACAAAAAAAAAAAAAACAAAAAAAAAAAAAGAGTATCATTAAACAGCATCTTCTCAAGTCAGCCCCAAAGGGATGAACAAAAATCAAACTCATTAGATCCATGGGCAGTAGTCCTTTATTCCACATTAATGACTGCGGTTTGCCAGTTTATCCAGTGGCGACAGTAGAGGGAGGTGTGCGTGTGCGGTGGTGTGGAGGGGGGGTGGGGTGGGGTGGGTGAGTGGGGGGGGGTGGAGGAGAAGGTCCTTCTCTCCTTGGGGGCTGGAAGCTGGCTGCCGGGCCAGGCTAGCTGGCCCCTGTGCCCTCCATCACCTGCTGAGCCTGCTTCTGGCCCATGCAGCACTGGGCTACAGACTGGAAGAGCCTAGAGAGAGAGAGAGAGAGAGAGAAGAGGGGGGCGGGCGAGTTAGGAGCGGCACACGCACCGAGGACGTTCACCGAGACTCTTAAACCGGCGCGTCGTTCCTTTAGCCGAGCTGGTCTGCGTCCGTCCACCAGCTGGAGCTACTCACTCGCACTGTCCAGTCAGAAAGATTTGGCTCTGCAGAGTCATTTCACCAGATGCTGCGGCCTCGGTCACGCACTCACACAGACTTCATAAAACAAACTAAAACGAATCCTCCTCCACCCACTTTTCAATCTCGGGGGCGCAGTGCACAAAGTCGTGGCTCCAGAACTTGAAGGCGGGATTCTTGATGAGCTCGATGAAGGTGATGAGCAGCCCCCACGGGTGCGGCCGGTTCACGATCAGCCTCTCCAGCAGCACCCTGGAGGAGGAGGAGGAGGAGGAGGGGAGGCGTTAGAGAGGTCCGGATGGTGGCTCCTCTACTACTACTACTACCGCAGTAGGCTGGGCCTGCCTCACCTGGTGATCTGCTCCTGGATGGCCTCGGTGTTGGCCTCGGCGAACAGGTAGAGCATGGTGCAGCTGAAGTAGTGGGTGTGGCTGTTGGGGTAGCGCAGCTGGTTCGCGATGGCGTTCAGGAACAGGTAGCGCCCTGAAAGAGACGACAGGCGGCGGCGGCGGCTGAGAACCCGGGCCACGGACCAGACCAGACGAGCAGGGGAAAGGGAGGCCACGTGAGGGCTTACCTTCGGTGTCCAGGTCCACGGCCAGGTTCTGGAAGATGTCCATGTGCGCCGAGTGGGTGATTGTGCTCATGGAGGGGGTGCTGCCCTTGTTGTGGATGTGGGCGATGGCCTGCGTGCCCACGTACAGCACCAGGGCGTTGATCAGCTGGATGTTGTAGCGGTTCCCGGGCTCGTTGGACACCTGGGAAAGCAGAGTGGCACTCGTCATCCATTCACTTCAGAGCACCCACTGAAAGCCTAGGGGTGGGGGTGTGGGGGTAGTGCTTGAATCGGGCCCATACCTGCAGGTTGCTGCGCAGCTCGGACAGGAACGTGACCGGCGAGCGCGTCTTCAGGTAGGAATCCAAGTCCTTCTTGAACTGGGAGGGCATGACGCCAGTGAAGTTGGTGAGGATGCGGGGGGCGATGTTGATCTCGCTCAGCATGTCCACCTGCGCGGGAGGCGGGAACGAGGGTGAGGAGGTGGGGGGGGGGGGGGGGTCGCATCATAGGGTGGGAGAGAGCGAGAGCGTACCTTGAGGTTGGGGGTGAACGGGTCGGGGAGCCTCATGTTCCGTGGGAAGGCACTGAGGATGAGGTTCCGCAGCTGGATGCAGTTGGGTGGGATCACGTCGCAGAAGCCGTAGTGGTAGTCGCACAGGAACTCGGGGAAGTCGTGCAGCAGGACCAGGAGGACTCTTAGGGTGCCCTGAAACCAAAGCCAAACAAAAACCCCATCTTCAGTTCAGGTTCTGGAAGCTCAGTCATGGCAGTCACGTGCAGAGGCCGGGGGCCAGTACCTTGTAGAGGATTTGCATAGGTTTGTTGAGCTCGACGTTCCTCAGGAATGGGGCGAGGTACTTGAAGAGGTCAATCAGTAGCTGCGCGTACATGGGCCAACCCTTCAGGAGAGCGCATCGGCGCATTAGAATCCAAGACGGGACTTGTTCGTTCAAACGAGAACCAGTGTGGAGGTACGCTCCCATACCTTCTGCTGCGGGGTGTGCGCCAGCATCCTGGCGATGAAGATGCGGTGGGAGATGAGCTCCAGCCAGGCGTACACAAAGCCCGGGGCTTTGGTGGGCCTCAGGATGTGGAAGGTGTTGCTGCAGACACAGGGGGGGGGGGGACGGCAAGGGCACTGTTAACCCGATCTGAAAATCTCGCCCGACGGAGACTCCCGAGCCGGCTGGCTCGTGGCCACGTCTCACCAGAAGGCGGTGAGCGTCTGGAAGTTGATGGTCTCCAGCACGTGCTCGGGGGCGTTGAGCTCCAGCAGCAGCATGATGAAGATGCGGTGGTAGGGCAGCTGCTGGAACTCGGTCTGGCGGACGTCGTGGTCCTGGATCAGCACGCCGACCACGATGCCCAGCACCTGGACAAACGGGGCGGGAGTGGTGAGGAGACGGCTCGGCTGTGCCCGAGGTGTGGCGACTGTGGCGGTGCGGCACCTTGTTGAGCAGGTTGATCTTGGTCACCGTGTTGGTGGCCTCGCCGGAGTGCTTGACCAGCAGCGCGATGAGCCGCACGAAGGCGTCCAGGTTGTGGTAGCACTTGGCCCGGATGATGGCGGCGCTGGCCGCCGGGTTGTGCTGCTGCTCGGCCTGCGCCCGGTAGCTGATCTCCACGCACATCTCCGTGCACAGGCGGAAGAAGCGCGTGATCAGGTCGTCCGTCTTCAGGATGCCCTGCTGGTGCATCTGGAGGGGGGTGGAGAGAGAGAGAGAGAGAGAGAGAGGAGGGGAGACTTGTTCTCATCCAGATGAGGAGGCAGGCCGCACCCCTAATCCTCGTCCACGTACCTGTCCCACGAAGGCGGAGAAGGCCTTGGTGCTGTCCCGGCCGGCGGCGGCCGAGTGGTACAGGTTGACCCACTCCCTCAGGAGGTACTCGGCCTTCTCCCTCAGGCCCGGGGGGTCGTCGTACTCGGAGGCCTGCGAGATCCCGGAGTGCATCATGAAGTTGGGCCCGCCGTGCGCCCGGTCGATCATGGCCTCGTAGTTGGAGCGGACCACGTCCATCAGCTGGGGGAGCCTGGGGGGGGGGGGATAGAGGACGGTTGAAACCAGTCCGCTGTGGTTCACTTGCCGGAGGCGGGGGCGGGGGCTTACCCCTCGGGGGCGTTGGCCCTGGAGTGCGCGCAGGTCCTCATCAGGGTCTCGATGGTGTGGAAGAGGTCGGCCTCGGTGACGTGGCTCACGCTGCGCTCGTCCACCAGCAGCAGCTTCACCAGCTGCATGGCGAAGGCCACCGCCATGTAGTGCAGGCCGTTCTCCATCGACTGGTCGGGGTGGGGAGCGCAACACGTTAGACACACAGCCACGCCAGTGCTGCTCAGCATGGAAGTACATCCCTGGTTCCACCGTTTACCAATGGCTGCGTTTGAGCTTTTCAGACAATTCTTACAAAGACGTAAACCGAGGCAGAAAACCAATTCCAAATTCATGAGTTAGGAGGGTGTGCTGACCTTAGACCACAGCTTCCATGTGTGTGAGCTCAAAACCTCATGTTTGAGGATAATTTCTTAGTCTCAGGTGCCGAGCTCATTTGATTTTCCTGCTAATCGATAGCTTAAAATGTAGCTACGTTCGAGGCAGGAGACAAATGAAGCCGTGCTCTCATTTCAACCATACGCTACAGTCTAGGAATCGCCTTCATTTTTAGTTAGCGCACGCGTGCTAGCCGTCGAAGCATTCGCTCCAAACAAACCACCGCGGCACTGGGCAACTCCTCCTCTCCGACCGTCCCCGACTGAATGAACGAACGGCTCGAAGCCTTGCTCGAACGGGAGGTCGCCGGCGCGAGGCGGAGAGGTGCGTACCTGCGCCAGGTGCAGGTCGTACTGCTGCATGTTCACCAGATGGTTCCGGATCAGGAGCTCCACGGCCTCCACGTTGTACTTGTATTCGTCGCGACACTCAATCAGACACCTGCCGACGGACAGCGGGACACGTCAGGGGCGCCTGAACGGCATCTTGGGAGCAGTTCAGTTCGCGGCTGTGGTGAAGGGTAAGCGGCGCGCGTGACCGACCTGGTGATCTGCTTGTTGCACCACTGGGGTCCGTAGGCCCGTCCGTCCTGCAGGGCCTTGAGCACCAGCAGGTGGCACTCGCGGTAGCGGAGCAGCAGGTCCGCGTCGGCCCCGCTGGTGGCGTCCAGCAGGCCCTCCACGGCCTTGGGACAGAGGAGGAGAAGAGTCAGGCCCCGGGGTCCGGCGCCTCAAACTCCTCCATCCCGGTACTGTAACGGTCTACAGCAGCCTACCTTCTGCAGGAGGCCCAGGGCGGCGATGCCGTCTCTGGAGTTCCGGGCCAGGGCCACGGCCTCCAGCAGGCCGCGCAGGGCCTGGGTCAGCGGGTTCATGGCCAGCGCGGGGGGGATGGCGTGGAGATGCTGCTCCAAGTCCGTCATGCACTTGTCATAGATCTGGGCGACGTCGTCCGTGGCCCAGGCCTGTTGCTGTTGACACACACGCGAGCGCAAGTCAGAGGGAGATTCGAGCAAAGGATGGCACGAAGCAGGGGGGGGGGGGGGGGGGGAACGACAATCACAGCGGCCTTTTCCCGAACCCTACCTTCATGGGCTGAGCCAAGAAGCCGGTGGGCTGAGAGAGGTCATTGCTGGGCAAGAACCCTGGGACGTTCCTGGCAAACTCCTCGTACACGGCCAGCTGCTTGGGGTCTACCCCTCCCACCTGCAGTGCAGAAACCACAGCTTGCCGTTACAGCACATGGGTGACTTGGTACATTATGAAGGAATACATCGTGACGCTGCCGCGGCTCTACCTTGAGCCGGATCTGCTCCGGCATTCTCTCGGCCTGGTAGGTGAGGACCACCGGGTCACAGTAGCGCCGGCCCTCCTGGCGCGCGTGCTTCCTCAGCTCGAACTCCTGAGGGAACACGAGCACAGCGGCGGCGTCCGGTTGGCGCAACATTGCGGTGGAACAGAGCCCAAGCGGCGACGTTTCGGTTTTTACGGGTGGGGGGGGGGGAGCCTTCGCGGCACTCACCGTGGCGAGCCTCTTGTCCATCTCGGGGCCGGCCTTCTCCACGGCAGTCTTCTGGATGAAGCAGCAGGCCAGCTCGCAGTTGTCCTGGGCGATCCTGGCCGCGGCCTCCTCCATCATCTCCCTCTGCTGGGGGGTCGGTGCCTGTGTTTGGGAGAAGCAGAATGGTAGAAGGCTTTGACCCCGATAGTCCACAGGGTGCGTGAGCGGCACCTTACAGTAGAGACATCCTCCAAATAGAGCGGCTCTGCAACGTCCCAGGTACTCCATATACGCTAGCGTTTACATTTAAACCAATCGGATCGCACCAAACCGGAAATCATCATTACGGTATCAGAATCAACTTCCGTCACATTGCAAAATAAAACCCAAAGCTTGCATAGATTAGCTTGATCAGACGGCCAGGTTACAACCCAGAGAGAGGAGAGGGGAGGGAGAGCAAAATGCTATGGCTACAGTGAGAAACCGTCCACTTTTGCCTGGACATGTCCTCTGTTAATGACATTTAAATTCATTAATATGCCCGTTTCTCAATTGACTGGCGCTAGCACAGGCTGTGTGTGGCCCTGCGACTCGCACACACTGGGAGAGAGAGAGACAGACACAGACAGACAGAGAGAAAGAAAGAGACAGAAAGAGACAGAGACAGAAAGAGACAAAGAGACAGACAGTGACAGAGAGACAGAAAGAAAGAGTGACAGAGAGAGAAAGAGACAGAGAGACAGAGAGAGACAGTGACAGAGAGACAGAGTGACAGAGACAGAGAGAGAAAGAGAGAGAGACAGAGAGAGAGAAAGAGAGACAGAGAAAGACAGAAAGATACAGAGACAGAGAGACAGAGACAGAGAGACAGACAGAGGCAGAGAGACAGACAGAGGCAGAGAGACAGAGAGAGACAGAGTGACAGAGAGAGACAGAGTGACAGAGAGAGACAGAGTGACAGAGACAGAGAGACAGAGAAACAGAGAGACAGAGAGAAAGAGACAGAAAGAGCCAGAGAAAGAGAGAAAGAGAGAGACAAACAAAGAGATGGAGAGAGACAGAGAGAGAGTAGACATGGCTTTTGACCCAGTAGCATCCCACCCCAAATAGTCCAAATATGGTCACCATATCATTTACTATGCGTTTACAACTGGCAGCCTACATTCAGAGGAGACGATGCTCTTCATCGCTCCTAGCTCGCCCCTTCATAACCTCGGAAGCGGCACCCTGAGAGCGCAGGCTCACCCGGAGCGCGGCGGCGAAGCTGTTCTTCAGGTTGGTGGCGATGCTCATGAGCAGCGGCTCGCGGCAGGTGATCATGGCCATGCCCGCCGTCAGGTTGCGCATCATGTGGTGGGCGGCCACGCGCATGCGCGACTCCTCCGAGTCCAGCGCGAAGTCCTTGCGGATGATCTGCTCGCACGTGGTCATGGCGATCTTGATGGAGCGGTCCACCACCGGGTGCACCAGCTCCTGCACCGCCCGCTCCACCGACTGCCGCACGCACTGCTTCAGCTGCGGGTGGGCCTGCAGCAGCGGGATCTGCGGGGGACACGGGCCGAGAGCTCAGCGTGGGTGGGTGGGGGAGAGGGGCGGGGGAGGGGGAGGGATGTCTGCCTTACGCTGACGTTGACGTTGATGTGCGGCGCCAGGCCGGCCAGGGCGTACACGTTGATGTCGTGGTAGCTGAACTGGGGCGTCGGGGGGCCCGCCGTGGTGCAGGCGGCGGCGGCGGCGGCGGCGGCCGCCGCCGGGGTGGCCGGGGGAGCTGCGAACGGAACAAAGTCTCCTGTCGGTCACAATGAGTGGGGTTAGAAGTCGGTGGGTGGGTGGGTGGGGGGAAGACGGGCGAGCACACAATGCAGAGGGACACGAGACCAAACGCGTTTAGACCCATGTGACATCTTTTGTTTTGAGTTCCAATTCAGGTGTTACAGGCTTCAGTCACAGGAAAGCTTTTTTTGGCGGTTTTGGCGAAAAGCCTTTCGGACTATTGCTAGACACGGAAGCGAACGCGAGGCATCCACCTGTGGTCGAGACGGGCAGCATCTCCTCCGGGGGCTTGGCCTCCTTCTTCGGCGCCGAGAGCTGCTCCTCCAGGCTCTTCAGCTTCTCCTTGTCCTTCAGCAGGTTGCCGGGCTTCAAGTCGTTGATGTCCAGCGACAGGTTCTTGCACAGGACCTCGATCTCGAACTTGAGGTTGAGCTGCGGCGAAAGACAACGTCAGCCACGTCTGTGCGAATCCCCCCTCCCGGTCACGTGCACGAGCCCCTGATAATCGGTCAGTGGATTCACGGCCTTGCTCGTCCCAAATGAGGAGACGGCGCCTTCCGGGGGCCCGACCCGAGAGCAGCGATGTTTTTGTAGTTCCTGACTTCAGACATTAGATGGTGGTATTCCGGACCACCTCTACACTTTGAGCCTTTAACGGCACGGCGCGCGTCTTTAACGTAGTCTCCACACGTGCGAGGTTTCAGGCGGCCTTTCTAACAGCCACATTCCTCTCGATCCCGGGACCACAAACGGCTCGACTAGCGCTAATGTAGCAGACCTAGCAATACGGAATGAGCTCCATTTGCAGACGGGACTGATCTGGCCGGCCCAGTGCTCTATACAGTTTTGCCGTACAGTGAGCGCAGATGGCAAATGACTGAAAGCGAGACGTGCCGAGGGCGTGCGTTTACCTTGAGGTCGTGTTCCTGGTGCAGCTCGGCCAGCACGTTCATGATCGCCATGGTCCAGGGGTTCTGGGGCCGAAAGACCTGCGGACGCAGTTCGATCAACATGAAGCAGGGACGCATCGGACGCAGCCTGTGGTACGAGGCGAGGTCCACATCACGGGAGCCACCACCCCCCCCCTCCCTCCCTCTCGACCGCGTTGCTCACCATGCTTCTGAGGCTGGACTCCAAGACCTTGGCCACGAACGGCACCACGTACAGCAGCTCCTGCTGGCCTTTGACATAGGCCTCCAGCAGCAGGGACTTGACCTCGAGGTCCTGCGAGGGGGCAGAGCGCACGCGGCGGTGAGCAGAGAGAGCCGGCGCGCCAACGCAGGCCAGAAGCGCGTCTCACCGTGTACAGGATGGGCTTGTTCTTGGCCAGCGTGATCATGCCCAGCCAGTGGCCCAGGTTCTTCAGGAGGGAGCGGTCCGAGAAGTTGGCGGCTGCCTTGTCGGACGTCAGGAGGACCTGAGGAGAAGAAAAGCACGACATTAGGTCTCCACTTAGCAAACGAGGCTAGTTTTTCACATAGCGATGCCACGGGAATGAGCCACGTGCGGCGAGCGCGGAGCAAAGCGGCGTCACCTTGATGTTCCTGTACGTCTCGTTGAGGACCATCTTGACGAACTCCGGGTTCTTGAGCGTGTCCAGGAAGTTGGAGTAGAGGCTGTGGAAGTTGGGCTCGATGCTGACGCGCTTCATCACCAGGTACTGAGACACCCACGGCATGAACTCATCCTTGACGGTTTCTTTGAACTCCTCCACCTAAAAAAAACAAAAAAAAACAAAGAATCGACGTGGTTTTAGTGCGGCTCCGTTTGCACGGACACCCCCCCCCTCCCCTCCCCACCCCCTCCCTCGTTCTCGATGAGTCTTTCAGGTCCGGACTGTTGGGGCGCTCCAGGTGCCCGATCCCGTCAGTCTGGGCTTCTCCTGCACTCTCACACCAAACATCCCGAACCAGACTTGTCGGTTTCATTCCCATGCATCCAAATGAGATCGGAAACTTCCAACGGACGTGTTCCATTTGCATTCTGTGTCCATGTGAACGTAGCTATTGGCGGTTGACCAGAGAGATGCCTCTCGGCAGGGTGTGCTTTACCTTCTGTGTCATGTTCGACTGAGAGAGATTGTTGAAGATGAAGGCGATCTTCTCCTGGACGTTTTCCGGAGGCTCGACGATCCTCTCCGTTTGGTCCGTGGCCACCAGCAGCGTGTCGATGTTGGTCGTGTTTATGGAGGGCTGCGTGGACAGGGGAGAGACGGCGGCCGGCGTGAGCCAGACACTCCGGGGCCGAGGCGGACGCGGACGGGGCGCGGGAGCGGACACTCACGGGCACGTCCTTCTTGAAGCTGCTGGGCGTGGGCCGGGTGATGGTGGTGGTCTTGGCCGCCGTGGTGGTGGTGGTGGTGGTGGTGACCAGCGTGCTGGCCTGGCCTGGCTGCGGCGCTTTGGGCCCACCGGGTTGCTGGGACTGAGCCTGCGCCTGGACGTGGGCCAGGGCCAGGCTGCCGGGGGTGGTGATGGAGCCCTGCATCTTCACCGGTGGGTCCCGTGACTGCTGGCCGTACTCAATATACTGTACACACAGGATATTGGAAGGTGCAGAGCGAGAGATTTAATCTAACAATATGCAGCAGGCGCCGCGCCGAGTCAAAGCCGGCACAGTGAGGATGTTAGACGGTGCAAAGGGGGTAAATTAGGGAAACCTGATTACCTCTTGTAAATGGTGGGGGAATTGCAAGAAATGGCCAATTGAAGCCAGGTGCTGGCAATATTGAGGGTAGTCCTTGAGCCTGGGAACACAGTGATCGCGTTAAGTCTCGCATAGCGTACGAGCACTTACCGTGACTCCTCATGCGGCGGCGGCGGGAACGGCCACGGGTACCTGTTCTTGAACCGGTCTAGGGCGGCGATGCCAAAGTAGTACATTTTGGACCCGAAGGGCTTCCTCAGGGCTTCCAGGACGTAGCGCAGGGCCAGGCCCAGGGCCATGTAGGTGACGAGGCCCTTCTCGATGATGCCGCCGAAGAGGCACGCGGTGATGTGCAGCTCCTTGTCCGGGTACTGCGGGAAGAAGCGGTACTCCTCGAACAGGTTGCGCAGCATGCAGTTGAACACCTCGCGCTCCCGCTTGATCGTGGAGTCCTTGAACCTCTGCAGCATCTCCAGCACCTTGGCGGGGGAGGGGAGGGGGGGACGGACTTTCAGTGAGGGGGAGCAGCGTCACACTCTCAAACCGCATTCAGATCAAAGACGCCGCGACGTACTTCGTCCACAGACATAGTCGGGTGGGGCGGGTGGTTGTAGATGCGCTGGAAGTAACTGTTGGCCTCGTCGTCGATCTCCTTGCTAAAGTGCTGGTTTGCCTCGGGCCACACCTGCGACAGGTCAGCTGGAGGAGCAGAGAGCGTTTCAACCACGACCGTCGCCTCTCAAAGAGCAGGGGCCCGGGCCGGTCAGAAAGCATCCCGGGCATTCCAACTCATCCCATCGAACGAAAAAAATCAAGCATTTCACAAGATACACAAATCGCATCCAAGTGGGGCTGTCAGCGTAAGCGGACAAGGAATGGAAGACTGGTCTGTATTTCCTCTGTGAGCCGGCCGGAGAGGTCGCATGGCAAGCTACGGAGTGGAAACTTCTCCCAAATCTGATATCTGATGTCCGAATTGAGACAGAGACTGCATTTGGCAACTGTGAGAGAGGGGGGTTCCAAATGAGTTCGACGTTTGCCGGCAAAGAGGAAATACAGGGCTGAGCGGCGCAGGGCGGGGCTCTCAGTCGCACCACCACGACCACCACTTACAGGCCTTCATCTTACTCTGCTGGAAGGTGGGCGGATTCAGGCCCGGCGTGCTCATCTTCCTGCTGCCAAAGGGGTCCGTGTTGACCGTCTGCATCCCCAGGCTGGAGCCGATGCCCGAGCCGATGCCCGAGCCCAGGGGACCTGCAGCGGCGCAGACAGTAGAACACTGACTCGTGCACGGCAGGCCGCCCCCACCACCACAGATTCAGAATAAATGTGTTCAAATGAGGAAATAATAAAACAGCATAGTACCAGAGTCCATACCAGGGAGTTGCGAGGACAGGCTGCCGATCCCCCCAAACGGCGTGCTAGCGTTGGGGTTGGAGAGCGACGGGAAAGCCTTTGCTGGTGACTGGGGGTTGCTGAACGCGGAGCTCAGTGAGGTCGGGAAGCCCTGTATGCTCTGAGTGTGGGACGTGGCTGTGCCTAAGTTCAGGGAGCTCATGCCAGACAGAGGGTCCATCTAAGGAAGAGGCGGGGGGGGGTGGGGGGAAACCGAAGCTATGAGACGACGAAAAGGCATCAACGGCGACTCTTGACAGCGACGCGGCTTGGGACGGGGAGGATACCTGGACCGGGGAGATGGCGTCCAGGCTGCTGGTGCTCGGGGCTCGGCCCTTTGGCATCACCCCCGGCGGGGGCTGCCGGGCTTTGTTCATGACATTGCTGCAGTTGGCCACCATGGTGAGGATGGTCTCCGACAGTTCCTGGGACACGCTCCTGAGGGACGGAGGAAGAGCACACTCTGTAAGGCGCTGCCTTGGGTGCAGGCGGGCGAGATCCAACGCCTATTCAATCTGAGGTGAGAAGCAAGGGACACGTACCCCGCACAGGACTGCAGGCAGGCCAGCATGGTGGCTAAGGTCTCCGGGGGGAGCTGGGCACTTTTAGGTTGGTCTTTGTCAGGAGCCAGACCCCCCATTATGGATGGACAACGCCTCTTGAGAAATGTCACACAGGCCTGAATAAACGGTTCCTAGAGAGCAAGGAAAAAAGAAAACTTATCAAGTCCCCGTGTTCAGAGTAGCACCTTGAAAACGGCGAGTCGGTGAGTCAAGAGGTTTACCCCGTGCTCTCTGATTTTGTCAGTCAGCCATTTGTCAAGTTTGAGGTATTCGCGGCGAGAGGCAAGTGCAGCAAGGTCAATGACGAAGGCAAAGGGGGTACCATTCAGCAACATCGACAGTGACTGGAAGAAACGCATGAAAAAGAGAGATGCTTGTTGACAACCATGGAAACCATACATACGAAAAGAAAAGCTAAAAATAAAAAAAGATATAGATATCACCGACACCCAAAGATGCATGTATAAAAGCCTATTGAGCACTTAAGATTATACAAGCTGTGAAGTTAATACGGGGGTAAGGACGTGGCCAACCTTCAAGTCCTGGGCCACGTCCAGGATGCGGGACAGCTTGGCCTGGTCGTACTGCTCCCCCCTCATGTACCATTCAGCCATCGAATGCATAATGAGCTGACGGATGGAGGGAGACTGCCCCTGCAAGAGTCGGCACAAACACTTACCGAGCGTCCCTCGCTACGTGAGGCGTAACACGGGGACACCGGGGGGCAGCGGAGGACCCGGCACACGGAGATGCCTTTCTCGACTCCCGAGTCCGGTCCGCACTCACCTGTCCGTGCCAGGCGTAGTGCAGGATGATGGCGGAGTTGGGGTGGTTGCCCAGGAAGATGGGCATGAGGGTGGAGATGAGCTCGTGGCGCAGCGTGTGCCAGGAGGTGGAGATCTGCAGCAGCGCCAGCACCAGCATGTCCGGGCAGTGCTTGATGGGGAAGGCGAACAGCTGCTTGACCTGCTCGTACTGGCCCACCTCGGACAGCCGGAGCAGGCTCTCCACCAGGTCCAGGCTCTTCCTGTCAACGGCCAGGGACAGTTACTCGCACACCGCTACGCCCGGAGTGTGTCGTCAGAGACGCGCGTGGTGCAGGGACGTCGTACCAGGTGGCGATCTCCCTGTTGTCGTCCTCTGGCGGGGCTTTGAGGATGTCGATGGCCACGGTGTGGCAGGGGTAGTCGGCGAAGCAGAACACCTCGGGGCTCATCAGGGAGTGCTGGATGAAGGACAACTGCAGGCGGACAAGGCGAAGGGTCAGATCGGGTCGTCTCCACCGGGCACGACGCCGGGCTCCTCGCTCACCTGTCCCTCGGCGTGCTTCCACGGCCGATAGAGGAGGTCCACGGGGAACACCTCCATGCCCAGGCCCCGCTGAATGCCATACACCACCATGTGCAAGCCTTTGCTGTCTCGGATTAGGAAGCCCGGGTGGTCCAGCTCGTAGGTGACCTCCTTGAAGTTCAGGTTGGGATTCTGAAGACACAACAAAGGCGAGGGGGGGGAAACGATCTCAGCACTCTTCACTTCACGAGTGCATGTCATAATGGGCTACACAATCATTAAATATTTAATCGTACTAAGGGGAATTAAGTATTAAGCAAAATAATGCCAATAGTTAAGACCTCTGAACGTGTCTTTTCAACAGTCTTAAGAACCGATTTGCATACACATGTTGCACGAATGTTCAAGTTCAACAGATCTTGAGTAAGATGAGGTTCATGCTGTGTCAGTATGTGGCTTTTTGGAAACGGTTCAAAGCTCCAAGTTGTCCGAGGCGGACCTCCCATGGTAGCCACCGACGCACCGGATCGGACCTAGACCGTTTACCGCTGGCAAATGAATAACGGAGATGAGATGATGCGACTTACGACTTCCTTGACGACGTCGATGAGCACCTCAACGTTCCATGTGTGCGCCTGCGAGCTGTCGTTCTTGTCTTTGCCGTCGCTCCAGATGCCGCTGCCCGGAGCCGAGATGGACTGCGGACAGAGGACACGAGGGAAAGGCTGAAGGACGGAGCAGCGACGGAGGCGCGTGCCTGTAGCAGTGACTCGAACGATCGAAGCAAACTCGTTTCACGGGGGGGGGGGGGAATCGGAAGCCGCTCACCTGTAGTGGAATGCCATCAGTCAGACCAGAGTGGGTGCGGGCCATCATGCCCAGGACCCTGGCCACCTGGCTGGCCGTCACTTCTCTCACCCCATACTGGATGATTATGTTTCTGCACTCCTCTAGACTGCAGACGCGCCAAACACAACCCACGTCAGCGTCTAGAACTGTGTCGCCGAACAAAAACTTAACAAAAAAAAAAAAGGGCCGCGCTCACGGCGGAACGTGGACGGACGTACCTTGCGCAGAAGCCATAGCCAACTTCTTGCATGAACTCCGCGAGAGAACTCTCCATCATTGTCTTAGCTAACTCCCCCGAGTCTGGCAGGATCCGGTCCATGAGAATGTCCCGTTTTTCAGGATACAGTAGTGGTGCAAGCACCACGGGGCAGCGTGCTTGAGGGAAATCTGAAACGGCACACACACACACATTGTGATATTGTACAAAGCTCTCCCTCCACATCCAGATACGTGCACACTTCAAGGTGCCCCCCCCCCCCCCCCGTACCTCGGCAAAGTGTCTTGAGGAAGGCGTCGATCTGTTCCTGCCCTACACCGCTGGCTCCCTTCTGGCCAAAAAGTAGATGGGAGAGGAGCAGGTGCAAGACCTCTATGGCGATGTCTTGGAAGCCACCTTCCTGGTTCCCCCCAAGGTCCGCGTCCACGTACGACCGCAGCAGGTCCGGCAGCTTCTGCTTGATGAACTGCGCGGCTGACAAACGGCGAGAGCAACAACTCAGCTCATCTTTAAGATGAAACTGGACATTATGGACAATAACAGCCATCCTCTGCACGTCAACAACAGGACTTACCAAAACTGCGGAGGTCTGCGTTGCTGGAGTTCAGCAGAGCGAGGCCAAATATCACCTGGGGAGCGGAGACGTTGGAAAAATGAAGGGCCGGGAACAGCTCTCGTCATCGGCATACGCGAACCTTCGAAAGGGACGCTTACCTCCTGGACCTTGCTGAGCTTGAGGACCTTGCTCAGCTGCGTGAACAGGTGGGCCGACGGTTTCAGACTCTGGGGAGAGAGAGGTCGCGCTCCGTGAGGATTCAAGCGCGGGGAAAGGGGCACAGAGGCGAGGAACGATAGAACGATAGAATGTGTAAAAAAAGGTGAGGATGGGAATGGAAAACCAGAAAGGAGGAAGGACAGACATGCTCTTTTTCCCCGTTCCCATTAATGCAAAATTTCGTGAGCAGGCTGCAGTTTCGAGACGCATTTTAGCATATTACCGTGATGACTTCAAAACTTCACAACTCGTTGTCAAGTTGTTTCAAGAACATGAATGCGTTTAAATCACAACTTGATTTCACAACTCTGTCTTTTCTGTCAATAAGGGCAGTCGGACACTTAAAGAGACGTCAGGCGGCCGGCGTTGGCTCCTTACCTTCTGGTAGTGGAGGGGATTGTCAATGGCGTAGCAGAGAGTTGAGATAAAGTTTGGCTTCGATATCAGCGACACACACTCCTGGATCAGAAACTGTGTCTTGGCAAGTTGGAAAGCAAAACGTGAGAGAGGGGCAAAGAGAACAGTTAAAAAGGGGGAGCACGGACAGTCGGGATGACAGACAAGGCGGGTGACAAAACCGCAGACCATCTCCCGACCCTGTGCCTGGTTCGAACGAGTGGCTCCCACGCCTGCGGAGCCTGATAATTGGCCCATCGTTATACCCAGGTGTGTCGGAGCAGCAAACATCTAAAACAGGGGTCTCACACCTTCTTCCCCTAGGGCCATGCGGGTTTGTGCTCCGACCAATCACGAGTACACAGCCTGACCAATCAGCTGTCTGAAGGCTGAGATCAGTTGATGAACAGAGTCGGGCCAGGTGTGCTGCTGCTTGGCTCGCCCGATTCCGAGCGGCGCCCCTAAAAACCCAGGCCCCGCACGTCCCTCGACTTCAGCGACGTCGGCTTTAAAGCGACCGAGTGGAAGAGCGTGCGGGGGCTCCACGTGCCGTGACGGGAGCGGCGCCCGTCTGGCTTCCGTGTGACCGTGACGACATATTGTTGACACTGATTTTACAATCTTGTAGCGCCGGCGAGGCGTGTGAGGAGCAGATTCCCCCTGATCCGAGTCTCAATGCAAGGGGTCGGTTTAAAATGATTGCATTCAGTGAGGGACTGGACAATATAGGAAATGCCACAGCGGTCGCATGATGATGATGATGATGATGTGACCTCACGATCACGATGGTGCAAAAGGGTACGATTCCGGCATCGTGACAGCATCCCCTTCATAATGCTATGAAACTGGGGTTAATTTCCTTATGGCAAGTCTGCATCGATGACTCACCGTAGGGGAGGGTTAGGGGCTCGTTCGCCGACTCGATGAGCCGACAATGGAACGGCCCTTTTTGCAGTTTTGGGGAGTGGCGCAGCCAGATTTGTGCAGGGGGGGGGGGGGGGGAATGGAGACCCCCACGCATGCGCCCCACTGAGCTCGCCACACCAGTGGGTGGAGTCGAGCGGCCAACGACCCACGAAGAGGCAGTGCCTTGCTGGTCGTCATGGACGCATCAGACCAGAGACATCGTTTACGACCAGCTCTTCTTCGTCTGCTCCAGGGGGCAGAGACGTGTACCCCCCCCCCACCCCTCTCCCCCTGTGGCCGGGCGGAACAGTACAGAGGTGGAGCAGAACCACACCGGAGCCTAGGTGTGCTCCGCGCAGCAGGCGCTGGGGAGGAAGCGTACTGGGGGGCCGTGAGGGCCGGCGCCATGCTACACGAGCAATGAAGGCACTGCGACGCACCCTCAAGAGTGGCGCCGATTGTCACAACCCGAAGGGAGTCACTTCAAAACGCTCCTTCTGGGTCAGCCCCGTCAGATCTCCATGTGTGGTATTGGGGAGCTGCAGAAAGTCTGCAGAATGCAGGAAACAATTCTGAGACCCCAGAACGGGTGCCCCACGCCGGTTCACGCCGAAAGCGTTCGTCTGGGTCAGGCGACGTGCCAGGCACACAACTCGCAGGCAACACGAACAGCACGGATGGACCCGATGGAATTGCTGATCAAAAAATTACCTGGTGAAAGTCCTTGCCGCTGCTTTTACCATCGCCACTGAAATCCACATGCGAGAAGAGACAGCGAAGTAGATGTCTGTCTGCCTCAGGACCGTGACGATTAACAATCTGGGGGAGCACAGGGAAACGTCACACGTCGCAGAGCGGGGTGGAGGGGGCGGGTTAGGGTTAGGGTTACGCGTTCCACGCCGGCTACTCACATGCTGTATTTCTTGCTGGCTGGCGCGATAATTCTTCTTTGTTAAATTGTCCACCAGATAGCTGATTTGAGACAAAGCCAGCGAGAGCGAGTCAAGATTCATTGCTGGTTGGGGCGGAAGCAGGCGGCCGAGCACGGCGCAAAATCACCATTATTCCCCTTTAGTCACTTCAGTGATAAGTTACTTCTGCCCCCCCCCCCTCAAAACAGGTAGAAAAGTGTCGTCGGCCAAGTGGCTGGATCGCTGGCTCCCAGTGCAAGGTTGGAGGGCTTCAGTTTAAGATCAGGTTCAGCATCTGGGGGGGGGAAAGGAACAAAGGAATTTCACAGAGTGATTGAGAGAGTGAACAGCAAGTTAAAAATGATAATAATAACGTCGGTGCTTCACGGCGTGCGCCGAGGTTGGAGCACTGTCGCTCCTCATACCGGACAATATTTACAATCCAGTGACGGCAGCTTATGCTGTGACGGGCTTTGAGGCCTACAAGCCGAGCTGATCCAGATGTCCACTGAAACCGTTTTTTAAACACGCCGTGCCCAGCTATCACTCGCCAACAAGCATGGCCGTTACAAGCAAAGCCTGGTAGTTTTATCACACCATACTCTCGGGTCTATTATTTAAGTTCCAGATACCTGTCGTACCGGTGGGACGGACTAGGCCTCGGCAGACCAACTCGAAGCTTGAGCACCGAAGTCACCAACTTCTCCGTTTGGGCTAAATCACAATGGGCGCCCGTGGCGAACGATCGAAAGAAACCCGGCACAAGCAACAGCTTGGGGAGAATTACCCGAAGCTGAAGTGACCCGGGTGAACAGAAATCCGCTCACTGTAACAAAGAGCAAGCTAAGGTATGTTAGCAGGTGTTGACAGCTGCACTTCAGCTGCCTACGGTTAACGATCTGAAATGTTGTCCCCGAACGATGAGCGGAATCACATTGGCCACACATTTATGAGGCACAGTTAGATCACTTGGATATGTCGTATCAACTAGGGGGAACATGAGGCTGGCAGGAAGCTGTTTGGGTTGACGTTAGCCAGCATGTTTACAGAACATCAAAATGTACCGTTTTACCGTATGCACGTAACCGAATATGCTCAGGGGTTGGAGTTTAAGGGCTAGCCCTGCATTTCATCGACAGTGTTCTACGTAAATCTGCCCAAGTCAGATTTCTGATCCGCGTTAGCTTTTGTCACATTTTACTACCTCCCTGCTGGCTCCGGGCTAAAGCTAACTCATTAGCACCAACGTGAAGCTCGAATTACTACACCAGGCTCGTTTTTAAGAGCTCCAATGCTCGGAAAACGATAGAAAAACACTCGATGCTCCAAGTCCGTCGTGGGAGCCTACTTCATGGCTTTGCGTGTGGTTTTAGCGCGACAGAACCAACTAAGGTTAGTGTTAACCTTGTTAGCATACATGTACAGGCTCCGACTAATTCCTGGGCTGGCCATCATACTTTTGTGTACTAGTACCGGAGCATTCCACCTAGCTCCTATTCGTGTTGTCTCCAGTAGTGATTTTACCACTGTAATTGTTTTTTTTACACAGTATCTCCTGTGCGTGGTAACTGTAAATTGAGAGTTGAAGGTGTGGGGGGGGGACTTCATTGATCTGACCGAATACTGCAGTTGCTGTTCAGCAAATAAACGCTCACCGCAGTGCTGGGTAACGGTCAACCGCCGTGTTCATTTAGCCTGGCGTGTTCTACACAACGCTGCCGTCGACCGCCCCTCGGTTCTACCGCATATCTCACCGTGCTCGTCAGATAGCGCTTGAGAAGATCATCCCTTGGTGAGTTCTCTCTGTCTCTCTCAGTAAACGGTGAAATGGAAGCTCGCTGCGGCTCCAGCTCTGCTGGCCTTTCAAAATAAAATGGCGACTGTCAGTTCCGCGGCGCGCGCACCACACCACACCAGCCCCGTGAATTTATCGGCGCGACGCCGCCGACGCCGCGCTCGTATCGCGGTATTTCCGATACCGGCGCGTCCAACGGCGACCGGAGGGTTTTAGTGGGAGAGCGCCTCGTCGTGTTGAGAACATGTGCGAAATGTTAAAGGTTTTAATCCCGACAAATATGCTATGTGTCACAAGAACGCAGCTGTGTTTTACGTAGTACACAAGGTGTCGACAAGGTGACCTCAACTTCAGGATGAAATAGAGGTTCTCTTGTGCTGTACAATGGGAAATTGTGGATGCTCTTTCGGAAAGTACAACTATGATTGTCCAAAATGCACACAAAATTTACAAATAGAGAAAAACAACAACAACACAGGGGACATCAGTGACACAAGACATCACTAGCAGGTTGACAGGACAAAAACATTCTCTTAAAACAGAGAACTGGATGTATTACAAAGCATTTCTGTATGTATACACATATTGTATCATTTGTATGCTTAAAGTGAGTAGGTGGTATACTTGAAAAATAGACATAAAAAAATGAAAGTACACACGTGGATAACAGAATATGTATGGCTGTATGCCTTGGCTGGAGTGTGACCGTGGAGCAGATAGGATCCCAATCCACTAAGAGTCAAGATTATATGCTAACAGAATATAATAGAACTTTATTGCCTGAAGTGTGCCTGGCAGGTGAGAGTTGTAGCTGTTGATGCATTTCAGTGCGTAACTAACTCTAACCAACTCCTGGGGGAATTCCAAAGTGTTCACAGGCCAACCAACAGATAGAATTTCTCCAGGATGTCCTGTGTCTGACTGTGGGTCTCCTCCCAGATAGACATGCCTGGAACACAACCCACAGGAAGGCATCCAGAGGACATCCTAACCAGACACCCAAACCGCCTCAGCTGACTCCACTCAATGAGAAGGAGCAATGGCTCTACCTTGAGATCTCCTGGATGTCTGAGCTCCTCATCCAGCCTCTAAAACTAAGCTCAGCCACCCTGCAGAGAAAAATAATTTCAGCTACTTGTACTCGCCATTTTATCCCTAGGACAGTTAGGGAACAGTGGGATTAGCTGAAAGACTCACGACTATAAGTGAGGGCTGGAACATAGTTTGGCCTGGTGCCTCATTTCTCTCTTGAGTCTATCCAGAGAGTGTCTGCCACTCCAAAGTCACTGTACCCTGTGTCCACACAGTGTTGTGGATATGCGTCGGCCATGACACCCCTACAACAAAATAGTACTCCAAATAGTCAGGGGAAGTTTCCTCGTTGGGACATGTGAAATTGGCCTCATATTTAAAAGAAATATCTGTCTGTCTGTCTGTCTGTCTGTCTGTCTGTCTGTCTGTCTGTCTGTCTGTCTGTCTGTCTGTCTGTCTGTCTGTCTGTCTATCTATCTATCTATCTATCTATCTATCTATCTATCTATCTATCTATCTATCTATCTATCTATCTATCTATCTATCTATCTATCTATCTATCTATCTATCTATCTATCTATCTATCTATCTATCTATCTATCTATCTATCTATCTCCCTCCACATACACCATTCTCGTCCACTAGGTGGGGCTACGACGACCGTACCCCTATCCGTCGAGCACGAGAAGAAGACTTCCTTCCTCCTATTGCCGTGTTTAGTGGTTCACTTAAAAGACTCGTCCAGCTAGAGCAGAATGCCCCTTACGCTTCGCCGGATCTAATAGCTTTTTAACATCGGACTATTGGGGAAGAAACGGAGCAGGAAAGATGTCGTCCTGGATGAAAAACTCTGTCTCGGCAGCAGCAGGAGCCCGGCGGCCACCATCCAATCCAAACGGAAGGTAAGGCTAGACCCCATAGGAGTGGTTTAGCATTAGCAGTCAGTCTGGGAGGACAGCTGGTTGGATTCGTTGCGCCATTAAAGCCGCGTTTGTGTTGTGCAGCGTTCAACAGTTGCGTCTGTTCCGGAGAGCAGCGCCGTACCCCAGCAGAGACGAGAGGACCGAGGAGCTCAAGGATGCGCTGGAGAGGTAACTTCATCCAGATCGCCCTCGGTGATCGGAACGATCCTTGTTGCCCTCTCGTCGCAGTCGCCGAGATCGGCAGCGGCTCTTTGGCAGCCTCCTAACAAACCGTCCAAGCGATTCAGAGCGTTACGTTTGCAAGGTTACTTCACAACCATCTATTCCAAAAGTGATCGTGGGGGGGTGTGCATTAAAATGTTAGGTTCAATAATACCTGTCGTATGTTGATGTAAAACGAATCTAAAGGAAGAAACGCAGTGCATTGAGGAGATGTCACCGATGTCGTCGATAGGGCTGCAATCCATTAGTATTCCTGTAGTCGATAAATCTGTCTCACTTTCTCAACTCATCGTCTGATTGTCGAAAATGGAAAAACGGGCACAATTGTTAGTCTGTTTCACAAAAGCAAAAACAAGGTCCGTTTTGTCCTCTTTGAAACAACATCCAATTGTCAAGCAGAACTCAGGAAACAGGAAATGGTCACATTTATGCGGCAGGGATCGGAAAATGTCGACTTAGTTTAGTTTTAGTGTAACTCATCCACGTCCATCAGGCGACGAGCCGGCACCCATGCTCTGTGAGGAATCCCGTTCCACGAAATGCCGACCTGTGCGCCACGTCGCATCGAAACAACGCTGTTTCTGTTGCTTTTTGTTTTCCAGCTATGAAGACCTGGATGACGTGCAGAGCTATAGCGGGAGCGTGAAGTATGAGGGCTACAGGTACCAACCCAACGGTGAGGCCGTTTCTTTGCCAGACACCCAACCGCAGGCTGCATGTAAAAGATGGACTGGATGTGATGAAACATCAGCGCTTAAGGAAACAAATGAGCACGGATGCGTGCGTCTGGTCGACAGGGGGGCCTCATGGAGAGCCAGTATGGATGGTTTTCAACCCCCCCCCCCCCAATCTTTCGCAGTTGATGAGCCCATCGTCTCCCATTCTCTCTGAACCTGCAGATTCCTTCGTTGTCCTTTGCTCACTCCGTCTCCGTTCTCTCTCTCTCCCCCTTCCCCCTCCGCCACCGTCGAATGTCCAGCCAAAGCGGAGGGCTGCACCCCGGCGGACAGGCGCAAAGCCCTCTATCAGAAGTTCTACAGGCAGGTGCAGGAGGAGAGGAAGCCGGCCGACTGCGTGGTCCTCTCCGTCACCAACCAGTGCCTGTGAGTACCACCGCCGGGGAAAACCACACGCAGCTCGGACGCGGGACTGTCCGCCGTCAAAGACGGCCGATTGATGCCATGTAGCTGTCATTGTTATTGTTGTTGTGCTTATAACCACAATGGAACGAGTAAGAACGCAGGCCTATGACATCAATATAAGAATTCAAACCGAACCACACGATCCCCGACACAGCGATGCGTAGCAACGCGTCCAACACCACAGACATAACAACGGTCGTGTTGATGATATAGCCGTTCTCTCTCTCTCTCTCTCTCTCTCTCGCTCTCGCTCTCGCTCTCTCTCTCTCCCTCGCAGATTAGTTTTGCGGCCTTGGTGTTTCCAAATCAGAAATCAAACCAGACGTTTTCCCTATATAAAATTGAATCAAATCTTTTTTTTTTTTAAAACCTTTTTTTTATTCGTTTCAATCTCTCACTATTTTTGACTCCCCTTGCATCACGCAGAAACGAATTCAAATGCACGTCTGACTTGAAGAAAACAGCTGAACATTTAAACCCGTCCTCTGCACATGCTGCCACATGTCAACACGGTGAAGCGAGTCTTAATTCAAGTTACTTGCATTTCCGCATGACCTGGCCTATAAAGTAAAAGTCCCGCGTTTCGAAACTCCATTTGAGTAGTTCTACATCCAATCCAGCGACAAAATGATTCGAATCAAAGCCTGTCCTGACAATAATAACGAATAATGCGAAAGACACTGAAAGTTCCGAGAGACACGTGCGTGGTGTGGGCGTGTGTGAGACCGTATTTACAGTGTGTTTGTGTTTATATTATGGCGTCTTAATTAGCATTTACCTTCGGTATCATTACCCTGGGGACCCACAGGGCGGCGAAGCGGAGCCACTTCCCCTTTTGTGCCCATGTTCGCGTACCCGCGTCCCGGTGTGTTTAACGTTCCCCTCTTGTCTGCATTTGACAAATGGGTCACGGCGACGGACGTCATACGCGCGGTAAAGTGGTGGGTGGCGGCGCCCTTAACGTACTAGCTCCTGTGGCTGTCCTCCCTTCCATAGTCTGGTTACATTTCCCGATGGCACCTGGGTGGGGCAGGGGCAGGGTAACGGGTGGGTTCTTCAAGGGCATCCCGCTCCCCAGCTTTCGCCCTCGCATCGTGCCGTCCGCATGGCCCCTGGCGTTGCGTCGCCCGCCAGAGAATGCAAGTGCGCGCCCGTGTCAGAAATGGCCGCCGCGCAGTTCCCGTGCGTCCGACTTGGCCGGTCGGACCCGCCCAGACAAGAACTCGGACGTAGGCCCTCGCAGAGCCATGCGCACCTGCCTGCCAGTCAGTCCGGCAGCCCGCTCCTTGAGAGCACGAGAGACGGAGAGGACAGGATAGTAGACGTAGGCGTAAGTGTTGGTGTGCATGCGAGTTCGTCTGGCTCTGTTCTGGTCATCCTGTTGTCGTTTCTCATTCAGCCCCCGTATTTTCAGGGTTCCCCCGGGGTTAGTGTGTGTCTGTGTTTGTGATTGTGTGCGCGTGTGTGCGATGGGGGCGTGCTTTCCATGCCCCCGCAGTCCCGAGGCTGTTACCACGGCTCCTTTCCGAGCACCTTTGAAGCATTTTTTCGCGCGCTTGGTGACCCTGTGGGTCCTTCAAATTCGACGGTGATGGACTTTAACGTTGTGATTCCTTAATTTTCGACGCCAGTGTCGGTTGAAAGTGCCACATGACTATCGCCACTGGACATATATTTACTGAAAAAAAACCAAAACAAAAACATGTTCAACCAAATATTTCCTCCTTTCTGCATCTGTTACAGTGAGAGGTTCCAAAAGTTTTCTGTGCTTTGCAAAGCTAATGCTAAAACTGGTTCTGCCTCAGAGATGACCTGAACATATAAAACGCTCGACACGCGACAAACCTGGTGTCAAACTTTGTTGGGGGAAAACAAGCAAGGTCACCCTTTGTTCTACAAGCTTTCTTTGTGCTACCGTAGTGGCCTCACACACGTGTCAAGTTAACAAAGTTGTTTCTCTTCCTCTCAAAGGGATTACCCCAAATCGCTAAGCCAGTGCTTGCAGGAGCGAGGCCTGTCAGTGGAAATGATCTACCTTCAGGCGGAATCGGGGTTGACCCGGGCCCTACAGGATGTCCGAGCAGACGGGTCCCCATTATGTATTCTGGTGGAGCAGACAAACGTAGCTCTATCCTCCTGCACTGTTATCATTTTCTCAGAATCCCTCAAAAGTAAGTCCCTAGCCCTCAGCCCTCCAGGCTTAGCTAAAACATCTCCAACCCTGCAGAACACTGAAATCAACCAAATCATTTGATTATTGTGGGCTTTACCACTCAAAATATGAAAGGCAAAATACTGACACTCAAAGCTCTTCTTATTAAATCTGCATAGTATTCATTCAGTGTGTCCATCAGTGCCACTAAACAAAGAGCTCATCCACTGCTTTCCACTGGTACATATACATTGCACATACACGCATACATACATACGTCCCATATAGATGCACTGCCGCAGCTGTCTGGTGGAGACGCCCACACAACAAAGCACATATAGGGCATATAAAAGTCCTGCGTTTTGGCTTGGTGACTTACACCCATTGCCTCTACTGCTACGATCCAAAACGGTCCACCTCACTGTCTCCGACTCACAAACACTTCACAGGCCGCACACAACACAAGCGATGTGCATGGCGCTTATTGCAGACATGAAAATGCATCAACAAAATCAAAACAAAACTTTTAGTCTCATCTAAACACACACGCACACACACACACACACACACACACGCACAAAACAATGACACAAAGTACACAAATCATCCAAAGCTCATTCACCACCCTTTAGCATACCTAATTGCACACGAAGCTTAAAGACTTTTCTGCCTTTTTCCACCCCATTATGATGGACGACAAACGTGAAGTTCCAGATAAACATTTGCAAAAATTGCTTCTCTTTCACCACCACTCCACTGTCAACAAAGCTGAACTACAGTGTCGGCTGTGAAAACAGACCAACCCCACACGTCCCAGAGTAATGGCAGCATAATCTGGGTTTACCCCCCCCCCCCTCCTCTTTCTCTGGTTCAGCCCTGTCATGTCTCACCTCTGCTCTTCACCTGCACTTCCCAGAGACCTGTGCATTAATGTTCCCGTTTCCCCTCCCAGTCCATCGCAACATGCCCAAAGACCAGGCCATGGACTTTGTGGCAATGGAATACAGTCGCGGCCTGGTCAAAGAGCGCCCCCCGCGGGACCCCTCAGACATTGCAGCTCAAGCCTCGCAACTGCTGGATGATTTCCTTGACCGAGAGAAGACGGAGCGCCACACCGTCCCCTCTGAGACCCGCCAGCTGCTCCTGCATTTAGCAGAGGGCGTGCACCTCTACCCAGAGGAGCTTGAGACGATCTCAGAGTATGTCCGCTCCCGGCAGGAGCACCTCCAAGGTGGGAAGAGCTCGGACCGGACACTCGCTCGCATCCATTCCGCCTCATGGGTGCTCGGTTCTGTGCCTTACTTTCCTCTCCGTCTCATCTCTTTCTTTATTTCCAGCCTGCAACATTGAGGGGGAGAGGGGGAACATGATACCTCCAGGACTGGGCAAGCCCCCTCCCCTGCTCCCCACTCCGCCTGGCCCGCCTTCACACCCATCTGCAGCCGGGGCAGGGGGGTCCATGATGGAGCAGCCTCCACTGTTGCCCACCCCTCTCCTGTCCTCGCCAGGTTAGACAGTCTCACAGCAGATGACTCCTCTCTGAGGCTGGGAGATCCATCGTTCAAACAAACGAAGTTAACGACAAATTTGTGCCTCAAATAGGGAATGGGGGATACTTCTCCCAAAAATCCACCTCACACCTGTTATTTCGATCTTTGCACTGATTTGTATATAAGTAACATGTCCCAACAGAATCTCTGTGTCGCCTTTCTCTCCGTCCTTGTAGGCTCTTACCCCAAAACCAAGCCGCCTCCACTGCTTTCCTTACACCGAGCCCCTGGTCCATCTCTAGGGCCCCCGGGCGCACGGGGCTCCCTGTCCGTACACAAACCCTACAGTGTCCCCTCCGGGCCCCGGGGTCCCCTCCTCCATCACGCTCCTCCCTACCACCCAGGCCCCAGGGGCCCCAATGGGAACAGAGGAGCTCCACCGTCCCGTCCTCCGCTGCTCTGTGCTCCGGGTGGGCCGCTCAAGCTTTACCTTGCGTTGTCTTTGGAAATGAACCTTTTCCCGTCCGTGTTTCAATTGCACTGATTGTTTTCTCCTCTTTCCTGCTCAGGTGCCTCTCTCTCTCGACTGAGTGGGCCCCGACACTGAGAATGAGCTGGCCGTTCACCAGAAGACTCTAGGATAACTTAAAAAAAGAACAAAACTAGCAAACCACGTTCAGTTCCAAGAAAATAATTCTAGCTGTTCCAGACTACACTATTATCTGTGATGACTTAACGCCAGAGGATGGCTTGGAGTATTCTAAGGAGACATGAGGTCCCCCCCGTCACCTCTGTTTCAGTTTCCTGTCGCCCAGAAGCACCTTGTCAAAAGATCTGCGGTGTGTGTTGCAGTGACCAGCTGGAAAAGAGCCCTCGACTTTGAGTAGAATTTCCTGGTCGGTGGTCACCATGTCTTAAGCAACAACAGGTGGCAAGCGTATAGCAGTAGCTATACATCTGCTGTGTCCAGAGTTGCGAGACGGTGCCGAAGTGTTTGTCAAAGATTCCAGAAATAACGCAGCGAATTAAAGTTGTTTTATACAAAGTTCGTTCATATATATTCTCAGTTCAACTGTTTTTATTTATGTTTTATTGTATCTTCTTTTTTTTTTTTTTTTTTACACAAGTGATGAGATGGTATAATGGGAAAGTTGTGCATGAACAATTTCATTGCAATATCTGACATTCAGATTGACCTCACTTCTTGTGTTACTTCTCAGTGTAAGTGTGCCCCTCACCCCCACCCGAAACTTTTGAACTTCTTGTGCAAAACTGTTTTATGAATAAAATAGATGGCAGTTCTGTGGCTGTTCCACCCAGTTAAACCCATGCCTCTCCAGATTCATACGATAAACACAGTGAAGATTTTGAAAGATTTGAACAAATCTTTTTGGTGAAACGAAAGTTGTCATCACATTGACCTGTGTGATTCCAGCAAGAAACATCCTTTTGTCACTAGATCACAGTGCTTTAAAATGAATAGAAATGGTGTGAAAACATGAACAAGGTCCATAGTTTCATGGCGCTATGCAAGTACAGGCATTCTATTAGTTGTCCATTTTCCTGGATGAGTTAAAAATAGCTTTCTTTACGACAAACACAGTACTAACTTCCAAATTAAAGCTGCAAGCAGCTGTGAGCCGGTCCCCGCCTGTGCGTCTGTCCAGGTACTAGCAACCGCTGGGTCAATGTAGTTCCTAGGCCATCCCAAGAATCCTTTCGTACATTTTGAAAAGGAATCTCTTCTGGTCTGAGCAGTATCCCTATGATTCTGATAATGAACGGTCTCTACTTTGGCCAAAATACGGCTAAACCCCTTGACATAGACAATCTTTTCTGAGCTTTCGATCACAATGCCATTAAAGGTGATCTTATACAATATGTTGAGTAGTTGATGGGATGAAAACTAGGTGCACTCAGGTGACTAGTGATGTATTGAAATAGACACACTTGAACATTGAAACCAAATTGGCCGACTTTCTGACCAGTTCTGACCATCGGTGCAAGAGACTTTTTTGCGCATCTTGATAAATTGTATAAGCCTTCAAATTTTTGTGTTTGTACTCCATAAAAAGCTTTATGGGGAGGGTGTTTTGAAAATTTCAAGGTGGCGCTCTAGAGACATTTGGCCACGCCCATTAATGAGGCCATTACCTGGCTGTTCATGCATACAATGCAATCATCAGCAGTTTTGAAACTTTTATGATGAAGTGCCTGCCCGGAAGAGCATTTTGAAATATTGATGACGAATAACCAAAATTTGTCATTCTTTAGTGGCCATGTCCTTTCACTTCAAAAAAATCTGTACACAAAATTTTCTCAGCTTGATCCATAGATGATTTGTACCAAATTTGAAGCCAATTGGGTTAACCCCCTCGGAGGAGATGTTTTTAAAATTTAAAAATTCAAATCAAAATGGCCGACATCCTGTCGGGTTAGGGTCATCATGTCAAGAGACTTTTTTGTATATCTCTTTAGGATGTATATGCACAACAATTTTTATTTGCCTATGACATTTTAAAAAAGCCTTATGGGAATTGGTGTCATGTCCAGCAAGTTTCAAGCTGCCATGATCATGTATGTGGATGTGAGAGCTGTTCAAAGTGAAAGAGTGTGAAAAAAAACTTTTGACACATCATGGCAACCATGCCCTTTGACCTACAGAAATTCTTTTGATGAGTGTTTGTCACCATTGTCTGTGGATGATCTGTACCTGGTTTGAAGTCAATCAGGCCAAAGCTTTAGGAACAGCTCCTTAAGAAAGGGAAAACATACAAGTCAAAATGGCCGACTTCCTGTTGGGTTGAGGGTGGGGCTTCAAGAGGATTTTTTATGCACCTCAGGATGTTCTATAAACTCACCAAGTTTCATGCATTTAGGTGAAACTTAGATGTGGTGCTCGCTGTTTCAAATCTTCTAGGTGGCGCTATTGCACAATTTTGCGTTGTACATTTTCCCCCTATGTTTCCCCTATGATTGAATGGAGACCCGTCATTCGTCCTGATGATCCCCAATGGGATTTTGTGGGAATGTGGTTGAGAACACACTATTTCTCTCTCTGCATTTTCTCATCACTTAAGTAAACATGCTTGTATAGTGTTTGTTTTAGCCAGTACTCCATCTTTGCAGGCAATATATTCAGACACATTCCATCCCGGATTTGCTGGAGTATGCATTATATACTCAAGTACAGACAATTTACAAAATCATACACACGTGTATTGTTAGACTTAAATAAGTTTATTAGTTCAACAAAGTTAGTTGGTTAACATAACAATCTACGGAGAGCCATAGGTTCTCCAATACACATCCAGTCAAAAAAAAGTCATTTTCAATCATGAAATACTTCAATCATTTTTTTCCACAACTCACACCGGCTCCAAGGGTTAAAGTTTCCTGTGCCAGCATATAGTCTGGTGGTCAATTTGAAAACAATTCCATGATCAACAAGACATTATTATTCAAGAAATGAATGAATATGGGCCCGTCTATTTGGTTAACAGGGGACCGCCACAGAGGCGAGAGCCTAAGTTACATTACATTGGACAAATAGACTTCTCCAATAGCAAGTCTGGATCGTTTGAGTAAGTGGGTGTAATGAGGACGGGGTTATAAGCGCCTCATTCACTGACCCATCTATAAGGGATTATGGGTAATGTGGAGTGTCAAATACTTAGGTGTTGCAATTGTATGATGAGCTTGACGTGCAAATTCAGTGCCAGATGAAATGCCTAGTGTGAGATGAACAGGAAGTTACTATCGTGGATACTTGCCTTTTCTTAGAAGAAATGGGAATCTTTCCTGCTGCTCGGTTGAGTCCGGGTGGGTTCCCATTTTATGCTCCCAGTTGGCAGGGTGAAGCAGTTCAGTGTGGAGTGACAGAGAGAGAGGAAACCAGTGCAGGAATGCGCACATTTTGAAACAGTCCATTCTTAAGCTGTATTAACTGTCATTCGTGATACTATTAACTGTTTCCTTTGTCTGTTTCTAAAGTAAAATACTGCGGAACAATAAAATTAAATGTTTTTATAACCCATTATTTTCAAAAGGGCACAAGTATACTTATATATAACATCACGTACGGATAGGGAGAATACGCCGACTAGAATCATAAAGCCTCATGAGGAGATGGTGTCTTTCAAACACTAGATGGCAATGTACACCAGCTCTTTCATTGTACAAACTTGAGTATCAATCAGTCACTCTGTTTTGTTTCTCTTTTCGCTGTACATATTATTCCAAAGTGATACAAAATGTATCTCTATTCCCATGACTCACTTAGTGGGGCCAGCCACTAATCAGTAAGTTGGTGTTGGATGTCAGATCCTGCGTACTATGTTGAAATATCACTGGGTCACTGTGGCTTGCACTGTAAAAGCAGTCTGAATCATTGTGAAGACGCAAGCACCAAATAAGAACCAGGTAATTAACAATTGACATGACTGGAACCTTCATATTGAATAAGGTACCCTCTACTCTCCACAGTACATCAGAAGTCGCAATAAAGTACAAGTACTTGTTGCCTGTGCCTGATTTCCTATAGCTGAAAAGAGGCATTTTTTGTACAATAATGGAATTTAGCATTTTGAAAGGCAATTTTAATGCATTTGGCCTTGATATGTGGCAGTGTTTGTATTTTGGGGAACTATTGTGTTTGAATGTTGTCGGTCATCAGTCATTCAGCACCATATGCACATGGCTCATTCTTGTCTGTATTTCAGTGCTCTCTCGTCCCACATGACCAATATATGTTGTTTTTGCAGTACGTCAATCATGCAGCGAGCAGTGAACCCAGAAATGCATGTCTTAGTTTTCCCTCCACGTATGTGACTGCCAAGCCCTCTGTCTCTGACGTCCTTGTTCTGTTCGCAGCTGAAGCAGGGGTGTGATCTACACTTTTTTTGTGCCTGTGTGAACAAAATAACTAACAGTCAGGTGACAGATGGAGACACTCACCCATTAGAAAGGAAAAAACGTGACAAGTATATGATACTGTCTATGTTCTGCTCATCATATGGCAAGACTTCCAAATTGAGCTCCAGATGTGGATTTGAAAGGACCTCAATGTGTACTGTCAGCTACTTATATATAAAACCACAATTCAGAAAAGTAAGAATGACAATACTAATTATGATTATAAATCCCTCCTAAGTCCTTCAGCATCATTCTCTGCCTGGTCCGACCTCACCACCAATTCTCATCACCTACCCCATCGCTGCGCGTGGTCCTACCTCTTGTTTGTCCCCTTCCCGTCCCATTCTCCCCCCGCCCCTCCTTCCCCTCGTCTTTACCTCCACGCTGGATATCAATCAGAATCTATCACTCCGACTATTCCTGCTGCCGCCGTGTCAGAATTCACAGGAACTTCGTCGAACTGGGAAACTGTTTCATTGTTACATCGAGCCCCCCCGTCGCGTGCGTCAAGCTTTCGTGGTAGAATTAATGGAATGCACGAAAACTTCCTCGCCAAGCAGCCTCACCCTCACACATACATTCACACACTCTCTCTCTCTCACACACACACACACACATGCACTCACACCCGCGCGCGCATGCACACGCTCACACACACGCTCAGGCAACCAACACTATCCCTCCCATTTCTGCCATCCCATACAAAGGCATACACACTTAGGGTGTTAATTGTTGTGATAACACCTTCCAATAACAAGGCTCTAATTATCAACATGTTTGGCAGCCGGAGTGTGTTTCTGGCACTTGCCTACAGATCATGGTGTGTGCGTGTGTGTGCGTGTGTGTGTGTGTCAGTATGAAGTGTGGCACCAGGAAGACAGGTCTGATGTTTTTGAAATTTGCGGCCGTTTTCTATTCTATTCTATTCTATTCTATCTGGTGAGGATGTTTCAATTCATATTTTCTGATGAAAGGGGTTTTTTATCGTACGAAAAAACAACAACAACAATAATAATAGCAATAATAATAATAATACTAATAATAATACATATATCTGAGTACTGAGGCTGCATTCTCATTTTATATTTAAAGGAACCTCTGTTGGGTAGGAGGTACTCAAAGCCAGTTCCAGGAAACTTTGTACCTTCTGAAATCAAATTAAGCATTTGCTTTTAAATATGCTTTAAGGCTTAAATGTTGATGTAGCCCTATTGTACTTTACCAACGCATTATCATACTCTAACAAAGTTAGAGGGGTTGAATGTTAAGTGACCAGAAGCCAGAGAGACGAATAGAAGCTCAATTCGACGAGGACTGTTTTTCGGTCCAGATGTTGAGTGCACTGGCCACTGGCTGCCTGTACTGTATTGGTGTCTGGCTGCCTGTCTGGCAGTTTGTCTGGTTGACTAGCTGGCTTCATGCCTGATTGGAGAGCTGGCACGCCCAGTTGTGTTCCCATCCAAGCCCCTGCACCCCACCAGATCTTAATTGGGTTTAGTTTGCCCGCTACAGATAACACTTCTCCTTTCTTTTGAGCAAACGAAAAAATGGCCAGGCACTAATGACCCTTTTAAACCGGGCACCTTTATGCCAGGGTGGAGAAAAATTTGAAAGGAAAGGATGGATTCCTAACGAACAGATCACTGAGGGAAATGCAGCATTGGAATGAGAATGGAGAATATAAAGAAAGGACAAAAGAAGGGACGTCTTCTTTGTTGTGCTGTAGTGCTGTCACATAGTTTATTTTCACAATCCTTTATGACCAACCCAGGCATGATCCTGAGAGGTATGTAGATATGTGTGCATATTTATTTTGGAAACAGACCGTGCCAATTTATTTGGCTCAATAAATTGTTGTTTCGATGAGACACAGGAAATTGTTGTTATTAACCACTGATCTAGGTTTGGTTCCTGAGAGGGCTGCGTGGTAAAACAGTGGTTGTTGCTGTTCCCTCATGCCACATGTGTGTGTGTGTGTTTTTTCCATAGTCCAAAAACATGGACTCACACATTAAGATTACCTGGAGACTCCGTTGTTCCTTGATGAGAGTAAATGGTGTGTGCGACCTGGAATACACCTTGGAAAGAGTGTACTCTCTGTGAGCTGAAGGTAGGTTCCAGCAGACCCTGCCACACCATTGCATACAAAGCAGGTAAGATAATGGGAGGATGATTTATGAACTGGGGATTCTATGGGTTGCACATTTTTTGCACCCCCTTGATTTGAACCTGACCCGATCTCCGGTCAGGTTCTGTTCCTCCATGTCGCTGGCTCTACACTCTGAATGGCCCTGAATGAAAGGCGATAGAAGATTATATTCCAAACTCTTTTACCTCTGGAACAATCAAACTGACGTCTGCCCTAGGAGGGGCAGGGTCTCAAAATGAAGGACTTCTCCTTAAGACCTTGTATTTATTACTGAGGGTAAAATGACATCATTATCCAAATTAGGTACCCATTTGCTTAGTATTTGAACTCTTGCAGGATGCCACCATCTTTTCCAAGTTGGAGCTAGGCAATGCCTACCATCTGGTTTGCTTCAGGGAGGGCAGCGAGTGGAAGACTGCATTCAACACTCCTAGTGGACATTATGAGTGTCAAGTTTTCAGACTTACCAATGCTCCTGCTTTTTTTCAGGTGTTAATCAATGGCATGCTTACAGATGTTACATCATCACTCGTTTACACTCTGAGGTGCTGCGATAGGCTGACTGCTCTCAGCTGCTCTGTCATCCGGTTGTTGGTCAAACTTCCCTCGCTTGGCTGCAGCATTTTTGTTGGCTCACCTATGGGGAGGATGCTCACACCCTTGATGTCCACTGTTTGTTGGAGGTCTTCTACTTCCTCTCCCTGTACCTCATACGCCAAGGTCTCCCATCTTGGTGGATTTTGTCACGTTATTCCCCCTTCTGAAGGAGACACCGTAGTCATGACAGTGGTGGTTTGTTTACTATTCATTTTGTTTCAATATCCAAGCTTCTTTCTGCCGATCTTTCACCATTTCAGCATTGCATTCTTGCTTCTTGTCCTTCTGGTCAGACTTGGTCCAAGGCTCGCACCTTGCAGGCCAGAGATCAACACGTCACCACAGCCAAACACAAGTAGTCCATGGCTCCAGAATACTAGGACAGTCAGGCTCATAAGCTTACGCCCCGATTCATTGATCCCTTTCCCATCAGTCACATCATCCATCCAGCAGCAGTTCATCTTCAGCCTCCCCGGTCCATGAGAAATCACTCAACGTTTTCAAAATCAAGCCAGTCACCAGCAGCCCATTGCCTCTTCCTTCTTTGGTTCCTCCACCTCCTCAGATGGTTAAAGAGGGTCATGCCTTCATGGTGTGACGTCTCCTGTGGGCTCTGTACTTGCAGTACCTGGCCAACTGGGAAGGTTACAGAATGGAGGAGAGGTCTTGGGCCCTTGCCTGGTTTATCCTAGATCCTGACCTCATCACCCAGTTCTACCTGTCACGCCCAGATCTGTCTGTTAGTAGAGGTGGTTCGTCCCAGGCACATTCAGTCATGGAGACCCTCCGCCAACCTCCCACCACCCACCTAGCTGAGGAGCACCCTGCATGACTCTCTAGCGTTCACTTCAGCCTTGGATCTCCCAGTCTAGACCTATTTTGTTCCCAGCCAGCCCTCCTCTGTCTTCTGCCCTGCTCAGACTGCCTGCCTTTAGACCTGGACTTCTCTTTTTTGAGATCTTCTGACCTCGATCTCCTCAGGCCATGGTCCGAATTGTCCATCTGCTCCTGAGAAGCAGAGCACACTCATACACACACACACACACACACACACACACACACACACACACACACACACACACACACACACACACACACACAGTATAACAATGTACTATATGAAAATAAGTTTTATTCAGAAAAAATGCAAATATATTAACATGAATGAAACATCTATGGCCTGATGCGCAGAGACCATGTTGAGAGGAGACAAAAAATGTTTCCATCATGTTAAGCTGTTATGTTTAACAGTGGCTATATTTAACAGTGGTTTAACAGTGGGACAAAAGCAAGGAGGTGCAACACAGTTGTCTGAAGAAGGGAGACCTGCTGGAGCTGGCCACAGTTTAACACTACAGAAGGGTGACGAGGAGTAAAATAATGAAGAAGGGTGAGACAATGCGTTAGGCCGCAACAATACAACATGAACTGTATCCACTGTTGGCGAGCAAGCAAGAAACGCAGTGGCCGTTGTGCTGGAGCTTTTTTTGGAAGAAGAGAATAGTGAGACTTACCTCACCTCAGGAACATCAGGCTCTGATCACTGGTTGACACAGAAAAGAAGAGGAAGAAGTTGGAGTGTGTGTGTGTGTGTGTGTGTGCGTGCGTGCGTTATTCCAACATTCATCTTTGTATAAGTTTTTCGTCACTCCTTGATGAATAAGGATCAACAATTTCAACAGTTTTCCAACCGTTTATAGATTAAAAAACACATCGATCGTATGAAAAATAATTGCCAAAAATATTCAATCTGTGTTCTACACACATGTACGGTAAGTCATACTACATAACCTGATTGATGAATCCAATGAATTGATAATTCATTGGTCCATCGCTTTTTAATTAGTAACTGATCAGTGTTTCATTTCGTTTCGAAGAGAGTTATTATCTAATTATTGTTAAAGCAGAGATCATGTAAACTAGAAAGGAAATGGCGCTAAAAAAAAAAGATCTGGAAGGGCAGCCTTAAAACAAATAGGGAGGTTCTCCGTCATGCAAGAGCCATGCAGTGCATGTGTACATGTGCCATCAATTGAGGACAATAACAACAACCCCAGCTTCCCCAGCTTCATGACAAAACATAACCATCCCACAAACAATCCATGTCGAACTGGCATTCTCTGCTACAAATCTCTCCTCAGATAAACCTGACATCCCTAAATTCATTTGTTCCTATCAACCTTCACCAACTGAGCTCTATTATTTCTTCTTCTAATTCATCAACCTGCCACTGGTTAAACTTACTAATGACCTGTTCATGGCACCAGACCAAGGTCTTGTCTCTGGCCTCATCTTTTTAGACCTTAGTGCTGTTTTCAATACAGTCGAGTCATTGTCCAAAACAATCTTGTACTCCTAACCGAACACTCAGCTCACCTCATTCAGCTCTTAATGATTTAGCGAATGTGGGCCAAGCCTTAGCTGCTGTTACAGGATGGAGGGATCAGAATGGTTTGGAGGATATTGCGAGTCTGTGGGGCCATTGCTATTCACGCTTCAACCTAAGATTTTTTGTTTATAGCTAGCTAAACTGGCTTACATGATAAATCACGTGATAGGAAGAGCTAGAAGTCTCTTGCTTGACTGGCTTTTGATGTGTTCTTATCTGAATTACACAATGTTTTTGGCTTTGATTCCAAATCTGCTGGATTACCTAGTGGACTCCTATCTATCAGACAGGGAGAGTGCACTGTGACACATTACTCCAAAGATTTCGATTCGGTGTGAGGCTCATCTCCACGGCTTTGCAGATTATATGAACGATGAACTTGTGTCACATGATATTCTGAGCTCTCCGGAGAGTATTATTGAGCTTGCTGTGAGGATTGATGCTTAAGGCTCATCGGTGGGCGAGATGATGGGGCGCTCTGGACGTCTGTGGTGCCCATCAATCCCCACAGGTTCCTGCTCACCAGTGCCTCCCGCTGACATATCTGGAGTCCCAATGGATTATAAGGACTACTATCGCAGGTTTGGTAAGGCTAAAGACACATTGCTTCCTCCACACCAGGCATATGACTGCACCATTGATCACAGACTGTCAGTATCCGTTGTCTCCACAATTTCTCTTGCATGAACAAAAGGCGATGGAGCATTACATTTCTGACTCTCTTGCATCAGGAATAATCAGACCATCTTCCAGCATCTGTGGCATCTGAAGCAATGCGAATGAAGTTGGAAAAATTGAACTTTTCAGGAGCTTTTCTTGTCTCATCTCCCCCTGTGTCATATATTAAGATGATATATATTACATAATGTATATTAAGTTGAGCTGAGTTAAGTTGTGTTGTGCTGAAGCTGAAGAAGGGCTCCCCCTCCTTGCAAAAGTCAATTTACCCACTGGTTATATCCATCACTCATTTCTGTCCACCTCCGCCCCGTGGTTTCTGCCCCATGTGAGTCAAACTCCAGGCTTCATGAAAAGCCCTGCACAAACCAGTGGGTGACGTCACAGAGGGTTGGGTCTTGGTAGTCACCCGGTCCTCTTCGACACCGCTGTGTTTTTTTACCGGGATCTGATAAAAAAAAAGAGGATTGAGCCAGGGTGAATGAGGAGGTGCGACTTTCTTGTGAATTGTGAGACCCTCTATGGTTTGTATTACTATATTATTTACTGTAACGTGTGCAGAGACTCCATTGTGACTCCACAGTTGGTGTCCTGGGGAGAGAACCTGGCACTGACCCGAGCTAAACTGGGCTCCAGTATTGCCTGAGATACCGCGGGAACTGGCTGTCATCCACATGGATCTACTGGAAGACAGCTCCTGAACAAGATGGCGAACCTCCCCCAGCTCAGTCCATCTCTGGACGTCATGAACCCAGACGCTTCTAGGACTTGTACAGTGGGTACAGTGCAGCAGAGTGGGAGGAGAAATGTGTGCAGTCCCTTTTTCTTTGGTCAAACGATCATAGGGTGCGATACGTCATTTTTTCTTTCAGACGTGTCAGAAGTTTTTGTTGAAAGCATTGCTCGAGGCTATACATTGCATTTGAGTATAATTATACCATATTATTATCATTATTATTATTAAACGGCAGTCATCATCATCATCATCATCATAATTATCATTATTTTAGGCAAAGAACTAAAATATAATAATAATAATAATAATAATACAAGATATGAGAAGAACATAAGCAATTTTCCCAGGAAACAATCTGCAAGAGTATTTACAAGCCTTAAATTCAACTAATCCTTTAATTCAACTACTAACTGAAAGAGAGCTGTTTTGTACAGTTCACACTGTTCTTGTCCGTGTAATAGGCTGTTGATAGGAATACCGCTTGTACATCTGGTAGCTTTTCTTTTCCAGAGGTAGCATATGGGCTCACAACATTGAATTTTAACCAGCATTTTGTCTCAGATTAGTTATTTCACCATTAAGCAGCTGTGTAATACACAGGATCACACAGAGGGCTGGTTAGATCATGGATAGAAGCGGGATACAAAACTGTGGGGTTCGAAGTGATCCCACAGGATCAGATTTTTATTCAACGCTCGGTAGAGCATCCGTGGTGAACCGAAATTCGCCATTGTTCTGTCTTTCGATATATCAGAAGCTGCAAACACTTTAAATAACTATGCTGGATTTAGAGGCAGAGAGTTGGGTGGTAAAAGCTACGTTTTGAAAATATCCAAGCACCTTGTATTGTAGCTACACGGGTGACATTTTTAAAAAGTCATATTGTTCGGTTCAAAATTCAGCAAATGATTCTCTTTTGAGATCCCTCTCGCTTTTATAGACTCTCATGCCCTGCTGCCTCCGCTTGACCCGTTCTAAGATGGCGACGCTTTAGGTGCGTCTCCCCACAGTCTATGTAGCATTTATGCAAACGTGTCTATGGTCTCTACCCTTTCCACAGTCTGAAATGTTGTTATGTAATGTTGTGTTTTCTGAAATGTCGCTGTGTTCTGTGAATGGTCAGATTCTCAAATGTCCGACAGTACTGGAATGCCCCTCTTATTTTCTATGGTACCCGAACGCCCCTAGTTACAGACACACCACTGAGTGAGGGCTGTCGGGAGTTGGGAGGATGGGTGTGGGTTGTGAAGCGCAGGAGCTGACACCAGTGTTTTGTGGTCTTTTTTGCAGGCCGATTATCTAATTTGAATCACACAAAATCTAAGTTGTACAGTTTGTTACAATGAGTGCCATTGCCCTTTCAGAAAACAACTATATCATTTTATTTCTTTCTGCAGGCTTGTATGACGCGCACCAGTGTGGTTTGTACCGTGTGTCATTTCTGGTACCACCACCAGGTGGTGTCAAAATAAAGAGTATTTATGTCTACTGCAGATTCAGTGGTTACCTTTCCATCTTCACAATGTCTTACCACTGACAAAAAACACAAACTTTATAGCGATCATGAAAATAACACAAGTAAGCAAGTAGGCTTATATTTTGTGAACAGATTCTGCATGAGCTTAAATATATTTTTGTCTTTGCATGGTGCCAGAATCCTGACAGATAACATCTGTGCTTGCTCTTCTTGACAGGGTTCTGATGTTGAACAAAATTTGTCTGTACTTCTAAAAAAGTTTGGTGCAGCGCAGACAGCAGCTGAATGTATGACAGGGTAGCAGAGTGTGTGCTCAGCTGTGCCTGTATGTGGTAGGGCTAACAATTTCACAAAGAACCTTGGAATGAGACTTCTCTGAAGTCAACCGTCCTTAAGCCTTGCACACAAATCTTTGCATAACCCATTTACCAAACTCATTATTTTTGCATCTACATATTATAGACATTTACGTTAATATTTACAGCATTGCCCATTTTATGCATGTGTAACACATACAATAAAGATGAGAATTCTCAGACAAGTAGGGGATCGACCTGTGTGAATTTCATTGATGATATGATAACAATGCAGACACATTTGTTGTTCCTTTATCGTCTGGATGAAAATAATAAATAAATCAATAAATGACTCTCTCACCAGGACACTTCTACTGCATCTTTCATACTTCCAACACTATTATTTATATTTATATTTATATTTATATTTATATTTATATTTATATTTATATTTATATTTATATTTATATTTATATTTATATTTATATTTGACCATGCTACAAATCAGCAGCAGTGCAATGTAAAGCATGAAAACATACTGACATTTTCCCCAAAATTGCATGTATTTTTCCCCTTGAATTTAGTTGATTTCTTACCTGATCAATCAATTAGTTCTTTTGTTGGACAAGATAAGACCTTTAAATAGCTTTTTTTGTCCTCACCTTAATCACATTCAATTTCCCTTCGTATGGGATTAACAAAAAGAGAAAATATTTAAATTTGAGGAGCTGAGAGCAGAGATGCTCAATACATCTAATTGGCAGCGTTTCACCTTCATTATCGTCAACACATCCACTCATGATAAAATTGCAGTTTTTAGCATGTGGGGGCTCTATTGTCTCTTTCACTTAGGGCCCCATTTTGATCAGGTTTGGCCCTGGTCCGATTAATGAAATTCGCACTCTGTGAGGCTCCCCTGTCAACCAAATGGACGTGCCCATATTAATTCTTCTCTCTTTAAGCTCTAATAGCTTATTAATCATGGAATCACTTGCAAATTGACCGGCAGAGAGAGAGAGAGAGAGCAACAAAGCTGAGATCGGGCCTGGGCAGTGAGTGACAATGACATGCTGTTTGAAGTGCAAGCAGATGTGTCACTTAACTCATCAGGCGAAAACAAATTCCAACGACCTCAGCAGTGATTTTTGTCGTTCCTTTCACATAATCTGAATGAATTCACATTCAAGTTCTTTATTTGAAAATGTGTTGCGTTCCTTTCAAAGCTCACAGAAAAATGAAAGTGTTCAGTGAACGTGTTCTTTTGAACTTGTTTATGCACATCACTGCTGATTAAAAGAGCTGTTCAATGTTTTGTTGAGGTTCAATTTTACATTGTTTTATGCAGTCCAGTAGCCTGAAAAATATAAAAAAGATGGAAGTTAGCCACAAGTGTGCAGTTTACTTTATTTTTTTGTGCAGTGCAATTTTTTCTTATTTCCAAATGAAAGATTGAAAATTTAAATGAAAAAGTCCCCATCAAAATAAAAGAGCACTGTTTAGAATTGAGTGTAACAACATATCAGTCCCTTAAAGAGCAACTGTGCTTTGAGTGGACCAGTACAAAACTGGCAGATGGGCAAACTAATTCCTAGCCGTTCCATTTCCATACAGAGAAACAGCATTTGCTCTTGCATTGTTGTTTTGAGGAGGGAGAGGGTTTTGGGGGTCCTATTAAATATTTATACTTAATGTTATGGCCTCCTTACTAAGTATTATAGGAGAACTAAGCCTATTTCAAATGATTTTATACACTTGTTGTTAGGGGCACCATCTTCTGTTGAAGGAAATATAATTATTAAACGATCTCAAATTCTGAGGAGCTCTCCATCAGTAATTTCAGATTTGCAAAGAGAAATATGCACAGACAACACAAATACAACACAAATTCAGCATTGAATGAACAACAGAATGGATGGAGACTGTGAATAGACTAATACCTGAAAAATTATGGCTTAATTTTGACGTTCTCATTTGTATTCTTAGAAACTAGTGTTTCTTCATAGTTTTTGACTATGTTGCTTGTCATAAGGTCTTATATTAGGATCTGCTGCCTACATGTTGATAGCACTTTCCTAGAGCAACTTTGCTTCCCCAAGGGTCTATGGAGGCGGGGCTCAGAGGGTCTGTTTCAGATCCCCCATGGGGTCTGCAGATTGAGTTTCAGGCCATTCAGTCTATTTTTGCAACCGTGGTGAGCCCTCAAAGGTGGGAAATGGTGAATGTTCATAGCCCTTCCCTTCGAAAAGAAAGGCTCCAATGAGGACCGAACCAACACATTTCTGCTCGTCCAGGCCCCCCCTTCAACATACTAAAATTTCATATTCACTGCACCTTTAGAAAGAGATCTGCTCTGGAATGGCCCCCGGAATCTGATGGTCTAGTTGGCTATAGCTTTTAGAGCTCCTAATTTCTGAACCCATTTGGAACAATGCGTTTTTTTGCCCTTGTTTGCCCTCTCACGAGGGTGCTGGAGGGAGCATGGTGAGTTGTTCCCCACAAAGTTGGGGAACTCCTCTTAAGGTCCAGTTGATTTGTTGGCTCATGTACACACCCAATCTGAATAGATCATATCACACATAAACATTAATCCTGAAAAACCCATTATTAATGAGTTCAATCACAATAAGGAAAAGGCATCTATGTAACCTATCTATGTGTGCTACTGACCTCCAGCTGCCACTGCTGTGGTTTGCAACTGAGTATGAGGTGACCAGGTGAAAATCATCCCCTCTAAATCTGAGGCCAGCCAGTTCTCAGTTCTGAAAGGGAAGAGATGTCATTGTTCTCACTTCATCCTATTAGGAGAGAGCATCCTGTGTTAACCACTTCCTTGAGGTGTCCAGCGAATTAGGCTTCAAACTCACCTGCTCTGGGGCTTCAGTTTGAGGAAAACTTCACCAATCAATGCTGTACTTACACTCACCTCATTCTCTAGATCTCTGCCTCCGCCTTTGAATCAGACTACATCTCAGCTTCATCCTGGGATTCTGACTTTCTCCCTGAGTTTTGTCCTTAGGGTTTATCTCCAGCAGCAAGCCAGAAGATATCTAGTCTGCAGTGGAGGTGGCTAGCCAGCCTTCTAGCAAACTCTTACCTATGGTCATGAGTTGTGGGTAATGAACAAAAGGCTAAGATCAAGAGTGGGCGAACTTGAGTGGAGCCAGCTAAGATGGTTTGGGAATTTGGTCAGGATGTCCATTGGACATTTCCAGCTTTTCCTGACATGCTTGCATTTAAATCCAGCACCTGTCTCTCTGTGTACCTGGCCTGTACAACTTAAGTGTTTGCGTAAGATTGTGATTGTGATGCTGTCATAGGCATGGGGGGGCAGGGTCCAGCCACAACTTCTTGTGAGACAGATGCGCACCGGTCTCAGATCGGATAATGAACTGAACAGATAATAAACAGATAATGAGAAGGGCTTTTTAAGGAGTCAGAGCAGGGCTGCTGAGCTCTGAGCCACGGGCTGCTGTGCTGGGATGTGGGTGGTAGTTGCTTGTGCCCTCGTGAATTGGTGGGGTAAGTGCCATACGGTGTGGATTGGGAGCTGTGTATCTGGGATTATGATCAGCATTTACGATTGATGAGCCCCACGTCCGGCAGTTGTGGTAAGGAGGCCAGCAGTGGTTGTCTCTCCTCCTAGTTTTACCTGTGTGTGTGTGTGGCCATGAAAAGGTGCGGGGGAGCGTATTACTTCTTCCCTGAGGGTTAGGGATCAGTGCATCTTCATTATGTGTGAGGATAGAGCCACTGGTCTGCAGTCATTCATTTCAGCTAGGCACCCTACTTTAATGGGTGGCACAAGAAAGGAAATCTTTCATTGAATCAGCACCCTCTATTGCTGGAGGCTTCTGTTGCAGATCCCCTGAATATTTAGCTCCTTTTCAAAACGATCAATAGGATATCAAACAATACAAAGAATAAGATGCCATAAGAGGACATTTTACGATTATTAAGAATAGCTGCAACACTCTGCTTAAATGTAAACTTTAAAAAAATGTAAACATAAATTGCCAGTAAACATACTGAAAAATATACTGTACGTGATGCATGGTCTCCCTGAGAATTCTATGACTTTACCCAGAGGTGGTTCTGCCTAGTTTTGTCTAACATTTGGCCATTTATTGTATTTATTATTGTCTTGCACCAGATTGACCAGAGCGAACCAGGAGAATCAAGACATAAACAAATTTACAGTGGAGATGCACATTTCCAAAAAAATTACATGCTTTGTGTTACTTTGAGTCTAAACTTTATTCATGCATTACAATTTATTTGGAAGCAGTTTGTGGTCTGTGGCCTGGCATACTGATGTGACTTTATCATCCTTCGCCTTTCTTCTAACTTTACTTTGATGCAGTTCACTGCTGATAAAGTCAGCTTGCTGCTGACGTGCCTGCTGAAACAGGGCGCCCACTCCACTCATTTCTGCGTGGAAATGAGTGGTTGTCTAGAGAACTGGTTTACGCAAATTAAGACTGTAACATATTGTAACGACCCTGCAGTGTTCTGTGATTTCTGTATATTTCTGTGTTCCTTGAATGTGTATGGGACACAGGCATGCGGTTGGACAAGAAAGCCAGGGGACTGGTCAGATAGAGAGAGTTCTGTCAGTGTGAATATGTAAGAGGGAGTGAATGAGTAGAAGGAACATAGTCCACTGTTGAGTCCATTTCAGTTGTTGTTTAGGCATGATCATTGACAACAGCAACCACTAAGGTTGCGGTTTAAGAAAGTGTTTGTCGAACCACTCATTGTCATCATTTCTTCACATCTTGTCAAACACTACAGTCAATACAGTCTTTTTTGCGTTTCCCAGACGTGATAATGTACATGAGTACTTCATTCAAAGGTAGCTTTTCTGAATCATAATCTCTCACCTTCTCTAGCCTTCTAATGCAGACTGCTGTAGAAGTATGAAATCTTCGAGCCAAATCCCCATTTTGGGCCCCTAATTCTACATCCTTAGCCTGGTTTATTCCATTGATGTCCTGTCTGTATCAATTCCCACTGCATGCCTGTTGGCTGACTTATTCAATGGCTAATACTTTATGTTGCGTTGTATGCATAAAAAAGACAAATCTGCACCGAGATGACAGAGGGTGTAATCATGGGCTATGTGATTCAACAATACAACTTTTAGAAGCTATTCAGACTGGGGCCTGTTCTTGACCCTTAAGGAGCTTGTGATGTGGGCTTTTTTCTCACTCTTTGTATTTACCAGCTGAAATGAGGAGGGGGACTGGAGTGGAGGGAGGACCAACCACTGAGTGAGGGCTTTTGCCCCTCCATGCCAGCAGCAGTCACACTGGTGAGACAAATCAAGTGTGTGCGCGTGTGCATGTGCGTTCACTCGCGTACACACAAACACACACACACACACACACACACACACACACACAGGTCCCCTGGCATGCAGTCATTTCATAGGTAGAGAGAGGTGAAGGTTGAGGGATGAGACAGGAGGATATGGGTGGGGGTAGGAGGTATAAAGGGGAGGGCAAAAAGACGAGGGCCCCCACATCTTCCCAAACCCAGCAGGGAGTCAATCTTAAAAGCTGCTCTGTCTCTCCTCTGGGGGGGGGGGGGGGGGGGGGGGGGGGTGCTGGGGTGGGCTGCAGGCAGGGCCAATCTTCGGAGGGCTGTGGTTGTGTTGGTCAGCACAGGGAGCCCCACGTTACCCAGTTATCCATGACAACCAGAGAGAGACAGGAGGAGAGAGGGAGAAGCAGAGAGGGTGGGAGTGGGGGCATGGAAAAGCTCAGCTGCAGTCAGAGTGCTCAGTTGGAACACAGTGTGAAGAACAAAGCACCCAGTGATTTTCATTTTACCCCTCTTTGTCTGCTTTATATTGTCCACAGACGTGTCCCTCTTTTCTTTACTGCAAATAAAGGAGCATTGAAGAGGAGACACAGACACACACATGCATGTACACACTGGTGTGTCTAATTTAATTATTTTTATACAGTAAGTCAAACAATTTATTTTCATTGGACACAAAGTGCCTTTGAATGGGGAAAATGCCCCTTTGGAGAGAAAATGTGGGAAAAATGTTCCCTCTTGGATGGGCATGTCCACAGAGGAGGACACAGGTATTTCTTGGAGGAAAATTCCTTAGCTGACTTGGGACGCAACAGAGAGGTGTTGTGCTCTTGTGTGCCTGCAGACATTGATGTGATTCCTTAAGTGCAGAATTTTTTTTTTTTTACACAAAGCTCTGATTGGGCTATGGAAACGGGAGCAAAAAATCACTGAAAATGGATGTCCAACGAGCCTGTGCATATCTCATTCAATGGACGTCAACATTCCCTGGAGACCATTACAGGTCGAATCTATGCCCGATGTTCTAACATTTAAAATATTGCCTTCGATATTTGCAGAAATATTAGAACATATATGAAACAACTGAAAAAGCACAACTACACCGCGACTGTACGAGTGTCTGAATAAATATCTTTTTGTGTTTGCACATTTGTAATCTTTTTGAGGCCATTTGAGGAGATATAAATAGACAGAAATATGATTTTCTACTCATAAAAATAACTACAGTTTTTAACACCCCCCCCCCCTCCCCCCGGCCCCCGTTTTCCCGCTGCCTGCGCCTCCTCCACATTCAATTCAAATCCAAGTCCACATTTTCTCTCCATCTCCCTCCTCTGGGCCGTGAGGGTCCGGGTGCAGTAGCGGGCCCGGGCCACGGCTAGACGCTGTTGCCTCGCCGTGCCCTGTGCCTCTCCTCCTCCTCCTCTCTCTCTCTCTCCCTCTCTCTCTCTCTCTCTCTCTCTCTCTCTCTCTCTCTCTCCTCCAGCCCAACCTGTCTCTCTCCTGCCTCTCTGCCTCAGCCAACCCGGGCTGTGCCGAGCTGCTCCCTGCGGGATCAGAGCGCTCCCCCGCCGGGACCCTTCTCTCACATCCCCCTGCTGGGACGCGGCTACATTTCCAGCCAAGCACTGCCTGCCTTGGCTTTATTATGTGTGTCTGCGCCGCAGCCCCGCCAGCAGAGGCAGGCAGAGGAGGAGGGAGACTGGTAGCCAGAGTCAGGACAAAGAAAAAGCAGGGAGACAGAGGCTAGCGAAGACTGCCTGACTGAACTGACTGCAACACATACTAGGGCTGCCGTCGCTGCCACCGGCGGGGCACTCACAATTATTCACCAAAAGACGCGTGTGTAGTAACAAAAAGCAGGATTCCCCTCGGGGTGGAGGAGATGCAGGGGAGGAGCGCAGTGTCCATGCCACCAGAACACCACCGCCGCGGGTGCCCAGCGTAGAGTAGCGGAGCGGAACACCGGAGGCTGCTCGGTCCGGGTCGGTGCGGCTCTCCTGGACCCGAACTGACTCGTAGAGTTAGGATAAACTAAAGAAGACACGGGAAGAGCCGGGCAGCGCAGCGCGGGGGGAACCGGGCTCATCCGCCTAAAAAAAGCCGCCTTTCACAACAGTCTGTGGGCTCTCCAGTGGACCGACCCCCGGAGCGGCTCGTACCGCCGGCCACCCGGCACCCTTCCACCCGACCTGCTCAGGTGTGCGCCGCACGCAGGGCTGCCACGAGCGGCCGCGCGACACACACACGCATATCCACGCACGCGCGCGCGCGCACGCACGCACACACACACGCAGCAGTAAACAAACAGGCAGGCAAGAGAGCTACCGGCCAGGCTCAGACTTCTGCCGCCTGGTCCGCGCCGAGAGGACGGATCGCCGGGCCGAGTGTGCCCCCCGCCGGTTCCACAGGTTGAGGCCGCCGCGGCGGGCGTCAGGCGGCCGCCGCTCGCAGCGCGCGCGGGGCTGTTGTCTGGAGACCGACGGACGGCTCCCCACGCCGGGCGCTAAGCTGCCGCATTGCAACAGGCGACCGACGACGAGCAGCGGAGAAGTCGCGGCGGAGGAGGAGGAGGAGGAGGAGGAGGAAGAAGAAGAAGAAGAGGAGGAGAGAGAGTTAACCTGGCCGCTCGGGAGAGAGTGCGCGGAATAAAAATAACCGTAAAACAAATCGGGAGAGAGGGGAGAAACCAGTGATGTCCAGGAGAAAACAGGCCAAGCCGCGCTCCGTCAAAGGTAAGACCGTCTGCTGACCGTCCGCGTCAATTCAGCCTCGAGAGACTGTAGCTGTAACTCTGGTAACCCTGACTTCAGGGGACGAGTTTTTCCTTGGGAGTCTGACTTGGTGTAACAGCGCCTGTAACTTCGACTGCTAACTCACTTCATCGTCCGTCCACTAAATTGGACGTCGACGTCACAATATTCTAAAAACCAGGAAGAATGGAAAACCAACGCGTTTCACCAAACTTTTAATTTTACTGTGTTCGGATAGCTCTACGCCAGGGTTTAGAGGGATGCTGCTTCACTTCTGTGGTCCAGAGGGCTAACTGGTTTCAATAAGATGCCACAGCTTGGATCAACTTCCCATCACGCCATTGGATAAATGGCCCTTGCAACTGTCTTCTAAATCTTTGTCATATTGTAGACGGACAGTCTGTTTTTCTTTTTAAGTGTGTTTTGCGTCACACTACGTGTCTAATTAGCCACCTGAACGTGGCAAAAAACTTGGCAAAAAACATTGTCAACATTTCCTTTGAATCCGTATTCTCTGGGCGCCCCCCCCCCCCCCAACATTCTTTTTATTGCTTTTGTCATTTATCATAAATAATACAATTGCATGTACCCCAACCCCCATCCACTTTACAAATTATTCCAGTTCTTGATTGGGGATTGAGGGGGGGGGGGGATTGGGGAATAATAGATTACATTAATACATTGCGGTCTGCTTCAGTTTGTTGCATTGAAAGAAAGTGGAAAAGATAGAAGGAAAAAAGAAGAAAAACACAAACACTTCTGCCTTATGAAGTACTGCAGAGGGCCATTGTTTACATGTCCGGGCTCTCCCGTCACATGCGACATGTCTACTCTAGATAGGGAGCGAATGAAGGGGTCCCAGGATAGGAGGAAAGTTATGTTCTTTTAAGAAATACCTGAACATCAAAATCTTTGACCCCTTTTTAAAACGAATACCTCAGTTTTGCTGGCCCTTTCAAGGTTGTAAGCATATGAAAATCATCACTGTTTTGTTTTGGGGGGGGGGTAGTTGTGTTATCCTGCTAAAAAGCAGTAAATAGCATTTATTGCATTCATGGGTGAGTGGGCATCGTGCATGAGGGCATGTGGTGGCCTTGGCCTCCATGTTTCCTTTATTGGACCCAGATGGACAGCGGGATGGGCTGACAATGTGGTTTCTGCCCCCTCCCCCATTTCCTGCACCATATACGCTTTTCATATCAGTTTTCTGACTTCTGACCAGATTTCTGACCAGCGACATTATTTTCAGCGGAGGGTTTAAGCCTCTCCCGCAGCTGGTAAAGTTAAGCCCGATTCATCTGAGGTTTCCACCTAAAACGCGGCCCATTTTTCACATCCATCCAAACCTCGGTACACCGCGCCGTGGCGGGGTCCTGCTGGAGGTCGTCGGCTCACATGGGGCGAAAGCCGGGAGGACAACCAGGACAGGTCTGCAGACAGCTTTTTTATTAAAGAAAAATATAGCGTTTTCATTTCAGAATGAAAACAGTGGTCGTCATGGAAGTGACGAGCAACACGAAAGCAATCGAGGAGAGTCTCTCAATTAGTGCTGTTTGCCTTTGAACACATTAACTACTGTGTGTGTGTGTGTGTGCATGTGTGTTGATATGCTTATGGGTATGCACATCTTGTGTGTTAGTTAATGTGTGTGTGTGTGTGTGTGTTTCTTTCTAAGGTAGTCTGGATAACCAGAGTTGAGTTTCAGTCAGGCAGCCAAGCGAAGCCCAGTGAAGCAAAGCTTAGGTGGATGACCACCCCCACACACAGACACACACACACACACACGCCCCCCTCCTTATGTTTGCCGTAAAGGCAACACAAACCTCGCAGTCTATCTTGCATAAGCGCCGTGTGTTTTGTGTATGTGTACTCATGCATGCATGCGTGTGTGTGTGTGTGCATGCGTTTTGCTATCTCTCTTCCACACCTTGCCCCATCGACCACTTGGCAAGACCTGGCTTTGGGGGGTGGGGGGGGGTGTGTGCAGGGAGGGATGGAAGAGAGCTAGATTAAGATGGAGGAGGGGATGGAGGTATTGAAGGGTAAAGGGGAGAGGGAAGGGGTGTTTGGGAGCAGAGCAGTGGCACGCAGCAGGTAGGCGGGCATGGAGGGAGCAGGGAAGGAGGGAGTGACGGAGGCCAGGGTGAGATGAGCATCGCTGGGGGATTATCTGTGTTTTCATGTTCTTCTGTCTTTCACCTGCTCACCCAACTCTGACTGGCTGGCTGCCTTACAGACTCTTTGGCCAGCCAGGCATGCCAAAACAATGGCAAATGCCCGCCTAATCCATGTCCTGCATAGATTTTCACGGCCCAAAAAAAAGACACCTTTTTTTTTTCTTCCTTTTTCAATCCTGCAGACGAAATTCACGCGTCTCGATCTATAGGTGCGTCACTTGACCCGGGGGCAGTTCTGCTGCGAGAGGTCACTGCCAGGCTGATCCACTTACCTCCGACCGGGCCGGTTGGGGGATGGGACTAATTGCACATTGTTAATTGAACTTGAACTAATAGGCGGATGATGTGCCATGGAACTAGTAGATGGGCTGAGAGAAAAGGAGGGGTGAGCCACTTCCCTCTTATCAAAATATTATTTCAGTGGATTAAACCGTTTTTAAATGTGTCTTTAGTGAAGCGAGGCAGCAAAAATCTCCCAACTGCACCAGCAGCCCGGCTCTCTGCTATCTCTCCCTTTCTCTCAGCTCAGAGCCCCCTGAGTCTCTCATGCATTATGTAGTGATGATTATTACTTAATTACACATTAATAAATCCACTTCATTTGCAGGACATTAAACGGGAGTTGAACACATATGACAGGGAGATGGAGGAGTGCAGGGAAGACTGGAGAGGGGGTAGAGGGAGTTGATTGAAGCACTTACTTTTTAGCGTTTATTTGGTTTATCTGGTGTGGTGGGTATAGGCAGCGGAGCCAAATGAGCCTCTTGACCAAGAGGCAGAGTGGGAGGAAGCCTTGTTTTGCTCTGCCATTGCTGGCGCTTGAGCCCAACTACTTGAGCTACAGGCTCCGGTTCGTCACTTGTGTCCGCCGTGATTTGCTGTACCCCCGTCACCTCTTGCATCCCCCTAAGACGCATGTGCCTCCATTGGACTTTCCCCAGCACGTGTACCTCAATTCTCATCATTTGATAAATGGTAACTATTCTCATTTGAATTGTTGTGGAAACATTCCTCTCCAGTTGACTCATTACAGATTACGGGTCATTTTAGTTTATGGTATGAGACACAAAGGCGAATTCTCACATCGGAGATACTGAAACCAGGACAAGTGCTCATACAGACTCATACCATCATAATTGTTACCTTTATCGTATAGTATAAATATAAGTAAGTATAAATATATTGTAGTGTATATATATATGTATATAAATATATACAAACATATATAAACATATATATATGTATATATATATCTGTATATATATATATATATATATACATATACCTATATATATATATATATATATATATATATATATATATATATATGTATGTATATATAGTATAGTACCTTTAGTGGATAGAATAGAGTATCCCAGGGTTAGGGCTGTATTCAGAATTATTTTTAGTATGTGATAATAAAAGGTATGTGAGAATAATTATGAATTGCCTGGAGTTGAAGTTGTTGTGAGTTAATTGCTTAAGACGTGAAATTAGAGCCCGCCCCGTCATATGTGGGTAAAAAGTAATTGTTGTGGGGATTGCCTTAAGGATATCTATTTGGTGCTTGCTGGGTTTTCAGCCACTGTCAAACGGTAGATGCCGCGATAGCGAGTCCGTTCCGTCCCTTTGTCCACCTCCCGATTTGTGGCTTCAGCGTGGTTCCGGTTATTTAACGCGATGGGTGACTGGAACGCGACAGTACTGCGCGTTCGGTGCGGTTTGAATCATGTTGATCTTCATTACCAAAAAAATCCCAAAACAAAATCTCACCCACCTGGATGTAGCGCTGGGCAGTGTGACCAGGCTTGCTAGAAGTAATCCGGTTTTCAGGGCACCTTTTAAACCATTCCTTCACACCTATTCCAACCTGGTGACAGAACATCAGATGCAGTCCGGGGCTCGGCGTCTAACCAAGGCCCACTTACTTTGACATGTGAGCAGCATTGTTGATATGGTAAACATTTTTCCGTCCTTAAAATAGGTCGATAGACAGCTTCTGCTGGCCATTTCCTCACACGCACAAGACATGCAAAGGGATCGAAATGAGAAATGATCGTATTTAAATGAGAAATTACCGACAGTAATCGCGTGTGACAACAAAAACGACTCAGCAGAGTTTGCAGAATACAGTGGCTTGATTAACATCCGTCAACAGAAACCACCATCTCTTTAGTTCTTCTTTGGCATCACCAGTTGTGGTCTAATTCTCAATATCCATCTAATTTCTGACTGTACCTGAACTCACCATGTGTGTCAGCAGACTCTCTCTCTCTCTCTCTCTCTCTCTCTCTCTCTCTCTCTCTCTCTCTCTCTCTCTCTCTTTTTGAGAACAAAAGTCAGAACAAAAGTAAAGCCCGTTTTTCTCTACGAACCGTTGTAACCGGCCGTCTTTGCGTGGACGTTAACCCTTTTAGTGCTCGTATGAATGGAATCATTGTGACAGTATTTCCAAAAAACTGTAATGTTTGAATGAAAACGGATTTGATCTCTGGCCTTTGAGGATGAGGATCAAACAACTTGTCGTCTAACTTGGACTGGAATGGTTTGCGGCTCAGCGTGAGAGAGGCCTTGGAGATAGGGGGAGAGGCTCAAGGTAGCGCCGCTGCTCCTCTGCATTGAGTGGAGCCAGCCGAGTTGGTTCGGGGCATCATGTCAGGACGCTCCCTGGATGCCTAGCTGGGGAGCCACTCCGGACCCGGACTCGGGACACACCGGAGTGGGCACCTCAAGTCCGACCACAAATAACGCTCTGCTGAGTTAAGGTCCCAGCTTTCTCTCAGCCGCTCCTCGACATGCACTGCATTGTCTCAAGATTATTCCTCTGTAGCTCTCACCTTGTGTTCAGGCTCATTTTCCTGTTGGAAATAGAAATTCTTCTACCAAGTCCAAGTGCTCTTGAATGAGATTGTCCTCCCCATACAGTATTTTCCTCAGACCTTCCAGATATCATCCACACAGCATGGTGCTGCCATCCCCATGTTACCCGAAACCTTCTTCCCTAGACTGTCCTGCCTCAGCTGCCTCAGCTCTGAACAGTCACAGGCCTCCTGGTGTCCTTGCTTTATTGGCATAGTCGGTGAGGACAACAAAGACAGAATATTTCTTCATACTCTTTGAGGTTCTGTGACACCAGAAGTACCCATACGTTTTGTACGCATCAATGTTACGAGTTTAGCCTGACATGGATGTGAATTGGAACATGACAGGTCGGCGGAGCGTCTGCGTCCATCTGTGTATGTGTGTGCGGCTCCCGCCACGAGCTGTGTGCGCATAGCAGAGACAACTCCTTATCAGCAGCTGACTTGATGTGGTTGTGCGTGTGTGTGTGTGTGTGTGTGTGTGTGTGTGTACTGGTGTGTGTACATGAGCGTTTGAGACAGTATGTATGAGCAGGGTGCCAGGGAGCAGGACAGTGCCATTGTCAGGGCTTAGCCTAGCCTTGTTTATCAACTGTGGACTCACTGGACCTTAACACAGAGCCATGTCTCTAGACACACACACACACACACACACACACACACACACACACACACACACACACACACACACACACACACACCCTCTCTCTCCCTCGGTCTCTCTCTCTCTCTCTCTCACCCAGCCACTTGCTCACAGTGACTGTGAGCAAGTGGCTTTTAAGGAGAGGAAGAAAGATTGTGTGCCTGTGACTTTACACGTGCATAGGACTATGTCTTGGCGCTGGCCTTGTGCCGACTACTTTCTACGCGCATGATATGTCTCGCTGGTCACAGTTTAGGAGCCATCCATATCCGTGATACAGTAGGTGCTGTGAAAAGGGTGAAAATGGATGTGACGAGTCGTCTCTTTCTCAACCTTCCAAACGTAGCCAGTTCTTCAGCCACTCCTATGGCCACAGAATTACCGATCGGCTTAATTGCTTATAGTCTCTGACGTATTTTTCCTCGGGCCGACACTTGTTGTGCTTGGCGTCACTGATGGATGTGTGTGGCATTTGGTAGCGACTCATAAGGTACTGACAGTAGCTGTGTTGTTGCTGAACCGCAGGTGAAATCCCAGTCTATAATCAGCGGTCGTAGCACAGCTTTTTAGGAAGACCAAACCTGGTAGCAGCTCTGATGTACCATATGTATACCATATATACCATATGTACACGTGTACATGAGCTCCGTATGTACATGAGCTAGCTTTTGTCTTCTGTTCTTCTCTCATCGCTACCTTTAGCAACCTCTGTCCTTCACTTCTGTTTTGGCTTTTCCTTAAATATTTGTGCTCCGGGCACTTAATAGTACCCCTTGCATGCATGATAAAATTATTGTGTGTATGTGTGTGTGTGTGTGTGTGTGTGTGTGTGTGTGTGTGTGTGTGTGTGTGCGAACTTTTGCATTTAAACTAGGTCAAGTCAAAAGTGAATGATCTAGTCCGATTTTCAGACCAAACTCTTTACATTTTTTTTTTCTTTGGGCCTGGAAGCTGGCAGATCTGACCAAGAATAGATTTGTACACTGATGTTCTGGAATACCCTTCATCCAGTCACACACGGATGGTCTCCCCCCTCTCTGTGTTACTTTCAAGCTCACACACCCACCCAGCACCACTGAAGACTTACGGCCGAACCATTCGCTTTTTCCTTACCCGAGGACCTGGGATGAAGTGAGCTAGAGAAGCGAGGGAGGCGAGCGTGAGCATCCACCTCGATTCATAGACTCCATCCTGAGTGAGGGAAATGGTGAAGAGGAAAATAAGTTGTTTTATTATCTTTGAAATCCAGAATCACCTTTTTTATAATCTTTATCTCGAAATTAGACGGATATGAAAAGTGTATTCCTGCTTTTGGAGCATTTTATAGAGTAGACTTCAAAATGAATCGGAGGCGTTGTTTTTTCTATGGATTATCTCAAGATGAATTGGTTTAAATTGGGAGAAAACATGCTTTTCAGAGCATCTACCAGCATGTTTTGAAAAATCAGAGAGAGTTTACATGTGACGCCTTGAAATAACAGCATGAGGGAGATGAGATGGTGTCACTTTGCTAATCTGGTCCAAAATAAGAACATATTACTATATCGAGGCAGATGATGCTACCATAAACTAATCTGGGAATGTCTGGAGTTCTAGGTACCTCGTCGGCCATCAGAATCAGAAAGCATCATGGTCCCTGGAGGGAAATTGTGTCCTTACATTAGCTGGTTGCAAACAGAGGTGTAGTGCAAAACAAGAAGGGTCTGAACAAAAGAAGTTATAACATTCCCTTTAAAATGTATACAAATGTGTTGCTTAGTAATACAAGCCTGAGTATAGAGCCGTAAGGGTATTTCTGAACTATAACATTCAGTTTGCATGTAACGTGCGATACATCTTAAGTGGAAAAGGTGTTGTTAAGACGTGCTCATGTATCCATCCATTGTCCGATCCGCTTTACACCCACTGGCGTCATGGGATGTTTTTTATTTATGAAATCGTTGTTTTCCTCTGTCTCATTCTTTAAAATAATGTGTCATAGATATGATATGAGAGAGAGAGAGAGAGAGAGAGAGAGAGAGAGAGAGAGAGAGAGAGAGAGAGAGATAGAAAGAGAGAGAGAGAGAGAGAGAGAGAGAGGAGGCTGCTGGGGGAACTTCTAGTTCAGTTATTTCTGGAGCCTTCCCCAGAGTGGAGGCACTCCAGAGGAATGCTTTCCCCTTTCTATCTGTCCTACTCCTTATGTCTCTCATTGCTGCTCCACTTCACCTCTCCTCTTTGTCCTCGCTGCTGCATCCAGTCACCTCGCCCTCACCTTTGCACTCTCACTTCCACGTCCCTGCCACGTCGCTCTGCGCGTTCACTCATTTGGCTCCCATTCCCTGCACTTCTCCTCCCTCCAGTCCGCCACTTCCTTTCCGCCACCAATCTGTTTCGGACTCCCTACCCCAATTCATAGATGGAAAGTAAAATCGATGAGAATCCATATATTGATAAAGCGGCTTCCGACAGGCGGAAAGACAAATGTGTTTAATCTCATGCCCGTGTGAGTATAAATGATCGATCTGCTCTCCGAGTTGTACATTTCGAACTTCAAATTTGCCGCTTTTCACTGGTATTGTGATTTGATCTGTTGTTCCTTCAAAAAGCCTATGCCGTCCTTGTCTGCTGTGCAACTTGAGCAGCACAATCAACCTGCCATTCAAAGCTACGGCCAACGCAACACTTTGTGGCCAGCACGGTTTACGTCCGTTGGACACAGGTTCGAACCCCCCCACGGCTGCAAGGAGCTTCAGCCCGGTCCCTCCCCAAAATTTAAGGAACCCCCCCCCCCCTCCGAGGGATCGATCGTTGAATAGTTAATGAGATTAAAAAGATTGTTGTTATGATTAGACTGAAAGTGAATATGTATGGCCCCTTTATTTTACTCTTCTAGTCTCGGAACAAAGTCATGCATGTGACAAAATGCTTCTAATGACATACAGCCAGCTTGGGTCAGGGCTTAGTTAGTTTCCCTATCCTATAGCCCCTGTAGAAAGTCACGTAGTTTCCCTCTCTACAGTCAAAGTAGTTCCATGTGTTTAGCGTTGGAGTGATGTCATGAATTTTGTTGTACTGTAGCCGCTCATCTCTTTCAAGTCCGCATGGGTTTTATTCACGGGAGCCTTTGAGATGTCCAACTTCCGATGCATGTCCCAGAGCCAGAGAGCGCGTGCTATGTTAGGGGGGGAGTTTGAGGAGGTCGGACGGCATAACACGGTCCAAATACCATCGACCGTTGCGGTGCAAGACGTACGGAGAAAACGTCGGCGATGCCAAATTGTTGTGGAGCGAAAGGAGTGGCTGAAACGACGACAACGGCATCAGGTAGTAGACACAAATAGACCAAAAGGGAGGGGGAGAAAGGGCAAAAATGGTGAGATGGAACCGAGTGGACGGGCAGAGAGGGGACAATGGAGAGAGAAAGATAGAGAGGGTGATGAAGCTTGTCCACCAGGCTTTGTGTGCTTGTTGTTCTTTCTGCCATCCATGTAAGCCCTCTGTTACCTCTGTCTCTTTCCATAGACTCTCTCTCTCTCTCTCTCTCTCACTCATATACACACACACACACACACACACACACACACACGCACACAAACGCTGTCCCAAATCTCAGAGTAGCCGGGTGTCTCTGGCCAGTGGCTCAGAGCTTGGGATGTGTGTGTCTCTGTGTGTTTATGTGTTTTAAGGCTGTTTTGTTCAGAATGCAGGCAGGCAGAGAGAGTGGTTTTACAGCTGATAAAAGTATTTGGTTAATCAGCTTTTGTCCCTGTCCCTTGACTAGAAGTGCTTGTGTGTGTGTGTGTGTGTGCGTGCGTGCACATGTGTGTCAGTCAGTTTGTGCGCATGTGTGTGTGTGTGTGTGTGTGTATGTGTGTGCTTGACACAGGCTGTTGAGGTTAGGGGAGCTCCCGGGGGGTGGGCTGGGGATGAAGATTGGCTTTTTCGGCCAGTAGTGTCACAACGTTGCACATGAGGGACAGGGAGGGCAGCCAATGAGAGAGTCCCTTTGGAACTAATGAGGGGGGGGGGGGGGGGGGGGTGGTTAGGACTGTGCAGTGGGCTGAGGAGGGGCAGCAGTAAGGAGAGGAAGGGGGGAAATCGGAAGGAGTGTAGGATGAGCAGAGAAAGATAAAGAGGGAGAGAGAGAGAGAGAAAGGGATGACAATTACCCCGTTGATGCCTGTTCAGCAGCGGTTGTCAATCAGTCGGCCCCTCTGGGAAAGGAAGCAACATATCATTGGCTACGCTGACCCACATCCTGTCTTTGTGAGCCGCCTGGCCAGCGCCTGATTGGCCGCGGTGACCTGCTTGTCAGAGAGATGTGGGAACGCCAGAGCCTTGGGCTGATTTGGAAATAAATGGCCCTGATACTCTCTACGTGCGCGTGGGGTTCTTTTGCGGGAGACCAGACAAACGTTTTCCTCATTGGGGCTATGGTAGAGGGCGAGCCAGCAGGAGGATGCTGGGAAGAGGGACGTGGAAAAATGAATCCTGGACATTTCATTGATTCTGGGTTGGGGTGACAGACAAGGTGAAGAAAAACAAAGGAAGACACGATTAGTTCATGACTAGGTGTGAGTATGAGTGCAGGCATGTAGGTTTATACACAGGGTTTCTGTATATGTCCAACACTGTTACATCACATGCCTTTGTATTACATTTACCAGAAGAATCAATGATTTTTCTTGCCATTGGTGTTTCAAACCCATTTTGAATAAAGGAAGTTCTTCATTTTCTTCTGGAGTTCTCTTTTCCCATTTGCTGTGTTTGGCAGCCATTGTGGGAGCTCTCTATCCAGGCTGAGTTATATTCAGACAGATGCACAGCCATCAAGTAACAGTCCTATGTGGCCCCCTCTCCGGTGCATATGTATGTGTGTGCTGTACTATGTGTGTACGGGTTTGCCCAGGGATCCATTAGTCCGTTATTAGTACACTGTGGTCCACATCTGGCCCTCAAATCCGACTCCAGCAGATACACATATCCAAAGGAAGATTCCCCATTTCGCCCAAATGTTTCAGTCTCTGGATGTGTGCTTTTGAGGAGCAGCAGTTTGTCACCTTCAATTTGGGGAATAATGCATATTTACAGACACTAGATAAGCCCCTAAGGATTACAGATGAACACGATTAGGTTGGAAATGTATGTCCAGTAAGTCCGTTGAGCCTACGATCAGGTGTTATTGTAGCACTGTGTGTACGCCTGTGTGTGTGTGTGTGTGTGTGTGTGTGTAAAACCTGGCTGAGTTTGGTTAATGAAAGTTAAGGAGCCGAGTGGTGGGGACACACAGGAAGCCTCATTGTGTAGCAGCTCCAGCCATTTCCTGTTTGTGCGCCAGTTGTGCTTCTCTTCCTTTTCATGCCGAGGAAGTGTCACATTCCTACTCTCGTCAGCTCCGTGTGTGTTTGCGTGTCGGGGGGACCTCAGGACCGTATTTCTTCTCCGCTTTGGGTATTCCCTAAACGGTAGAGAAACGCTGGCGATTAAAAACACACATGGAACCCGGTTGGAAACGTCAACATGAAAAACTAAACTAGTTACCATGTACGGTATCTTTATGAAATGAAGTAATGACGTCAGTAAAGAAATGCCAATATTTGAACCATGTAGACTATCACCCGGAGTGTCTTTTGGTCATTATGTGTGCCATCTTCATTAAAAAAAAGTAGATTTATGTGATTTTTCTAATCTATAGTGTTTCAAGACTGGATGACCGACATAAAGAGTAACTCATCATTACTCAAATATAAGAATGCAAGTCAATCTGTAGGTCCTAAGCTCTTGGGATGTATCTTTCAGTGCAATTCGCCATCGAACATTCTGATATAACCAAATCTCGGGAGGACCATTCTAGTACAGGAAGACCAAGGCTCACCTTTGGTGCACAGGATGTGGCCATTGGAGTCGGCAGTGTTACGTTCGTCAAGTTTTAGAGGCCGCATGAGTGCTCATCCCCGGCAATCCACAAGAGACTGTGTGAATTAGGCCTTCGTGCGAGCAGCAGAGGAAGGCCCGGGCCTAGAAAGACGAGGAATGGCCACGGGACACACGACTTTGGTCTCGTGGCTCCGGCTCACCTGGCTCCCAGATTTTTGGGAATAACTGCCGTGTCCTTCACCAAAGCCTTTAGAGATGTGCGAGTTGCCACAAGACCACAAGTGCGCAGCATCCGGCGGATTAGAAATCGAAAAGTGTTCTGGATTGCTACTTCAGACAGCCAGTCTATAGGGCGCACAAAGCCTCGTGTCGAGAATGAGCCGGCGTTGTTAATGTTTTCTCTTCTTCCTCCCCAGCGGTGGATGAGGGGGAGTCATCGGAGTGTGGCGGAACCTGGGAGGAATCGAAACTTCAGACAGGTGAGTCTAAACGCATGCATTCTCTCTCTCTCTCTCTCTCTCTCTCTCTCTCTCTCTCTCTCTCTCTCTCTCTCTCTCTCTGTCTCTCTGTCACACACCCATGTATGTTCATATTCATATGGAGTTGTCATGGGAGGAGTCTTCTCTCTCATGATGGAAATACAATTGAAAACAGTCTTTTGGACACCGTGGAAAGTCTATAAAGAGCCGTTGCCTGCAGAGCCAATGACTTGACAGTCATTTCCAGTGGCCAGCCTGGCTGCTGGAAGCCAGCCATCCGAACGGCCTTTAATATGAGATGAGCTCAAAGCAAGTGTAATGATTCTGACTGCCTAGCGGTGTCACCTCACTGCACCGCAGTGTGGGTCAGGGATCCGTCTACCTCGCGTGCTCAGTGGCTAGTAATAGAACGGGTGGCTAATTGTGGCATCGACAGCTTTGTTTACTGCTACAATGATGCTGCGCTGCTAATAGGTATCCGGGTTTTCCCGCGAAATAGATTACTGGCGAAGAAAATCCATAACATTAGCGGAGCTTTGACTACTGTGTATATTACATCTATTGCATATCACTCCGCCTTCATCGTTTTTCCACTATACTGCTGCCTCACAGCGGTCACTTCACACTCACCATTGCAAACGTGATCAGCTCTCTGCCATACGGCGAGTGTTCTACAGCTAATGTGGATTTTGACCCGTGATGTTCAGAAATACTTTACAATGGCAAAATGGGAGACATGTTGAGTTTCTGTTCTCCACACACACACACACGCGCACACACAGGTTTTCAGTGGTTTTGAGGGAACTTCCACTTGCTCGCTGTTGTGAGGAAATGAGGCCTGATTGTAAATGAATGAAAACTCTCTTTACCCCCGGCTGGGATGTTATGATATGGTCGTCCAAGTAAGGATGTGAAACTTATTTTCATAGAAGGCTATGTCAAGTACCATAGGTGCCCTAAAATGCCTGCTTGTATCTCTAAGTTTGAAGACCTTATCGCATGATTAGATGATTGTTTCTGCATTTCAGTATTATATACTGGGGTGTCAGTGCTATATACGCCATTATGTAGTTAGCTGACGTGAACCATTAATAAAAACCATTAGAAACAACGCAAAGCCATCCTGCAGGGACTGCATCAGGGGGGTTTCCTTTTCGGTGAGTAACAAGGCCATATTATTGAACAGATGGACGTCCGAAGCATCTGTAAGCTCTTTATATTACTCCTGGCTAAACTAGGTTGTTGACATTTTTTCTGATTGCTGTCATCAGGACCTTGCAGAGGGCGAACTGCGCATTTTCACACAGCGCCGCACGAAATGGCCCAACTGTTTGGGGTGCCTGTGTTGCTGCAGCTATTTTTTGGGATCCGGATTGCAGCCTTTCAGAGAACAGTTAAACACTGGCTGGATCCCTGTAGAGAAATAAGATACTGCTGAATGCGGTAAATACACAGTTATCTTTCTCTCTCTACCTCATCTACCCCGTCTCCTATCCGCCTCTACAGGGATACAAGCATAGGAAAGTATGACCCTGGGGGCGTCGATGACGTACTCAGACCTCCTCCCTTCCTTGACCCCCCCCACGTCTCAGACCTGTGCTAACTCTTCTCCAGGGGCACCGCGTGTGTGTGTGTGTGTGTGTGTGTGTGTTTGTGTGTGTGCGTGTGTGTGCGTGTGTGTTTATACATGTTAAGGGAGTGGGGTTGGTTGCTGACTGAGGTCCTGGGTGGTTTGCTAGAACTGCTGTATGTGTCAGTTCCTGCAGGAAGCTTGAGTCCCATGACACACACACACACACACACACACACACGCACACACGCACATGCACAGACACACTTTTCTTCCTCACAGTGTCCCGTATTCCCTTACTCAGCCACTCTTTCAATTTGGATCTGCTGTCAGTTCTCTGTCCCAGCATCCTCAACATCATTTTCCCTCTCTTCCTCTCCATGTCTCAGTCTGGCTACAACCAATACCAGTCACTTGCTGTTTGTCACCCTCTCTCCCATTCTGTTCTTTTCAACCTTTTGTCTGTACCCAGATTAGGACAAGTGTGTTTGAGGATAAAAAAGGGAGGCTTACTGCCTATTCCCTAATCAAACAGACTGCAAATGGCAATCTATCTTTTTTCCCCCCCCTTAAGCCTGGGGAAGCTGGTGTTTACAGGAAGACAAAAGAGGGGAATGAAGAGTGGAAAGAAAATGAAGATATATACACTTCCATAAAGCTTCATGTATCCTGTAACATAACTTATTTTTTCTTCTTACTCTGCTCGTTCATGCTTCGCTATTTCTGGAAAACGTGTGTTGAGTTTGGAAAGGCCTGTGGGTGGGAAGGTGGAGGAGGGCGGAAGGGTAGGGGAATATTCTCTCTTTTCTACCTCATTCCTCTCTTTCTCTTCCCCGCTCTCCCTGGCCTTGCTGCCCTGGAGAGGACCCCTCAAAGGCCAAAGTTACCTGAAACAACCTCCATTTCTCTTTCCCTCTGCCTTTGCTCTGTGCCTTTTGTGGCGCCGAAAACAACCAGTCCCTTTCCTCCCTCGTTTCCTCTCGTTCCCTCTCTCCCGCAGTATGCCAGAAGAGGAAAAGGGGAAATGTTTCAAGGGTAGGGAAAGGCACGGCTCGCATCGTTGTGCGGTGTTAGGCAGGGGGGAGGAACACATCTCGTACGTCTCAAGACACTTGTTTTTGTCTGTTCTGTTGATTAGAGGGTGCATGCACACTTGTTGTTCCCCTTGGACAACATGTAGTCAAATTCATAGAGTCAGTGAATCACCATGCTAAATCATTGTAGTTCTTCTTCACCTTCTTTCAAACATCCAAGTGTGTTCGTACATTAAGATGGGTTTACCGATGCAAATCATCATCCGACACACTTAGGAATGAAGTGAAAGTTGACCAAACTATTATGGGTGTGTGCCAGCGCAACACACCTACCCCTACCTCACTGCTGTACTTGTGATGGCCAGGGCTGGGAAAAACAGGACACTGCCCCCCCACCCCCCTCCACCTCCCTCCCTCTCTCATTTTCTCTGTCATTTTCCTCATTCTCCATCCCTCTTTCACCACTTGTCTCTGGAGGTCCATAATGTTGTTTTAATTTCCCCAAGGCTACCATAGGAAAACAGTTTGTGTGCGTGTGTGTGTGTGTGTGTGTGTGAACTATTATTGCCTGCTTGTGACAGAGACCAGTCTCAGACAGAGAGGCTTTTGTCTCAATTGCATTTAGACCATTCTTTTGTTTGTGTGTCCAATGCTCTAATGCTCTACAGCTGCACTACGAGAATGCATCGCTGCTCATCTGCACGTTTGTTCCATGTCATTTTCATGTCCTGTCGATTTTTGTGGCCGAGTGTGTGTGTGTGTGTGTGTGTGTGTGTGTGTGTGTGTGTGCGCGCGCGCTTGTGTCTTTTCTGCTATCTTCCATGACGTGAGTTACTCTTTCATCATCTTGTTTCCAGACATTGGCGTTGGGTGCCGCTCTCCCTTGTGGCAGCATACCTCTTGAGTTTCTGTACGTGTATCTGTATGTGTATGCGTGTGTGTGCGTGTGGGTGTGTGTGTGTGTATGGGTGCACAGATCTCTTTCCAGGGCCACACACATACACAGACGCGCGCACAAACAGAAGCTATACTGGGGTAAGAACATGAGATAGGTGGCAGAGGGGAGGAGAAGATGACTTCTTTATTTAGCCAGCACGCATGCACGCACGCACGCACGCACGCACGCACGCACGCACGCACGCACGCACGCACGCACGCACGCACGCACGCACGCACGCACGCACGCACGCACGCACAATGACAGAGTGAGGCAGAGGGTGACAGAGAGATTGGGGAATCGTTCTCTGGAGGAAAAGAGCAGGCCTGTGTTTTTGTCCAGCTGCACCTGTTCAGTTTGTGTGTGTGCGCGTGTGTGTGTGTGTTTAGGGGGGGCTGTGTGTGAGTGGGTGTGCACTTGACTGTGCAGCATATACACCAAGCGCAACCGTTCTTTGTATCTGCTCACCGTTTTCAGTTGAATTGAGTGGAAACCAAGGGTTTCGTCCGCATTACTCGGGAACTCCAACTCGCACAGTGTCATCGGTCGTCCTCTTCGAACCAGATCACACTCATGTCAACCCGCTAGATTCAGTAGGATAGCTGGACAGGTAGCTGACAGATATAGCAGTGCAAAGTGTGTGTTCTGTGTGTGTGTTTCTTCCTACACTGCTTCCTATATTTGTATTATCTGTTTTTATTGTTTTATAAACAGTCCTCAGGTTGTTGGCTGATAGACACAGAAGTAGGGATGGGTACCGATAACCGGTATCATGACAGTGTTATGTTATGTTGCCGGTGTTTTTGGGCAGCTGTGGACGTACGCTACGTGTGACCAAACTACCTCCTTCCCCAAACCACCCTTTGTTTTTCCGTAGCGTTTCGTTTCGCTGCCTCCGGCCTCTTCTGAACGACACGTTGCTCCCTGCTTTGGCAAACAGCCACATACCCAGGATCAAAACTATCATCCCCTCGATTTTCTCCATTGTGTGCATATCGTCGTTGTTGTTGTTGTTGTTTTTTTTCTTCCCCCTACTTTTAACCGGTGGTCAGCAGTGTCGCGTTGAAGATGACGTTGTTGCTATGACGACCGGACAATCTTTATATTCACTTGTAGTACAATAATTACTTAAGCATTTGCTATTTTGGATCTACTTATTGGACTATATTCTAATAGTTTGTTGTGAATTTTTATATCAGTCAATCTCTTAACTGTCTGTTATATATATGTATATATATATATGTGTGTGTGTGTGTGTGTGTGTGTATATTCTGTACACATATTTAAGGATCGCATATGCTGCTTCACAATATTTGCCTGCCGGACTGAACAAACGTTTTCAATCATAGATCTGAATATGACTGATTTTCTATTCTTCCAGCCAACCGTAGTTGCACCCACTGTGCATCCCAAGTGTCGTTTAGTCATTCGTTCCATTGCAGGAATAAAATAAGCCGGGCATTATATCAGGAACCGGTAGGAAATCAATCTCTTGAAACTCATATCGTACTGCACTCTTGTAAAGAGTATTATTACGGTATTATCCTTCATTTTGCCGATGTTTACAAGTGAAATTAGTATATTTCATATATTCTGTGACTTAGAAGAAGACATCATTTATTTTCTTGGCCTAAGTGATTGACAGGTACTGTCCCAGCCATGCCATTTGCCGTCCGCATGGGCTAATTTTAATTAGCCTGCAGATCCATCAGTTCTGACCAGTCAGGAGTGGGCTGGTGTGGGGTAAATGATTGATAGGTACCATGTCCCACCCTTGCCGTTTGTTGTCTGTACGGGCGAACACTATTTAGCCCACAGGCCAATAGGTTCTGACCAATCGGCAACCGCTGGTGCCGGGGAAATGATTGACAGCCCAAATGACACGCCCCGTGACGGGCTGATATCATTTAGCCCAACACCTCTGTTTCCAAGATGGGACAGGGGAAGAAAAAGATGGGGATGTTAGATTTTTTTTCATTAGCCCGTTCTATCGGTTTCACCGCCAGCCGCTGCCGATAAGAATATAATGGGATGTGCGAGTTGGGATTGGAAGGTTGTGTATGTGAGAATATGTAGTTATTCCTGGCATAGGACAGTCTGTGACTCAGAGATAATGGTCCTCTGTAGAGAGAGAGAGAGAGAGAGAGGGTGAGAGAGAGTGCGTGCGCGTGCGAGGAAGTCGGGTGCATGCACATGTGCAAGTAACCACAGCTACGCCCCGCGTGGACATGTGGGTACACCTGTGTGTGCATTTGCGGAGACCACTGTCACGCGAATATGACTTTTTTCACCAAGAAGGGCTTCTTTTCGGGTGGTGTGGAGTGACGTGTATAAGGAGGAAGGACATATAGGAGATAAGAAACGCGAACATGGCAGACTGTGTCTTGCACTTGTGTGTTGTGCGAGATATCAGTCAAGGCTGTTCTTCTGTTCGTACACTGTAGCTTACAGTCACTGGCTCTATGTCAGAGACGGAGGCCTCTACATATGTAGGAACACGTGTGATGTTTTTCGTGTCAACGCGATAACTCGAACACCATTTGGAGTTGAATTTTGATATTTGGCAGACGGATTCAGCACCCATAGGGGAAGGACCGATTCGATTTTCGCGCATTTTGGATTGTACTAGTGGCCACAAGGGGCAGCGCTCTGGGCGAAAAATGACGTTTGTGCTTATATCTCCAGTCAAACTTGATGCAAATGAAGCAACACGGATTGTAATAAAAAAGGATTGAAGTGGTAATTAGGTCATGGGGTTCAAAAAGGCACAAAAAATGTACTTAAGTTAACAATAGCATAGCTTAACAATAACAAATAAAAGCGATCTCCTCTGATCTTGTCTGTGTGTGTGTGTGTGTGTGTGTGTGTGTGTGTGTGTCTGTGTGTGTGTGTGTGTCTGCATGTGTGTGTGCCAGTGGGCCACATCGTCTCCCTGGCCAGGTGCTCACACCACTGGACAGATGGCCTACACCCTCTTTCCCTTCACATCCCTTCATGTATCCCTCTTTCTGTCTTCTACCGGCCCCTCATTCCCCACCCTCCAGCAACCCCCTTTCTCACTCACACACCCATAATAATACATCTGGTGTAGATGATGCCTGTGCATCTCGGTGGCCACGTCAGTATTTTGAATATTGACTTTATTCTAAATGAGGCAATAATTAAATGGTGGTGCAGGCATGATGCATGGAGAATAGTCCAGGCTTCCTTTACAATGTGATTAAAAAGGTATGAAAATGGAGACACAATGGAGCAGGGAGGATTGGGCTGGCATCTTTGCTATGGTCCCCTCTCATGCTCTGCCTGTCTGCTTACATGTGCATTCACCTACGCTCTGGAACATAGTGGAAAGACTTCCATGCATACATAATGCCAGCTAGTTCCGCTGCCCACGCCCATGGTCAAAGGCAAACCAGGTCTAAACCAAAAATGAAACTGGTGTCATTGTGTTGCCTGTCCTTGCAGATGTGCCAGTGTCTGACAGAGAGGCTAAAGACGCTCAGGCGTCAGGCCCTGACGATGGAGAACAAGAGGAGCAGGATGAGCATGATGGCCAAGATCAGGACGACGATCTAGACAACGAATCCATCTTCACCTGTGACAACTGTCAGCAAGACTTCGACTGCCTGGCCGAGCTCACTGAACACAGAACCAACCACTGCCCAGCAGGTAAGACCCTACTTGGAGAGACATCTTCACAGCAATATGTGGCAGTGCAGCTGTTTAAGTTGACACACACACACACACCAAAATGGAAAAGATTACAGTACAGATGAAGTCTTAAAGAGAGAGGCTTGTAAAGTATATGAAGGACCACTTCCATAAAAACGATTGTTCACCTGTTGGTTTGGCATTTACACCACCAGAACAACTGGTCTGAGGTCTCATACAATTTTAGACAAAGACTAATGGGGCCTCCATGTTGCTATCGTAAGATGCCGTAGGGATCTTAAACATTCAGTGGTCTTAATATACAATACATATTAACACAAAGATATGCTATATATATTGAGGCTCAATATATTGGATATAAGCAATATAGAATTCATTAATTAAATTCTCTCTTTAATTCTGCGTCAGTTCAGTGTAAACCATTGTCTGCCATGAATGCGATCGTGTGTCGGTTCCCTCTTCCATTGACACACACACACACACGCATGCACACACACACACACGCATGCACGCACACGCGCGCGCAGCAGCTTCACACAGTCAAATGCACGCAGTCAAATGCACAGACTTGCTGTCAGAGCGTAGGATGTGGCCTGTGATTTCAGCACAGGAGCCAGGGGAGGACTACATGTTGCTGAGTGAGAAAGAGTGTGCGCGTGTGCGTGTGTGTGTGTGTGTGTGTGTGTGTGTGTGTAGGGGGGGAATGAAATGATAAAACATGTTTTTCCCAGGAGAAAGTGTAGTGGAGATTGCAGTGTAATCCCCAGCTCAGTGGGATGTGTGTTCATTTGTCAGTGTGTCTTTGTGTACATGTGTATTTGTGCGATGTGTACGTTGGAGGGTGTATCTGTGTATGAAATTGGTGGTGGGGCCACAGCTTCCTCCTTATTATCGAGAGGAGGGATAGATTGAAACACATGGACACAAGGATCCTTTCAAGTTTTTCTGGTTGACATCCCTTGGGATGTGGTAGGAGGGAACAGGAGGCGTACACACACACACACGCACACGCACACACATGCACACACGCACACCCAAAATAAAAATAAAAATGCACAGCCAGGTGGGGATAAGCACATAGCATTCTAGATCTGCATGAGAGATGTGCATATTCAAAGCAGCAAACAAAGGCTTACCTAAGCCTGACTTACTAGGTTATACTATCACCCGGTGTGGTATATACTGGTTTTTGAACAGACATGTGCTTTTAGGTGTTGCACTTTTACGCACCGGTGTTGTGTGTTGAAGAGACTGAAGGGGACTAAGTCAAGCATTTACTCACTAAATAGGTGTCATGGATAATCGGCTTCAGTAAGTTAATGTAGTGTGCGAAAAATACAAATAAACACTTTGGGATTTCAGTTCCCTCGACGTGTCTTTTAATTATAATTAGCCAGGAGAAAACACACAGTGCCCATTGGCTTTAGGGGAAGGGCTGCAGTTGAGTTCTTCTAAGTTGCACAAATGGATGTAAACAGTTTTCCTGATGCCAGCAGGCAGCTGTGACAGCGACCTGACAGTTGTGTATGAGCATGAGCAACAGGCGCGTTAGTTAGCGGACCTTTTATCTCTGGTGCTAACTTTGCGGTGGCAGCAGATGGCTCCCGCGTTAGCAGCTCGCGGTGGCTACATCGCTGAATGTGTCCCCGGTGCAAGTGTGAAGCACCAAGTCTTCCAGTGCCATTTTAGCAGAAGGCCTATAAAGAGACACCATTCATTTTGGTACAAATTGGACAAACATGCATTCTCACACACACACACACAGCTTCATAGATCTCTGTGATGTATGTGCTGGGTTCGCTGGGATTTATTGTCTCTGGCTGTGCTAAAGAGCTCGGTCCAGGACCTGCTCCACTCGCGAAAGAAATTGCCGCGTGAATGAAGGGGCACTGAATTGCCTGCTCTGTGCTTCGCGTGTGCACCACAAGTGTGCACTGTAAATGCGAGAGCGATGGAGCGGGAATGAGTGGGAGAGGTGTCTCTGGGTCTCAGTAGGAGTCAGACTATGGATCAGAGGCCCCCTGAGGAGCGGAAAAAAACCTCCTACAGATCAAACACGCAGCGTTCCCCGTCCCGGCTCCGCGCACGCACAGACACATCACACACAAAGGCGCGCACACGGGCAGACCTAAACCCACAGGAATGCAGTGTGACATATTTGGAGTTTTAAAGACAGTTGTTGATAGTATAGTGTAGATAGTGAAGTATAGAGTGTGTGAACGAGGGGGATCTGGCCGATCGTTCGAGATGCCAGCGAAAAGCGCTTTAGAATGCAGGTCGGGGATGTGAGGAGAGGGTAGGCAGCCGGGAAAGGCAGCTGTCAGTCTGGGTAGCCAAAGGTAGCCTGTCTTTCCAAAGGCTTCCAGGGAGCCTGTCTGGGGTGGGGTGGGGGGGGGTGGGGGTAAGAGGCGGAGCTTAAACGAATTAAGAACAGCAATATGAAGGCCGGAAGGCAGGAAAACGGAGGGGAAAATTCAAGCGTCCATGAGTAAAAGATGACAGGGTGAGGAAAAGTGGGGACAGATGTGTGTCTGTGTGTGTGTGTGTGTGAGCACAGAGAAATGCATGTTGTCCACATTTCACCGACTACCTGACGCTACCTGTGTGAGGTGGAGACTCTCATTGAAAGGTCCGATCGCTAACCCGAGTCAGAGGTGGTGCGGCAGGCAGGGTGTAATCCAGAACCAAATGACAGACGGCTTCCTGCACCCCGGCCTGCCACTGACTGGCCCGGTCTATCTGTGTTTCCATCCCAGTAGTCGCTGTTGATTGTCAAAATAAATATCATGCTCCGAGTCCTTTCCTCTCTGCTTTCTTTATCCCCTCGAGTCCTGTCCTCCTTGTCTTTTTCCCAATCCGTCTGTTTTGCCCTCTTCATCATCTTTCGCCTCTCCGAGTCCCCCCCCCCCCCCCCCCCCCCCCCCCCCCCCCCCCCCCCCGTCGGTCCCCTCTCCTCCCCCACTCCTTCATCCCCCTCCCCCTGTGTCTCCGTACCCAGGGGTGGCCCACAGATTCCTGTGCTAAGCTTTTGGCATACATACAAGTGCAAAGCGCGCACACAGACACAGCTGGCTGCTGATCAGGTTTTCCAGTGAGAGCAGGATCCCTGCACCAGAAGAGGGGGAGATGGAGAGAGAGAGTGGAGCAGCAGGAGAAGAAGAGCATGCAGCGAGGGGGGGGGGGGGGGAGAGGGGTTGTTGTGAAGTCATTTTTCATCACAGGGTTCATTTTTCACCACTCTCTACATTGCTCTATTTCTCTTTATCTGTCCTCTCCTCCTCCCATTCCCCTCCCTTGATCCCACTTTGTCTCTCTTTATCTTCCCTTTTTCCTCCTCTTCTGTTTTTTCTATCCCTCTCTTTCCCTCTTACCTAAACTCTTTCCATCCTCTCTCTCCGTCTCTCTCTCTCTCTCTTTCAGCCTAGTTTCTCCTTTATGAAATATGGATGGGAGCAGTTTTTGGCGCACTGAGATTTGCAGTTGGAGGGAGAAAGGGATGGAACTTGGGAAATGGCGAGGGAAGGGGGGGCGGGGGGGGGGGGTAGAAAGAATGAGGAGGAGGGGATGTCTCGGCAGACGTGCCTTGTGCATGCACCTAAACACCTCACTGAGCAATCTGTCAACATGTCAGCAACACATGTTTGGTAAAAAAAAGGGAGAGAGAGAGAGAGAGAGAGAGAGAGAGAGAGAGAAAGAGCTGTTGGAAGGAGAGAGGAGAGGGTGAAAAAATCTCTCCTCCTCCAGTGGGAGTAATGGCTCCCACCAGGGCTCTGGAAATGCTTTGAATTCAGCAGATTTCTATTGCCGTGTCCTCCCCTGGGGGCGTCTTTTTTACAATGCCTGCATCTCAGAAATTTGAGCCCGAGGACCCCTGGGGGCATCCTTTCATAATGCTTGAAAATGTAGGGTTATATTGTGTGCTGTTCCCCATGGGGCTTTTATTAACCTGTATTCACTGCCACTGGAAATTACACAGGCGGCGCTGCGGGGTCCCACGCTCTCTCCAGGAAGGGAGAAAGACTCTGCAGGGATGTTTTCTGTCTTCTTCTCTCTTCCCCTTCCCTTCTTTTCCCCCTCCCCGCCCCTCCGGCCCGTCCCACCCCACCGCAGCATTGACTCTTCGTTTTTTATTATTAGTTTTGTGCGTTTTTTTTGTCCTTGCTTAATGCAACAGCGCGAGAGGGGAGAATCTGCCAAAGGGTACAAGAAAGTTAGTTGTGTGCGCGCATGTTGGCACCAGCCAACCCCATGTATTCAGCCGCACTTTGCTGGGGGGAAGCAAATTAAAAATGTAACTTCCCCTCCCCTTGTCTTTCCATATCTCTCCCTGTCCTTGCGCGCCTGTGTGTTAATCAGGCTCAGAGTAAATATTTGTGTGTGTGTGTGTGTGTGCGTGCGCGCACGCATGTGTGTGTCTACAGTCCAGTCTAGTGTTTAATTTTGCGACAACTGCTTCTGTCTCTTAACATTCCAGCACTTTCGAGCCAGTGTTTGCCGTCACCCCCCCCCCGCCCTCTCTCTCTCTCTCTCACTCACCCCCTCTCTCTCTCGCTCCCTCTGCTTTGTTTATTTATCAAATATTTACAAAGTCAGATTCAAGAAATAGACATTAACATATCTTTGAATAAACCAGCGCGTTTGATCCTCTGTGTCGGACCGCTTCAGCCTCGCGTTAGATGTCGCCTTTCGGAGCCTGTGTCGGCCGCAACCTGGCTGACTGAACTGTGGATGCACCCGTGTTGTAAGAGAAAGCCACCAGGCTGCGCTCATTCCTTCATGTAGTTCAAAAGAGAATCACGTCACGGTTTGTTCATGTTTGTTGTCGATATTACAAAGAGGCACTACAAGTGGAAAATGGATTTGTAATGTCTAACCATTTCCCCTCCTTGAAATTTAGATTCGGGCCTCATGGTACGTTCTTACAGAAATCAAGCCCCATCGACTTGTGCAATCGAACATATGCAACACAGAGCTTGGATTATTGTTTATGAGCTATGTATAGCGAATTGTTTCTGGAGCTGTTTGTGTGCGCGTGTCGGAAGGAAACGGTGACTTTCTTCCGTTTGCCGCCTCCGCGCCGTGCCACGGACAGCTGCTTCTCGCAAACAAGGGGCTGCAATCGTTTACCCCGTCAAAAAGGGACGCGCACATACTGACACGAGGTCAGTTGGAAGAGGAAATTGTCCCCAAGTGTCAGGATCGGTGTGATGGAAGGAGAGGGATTCAAAACAAGCCGTCCAGAAAAAAGGTCCCTGTGAATTAGAGACCACACACTGGCTGCAACAAAGAGCGGCGCTTACACACGCAGGGAGGGGACACACATGCAGGGGGAAAAAAAAGGTGGTTCGGGCGAAGAAAAAAGAGGTGCGTGCGTGCGTGTGTGTGTGTGTGTGTGTGTGTGTGTGTTTGAGCTGGTGACATGGAACAGATCAAAGAGGAGAGAGGAGGGCAGCACAGACAAGGAGAGAGGCCGAGAGAGGCCAGGGGGTCCCATAATTACAATCTACATCCGCCAGGCTGAGCCGTGTCTCCATGTAGGTGTGCGTGCGTGTGTAGCTTCAATGTTCCTGTTCCTGCATGTGTGTACACACACACACGCACACACACACACACAGTGGAATCTCAGCTTACGAACGCCCCGTTATATGAATTGGGCTTCGAAGAAATCTCTGTCCCGTTTCACCAAAAAATATCCAAAATACGGAAGAGAAATCGAAAGTGTCGCCTGACATCGGTCTTATATTTTAATATTTCATTAAAACAGTTGCATATTTACATTTCGTACGACTGTTTTTGGGGGTGTGGGGGATACGTTCATATTTTCATGATCCGAAAATTCTAAAAGATGAGAGCCCCTCCGGAACGACTTTTGCATCCCGGGGTTCCACTGTATATAACGTACTATAAACTCAGAAATTGTTGCTGGATTTTGAAATGATTCAAACGGCTGTCACCCTTCCTGTGCCCCACTGCTAACGTCGCTCTGTTGTCCAAGCAGCTGTCTCGAGGGCTGTGCGACACACACACACACACACACGCACACGCACACCACCACACAACAAAAAGCTAATTCATGTGAGGCACTGAAACGGGCATTTGAGTTGTTTAAAAAGTGTTGATTATTATATTGGGACATCCAGGGCATCCAGTTCACGTCCAGAATGTCTAGGTCGTTGGGTCAGGTTGGTAACGGCTTAGTTTCATTCATTCAAGTTGACTCTTTAGTCCTGCAATTTTTAGTCTGAAGTGCCAGGTGAGAGAGAAATTACAGTTTGTTTTGTGTGTGCTGAACATACAGTGAACTGACAATAAGAAAAACTTGCTATAGACGTTTGCCAAGTGGGGCCAGCGTGGATTGGTGATCAATGGTCAGCTATGCATGGTTATTGTTCATCATTGATAGTTGCATCATCGTCGGCCTCTGTCTTATCCCCTAGCATTAGGTGTAGACCTCAAACAGAACCTGCGTAGCTGTACTCTAACCTATAGATGCTGCAACTCCCCAAGCAAGCTCTCATTCCTCCTTCTCTCTCTCCTTCCATCTCTCCTCTGTCTGCTAGCCCCCCCCCCCCCCCACCGTGGAGGAACAAGCTAAAAGCACAGGCATGCCCCAAAATTAATTTAAACGGAGGAATTAAATTAAACGCCAGGCCTCGGGAGTTTTATTATGTACTAATGTTTGAACCGTTAACTTGGATTGTATTACTAAGATATGAATAATTAAGGAGGTGTGAGGGCGGGGTGGAGTGGGGGGGAGTGTTACATTGGGAAGGGAGCAGGAAAAACATGGTAGGATGGCTATAGTGGAGGCTCATCCTTTCGAGCAAGCATCCATTCACTCATTCATTCACTCAACCCCCCCCCCCCCCCCCCCACACACACACACACACTATTCAGATGAATTCAACTCATTTAATTTCAATTTAACAAGACTGAAAAGCCCACACGTTTCGAACTCAAAAAGAAGTTATCCGACACCCATCCACCTATTATTTTAAATGCTCTGCGTTCACCAGATCCGTTTTCAAAACGCACTGGATGTGTCGGATTACAGCGTTTCAGCCGTTTGTTGTGTATTTTTTTGCGCGAGGGCCCGGCCACTATTTCAGGCTCCATTGCTGCGCTGTGCTGTCCGGGTAGCTTGTCTCCTAACAAGCGCTTGTTTTAAACGCTCAAAGTCTGCTCCCTCTATGGGTGGGTAGTGCATTCGCGAAAGCCGAATTGTCGATGGCTGTATTGACGGAGCAAAAGCAATTCCGTTTGTTCACCGTTTTGCCGGGAAACGGCTTCAAATGTAATACGTAACCTGTGTGATAAGGTGACATTTGAAAAAGGCAGCATATGTTTTGTATAGAAACACATTTTGTTATTGTTTTATTGCTCGATATGTCTTTTACTTTTGCTTCTGTTTTGCCAACTATGTCATTGTTATGCACCAAATGCCAATTCAGAGTTCTTGCTTTTGCAGTAATCACTCTGTAATAAACTCACAATGTGTGCTAGGCACAGCCCAAATCTGCTGTCCTCACTGCTCTGTCTAGTGTTTCTTAACTTTTTCCAGAAATTCCCCTACTCTGTGTGTATGTACTGTTTATTGTGCATGAGTGTTTAGCCCTGCAGAATTATTAGTCTTCTTGTCATGTCTCTAATGTGAAGCCCCCCTTATCAGCCAGCAAGCAGTCAGCCCCCCCGGCCTCCTCGGCAGCTGTCACTGCAACACCCCCCCCCCCCCCCACACACACACACACACACACATATTATTCTCTGAGGAGAAACTCCCCAACACACATACAAATCTCTGCACACAACCCAGAGCACTTCTAGAATCGCACACACACACACATAGAAACACACATACAATTTTATCTGCTCACTCGCAGACTGCATGGCTTGGCAGCCAACAAGGGGGAGAAATATACACTCACCCTATCACCCAAAACCCCCCAACTGCTCTTTACCCAGCACCCATTACCCCAACAGAAGTGGGCCCGGGCCCCTGCTCTATTCCAGGAGCGGAGAGACAGGAGGGCAGGATGGAGGCAGACCACGTAGCACAGCCCCTTCCTGTGGGAGTTCATTACTCCAACAGTGCTCCCTCTGGCTACCAGCCAGCAGAACTGTTGAGGTAAAGAAGTCAGTCAGCCATGGATCCCCAAGCCCTTCTTTTAAATCCAGCAACAGACAAAAGGCACACACTGTAGCCTAATACTTCAATTGAGCCGCGCTCATTAGTGCGGAGGAAAGGGGAGCGGAGAAAGACGGGGCGTAAGAGATAGAAAAAGTCCAAAGATTATCAAGTGATTGAATGGTACCAGACAGACGGGTGACTGCAGAGGTGAATGCATGGCACACAGACAGACAGCGTTCCATCCCGTATTCCATTCCTCTGTACTGGTTGCTGTGGTGTGCGTTGCTTTGCTGCCAGCGGGCCTCGCCGCTGACTTATTCAGCAGCATGTTTTCTGTCATGTTTGAAAAACAGAAAGGGAAAAAAAAGCAAGATCGCTTAATATTTAAAAGCGTCCTGCTCGCATGTGCGGGGGAGACGGATGGAAAGGAGAGATGGGGAAGGGAGCGAAGAGGGGAACACAAAGACACAGTCTCTCAACTCCCGGACTCTAATTCCACGCTGGGAGTGCAAACGCGCACGCGCGTGCAGTCATAATGGCGTTCCTCGCACATAGTGTTTACTTCAAAATATGTGGTAACATACGTGGTTGCGCATGCGCACATGATGTTGTGGTGATGGTATGATATGAAGCGATGCATAAAAAAAAAAAACACACATCATCCAGGAATCGGGTTCCATTACAGCGCAGAATCAACACTGTAGCGTTTTTCTGAATTTACCAACCCATGTGTTTTTATCCACCGAGCCGCTGAGAAAGTGTAAACAGGCTCTGAACCACAACGTGCAGGAAACGAAGCACAAGGAACACTAGCAGCTGGTTTGTATATGTATTGGATATGTAGTGGCCACACGCAAATACACACTTGACAGTTATGCAAACCCTGTTTATCGGGATTATTATTGTTTTTTTTAGCCACTTTGCTGTGAATTCCAGTCACGCGGTAAGCGGGACATCTATTTCTAGTGATGGGACAGGAAGAGAAATGAGGAGGGGTGGCAGGAGAGATGGAGAGGTGGGAGGCACACGGATGGAATGGGGGTGTGAGTGGGGGGTGAGGGTATGTGTGTGTGTGTGTGTGTGGGATGGGGCGGGGGGGGGGGTCCCAGGGGAGAGAGCCCAGAGCAGCTGACGTCAGTGTGTGTGTGTGTGTGTGTGTGTGAGAGAGAGAGAGCGAGGGACTGTGTGTGTAGCATCAGGGTGGGGTTAAATAGGAGTGTGAGAGAGAGGCTGGCAGAGTTGGTCCTGCTGCCCCCCCCAGGGAGCTCTTGAGGCGGTGAGAGAACAGAGCATTGCAGGGCTCCCAGCCCCCACAGAACTGGAGCCTGCATGCACACAGACACACACACACACAGACACACACACACACACACACACACACAGACACACACACAGACACACACAGACACACACACACAGACAGACAGACAGACAGACTAGAAAAACAGCTGCTTACTCGCTGGACTCCGTGGCTGGCCAACACACTGAAAAAAACATAGAGCAGTAGAGGGGGAGATTCTCTCTCTCTCTCTCTCTCTCTCTCTCTCTCTCTCTCTATCTCTCTCTCGCTCTCTTTATATGTATATGTCTATTAGCAGCAGTCGTGTATGGTGGTGTGGATGTCTGGGTTTTAGCCTCCCTGTCACTGCTCTGCTATCCATTATAGATTTGGCTCCTGGGCATCTCTCTCACTCTCCCTCTCTGCGTTTCTTTATTTCCACTTCCTCTGACTCACAGTCTCTATCTTCACCCTCTCCTCTCCTCCCCTCTGTTTTGTCCTTCCCTCCGCCCTCCCTCTCCCTTCCCTCCCTCCCTCTCGCTCTCTTCCTGCGTTGTGCTTTTCTCTGACATTTGGCTGGACAAAGGCGAGGCACACCTGAGCGCTGGGTTAAAACTATTATAGAACATCTCCCTGTGGTACGCTGGCCTTTGCCACCGCTGTCTGTGACTGAAACCATGTGTGTGTGCATGCCGGCACACCTGGCCTCGTCCCTGTGTCGTTGTATTTGTTGCATCTATTTTCCTCCTATGTAAGTGGCCATTGACCAAAGGGTCTGCGAAGAGACTTCATTTGATGCCATGTATTGAACTTGGTCTGTTAGGATTTGTAAGGGTCAGCTCCATTGCTCTAGGCGTGATGTGCCGAGGAAGAGGATTCCATTAATGTTGCGCTCTACCCTTTTTTTTAACTGCAAGGGGAGGTCGGAATAAATGTAACGGAGATAGAATAGATAAACAGTTGCTCAACGCCATGCATTCATGCATTCATTTTGATACACATTGCAGTAATTGCTTTGTTTGATTGAGAAAACAGCTTAAGTGCAAAACAAATCTGAGGCACCAAACAGGGTGTGGGAGGCAGAGGTGGAGAAAGAAAGAGTGGAAAAACAGAGGGAGGGAGACAAAAGGGCTGCTTTTGGGCCAGTCGCCACAGGGTGTGTGTGTGTGTGTGTGTGTGTGTGTGCGTGCGTGCGTGTGTGTGTGTGTGTGTGTCTTGGGATGGCACAATGGGGAAGTTTGGGGGCATAGAGGAAAGGATCAGAGCTTTGGGGCCAGCTCCACAGGGAACAGAGGAGATTGGGGAGAGAATGCAGGGAGGGTTTGGGGGTGGGGGAGGCCAAGGGAGAAAGGAAGGGATGTGGTCAGGTCTGAGTTGGAGAGCCCAGCGGGGATGGACAGCAAGAAGAGGGAGGGCGGGGGGGGGGGGGGGGGGGCATATTTGCGTATATGGTCGGAAGAGAACAGCAGAGGAGGCATGATTGGAAGATCTAGGGTTGTGGGTGACGGTGGACGAGAGGAGGATGGACATTAAGGAAAGGAGAGGAAAGCAGACAAGTGAAGGAAAAATGGACAGAGGGAGATTACATGTTACGTTTGAAGGGGGGGGGGGGCAGAGAGGGAGAAATGGAGGGAAAACAGGAAAAAGTCCCTGGTGTCAGCAGGTGAGGGAAGAAAAAAGCCCAGAGTGGGTTAGAGGTGCTGGGGGTCTTGCCTGTTGGCAGGGGTCCAACAGAATGGCCTGTTCCTCATTATCCATCCAGTGTGTAACGCACACACACATACACGCGCGCACACACACACACACACACACACGCACACACACAAACACACACACACACACAGAAGAGGCCCATGACAACTCGGGTTGAAAAAGTAGAAAAAAAGTGTGATAATATTCAACTCATAATAATAGTAATGATATGATAGTACTATTTTTTAGACCATATCTAAAAATCTGGGGGATCGTTCAGCGACAAACTGATGTTAACCGGTAGGAGGTGATCGGTAGCCGGCGTTGGTGACTATGAAGACGGCCTGTCTTTAGAAACCCAGAGAAAGAACATGAGGCCGGTGGGGCCGTGGACCGCGCTCTGTTCAGGTGTGATGCACCAGCTTCACTGGAGTGTGGCTGTTTGGCCGACGCGCTTCGCTGTCGCTAACTTTGCTTGTCCGGAGCAAATCGGCGTGCCGAAGCACTCCAGACAATGTGAGGACTTCACCACATATTTTCACCTCATCGTTTTTCATACTGATATTTTATGAAGTCTCTCTATCCCTACTCTTTGTCTCTCTCTCTCTCTCTCTCTCTCTCTCTCTCTCTCTCTCTCTCACACACACACACGCACACGCACGCACGCACGCGCACGCACACGCACGCACACGCACACGCACACGCACGCACACAAACGTACAGTACATGCTCATTTCATTACGGCCCTTATTAAGCTGGACCTGCCATTTGTTAGTCCTCACACGTCTTTGTTTATGTTTACGCACATGACTTTCTGGCTGGATGTAGTGTGTGTTTGTCTCCCAGTGTGCCTTCTCTCTCTCCATCTCTCTTGCCGTCTGTGCCTCTAATCCCTGAGTGTGTCACTAATGGCAGGTCCAGGTGTTCTGCTCTGCTGTGCTCCTCCCCCGGGGACCCCCCCCCCCCCCACCCCGTCAGTGTGTGTGTGCGCATGTACGTGTGTGTGTGTGTGTGCGCGCGCGCGGGGGGTGCATGTGAGTGCATGTCTTCCTCTCATGGGGGCTTTACGAGCTGTGAGAAGGGGGCTGTCCAGGATCTCGTCCTCCAGAAGGGAAGGGAGGGATGGGGAGCAGTGTGTAGGAGGTACCCGCCTATTGCAGCATGCTCTCTGCCTCGCCTGCCGATGGGACCCCCTCTACCATTCTCCCCCGGGACAACGGGAGCCTCTCTCTCTCTCTCTCTTTCTCTCTCCCATTCCATCCCCCCTTCATTTCTGCCCCGACTTTATCTCAGTCGATGCAAGACCGGCTCCTGTGTCCCGTTTGCTGCCCTTTATTGTGCGCTAATAATCAGTAAAGTGCCGTAAATGTTAATGCTAGCTCTGCCGGATGACGTGAAAGGTGTGTGTTTCTCCTGTATTTGTACTCCATGTACAAATATGGGCTCGTTTGTTTACCGATCTGCAATCCAGCGCCAGCTGCTTGCATTACTTATTCATCAGTCCGATATACATGTAGATGAATGTTCGTAGGTGGGGCCTCTTTTTTTTTTGTGCGAGACAGACTGTTGACGCATTTCCAAATCATTTAGAACCGTTATTTTAGTTGACATTTATAAGTTTGCCATGATTCTCACTCGACTGTTTGTTCTGCTCTGTTACAACAGTTGCATCTGTGCCTCTGATGTTTCTGGTAACATTCGCCTTCGGAGCTGCGTTTGTTTATAAGCGGTTATAAGTGGTCATGGACGTAGTAAATTATGTTTGTGTGTGTGTGTGTGTGTGTGTGCGCGTGTGTGGGACTTAGGTGAATGTGTTTCTGGGTTAGTGAGCGGTCTGTCAGTCTAGCAAACCTCATTCTTAAAAATAGATGGTATGGCTGCTGGCATGCTCGCTCTCAGGCAACGCCGCTGTCTTTGTCTTTGTCCTCGTGTCTTTTTGCCTTTTTGTGTCCATCCTCATGCAAACATGAGAGCGTACCTGGTGCACTGTACGGTGTGTGTGTGTGCTCTGGCATGTTGTTTACCCAACTGACAGCTGTTTCTCATTTGTCTGTGAGCGAACAGCGGGCAAAATGGACCGAGAGGGAGAAATAAAGAGTTTCTTACACAGCGCCTCCAAGATCGGGAACCAGGAATGGTCGGTGGCTCGCACTGTTGGGCCGGGAAGTACTAGGAAGAACTAGGTAGAATCTATGGAAGTCAGGGCACAGTGAGGTAAAAGGTGCGTGGAGAAAGAATGTGAAAAGAGAGAGGACGTGAAAAAAAAGAGTGGAGCGCCGTAAGAGGAAGCAGATGCCAGCCCTCCTCTTCCACATGGCATATGTTTGTGTGTAGCCGAGGCAGACTGTGCGTGTTTGTGTTTGTGTCACCTCCTCTGGCCACTTTTACATCTAGGGAAGGCATTTGTAGTACATTAATGGATGGATACTGTTCCCGCTCATACCACATGCTGCCCCAACAGATTCATTCTGAACTACGATACACTCATATTCAGTCACGGACCGTTTTCATGCGTTTTCATGCGTGAGTGAGAGGAGCAATGCTCTCATCTTTCATTGTCATGTTATTTTTATAATTATGAAAACCTTGAGATCACAGCGGCGTGTACTACTGCTCTCCTTTGAAAAATTAATGAAAAAAAATTGCTTGAAATATCGGGAGCCGTACACAGCAAAGTGATTTTGAAGTAACGTCACTGGTTGGGATTGCGGCGCTCCTCGAGCTGCTGTGTGCTCGGATGTGCCTTGGCCGTTTGCTGCAGACAACATTTTACCGAGTGCTGCGCGCCAGTGAGTGCCAGCTCAGTGTCCACCCACCCCCATCCATAGCCCCCTACCCCTAACCTTCTGCCCTCAAACGCACTCACGTGCGCAAACACACACACACACACATACACTGCCCATATGGAGCAGTTGGCACCCAAAAGCTACCGAAGCAGCCGGACCCATTCCCAGGGCAGAAGGTTAGGGTCCCCACAGCCTGCCTCGTCTGTTTTGAATACGTGAGTTGTGTCTGTCTGTCCATCGTGTCCTTGAGGGCCCAAATCCCGGACAGGCTGCTGCATCATCCATTCTGTCTGTCGTTCCTGTTTCGTGTGTGTGTGTCCCAGCTGACTGCGTCCTATGTGAGCCACTGGGATAGCGGCAGAAGACTGTGTGACAAAGTTCGGAAGCCTTTTTAAGCAGAACCTATATTAGAAACTATATTGTGGTTGCATTTTGTTGTAGAGTAGAGAGAGAACTGGCTACCAATGAGGACTGTCTGCATTCCCCTCCCGCAAGAGGTCGGCTCGGCCAAACAATGAGACTGTCACCAAAGGATCGACGTATAAGATGGTCCTCAGTGGCAGCACCACCTCTTTTCAAACAAAAAACACGAATCATGCGGCGTTTGGGTGTAGAAAGAGAGCCAGGTGGTTGGCCATCTAAATGACTTGCGGTATGAATCCAAAATGATGAAGCCACTATCATTTTACCCTGCAGGATATTCTTCACAAAATAAAGAGGGGGCCGGAAGATTTATGCCACTTAAGTATGTGCGCTATTGCAATTTTCCATCCAGCTTAACTCGACATTGGATAGTGAATTCTAACTCCTATTGTGTTTGCTTGTTCATGTGCTTTTCTGTGTGCATTAGAGGAAGAAAAAATAAGTGTGTGAGGGCTGCCCAGAGTGAGCCAAGGGTGGAAGTTGTTTTTCTGCCCCCTATGGTGTGTCTCAGGCTGTGTGTGTGTGTGTGTGTGTGTGTGTCTGTGTGTGTGTGTGTGTGTGTGTGTTTGCACGCCTGGGCAGCCTGGGGCCATTGGAGGGTGCCTGGGGAGCTAAGGAAGGAGGGATGAAGTCAGAGAGAAATGGGGGGATAGGAGGTCAGCAGGGGTCTTGCTGGGAAAGGTGCAGGTCTGGGCCCATGGCCAAGCAGGAAGGTGGAGAGAGGAGTGAGACGGTGAGATCGGCGAGAGAGGGAGGGGGGGGGCTGGAAGGTAGGGAGCAGGAGAGAGGGACGGCTGATGTGAGGATTAAAATGAGCTGGTAAACAGCTCAACGGATTCATTGGTCCAGAAAACAGAAATCAGGTTTTGTCCATATGATTCCATATGTCTTCATAGGGCTGCTTAGATTGAGAGTAACATCCTTGCTTTAAGATGGCAGATAGGATTGCAAGTTTTATATATACATACGTGTATATATTTCTATATAAATAAATAGAGAGATAGATGGATAGATAAGTGCCAAAATAATAAATTGCATAATAAATTGGCAATAATGCTCGAGTGCATACTTCTCCCTTTGCATCCATTCATCCATTATCTCACCCACTCTGTATCTTAACAGTGTTGTGGGGGGGGGTTGCTGGAGGGTGGATTTTCTATTGCATGTGGAAGAGATCCTCTTGTTTTTTGAGACACGTTCATTCCACTATCCGCACAAACGTTTCTTAAAAAGTGCTAATTGTGAATGTTTTGGGTATTAGCCTTAGTAGACAGTTTCGGTAGATGTGCTGCTAGCTGAAGATGTTTTAGTGCTACCAGCTGAGCTCCTTTGATTCAAACATCAAAGCAAACAGCATTGAGAGAAAGCAAAACACATGGATTATGTTCCTGTTCCAGGCTTTTAGGAGACTATGTTAGGCGGTTCAAACTAAGTGGTCCTCTGACAGCCCCTCAAGGCATTCAGTTCATTGCTTTCTCTCCGCGGTTTACAACCTGGTTGTGAAAGCAAGACACTTCCCCTTTGACGGACCGCTAATTGGACATGAAGACGACAATGGTATAGAGGGCCGTGTGATAAACTTTACCTCTTTGATGACAAAGTTGTGGATTTCGCATGGGCGAGCTTGGCTGTGGAGGCAGAAACATAAAGAGGAATTGATCAGCGTGTGAGTCTCTTCATTAGTGTGTGACCAAGGCTGTGTCCTCCACACGTTGCCACACTAGCTGGCCTATTAGAGAGACACGCCGAGAGTCTGGGTGTGTGTGTGTGTGTTTTGCATGTGTACTTTGTGCTCTTCTCTGTTTTCTGTGAAAGACCCCTGGGCTCTCCTCTCCTCTCCTCTGCTGCTCTCTCCTCTCTTTCAGAGCATCTTGTCTTCCCTCCACTCACTCATTTCCTCTTTCATACTGTCATCTCTTCCCTCTCCTCTGGAGTTCAGAGTCTGTCCATCTGGAACGGCCCCCCACCACACCCTCCATCCCATCCAGGCCTCCACGCTAAGGTGAAGGCCAGGAGCGGTAGGGGAGAGAGGAAGATGGAAGGAGAGAGGGACGGAAAGAGGGAGAGAGAGATATCAATGCTGTAATGAGTGACAAGATGAAAGCGGGCGGAGGGACGGGAGGTGGTGGAATACAGATGAAGTGAGAAGAGTTGAGGGGCTGCTGGGGACAGAGGGAGGGATGAAGGATGGAGGGAATGGATGGGAAAGGAGAGACCTGCAGAGTGAGAGATAAGGCAGGAGCAAAGCTGTTGGGCTCAGTGCTCCTCCATGCCGCTCGTCTAGTTCGTTTCATTCACCAGAGAAGAATAGAAAGGAGGAAGAGAAGACAGGGGCAGGAGCAGTGTGTGGCGGCGTCTGCCTGCTCCTGCCTCTTTTCCTTTTTTTTCCCTTGTCCAACCACTTTTTCTCCCTTTCTTCTCTCCAGTCCCTCTCCCCTTGCCATCCTCCTCGTCTCCCCTCGAGGATTCTTCTCTAATTTAACTTTTCATTGAAATTTTCTCCGCTCCCCCCCCCTCCTAGCCCTCTGCTCTCTCAGTTTGCCATTCGGCCTTGTCTTGCCAGGTCCCCTCGTGGCTGGCTGACAAAGGCGCCGTTAAAAAGCCGTGTGATCCTCCATTTTAGCGCCAGCCACGCTAGTCAGAGGATTAGGGCTCTTTAATGACGCTAATCTCTCCTCCCCTTCTTTCTCAACACCCCTTTGCCCCCTTCAAGTGATTTCTCCCGCTCGCTCCCATTGCATCTTCTTCGCTCTCTCCTGCTCGTTACATCTCTCTTTCTCCCATTTCCCCACCTGGCAACCCTCTAAACCGCCTAACTGACCCCGAATGATGCGATTGCAGGCCCTGATCCTGTTGGGCAGGCAGCAGGGGGGCGTCAGGCCGTTTTACGGCCACATTGCAGCCTAACTGCAGCCTTGAATGATGCGCCACGTATTTTTAGCATAGGCCAATCTTTAACTGTGCTGATGATACATGCACTTAGATTTTCTTTGGCTTCTTTTTCCTGCTAAACTTTTTTTATTTACAGAAAATTGCACCTCTACGTCAGTCCTCGGGCGTCTTTATTCATTTCAAATCCTCCCAATGTTAAGCTCCATCACCTGTCTGCATCCTAGCAGACCTTTAGTGCCCGGAGAGAGGCTTTTCCAGAGCACATGGCGGTGGCCTTTCCAATTTTTGGATTTATAATCGATTACAGCAGCACGAGCAGGTACTACAATTATGCGTACGCCCAATTTTCCGCCTCTTTCTTTTTCAGTTTAGCGATTAAATCTGTCTTGGTTAGAAAACCGTCTAGATCGTGGGAGTCAAACGGATGAGTGCTAATGGTGTGCGTATTTTGGTATAACCTTCCCATTCTAAGAGAACGGCCAGCGTCTGTCGCATAGCTGGCGTCACCTGCTGTCTGCGTTGTTTTAGAAGCGAACGCCGTAAAACATTTGACTCGACACGTGACAGACTTTTGCTTGTCAATTAGCTTCGATGGAAACCCTCTCACGACGGGCTGCTGCGTATGCCTCTCCACAGTCAGCTGTTGCCCCTCTTCCTGGAACCTTGGAGCCGGGCTGGACTTCGATGGCCTACTTTCACCCCCGGCTCCCGCTCTCTCTACTTCCTTGCACTTCCTTTCCTACCCTTCAGTCAGTCTGCCAGTCGCTTTGCCCCTCGGCCCTTGCTGTTACGGTTCATATTGATATCTGTATTCCTCATATCCTCTCAAGCCATTTTTAGCTCCCTTCTTGCCCTCAGACAAACGTCTAAGTAATGCTTTTAGACGATTTTCTTCTCTTAGCCAGACCCCATTGCAGAGTTCTGTTTGCTCATCACAGTGCCTACATTTTCTCTGCAATCGATTCATCACAAGAATCTGTTTTCCACCCCCTCTCTGCATGGGGTAATACACAGTAGACTATGCACACACACACACACACACAGAACGAAAGAGAGAGAAAGAGAGTGAGAGAGGAGAGAGAGAAAAGACACTATGACTCCCCATTTGGTTGAGGTGTGTGCTCTGGAGAAGTTGCCAGGAGAGAGACTCCTTTCTGTTATATTCTATATTCTATATATTTTTTCACTGTTCTCTGTTTCCCTTTTTTGGAACTGCCATAGTTTCTTAATTTCTCTCCTGATTTATTTCTCGCGGTGCTTGATGCCTGACGTATACAGCCATCGGATAAAAGAATTTCCTGCTTTTTTTTTTTTTGGGCAAGCGCTAAATAACTGCAGCGTGCCACTTCGCCTTTTGCACGGCGAGGACCAGTGATATGAAGAATAATTCAGCCCCCCCTCTTGTCACCTGAAACCTGTCCATTAGAGGAGCAGCGGCCTTTTTTCTGTCGCCTTTGTGGCAGAGGAAGAAAAGAGAGAGGGAGCGAGGGAAAGAGGGGGGGGGGCAAAAAAAAAGCAATGCATAATCACCTCTGTATAAAGGGAGTGAAAATCTCGAGCTTTCTGCACAGCTCTCCACATCTCCTAATCGCTTTTCCAACGTTTCAATCTGCCCAGGCCCTAATGAAAATATGATGAGGCAGATCTATGGTCCTCCGGGATGGAGTGATGGGAGGGGAATGATGGCTGCAGAGGGAGGATAAAGGAAGAGAAAATACACTCTGTCCTTATTTCTGGGCTCCGCTGGGGATACATAGTTCTTCAAGCTTTCTATTTAGATGTTGCTGCTGCAGCGTGTATCTCTCCTCTTTTTCATTATCTCTCCTTATCTATGCCATCCTCATTTTCCTTCACTGTGGGTGTGTGTGTGTGTGTGTGTGTGTGTGTGTGTGTGTGTGTGTGCGCGCGAGGAGGATAAATGTGTTTATTTTTGTTTATATCCTCTTTTTCTCATTTGAACTCCCCTCGGCTGACTTTGCCTTCCAAGAAATATGAAACTTCTTCTTAATCATTTGAATGGCCCCTGTTTTATCCCCACCCCCATCTTTTTCGTTGTGCGTGCCCGTTGCCGTTTAGTAAATCCTGCAGTTGTGTACAGACGTTACACAAAAAAAAAAGAAGCCCCAGAGCTTTAGCCCCAGGTGATTGTCTTCTGAGAGCGTTTCAAACGTCCCGTCTTCTCTGCCTGCCTCTCTTGTCAGATGCCGACGATGACCAGGCAGGGCTGTCTTGGATCCCTTCCTCGCCCTCCAGTAAAGACGTGGCATCGCCCTCGCAGATGCCCGATGGCTGCTGTGACCTGGGCATGGCTACCGGCGGGGAGGAGGAGGGAGGGGCGGGCCTGCCCTACCCCTGCCAGTTCTGTGACAAATCCTTCAGGTGTGACCATGGCCCGCGTATTGTGGACAGGAAAACTAATGTCCTGTTTGACTGTTTGCTTTGATCCTCCTCCTCTCATGAATATCAAAGTGTACATGAATAAAGGGTATTCTCAATATTGCCATGGTAACATGCAGCACCAGGGCAAACAGTGAAAGAAATGAGGGGACTGAGATGAATACAATAATGAATACATTTCTCACTAAGCTCTCGAGGGAAAAACACAACACCCACTTCCCGAGCAGCTGTCACATACACCATAAAGTCATCATTGTAATCCTCTACATCTAAAGCAGTCCTCTCTGCTCGCCTCTCCCCTTACATCCGAACACATGTACACAGCGACGTCTTGAAATGACACTTAAAGTTACAGTCGTCCAGCAGTTTTGTTGACAATGTTTGATGTTGTTGAACTGTGAAGAATGCCATGGACATGAAAGGAAATAAAGGGCTATTAATTCCCACACAGCCGTCTGAGCTACCTGAAGCGCCATGAGCAGATCCACAGTGACAAGCTGCCTTTCAAGTGTACCTTTTGCAGCCGCCTGTTCAAACACAAGAGGAGCCGAGACCGCCATGTGAAACTTCACACAGGTAGCTGGCACTGCAATGCCCTTTAGCAGGGTGTAGAGCTGACGGGGAGCACATTCATCACTGTGAAATATAATATGTGTGTGTTTTTCTCTTGAAACAACTGATCTCTGATGTATCTGTTCATTCATCCAGGAGATAAAAAGTACAGTTGTCAGGAGTGTGAAGCTGCATTCTCTCGTTCTGATCACCTGAAGATCCATCTGAAGACTCACAGGTAACTGCCTCTCATCTCATTGACATGGAATCCCTAAATGTTGGTCTTGATCTTCTTGTACACTGTTCCTGATGTTGATTGAGATGCTGATCTCCTTTTAAATCTTTCTTTTTCACTCTTGATGTGGCGTACTCTTGCCCACTTTCAGTCTTTTATCTTATTTCCCTTGATTTTGAAAGTGTCTGATCCTGTTTTCCTCCAGCTCCAGCAAACCATTTAAGTGCAGTGTGTGTAAGCGTGGATTCTCCTCCACATCATCGCTGCAGAGCCACATGCAGGTACACAGCTGATACATTTCTCCGTACGATTAGAAAGCCCGAGCTCCTTCAGAGAACATGAAGATCTCTGAGCAAAACCGTCTGACCCCGCAGGCTCACCGCAAGAACCGAGAGCATCTTGCGCTGAGGAGTGAGAGGAATGGGGGGAAGAAGGGCTCAGGAGATGGTGACCTGGAGCAGGACCTCTATATGTGTGATTACTGCGAGGAGACGTTCAGCCAGACAGACGAGTTGGAGAAACATGTCCTGACCAGACACCCCCAACTGTCTGACCGAGCTGACCTGCAGTGCATTCACTGTCCCGAGATCTTCCTGGACGAGGCCTCCCTGCTCACGCATATTGAAACGCAGCACGCTAACCGCAAACACAAGTACGCCATCGTTTTGACCTGTTTATTTCATTGTTCATTTTCAGTTCCCTGTGATTGTTCCACACTGAGTAGGAGCTGCACTCACCAGTCTTTTCTCTGGCCACCCCAGATGTCCTGTCTGCTCTGAGCAGTTCCCATCTGTGGAGGACGTCTACTGTCACCTGGACAGCCATCGCCACCCTGACTCCTCCAATCACAGTGCTGCCAGCCCTGACCCTGCCCTGGGCAGTGTCGCGTCCATGAGCTCAGCCACTCCGGACTCCAGTGCCAGCCTAGAGAGAGGCTCCACACCAGACTCCACCCTAAAGCCCAGCCAAGGTCTCGAGCGGAGTCACAGAAAAGCCACAGACAGCATGGAGGATGTAGGGATAAGCCTGGGCCATCCAGCTGCAGGTGTGTTCACTTCTCTGAATAGCCAATCCAAACGGTCTACTTGTGGAGGCTTCTAATGCAGCGGTGTCTATGTGTGACCACAGGTGTGGGAGGGAGCTGGACTAAGGTGACATACTCGTGCCCTTACTGCTCAAAGAGAGACTTCCACAGCCTGGCAGTGCTGGAGATCCATCTGAAGACCATTCATGGGGACAAGCCACAGCAAAGCCATACGTGTCACCTCTGCCTGGACACCCTTCCCACGCTCTACAACCTCAACGAACACGTGCGCAAAGCTCACCGCGGCAGTGGAGGAAGCATCGGCGCAGCTGCGGCAGCTCTGCCTATGCTGCAGTTCACCAATGTCACGGCGTTCCACTGTAACTACTGCCCGGACATGTTTGGAGACATCAACTCTTTGCAGGAACACATCAGAGTGTCTCACTGTGTGCCTGGTGGCATTGTGGCAGGATCCACCACACTAGGTGTGTTGCTGGGAAGCGCTACCACTCGGTTGGGGGCCTCTGTGTGTGGATTTTTGCATGTTTTCCTTTTGCATTATTAGGCCGACTGGGGACAGCCGCCCAATTGATATGACAAGGGGAGTGAATGGTGTGTATGTGCCCAATCAAACAAAATAACTCCATATATTCTTTCTAGAAGGGAACCATGCTTTCTTCTGCAATCAGTGCTCCATGGGTTTTTTGACGGAGTCTTCGCTGACAGAACACATACAGCAGACACACTGCACCTCTGCTGTGGGGGGTGGAGGAGCATCTGGAGGAGCAGTCACCAAACTGGAGTCTCCGGTACTGCAGGCCGGATCACAGTCTTTCATGGAGGTAAGAATCTAGACCTAGCGAGGAACAAGCTTTTTAAGCCGTCCAAACAGAACTTTTTGCTGCTTTATCCTCTTTGTCTCTATCTAAGCCATAAATGTTCTCTATCATGGCTCGAGTATTGCGCAGGCTCTTATGTCAATGTAATTGCCTCTGTGAATTTGAATTAGTGATTCTCGAAAATGTAATTAGAATTTCACTGCAGTTCCATTCTTTGTTGTCCATCACAGATTCTGCACAACAAATAGAAAGACACAGTTTCTCCATTGCTTTCTACCTTTTTATTACTTGTTTTTTTTCCCTTGCAGTCTTCTCTTTGCCTTCTAACAAAGTACTTGTCAAAGTATAATAATCTTAAAAAAAGTAAAGAGCTATCATCTATGTCCAGGTTTACTCCTGCCCTTACTGCACCAATTCTCCTATCTTCGGCTCACTCCTCAAGCTTACCAAGCACATCAAGGAGAACCACAAGAACATCCCGTTAGCTAACAACAAGCGGCACGCCAAAGCTGCAGATCTGAGCCCCGCCTCCTCAGACGTGGAAATCTCCTCCCCCAAACGCCACCGCCTGGGTGCAGACTCCACCCCTTCCATAGGAAGCAATGGGGAGTACCCGTGCAACCAGTGCGACCTGCGCTTTAGTAGCTTCGAGGGTTTCCAGAACCACCTCAAGTCTCACCTGGAGATGCTGTTGAGGCGCCAGTCCTGTCCGCAGTGCAACAAGGAGGACTTTGAGTCCCAGGAGGCGTTGCTTCAGCACCTGACAGTGCACTACACCACCACCTCCACCCAGTATGTGTGCGAGAGCTGTGACAAGCAGTTCTCTTCGGTGGACGACCTGCAGAAACACCTGCTAGACATGCACACCTTTGTCCTCTATCACTGCACGCTCTGCCAGGAGGTCTTTGATTCCAAAGTCTCCATCCAGGTGAGTGATTTCATTTTCGGTTTTCACATGGAGTACTTGATTAGTGAACTGAACATAGAAATTGATGGCCTTTTGGTGCATCTCTTTCCCGCCATACCGCTATTCAGGTGCATTTGGCGGTGAAGCATAGCAACGAGAAGAAGCTTTTTCGCTGCACAGCCTGTGCCTGGGACTTCAGGAAAGAGACAGATCTGCAGCTCCATGTGAAACACAATCACCTGGACCAGAGGTCAAGCCTCATAGGGGGTCTAGGAGCAGGTACGTCACACCATTCCCAAGATCATGAGTTAATCATTAGCTGGATAATGGATTACGATTGTGCTGTGGCTGATAAAAAGAGATCATTATAAGAGACGAAAAAAGACATAGTATTACTTTCAGAATTCTTTGAGAGATTGAGCATCGTTCTTTGTGTCTCCACATAAAGGACTCAAGCCCCGGAAGTGCATCTTCTGCGGGGAGACATTTGGAACAGAGGTGGAGCTGCAGTGCCACATCACCACACACAGCAAAAAGTTCACATGTCGCTTTTGCGGCAAAGCCTTCCATGCCATCTCGCTGCTGGAGAAGCACCTGAGGGAGAAGCACTGCATCTTCGATGGCGGCAGCATCACTGGCAACGGGGGCACGGGCAGCAGTGGCAGTCAGAATGGGACGCCCAACGGGCTGGCCCAGTCCTCCAAGAGAGCAGGAGGAGGGGGAGGAGGAGGAGGAGGTGGGAGCGGTGGAAGCGGCAGTGCGGGCAGCCTGGAGAGGGCCACGGTGGCGGCTGCAGAGCAGGCAGACCTCCAGAACATGCTGCTGAAAGGCGGAGCGGGAGCCGGCCAGACAGGGGACGCAGCGAACAGCCACGAGGCCAGCGGGGGGGAGGAGGAGCTGGACAGCGCCGAGCCCATGTACGCCTGTGACATCTGCGGGGCGGCCTACACTATGGAATCCCTGCTGCAGAACCACCGGCTCAGGGACCACAACATCAGGCCAGGGGAGGACGACGCAGGTAAGATCTGATCTCAGACCAGCCTCTCCCCCCCGCTCTTTCGTTCGGTCTTGCGCAATCGCGCGTGGATAACGAGTGTCATTGTCGCGCGGCAGGGTCGCGGAAGAAGAAGGCGGACTTCATCAAGGGCAACCACAAGTGCAACGTGTGCTCGAGAACGTTCTTCTCCGAGAACGGGCTGCGCGAGCACGCCCAGACGCACCGGGGCCCCGCCAAGCACTACATGTGTCCCATCTGTGGAGAGCGCTTCCCCTCGCTGCTGACCCTGACCGAACACAAGGTACTGGGCATTCGCTGGCCCTGCCTCCGTATGCGTCAGCCCGTCAGTCAGCCCGGCCAATTAGAGCCAGGTCATCATTAATGGATGTTCTGCCGATGCTCTGTTCACAGCTTATTCCACCACTGATGTTCTATTCTCTTTCTGACTACATTTAGTCAGCCTGGCAGCACCTGTTTCATAATGATTTTGTGCCTTTTGCTGGCAAAAATGTCTTTTCATTTGCTTCCATTTTTTATGTGATCCATGTCCATTCTTTATTTTGATTCAAAACCTGTGAAGGGTGTAAGTCATCCAGGTCATGGCAGTTTGATGGTTAAAAACAACTTCTGTTTGGACCCCTGTCATCCAAGCCTTCTGCCTTCAGCCTTCTGATTGAGAGGGGAAACGTCTTCGACCTAACAGAACCTAACCTAACAGAAGTCCACTTTGTTTTAGTTTTGCAACAACGCCTACTGTTCTTCCTCAGGTTATGACTCAGTCCTTTTATGCATCATTCGCTGACTGGGGATGTGTGTTTCTCTGTATGCAGGTGACCCACAGTAAGAGCCTGGATACAGGAACCTGTCGTATCTGCAAGATGCCCCTGCAGAGTGAGGAGGAGTTCATTGAGCACTGCCAGATGCACCCTGACCTCCGAAACTCCCTGACTGGCTTCCGCTGCGTGGTCTGCATGCAGACCGTCACCTCCACCCTGGAACTGAAGATCCATGGCACCTTTCACATGCAGAAGCTCTCCACTGGCTCTGGACTTGGCGGAGCTGGAGGAGGAGTAGGAGGTGGCAATGGAGTCGGTGGAGGAGGAGGAGGAGGAGGAGGAGGAGGAAATGGGTCAACCTCTTCGTCTCCTAACGGGCAGCTGCAGCAGCATAAGCTGTATAAGTGCGCCTTCTGCCTCAAAGAGTTTAAGAACAAGGGAGAGCTAATGAAGCTGGACATCAATGGACTGCCTTACGGCCTCTGTGCCAGCTGCATGAGCAGGTAACTCCCTATCAGTTTCAAATGCTATTTTTTCTTACTATTTGAAACGCTTGATTTCTGCTTTGTTCATGAAACACTTTGTTCACACCCTTTTCCTAAGCGTGAATGTAGAAAACGGGAGCAGATACACACTGATGCGAACAACGTCGACAGTTGTATTGCAAAGGTTTCCAATGCTGCGGCTGACGAAACCCAATTCGCTCTTCGATCCAATCAGGGGTACAAACGGCCAGAGCCCCAGCCACGGCGGAGCCGCCACACCTGGGGATGTTCAGGGCGACAAAGTGGCGGCCGCACTCAGGTGTCCCGAGTGTGGGGTCAAGTTTGAGAGTCTGGAGGACCTGGAGAGCCACGTCCAGGTAGACCACCCTGAGGTCAGCCCAGAGACCAGTGCAGCAGGAAAGAAGGCTGAAGCTTCACCTGTGCCTAAGGTAGGATTGATTGAGGGGGGAGGTAAAGGATGGGAAAACAAAATTTCAGCTGAGGCCTGTACGTCTGCATGTGTAAGGTGTGTGATGCGTGCATGCCGCTACTCTGGTGTGTGCAGCTTGCATACGAGTGCTGGTGTGTGTGTGTGTGTGTGTGTGTGTGTGTGTGTGTGTGTGTGTGTGTGTGTGGGTGTGTGTCAGAAGAGCCCCACTGGTCCTGCAATTGGGACGTGCTGAGGCATTGTGGGAGCTGTTCGCTGTACTTGATATTGACAGTCAGGCTTCTCCGGGACTCGCCGCTTGTCTATGTGTGTGAGAATGTGTGTATTACAAAGAAGTGCTTGTGTGTGTGTCTTTGTATGTGTGTGTGTGTGTGTGCGTGCGTGTGTGTGGCGGTTTCTAGGGACCCTCTGCCTTACCTGCCCTGTTGCTTAATGTTGTAGCACAGTACATTCAAAGTAGTGGGGTTTGCTTGTTTTTGTGTGTATGCGGTCTTGCAGGCTGAGGCTGCAGTAAAACTACGTAATGTGATTCTAGTTCTAATTCTAATTCTAGAATTGTCTTTTGTTTCTGTTTCTTTAGTTTTCTCTCTCTTTTTTCTGTTCACCCCATCCATCCCCTTGAAACCCTGGCATCCCGTACAGAGGTGTGACCTATCTGTGTGTTTATACGCTCATGTCTTTTCAGTCTTTCACGAGTCTTCCAAGACCCCGATGACATATTTCCTCGCGTTTCATCCTTTTGTCCAAATGCGACACAATATTTCCATGACGTGCGAACCAAAGTTTTAACTACGGTTCTGGTGGTCCTTCAAAGGACTGCCGGATGAATAATTAGCACTTCACATGATTCCTGCAAATTAAATGTGTACATTAATGATGATCAATATTCCGAGGTAATGGCACTAATTTGACCAGGGGTCAGGCGCCTCGGCCAGGGTCACTTTAGTTGTGGAGGGATGCCAACCTGAGACCTGGGATATCAGCTATGAGTCGGTTTACTCAGTGAATGAGCAGGCATGGTCGTTGTTTCACATCTTTTCTTTATTTCTTCCTCGTTTTATTCCACAGAAAAAGACCTACCAGTGTATTAAATGCCAAATGACGTTTGAGACGGAGCGAGAGATCCAGATCCACGTTGCCAATCACATGATTGGTAAGTGAGATGCAGCGCTTTCCTCTTGTTTGTGTCGTGCACAGTGGGTGTGTGTGTGTGTGTGTGTGCGTGTGTGTGTGAGCACATATACTGTATGCTGACGTTTACATTGATCTCCTCCCTGTGAAATGTACGAACACTGGGGTTGTGCATTTCTGGTCTTCTTCTCAGTACGACACCTGTCTCGATTCACCACCAACACTTTGATGTTTTGAAGATACTTGGCCACAAACCACTGATGTGATGCGATTACAGTTCACCCCCTAATCATGATGTAGTGTAACACAATGCTTAAAATAACCTTTTGTTCACTTTACCGGTACTTGTGTAAACACCTGGCACAGTGCAATACACATAATGAAGAATAGACTAAGTGGAAAGTCAGTCCACAGTGCATTCAACACACATGTCCTCTGTTGATCCACTTGATCAGGGTGAAGCAAACTTGCTGAAGACTCTTTCAGAGGTTACACTTGTTGCTGGTGTGTAGTAGGACCTCTTTGCCTAAGGCTGAGAGCAGTGGAAGATCCACTTGTTTGGTCCAACATTGTAACACATCCTCACCCGGACACAGATACATAGATAGATTTATACTCACCCTAACGATAAAGGCATGGCTGCTCTCTTTCTCATTGTGAATTTCCACCTGGAATGAATGCATCAGATGATAAAACAAGATGTGGACGGTGTGGTCACTCCACGCTGCCTGCTGTAACGCTGTGGCCCCTGAACGAATGTCTACGTTTTGCGTAATGCAGTCGAATATGGCCGATTGTAGGGGACAAGGTTTATGGTCTCTGCTCAGGTGTGTGTGCGTGTGCACGGGTTCATATGAATGATGACATAGCTCTGGGCCACGGGGTAAAACGAGGAGAAATTACACAGCACGCGTGTGCATGCGCGCTAGCATGCGCCCGTCCGCACACCCGTGTCACTCATACACACACACACACACACACACATCAAACTCTATGTATGGGTTTGGCACACTGGTCTCATATTGTGTAATTCTTCTGCGGATTAACTGAGTTATTCGTCTTTTCAAGTGAAAGGAAGACAGGTGTTGATCATTTGCAGCTTTTCTCAGTAAAATTGTGTAACCCTAACCCTAATTATTGTTATTATTTAGCAATAATTCAATTCCTGATTGTGAATGGGATACAACTCTAGCAGGTCACTGAAAAGTGCTATTGGCACTACACTGACATTGAATTGCAGAACTGAGTGTCCTGAAAACATTTGAAGAGGTCACTGAAGCAGTCAATTGGAATGTTGCACTGCTGTTATGTTGTTGTGAAGCAAAGAGTGCATTTCTCACTGAATTTTGCAGCTCTTTGCCGTTTCATATTGTGACAGGACGGCGCTTCTTTGGATTACCCTCGGAACGGTAGCAGGCAGTCTTTCTCACAAACGCTCATCCTTATCCTGACTTTTCTCACACACAAACAAATATATGTGACATCATCTCCTCTCTCTCTCTTCTGTCGGTGTGCATGCCTGACTGTGTGTGTGTGTGTGTGTGTGTGAGAGAGGTTGGAAAAATCAACAAATACATTTTTATATAAATGAAGAAAGAAAAGATTGCAAAGACTTAACTAATCACACATGACGTGAACATACCTTGTGTATATCGTGTAGGAGAATATTTTGAACGATATGATAAGATATGACTGTGTGTGCGCTTGCACTTTGTCTAGGAATTGCTCTCTTTACCCAGACAATCACTGCGTTGTGCCCAGTGTATGTGTGTGTGTGTGTGTGTGTGTGCGCAGATGTGTCATGGCAGGGCTCCGTTTCCTTGGTTGGCCAGGCCCAAACGCTGCTGAGCAGGCGGGGATGTGAGGAGAGGATGGAAAAGGTGGAAATGAGAGGAGAGGAGAGTGTAGAAAGTGCATTTGTGGGGTTTTTTTTTTTGTTTTTTTCCTCGGGCACACCGGGGGGAAGACTTCACGAGAGGAGCAGACACGCGGGGGGGGGGGGGGGGGGGGGGGGTCAGTGGCGAGATGAGAGACGACGGGAAAGGCAGAGAGAGAGAGAGAGAGAGGCAGAAGCAAGGGTGGTGGAGGGTGGATCACTGCAAACTAGGGATGACAGTAAACTTGGGGTTTTTATCTCTACATGTAGAGCTGCCCTGTCGGACGGGCTATATTTGACGGGAAACCCACGCCACTTTCATGTCTTCCTGCAGCCCCGGTAAATATGGTGTTTTGGTTTTCTGGATGAACTTGATGTCACGTGTTTCATCCAAAAAGTTGTTTTTTGTGATGATATCTCACAAATTGTAAAAAGTGCCTTAGTGCCTGCCTCTCTCTTTTCACATTTTATTTATATGTGTGCATGTGAACAAGGCTTTATGGTTTCTTGAGAGAACTCCGTAAGGTGGTGTGAGGTGGGTGGGGTGGATTTTGAAATGCAGAAAACGTACTGGTTTACGCGCGATTCATTTTCTTGTTTAGAGTAGCGGTGTGGAATTAAAAGGGAATCAAAGCCAAGCTCTGACCCCGGTCCCCCGGTTAGCTGTTGACGTTGCTGTTGGTCTCTCGGGTTTTGTCCTAGCTTAGATTGGAGCCATAAGCCTCACTCTGTCATATCATGGCATGGGTTTCCATCTTCTCACCTGCCTTTGTGGTGATAGAGGTTGTCATTGAAAGCTTTTCCACCCAAATTCCAGGCCAGTCACGTACACACAAGCGCACACCCATCACCATCATGACACAAGGGGTTACTAACACTGACCATTCTCTCCTCCGCTCTCCCCCATCCCCACCTATTGGATGGCCTGTAGAAGAGCCCACCTGTCGCAAAGGTTTGTCCCCTTTCTCTCTCCCTAGCTCCCACTATCAGCATTTCATTTCCCTGCTTTTTTTAACATCGGTCTCCAGATTAGCGCTCAGCATTTATTAGCTACCGAATTCAGAGAAATCTGATGTTACAATCGCATCGTATCAGAGACCATGTGAACGTTGCATGTGGAAGAACGTGGGACATGGCCGAATTGTACATGAACTCCTAAAAATCTTTTCCACCCAGTATCAGAAAATGATCTAAAGTCCAAAAAGGAAAACTGCAGGAATGATTTTGGAAATGACGAATTTTAGCCGAGTCCTTGCACAATTGCCCCTCACCTTAACTCCTCATTCACTCTGGTCCCTGCTGTTAGTTGCATGCTTCATTGTCCTTCCAACTACACACACACACACACACACACACACACACATGCACGCATGCACGCACGCGCACACACACACACACACACACACACGCACAGATGCCTTGAAGGTATTAAGTGGCCACTCACCTGGATCTAAGTGCTCCCTGTGGAGTGTGGTGGCTAATGATGTGTCCTCAGCATGAGCTTTACTTACTTATTTACATCAATGCACTCTAATACTATTAAGCAGCTTTTCCTCTTCACATTCTGTACGGATCTGACAATCAATTAGCTTGGAAACAGACTTTTAAATGTGCACTTGTTGGTTGGACACTGCAGACAGAGGTGTATGGAGACGTGCATAATATAAGCTCCGCAGTTGTTGCTTGACGTTCAGCCTGCTTCCTGTGCCCCACTGCTAATGTTGCACTGTTGTCTAAGCGGCTGTCTCGAGGGCTGTGTGGCACACACGCACATTCACGCGCATACACCTACCCTTCATTATCAGCGTGTATGTATAAGTCTGTAAGGGGGAGGGCACGGTCTGGGATGGTTTCTGTGGCTTTTTAGAGCCAGTGGAGGTGTGGCTGTGATTGATTCTTTGACGGGTGGTTGTGTGTTGATGCAGTCATGCAATCACTGCTTACTCAGGACACTGATGTCACAATGAGTGAAAAGGAGAATGTTTGAGATACCCTCAATTAAGATAATGTTTAAAGAAGCTGGTAGTGTGTAGACCCTGCTATGGAAACTTTCTACTCACGTCACAGTGTCCTGTCAGAGAGCAACTTGTTGTTGTGCTTGTTTTTGAGCATTCCAGAGCATTCACTTACTCCCTGAAAACACCATGGTATTCTCTTTTTATTCAGTCCCAACTATTATGTTGACAAAGCGTAAAAAAAGACAAAAGAGTTACAAGAAACATTTTAAATAATTTGTCAGTACAGCATCACATCGCAGTCACGAGTGTTGCAGAATCGATCGGTGTTTTCCGAGCACTTGATGTAAGTGATGTGGAGGCTTGGTGTCGCCTATCCACTGTCTGACTCTGCAAAGTTCAGTATTGCAATGGTACGAACACAGGAACAGATGATAGCGCACACGTCCCCGGTCCTCCAAACCTCCCTCCATCCCTTCCTCCCTCCTTCCCTCGCCACCTGGAGCCAGTGAGCTGTGACACCGGAGGGAGGGAGTGATGATGAAGAGACGAGGGACTGGAGAGAGAAAGACAGAGGCGACCACAGAGGGTTAGTTGAAGGACAGAATTACAGGAGGAGGGATACAAGACGAGACCAAGCATATGCTGGCATATGTAAATATAAGCAGGCGAAAACGATCAGAGGAGTGGACTTTTTGTTGTGCACGACAAGTAGTAAAGCACACATTTCACTCTTCTGTCATTCTGTGAACATATTCAAATTGCTTCTGGCACTGTCAAAGTAAAGTCTTAAACATCAACTGGGCACAGCTTTATATACTAAGCCTTTCTGTGTGTGTGTGTGTGTGGCGGCGGGGGAGGGGGGGGGCTGTTACGTGCGTTTGCGTGTGTACTCGCGGTCCCCCGGAGAGCTCATTTTTTTTCCAGTCGCCTCGCTTGATTTACCTCCTTTCTCCTCCGCTGTTTATCACCAGTCATTACAAGCTGTTTGGAAACCTAATAGGACACGCCGACAAATAGACTTTGGAGAGACTCAACCCGGGGGTTGGCATCCGTACGCAAAACAATGGCACGAGAGGTGGCGGGAGCGCGCATTCCTTACGCCGCATGTTGGGGTGACTGTATGTGGAGCAGCAGCAGCGGCTATAGAAACGTAACACAGTGTAAAGTTATCGCCTGCAAGTCCAGTGATCTTTGTGGGCCCTCTCTCAGGTACATACCTGTGTGTGTGTTAAAGAGGATGGCTGGTGATGCAGAGCTATGTATCATGCCGCAGCCCTCTCTGCTCCCCTCTCCGCCTGCGTCTCTCTCAACCTGTCCACGTGTGGCTACGCCAGCTGCTAAAGAGAACAGGACAATTACACTGGCGCACACACACAGGCACGCATGCATACACACCTAAACGCACACACACGCGCACGCGCGCGCACACATTTCTCTGTCTCTGCTGGGTAATTGTCACAAGACAAACAAGGCGCTTCACGTTTACGCGCTTCATAAACAGGGGGCAAGCAACAATTAACTCCCTGCTTAATTCACTAACTATTCGGAATTCATTTTCTCCTGTGACAAGCACATCTGTCACAGCTAGCAGCGAGTGGATTTCCGGCCGGGGTAGTACGTGTTTGTATATTAATGTAATTAAAACAATCGCTTATGTGGTTATGTCGATATGTCGAGGTTGCCGCTGTTCATTGTACTCTGCCGATAGCTTGTAGGACAGTTTCTGTCTTTGTTGTCTAATTTGCATAGTTGCATCATATTATCTCCGGCATAGCGACACAAACCGAAATCCTGACCAGACAACAATAACAACTTTTACATAACAACAACAATAATAATAATAATGATGTTACCGAAGTTTCCAGTGTTTATTGTGTCTGTATGTATATGTCTATATGTGAGTTCTGCTGTTTTTCCAGAGTAACAGGACTTTAACACAATGCATCTTGGCAAGTGCTGTACACATTGCAATTTCAGTATTGTTTTTAGTTGTTTTTAGACTTTGCTCAAGTATAACATAACTACAACAACAAAAAAAGCAACAATCCAAGCATAGCTAAGTATCATTAGTGCAGTGTGAGAGCATGCTACAAACTCCGCAAACTCAAGCTGTAGCGGAAGACATGAAGGCGTCACTTTGTACAAGCATGTACAGTGGTAGACAATTCTACCGTCCAACTTTTTAGAGCGAGATGAAGAGATTGGCTTGGAGATGAGAGTGAAGAATTTTCGCTTTCGAAGAAAGGTATAAGAAAGGACGTGTCTCCGGAATGACACTTCGAGACACAAGCTGAATGGATACGCGCTGATGCGGAGTGGGAAAAACCCCTGAGGTCGCGGGTGCAACCGGTAAAGGGGAGGGAGACAGCTGGATGCAGCTCACTGGGAATGAGGAAAGAAGAAAGAGTGGGTGCGTGTGGATAACTGGATGGGGATGAATAAAACGAGGGATGGAGGAAGTGAGTGGCAGAGAAGAGGGAAACGGAGAGGATAAGGGAAATTTCTGGCAGATTTTGGCTCACGGTCAGTCCTCTTACTGAGCAGCTGGACTTCATTAGCGGTCGGTGTTAATTACTGGGATTGTACGCGCGCGCGCGCCCACACGCACACACACGCACGCACGCACACACACGAGTAAGTGCACACCGGCACACGGACACACACTAATGGATGCATGCACGTTCACAGCCTGCGATTCAGGGTCACCTTGATAGCCTTGTTTTAACCAGCCGTGAGAGGGGAGGTTGTGCCAGACACAGAAAAACGGCCCACAAGTGTTCACCCACTCGCAGGTTTTTATACCTACATGGGGGTGGCCGCCACAGAGTTCTCCGATTCTTGTTTTAGGGGTGCGGGTGGAGGTTTGCGATCGTGGCGCGGGCCGTGGCTCCCGAGGATCTAGGGGATCTTGTCTAGAAATTGACAAGAGTGTGGTAACAGATTCCGAACGAAACCCCCGTGGATGAGTCACGAATGCCGTCCTTCCCGTCGCTGTCGAGCAGGGCAGATATGAACGACACGTCTTGGACAGAGGGCGGTAGGTGACTCCAGACTGAGCTAGTGGCCAGTTATCGATCGAAACGCCCATTGCCACTCACTTGGGAAGGGCCATCGATGGATTTGACTTTTGTTTGTATCGCTTTCCATCAGAAAATGCAGATGGGAAATGCCGTCTTGGGGCGTCCTGAGCAGCAGAACGACAGAAGACTCACAAAACGGACTTGAGATTCAGCAGTGGGCTCTAAAATGATTCCAGACGTGGAGTGGAAGTAAAAAGGCCCAACGGCACAGCGTGAGGTGGAATGGCGAGCCATGCTGGGAGAGGTTGAACGCTCTTCTCTCTTGCTCTTAATTACAGGGCAGACGACCCAAGAAGGCAGGAGCGAGTGAGAAGCCTGAAACGATAGCATTCGCTGCCGCCCTTATCTTCTCCTCTCAGAACAGATGTCAACCGGGCTTCGCTCCTTTCTCGAAATACAAAGAGCCCCTGACTGACGTACACGCGGGCATGCACAGCACATTCAAATCGATGTGTTTGGCTCTCGCTTAATTTCCCATGGTGCTTTGCCATGCCCCCCCCCCCCTCGGGTGACAACAAGCCAGCGGAGGGGTAGAGAATCTCTTACTTTTGCCCTTAACCTGTTTTTTAATCTCGGTTTGCTTTCTTTCTCCCCCCCCCCCCCGTCCTTGGTTGCTTCTGTCATTACCAACATTGTGTGAAGTGGATGACATTTCTTAGAGTCCGTGTGAGGCCATCGTCTGCAGGCCGCGACTCAAAGTTAGATTTTTATCCAGTCAATTCAACTCAATTGTCTGCATGTGTCATTTGCCATGTGGCAGGATGCGTTTTCCGTCAATCTTTCATAAATAACTGATTGTTCACAGAGACGGTTCGCCGTGTAAAGGGAACAAATTTAATTACACTCATCATGCCAAACCTGTATTCTTATATGATATGCTGTGCAGTTTAACCATCGATACGAAGTCCTTTTCAGAACTTTGCTCACTTTTGCTCTTTAGGCCCTTTCCCTCCTCCACTCTGTCTCTCGTCATCCAGCATCTCTCCAGCATGAGACACTCATTTGTGACCGAATCGTCATACTAGTGGTGGATAGCGAGAAACACGATCATTCACAGACACACACACACATACACACGCACGCACACACACACAGATCCAGGTACAGGCACAAATCACTGTCGAAACCCACAACACACTCCCACTAACACATTCATATAGCACTCTGTATGCTCCCTGCATTGCTCTTGGTGTTGGGCTCCCTCTCCGCTCTGCACCGCATCTCCTCCTCCTCCTCCTCCTCCTTCTCCCCCTCCCTCTTCGTCCTCCGCCCCCACCACCTCCTTATCCTTCTCCCAGTACATCTGGCACGTTCAGCTGCTGAGAAACACCATAATTATCCCGCCGGAGACGCACACACTTGCGTACACACACACACACACGCACGCACGCACGCACACACACACGACAAAAGCTCACACGTACTCGTCTTCGGCAATCTGCATCGCTCCCTGCTGCTCTCCGTCACTACCGGGGCTTCATTAGGGTGTGTGCATGTGTGGGTATGTGTCTGTGTGTTGATGCATGGTGGTTTTGGATGCCATCCAGATGTTTTTTTTTCTTTATAGATAAGAAGCCGGTGTGTCCTAGATGCAACTGTCCTGCTCGGAGTTTGAGTCCTATCCGTCCCGTCCTTTCTGCTTTCTAAACGTTTGGTTTCATTTTTAGACATGAAAGAACATCACCTTTTGCTTTTGTTTGCATTCGTCCCTTCTGTGAGTTGCCAGGCGTTAAGATTCTTTAGAAATGGGACGGAAAGCTGTCCCCTCGAGGGGAAAGAGACAACAACTGGACAGTCACACTCTTATTTAACTTGGGCTTGCAATTGCAGGCCTATGCAGTTGAGGAAAACTGACTGAGGGCAGACCTTTGATGTTTCATATGTGTGTAATTAACTATATGAATAGTAATGGGCGGTCCCAGCATAAATCATTATCCTGTATGTCCACTGACACAGACTGCCTCTTGTTTGTCGATCTCCCCGAAGTTTTATCCAAATCAACTAGATCTGTTCAGAAGATGCTGCAAACCATCTTTTAAAACCGGGGTCCGGTAGCATGAAAATGAAATGGAAATCGTTTAAGAATTGCTGCAGATGTCCGCCACTCATGCCACCCCGGTCTCCATGCGTTCTATCAGTCACGTGTCCATCCCTGTGTCCGTCCGTCACTGTAGAAGCGCGAGACACCGCTGCTCCCCGACTGAACTTTGGACAAATGGCTGTCGGATCAATAGTTTCCCACCAGCAATATTTGCTATCAATGCATGTCCTTCTCATTACCACAGCGGGCTGCCCTCTCCACGGACCTGAATTATTCATTCACACATACAGGCTGAAATATGTAGTTTTGCGCTAACACAAACACACACACACACACACACACGCTCTGTTTCTCCAGCTCCCCCTTTCTCCCCTTAAGTCCGTGTCTGTCTCTCTCACTCAGTCATAACACACGTGCACGCGCACCAGTAGATCAGAGGAGAGACTGGCCTCTCTTCCTCCCTCTCTCTCATTTTATTTTCTCCGGCCCCCCTTACCTGCCCAACCTTGGGTGCCTTGCCTGTTTCGATCCTTCCCTCCTCCGGCCAAACTGCTGTATGGGGAAAAATGGCTTTTCACTGAACTTATCGTCGGGTTCTGGTTCAACGCGACGGTGTGTACTGAGAACAGTGTTTCTCATGAACAGTCTTGATCCGTTTATCACGAGTCTTTACCTCCAACTCACCTACAACTTTGAACGTTGACGGAAGTTATGCGCAGATAACTTCAGGTCTGACTTCTGGTCCGGTGTGATCTGCTAACCGTACAAGACTCGCTACCTATCCAGCGTGCCGTGCAAGCTTGCAAGCTTGGGGTCGCTCCGCATACATGTGCGTTTCAGAGGTGATCGGCCTGGAAACATGCACATGCACGCACAGATACGGAGAGAGACAGCCCCCACCTGGCTCCACTCTGATGCTACTGTTTCCTTGCGTTTGATGTGGAGGAAAAGTGCGGTCCCAGACGCAAAGCTAGCCGCTGTCCGGGTGGGCCAGGCGTGCGTGAGCTCGTGAGCATTGACTGTAAAGGGACGGGTGCTAAAATGCAGTGTTGAGAGTAGGGCTGTGAAGCCGGTGCGTAGAGAACCCTGCTGTGCTCAATCTTTTGGTTTTTTCTGAGCTTTCTTGACTTTTAGCACATGCCCCTTTATAGGTCACTGCATAGCACTCATATTACTTACCAAGTTGTCTCGCCGCGTTGTCGGGTGAGGGTCGGAGTTCACTGGTCGCGAGCAGAGTAATATTTTGAGGAACGTTGCATCTGGTTTCATTTATCCTTTGGATCTTTGTTCCCTCCTAGCTGATCTGAGTACCATCGTATGGTTGTGCGCTATAGATTTAATTGCAAACCAGAGTTATGTTACTGATTACAAATCGAGGTAGCAACGAAGTTTTAAATAAATGTACCCCCTCTAGAATGCCCCTAGACAATAGAAAAACAAAGCAAAACAAATCTACAGGATCACAGAAATGACTTCCTGGAGTGAACACGTTTTTTTTACTCGATTGGTCTCCCACCAGAATCTCCACATTTCAGCTGTCTTCAAGTGTCAGTAATTATAACGTCCTGCAATGGTGACGCTGAACAGCCCACAGCTGTTTGAATATTTGTGTGGGGTTTCTGTATGTCTGCGCACATGCACACACTCCCCTTTGTCAAATCATGCCTGGAGTCGGTTGTAGCTGCGGTGAAGGCAAAGCTGGTGTGACTCAGGACAGACTGCCATGCTTGAGATGGCATCGAAATCGCCAAGTTAGAATAAGTGGCTCTCTTATGCACACACAAACCCTTTAAACTGGGATTTTCTCTCCCTGTGATGCACGATGTGAAGCTGCCAATTTCAGAGCAGAGGTGAGGATCTAATTAAAACGATCACTGCAATGTGTTCAAGTCTACATCAGGAGATGGAAACCATTGATCCCTCAAGGAAATTCAGTATCGCGTATATGCGATTCTCTTAAATTCCCTGCATCATCCGGTATGTGTGTGGCATGCTTTTCACAGCAGGGTATGGAAATGAAATATTTCATTTTCAGAACTGGTTAGAGCCACCAATGAAAATATGACATGATATGTCATACGGTGTAGCATGTACGCTGTTATCGCGACTCTATCTATCTAACTCTATCGCGTTATGAATGGCAGCCTTTTGCCTTGTTATTGGCGCGGGCTGACACCGCAGCCGCAGTCCGAGGCTGAATTCAAATAACACATCTCTGTCTCCTCTTTGCATGCATGTTTGTGAGCTTGTGCACACGGTGCGGGGCGCAATGTGCCCTGAGGCGCTCGGTCCTCAGCGGTTGACTAGCGGGATGCAGCGCAACCTCATCCTCACCCTGATCAATGCAGTATATGTGTTTTTGTGTGTGTGGAGGTGTGTAGCTGTCTCGTTAGCAGGAAGCAGAGGAGAGTCCAGGGACCCCTGCATTCCCCGTCCAGGGACACACAGGTCCCAGCACCTGGACCAACCATGCAAATGCACACACACACGCACGCACACACACACGCACACACACAAAGACGCAGATGTACACTCTAGACTGAAACAACACATTTTCTCATTTTCTCTGTGTGGCTCTCGCACACACTTTGTGCCTGACACACACTCACACACCGCGCATACAGATTAAGTACAAACAGCAGTCCCAATGTGCTGCAGTAGCACTAAGCCTAATGTAGAGACATGGTCTGTAACACAAACATAACCACAGTGGAAGACTGTGTTGCCAGCGCATTAAATGGGCAAAACATTGGAAAAGAGATGAATCCAAACTGTGGCGAGAGAGTCTTCATAGTCGTCATTTTCGACATCATTCTATGCTCCTGTGTTGCTGATAGGTGGTGCAATATCAAACTCTGCCACAGGTACAAAGCGGACATTCTCAGTTCCTTTTGAGTAAGTGCCTACAGTCACGTTTCCACTGCAGGAATCTCATGGGGTAATTTCACGGGGGCTGGGGCCAACGTGGTCCCTGCTCCGGGGTCGATACTCGGATCGGCCTGCAAAACCCCCAGGTGCAGCTCGGGGTCTGCCCGCCGCTGATTGGCTAAACCTAGAGCAGGATGTGACGTCACCAGAAAACACCAAAACAAGCAGCAACCCGGCAGACGTGGAGCGTTAGCCCTTAGCATTAGCCTGGCAACCACAAACGACGCTTTCTCCTCTGGCTCGCAGCGTCCAACCGCCATTAACGCGAACACACGTACTAGGAACACAATAACCGCCTCAGCACTTCCCCTGTTTGCCTCCTTTCTTCCCTGCTGTTTCCTTTGCTATGAAAACAAAGTTCTGATTGCTGCGATCGACGATAAAGTAACGCGATATACAAAGGAATACAAACTTGATATGCAATGTAAATAAAGAAAGAAAATTACAGTCTGGAACAACATAAAGCACGCCATGTTGCAATTAATGTTGAGTGGCAAACAATTACCAACTTCCAAAAAACCCTTTTGACTCGTGGGAAGGTCAGTACGGCAATATATTTTTAAAAATGATTTGTTTGCAGTTGTTCAAACAGTGAATTATTGATGGCGATTATCGATTGCCGATTATGATAGTCCGGCGTTTCAAAAGCAGACCGGGGTTTGATATCAGGGCCTGTTTTATTCCATTGCTCGAGCTAAACCGGTTGCCCGGCAGAAGATGTCAGCAGCTGTCCAGGTTCGAGCTCTGTTGGCAGGAGAAATCCTCCGGTGCTGTTGCCGTCACTCGTAACTGCAGTGCGAAAGGCTCGCTCTCAAAATGCCCCTTTTCTCTGAAAGAGGAAGCAAAAGCAAGACGCAAGCGCACGCTTCAATTTGACTTGATTCATTTTCAGTGTTACGTTTAAGACCCCACAATCCGTCGTCTCCTCCAAGCTCCTCCCCTCCCCTCCCCTCCCCTCCCCTCCCCTCCCCTCCGTGTCTTTGCAGGAGGAGCTGGAGGAGGAGGCTGGGCGGTTTATGAGTTGGCAGTCCAACTACTGAAAGGGTGGACACCTATGGGGACCCTCACAGCAGCACACTGACGCATGCACACACAGACACACACACACATGCACACACAGCCACACACACACACGCACGCACACACACACACACACAGACTTCATCCAGAGCTGTGTGTGTGTGTGTGTGTGTGTGTGTGTGTGTGTGCAGAGAGCAGCTGTAAGGCCATTGGACTGTTACTGTAGTTCTTTGTTCAGCGCTGGCTCCACTCCACTGATCCTCTCTCTCCCTCTTGCTGCTATTCTTTTCATCTGCACTCTGGCTTTCTTTATCTTCAGTTACCTATGCTGGGACCTCTGTTTTGTCTTGCTTTAGTGTCCATGTTTGTTACCAGAGCGCATGTCACGTTGCGGATCACATTCTGCATTTCTGCATTTAATGAGCTGACTGGCCTTTTGGAGTCTTCGTTTTCAACCCAAAGGGCTTCGTGGATCTTTTTTTAAGAGTGATTTTATATTTTTATTCATGAAGCACTTTTCCAGCAAGGCACAAAGTGCTTTCCAAGACAAAAAAGAGCAAAAAGAAAAACAGCACATACAGATGAATAATATAGTAAACACCCTGCCCTCTGACCCTCGTAATGGCTGAGAAAAAACTCCCAAGAAACCCCCTTATTGGGTCTTATTAGGACTCTGTCCCGCCATGTAGGGCTCTACACAAGCAACTAAACACGTACAGCAGCAATCCAGATAAAATCAGGAAAGGCCAAATAAAAGTGTTTTAAGTAGAGACTTAAAAGATGATACTTGCTCGGACTGCCTTAGGGCTCACAGCAAAAGCTCTGTCCCTTTTGGTTTATAACCTGGCCGGAACAGGATTGGCCCGAGAACAGAACCCTGAGGAACTCTGTGTTTAATATTGCAGAAGGAAGACATGGAGTTGTCTACGTCCGTGCAGAACTTCCTATTCCTGAAGTAGGAGAAAGAAAGCAATTGAGTACTGAGCCCGATAAACCCACCCAACACCACAGTCTATGTGATATAACAAAACTCTGTATGTGATCATAAGGAGGCACTGAGTGTCCACACTCACACTGCCCACAGACACAGCTTCTCTGCCTGATCAGATGTGCCGTCTCAGAGAAATAAAGCAAAACCACGGAAGCTGCTTTTTGCTGATAGTTGTTTTAAAATTCAACTTTTAGTTTATATTTTTAAAAAAAATCTAATCTTGTACCGTAGTGTACCGTAACGTACCGTAACATCTTCCTTTTTCCTTCAGTTCTTACTATAATTTCACTTATTTGTCTAAAAACATCCAAAATGAAGACGGGCTAGGAGAAGCAGGGGAGAGAGACGGACGAATTAGGATGAATTATTGTGTGCACGCGTGTGTGTGTGTGTGTGTGCGTGTGAGAGAGAGAGAGAGAGAGAGAGAGAGAGAGAGAGAGAGAGAGAGAGAGAGAGAGAGAGAGAGAGAGAGAGAGAGAGAGAGAGAGAGAGAGAGAGAAGCTTGTCCCTCTGGGTCTATTCTCGCTGTAACAGACATATCAGGCGTGAGCATGTTCCGGTTTTGTCAGTGTGTCTTCGTGTGTTCTTCTCGGCTTCTAAAACGAGGGGATGAAAGAAAGCATCCTCTGTCACCACGGTGATCAGACCAATTACAGCAGCTTAAGTGCTCTACCCACTGTCATCACACACTGCCACGCTGTCAAAATACGCCACTGAGCACGTGAACGTGTGCAATTTAATTCTCGAGGAGCGTGAAGGCTCGCTTTTAACCGCCTGTGTCATGCCTCTGAGGCGCGCGTCTTCAGCTCTGATTCTTGTGGGAGGGTTTAAAGACACTTAACATCTCATCCGTCCATCGAGTTGTGGGGGCGTGCTGCTGCCTCTCAGGCAGACATTGGGACGAGGGAGGGGATGCATCCGTCCAGTCCAGTCCATCACACACACACACACACACACACACTCACACACACTCATAAATCTTAATGCAAATAGGTAAATAAACCCGTAGGTAAACAAACAACCACTAATGTGTGTATGTGCATTGCTCCAAAAATATAATCAATGGGCAATGGCCAAGCACACTACCTACCTAACCGTATGTGTTTTTGTGCAGATTTATTTTAATGTACACGCTCTTCTGTGAGCAGATAAATTAATTACTCTGGGAATGTGTGCCAGGGGTTTTTTTCAGGTTGTATGGTTCTTGTGGAGCCCTAATGGAGTGTGGAGTGTGTGTTTACACACTCCCAGGCCGCTGTTTAAAGCTTAGCGAGCTGGAACTAATTTACTAATTGAGTTTTGAGTTGGGAAGAAACAACAGAGGAGAGGGAGAAAGAGGAGTTATACCCCGGGGGCCGCCGAGAAAGCCGTATATGCATTTGAAGGAAAGCAAGAGAGGGCAGAGGAGTTTTGTCTTCAAAAGTTTTAGTCGTGTGTTGGCGTGACACAACTCCGTAACTCCATAACTCCGTCTCTCAAACACACCGACTCCTTTCAGTGACACTTGGCATCCTGTGTGTGCGTGTGTGTGTGTGTGTGTGTGTGTGTGTGTGTGTGTGTGTGTGTACACATGTCTGTAGGGTAGCTGACAGGCAGCTGTGAATGCCTGCTGGTAGATTATAAAGAAGCCTGCCATCTCCCAGAATGCACTTCAGCTGCAGTTGCCCATAAAAGCAGCAGCAGGGCTGAGCAGTCAGAGCGGAGATGGAGGAGAAAATTGAATAGCGGGACCAACAGTTATCCCTGAGACGGCACACACTCCTGAACTGTTTTTAGTGTGTTTTCTTTCCCCTCCGTTTACACGTCGGCGTTACGCGTTTTCGCCTGGGTGTTTGTGCAAAGGCTGTGTTTAGGCTTTATTTCTTGACAAGACGAGCGAGCCTAGGTAAACGACGCACCAAATCAAATTTACAATTATTTTGTTGTCTGCTGCCCAAAACGCGGTGTGTGAGCTCACCTGTACATATAGGAAACAATGATTCGAAAATAACATCTGAGCAGAAGGGAGAAAGAACGGACAAAATGGACAACACCTACCCGGTTGGAAAGCCAAACACGTAGCCCTGGAACGGCGAACGTGTTAGATGCCTTGAATTGTACTCTGTAAGTTATTTCTTAAAGTTTTGACTACGTTATGAGCACATACTGATTTAGGCCCCGCAATGCGCCACAGATAATCGCCACAAATGTTTTGTCTTTTTTCTTTAGAGGTGCAGGTTTCTGAATAGGAAATTTCCAGGAGGGCTATGAAGTAAATGCAAAAGATAAACACCCAAATAAAGATATACCTAGTAAGATTAGTTTTCTCTCTGATGCATACAGTATTTTACATATATGAACCGCCTCATCTGAAAAGAAGTGCTTTATTTTGCATATGTATTTGTGCAATTAATGCATTTCTGTGCAGGTTGCTTTGGAATACATTATTACTTAGAAGTATTTAGAAGTCAGAGAGAACTGACATGCACTTACACTCATGGCGAATAAAACTGTGTCTATATCAGCACACTCTTCTGTTGAGTTCAGTGTGCTCCTGAGGTGTCAAAGTGTTCTTTCAAGTTATACTAGGCATAATTGTTCAATTTCACTGATGTGTAGGTAGGCAAAACATTTAATTGGTTTCGTAGTTTCATGCAAAATATGATTGAGAATATAGGAATGATCTTTCGTTCTACGTGAACAACATTATATTGTTTGGCTGCAGAGCTTTTGAAAGCTTTGAATGTGTTGCTTCTCCACATTAACACTCCCTCCTGAGCCCGAGAAACTGGCTGAGCGTGGGGCAATTTTTGTCACCCACTGATTTTTCTGATAAATCTCCCTCCTTTTTCCATCTTGATCTGTTTTGCCTTTATCCCCAGGCTTCCCTCTGCTACCTCCCCCCACCCCCATCCTATCATTCAGTGGTCTCCGTCTGCTCCTCATCTTCCCTCCCCAGCCCCCCCCCCCCCCCCCCCCCCATCTCCCCATCCCAGGGAAAGCAAATCCCTCTTTTCCTAGGTAGGAGTGTAGTGAGGATTGGTTCAGCTTAGATCTTGGCACCCCACAAGCTCCCTTCATCAGGCCCCCCTCCAGTCCTCCCTCTCTCACTCCATCCCTCCATCCCACATCCATATATTCTCAGCTAAATTACAATTTATGCCTCTCCTTTCCTCTTCTCTTCACACTGCCGCCTTTTGTATTTTGCCATCACATTCACATTTACACTGCATTTTTTACTTGGAGCAGATGTTTTTATCTGTGTTGACTCACTATCTTATCACCGTAATAACCTTTAACTCTCGCTTCTCCTTTCATGCAGGTAAGAGAGCGATACATGGAACTGAAATATTCATTATCAGAACTGAAGTAGTCTGAAAAAGTGTTTCTGTCTTGCATGTCTCTTTCTACAATTTGACATTTTTTTAATTGCTGTCCATTTCATCCTTTGTTCACCTAGCCTCTTAGAAAAATAGACTCCAAATAAACATTTTAAGTTTTCCCTTCTTTAAAAAAAAAACTTTTTACATCATCCTTGTGTATACCCGGGAATCAGAATTCCCTCTCTCTTCTCCATCCCCACAGTTTTTGTAAAACTAGATGAGCTGCAATGCCTGTACCTGCAGCCCCTCCACTTGCTCAGCGCTTGCTCTCCTCTCCCGCCGCAGAGACAGTGGCGCACTCAGCTGACGTATTCTCATTCCTGTTCTGTGTTGTTTCAAGGAAGCAGGAGATCGGCCCGTTATTAGGATTTTCCTCTGTGCTTTCACTTCTTCCGCAATTCCCTCTCGGCACCTACGTGCTACTGTTTAAGAGAAAAAAAAACACACTAATTTATTTGATTTCACCACTATGCTCCTGAGTTAGATGTGGAGGGCAAGAGGTTTGGAAATGTCCCTGCTGTTGTCTCTTCAAGTCAGTGACTACCCTGTCGCTCCAAGCTCCCTGCGGTAAAGAGCAGCGCAACTCCTCAACTGCATGCCAATTATTTCCAGGCTGGGGCATAGGCGGTGCTACAACTAGGGGTTATTTACATCATTGACATATTTTGCGAGATAGATCAGAATAAACAAGTTTGTTGGTGTCAGTTTAGGTGAGTGTCTGAAACCTGGCTATAACAAACGGGATGAGAGAGAATGGTCCGCATGAAGTCAATGGACAGTAAGGAGTGAAACATGAACTAGGAAGAAACGTGGAAGCTTTGACAGTGCTACTGGAATGTGCTACCAGACTGCTGCATTACTGTATGAGGTTTATACAGTACCACGCATTCACACAAGATTTTTAAAAATACCCATGTCCAGTGTATTTTATGCCTCTGGCTGTTTGAGTGCTGGGATAGGCTCCAGCAGAACTGTGTGACACTGTGCTGGCTAGAAGAGGGTTCAGACTTAGTTCATGTCTGCATCATAACACTAAAGCTTAATTTCTTTCGTTTGAATCCGATCTGTAAAATAAGTGTGTTGAAATGTTGGTCTTATTGACAGTAGAAGTGATGTAAAAGTAACCATGTGGCACTCAACCCTAGGGACACAGACACCCAGACTTCTCTACCTGAACAGCTTTACAGAGCAGCCGCGACCCTGTGCGTGTCTATAAGTTGCCTTGGTTACCAGCCTGTGGGACTGTGGGGCACCCAAGGGTCAGTCGGAGGCTCGTCGTTTAAATTCTGTGAGCCACCCAGCAGGTGGAAGACATTGTTTTCAAGAGTGCAAATTTCTCTACGAAAATGGAAAGTATCATGTGCCTGCAGTCTAAGTTGTGGATTGGAGCAGTGACGAAAGATACATTTCACAGACATTTTAAGTGATCCTACAATCTCAAAGATCACAGGGTCTTTATCAAGGAGTTGATGAAAAAGTGTTGAATTCATCAACATGTTAAAAACAACATGAACGGACTATGAGTTTGTCTACATTTGAAAGTTTAAATTGAGTTTCTATGTTCTATTGTTGTTTGAGGGGTCAAAAATGCTTTTTCCTCTGCTCTTTGCATTTATACTTATGAAGTGGTAAACTGTTGCTGTAGTTATACAACACTTGCTCCTATCAGGAAATTAAGCACACTGGCATGAAGGCAAAAGCCTCAGGAATGCACTGATGTGTTTTGGTGGTTGTACATAAAGCGAAAGCCTAGATGAAAACACATGTAAAATAATGCACTTCAAGTGTGACTGAATACACATCCCAGTCTGGGGCAGCCAAAGACACCTACAGTAAAGCCACTTATATAGTGCACAAATACAAGATGCTGTACAACCTAGATGTACACTTAACACGCAAGTCCCCCAGTTCCCCAGGTATCAAAGGTCTTAGGAACTGGAGGATGGACAGATGAGAAATTGCAGAATGCATTTCAACTACGTTTCGTTTTGGAGCAGACCACTCCACTTTCCTCCGAAGCTCCCCTCTGTGCCTGTCAACCCCTCAGCCTCTCCTCTTGTTCTTCTGTCTCATTGCCGTTTAATTTCTTGCTTTCTCATCTAACCCTACTTCCAGATTTTATTAATTTGTCTCCCTCTATTTTTCCTCATTTTTCACGTTAAGTGTGTGTAATAGCCGCCTGCTTCCCACTTGACAAGTTTAACTACAGGATACTGAGCTCCTGGGTTCCTCACCTATTTTACAGTATGTGTGAGTCTGCTAGTGTGGCAGCAGCTCTGCAGGGCTGGAGCACAGGGACCAGGCCCCTGCTTCTTTGGCTTGGAAACCCTGTCTAGTCAGACAGGACAATAGAGTGAGCACGATGTCAGCCCAGAGTAGTGTTAAACCAGAGCCAGGACTGAGGTTGACGGAGATGTCTCTGATCAGGCTCTGCTATGGAAGAAGCACACACATATGTTTTCACTGGACATAGCAGGCCTCATAATGACCCAGATATTCTTCATGTAAAAAAATGAATGACATTTAAACAACAAAACGAACAAAATAAAATAACAAAAGTTCACCAGGGTTTCAGCATTGTCCAAAATCAAGTTGCTTAATTGAGGAATCCACATAGGAAAGGGAGCAGTACTCATTGTGTGCATACTTACTATAATTGTTTTTGTTACCATTAAAAAATTTTGCTGTGAAAACATGCAAATAAAACAAAAAAGGAACCCATACTTTCATCTTCTGTTGACGTCTGGCATGTGTGTGGCGAGTTCAGTATGTGGTTGTGTGGTTGATAAAAAGAGCATGTGTGTAGGGCATGGCAGTTGAGGTTTGGGTCAGAGAAGGGTTAGGACCAGTCAAATCTATTGTCGCTGTGAATTAATTGCTAGCCATAAATGAGATGCAAATAAACATATCTTCTAAATCAAATTTTGAAAGAACATAGAAAAACACTGTGTAGGCCTGAGTAGGATTTAATGTAAATGACAAACTCTACTTAAACAAGAAAGAATGTCAAAGATGGATGTTTGCGTTAAAGAATTTTCAATCCTGTTGTTCTACCATGCAGCTATGGCCCTGATAAAAAAAACTTTTTTTGTTCCAAATCTCAGCTGTTGTTATCCCAAATAAGTGAGGGAATTTTCAATTTGTTGAACTAGTGAAAAAGATAGTGAATCAACAAGCAAAATTCTATAAACCATCCTATAATACAAACTAGATGTTCAGTATAGTGAGATGTTGTCGTATTAGGGCAATTTTGTGTTAGATTTTATGTGCAACAGTGCACTCAATGTTATAAACAAATATTAAATCAAATAATTATTTGAATATGAAATCTGTCTTTTTTAGGTTTGAAAATTCTGTACTGATAGTTTTCTAGCTTTTCTGTTAAGTAACATTCACAGTCTGATGTTGCTCTAAAAAAAGTTTGGGCCCTTTGATTAATAACAGAATTTTTAAAAAGGCCTAAGCATAACTTCTATTTAGTTTCTCCCCTTTCTATCCTCCCTTTTCTCTCATCACTTTTATTAGCTCTATTTACATGGACACTTTTTCCTCATTCAACAAGTCTTTTGAGTTAAGTGTTCACATGTGATATGATAAATTCAGATCAGAGCTTTACATGCACCAACACATCAATCACAAGAGAGAGGTTACCTATCTGGTGAGCACAGAAAGACCTTTGTAGCACTCTAGGAGCCTACACTTGGGTTTCCCAGCAGCAACCATGCAGGCATGTTTCCAGCAATTTCATTTACGGTCTCATTTACAGTTACCCTAACCCTAACCCTAACCCAACTCCCAGCAGCCACCGCGCCGCACTTTTTCATGACGTCATGGCTGCAATACACACATATTGTTTGTAGCTTGCCGGAAGGGAAGTCAGAAGGGAGGAGGGGAGAGAAAAATACCTTCCCGTTGAAGTCCTCCTGGTTTTTAAGACTATGTTGCTTGTCTTGTATTAGGATTTGCTGCCTCCACGTTGATAGCTCTTTCTTAGAGCTGAACTGTGCTTCCCCAAGGGTCTACAGAGGCAGGGCTCAGACGGTCTGTACCAGGTTCCCCAAGGGGTCTGCAGATTGAGTTTCAGGCCATTTGGTCTATTTTTGCAACCGTGGGGAGCCCTCAAAGGTGGGAAATGGCGACTGTTCAAAGCCCCGCCCTTCAAAAGGTATGGCTCCAATGAGGACCAGACCAACACATATCCACTCATCTTGCGCCCCCACTTCAACATACTAAAATTTCAGATTCACAGCACCTTTAGAAGGAGATCTGCTCTTCGATGTCCTCCGGAATGTGATGGTCTGGTTGGCTATAGCTTTTACAGCCCCTGTTTTGTGAACCTGGCCCTTAAATGTTATTTTTTTAATATTTCCGCAACACTTTGAACTAAGAGGCTGAAATTTGACTATGTTCATGAGGAGGTCAAGAGCATCCAGCATGCCAAGTTTCAATCTCCTACTACCTCTGGAAGTGTCTGAGATGGTCACAAACAATTGAATAACAACTGCCACAGGCCAAGGGTGACACGGCAGCATCTTTCCAGCAGATGGCGCTCCCTCTCTCTCTCTCTCTCTCCATCAGACGGGGCTCACCAGAACCTGGAGTTAGAACGTCCATAGCAATCGAACACTTCGGTTGCTATGCCTACTCCAATTCTGACTTGTTCAGTGATGTCTTTGAGCTCCAGAACGTCATAGAGAAGCGTTCTTTTTTCCTGTTCGTCAGGGACACATACAAATAAATTTGTGCGATTTGAACTTCCACATTTACTCTCTCAAAACAGAGGTGCCGGAATGGCCACTAAACTAGCACTAAAAACTACACGTGTTCATGTTTTTTTCTCACTGAATAAACATATATGTCATGGTTACATGTCCATTCTGGATAGATGTTTCTTTAAGGCTGATGTCAACGCACAGGGTTGATTTGTCTTTTTTTTTTCAACATTTTTCTATATAAATTGTTTATGAACTTTTACTCTAGGCTTTGGTGCTTTTTCGAAGTCATACTGCATGTAATGTAAATGATATTCAGATGGTCTCTAATAACCAGCATTTTGTGCACCGGTCACGTGACCAGGGCACTGTGACCAAAAATCTGTTGGAAATACTATGAAATTTGGAGGTCTAGATTTTTTATTGTCTATTGAACAGGTTGTCATATGTGTATGCATCAGGCTCACTGTTGTGTTTGTGGTCATTGGCACAAGCTCACCAAGCTCCTGTGTGTGTGTGTGTGTGGGTGGGTGTGTGTATGTTTGTGTGTGTGTGAGAGTGAGCGAGTGAGTGAGAGAGAGAGAGATGCCTCATGGAGAGCCATGCTGAGAACTAGAGTGAAGTAAAGAGGGGTGGAGTGAAGTTAGATATTTGACTGCTGGTTGAAAAGAGGAGTGAGTGAGAGCAATATTGGAGGGAGCAGGAGGAAGATACAGAGATGGTGAATGAGTGGTAGAATGTGGCGGAGCAGAGTAAAAGAGGCCAAATGATGACCTAGCCTCAGCTGGGGTTAGAAAGGGAGCATGGGGACAAGGCAGGGTAAAGAGTGATGGAAGGGAAAGGAGCATGAGAAGAGGAAATGGAAAACAAAGTGGAAGAGGAGAGAGGAAGGTGGCCTGGCATCCTGCTGCTTATCCTTGAACACTCCGAGGAGGTCTCTTTTTCTTTCTCTCTTTCTCTCTCCCTCTCACGCACACACACACACACGCACGCACACACACACACACACACACACACACACACACACACACACACACACACACGCACACACACACACACGCACACACACACACACGCACACACACACACACACACACACACACACACAGTAGTGTTGACTAGCTCACAAGGGTGCTGTTGCAATTAAACAGGCACAGCATGAGCCCAGATTGAGAGAGAGACAGAAAGAGGGGGAGAGGACTCCACACTGCATGAGCAGTACCCCTGGAAGACGGGGTGGTGGTGGTGAAGGTGGGGGGGGTCTAATGCTATGGTGATGGGGTAATGATATCGAAAATGTCGAACAAATTTTGCACTTGCAGTTACTCCAAAATAGATTTTATTTGACCCTAAACATTACTCCAAAACTACTGCAATTTGGAAACTGGTGAGCGCAATCAATCGTACTACATATAAATCGTTCATGCGCAAGAAGTTATTATCATATAATTATGTACAATAATGTTCTAGTGAAATACTTTGTTTCCTTTAGCCGGGGTATGGCAAAGAACCCATTTATTGTGTTGGAGCCTCTGCCACTGTACTGTGAGTCAAACCCATCACCTCTCCTGCTGCGACTGGTTCTTTGATTAGTTCCTAACAAGAGCCTTCAGGAAGCCATGGCACTGATTGGACGTCTTACCGTTGTTAATTAGCTCAATTAAGTCATTAGGTGGATCCTCAGCCCCATTTCCTGGGGCACATACAGGTAATGTCCCCCATCCTGCACTCCTGTGTAAATACAGAAAGAAGGGGGGGGGGGGGGGGGGGGGGGGGAGTACGAAAGCAGGATTTCTGCCTTTCAATTTATAAATCAATTTTTTAATTGTATTTTCAAATAATCTATCTCTATTATCCCGCAGCTTTTTTTTCCCCCCCACAAATCTGACTTTGTAGCTCCTGGGTGTGGGCACACACACACACACACACACACACACACACACACACACAAAGGACATATGCTGCCTCTGTATTGTATGCATTGCCTAAATTCTCTAAAACTATCTATGGTTGTTTATTGGTGACACAGATCATGTGTTTTTGTTTGTGTGCGCGTCTCTGCGGTGTCCAGGTGTGATATGACCTGTGATGGTTAAAAACACACATCTGGAGTACTGAGAGAGCACTGCATACCCAGATGTGCGTAAGTGAGAGACACAGACACACACACACGTGTGTATGCGTGTTTGTGTGTGTGCGTGTGCACGCGTGAGCACAGCCAGACATCAGCTGTGTCTGTCAGGTGTATTTGTGCAGAAGCTGACAGATGTTATTTTGATGTTAATGAATGTTGATAGTGACAAAAAACAAAGGCGACAAGGAAATGACAATACAACGCACACACACACACACAGCCTCTGCCATGAGGTCAGCCAATGTTTGGTCAAGCTTCATAGCAACAGCTCTGACACGTGTTGTGCCTCCAGCTCTAGTTTTTGTGTACCTATGAATTTGTAGTTCTTATCTTGTACCCTTGTGGTATGTGCCTGTTGTGTACCTGCCACACCGCAGAGGCAATAATGCAGCGATGCAATGAAACTATCTGTGGAGATTTTCATTCATCCAGGCTGTCATGATCCAAGTAGATGTTTTTCAGTTCGAGAAACTTCATCTTATTTTTCACACACGGTGACTGGCGGATTGGCAGAGGTGCCCATCCAGGTCTGTGATTGTATCCATTCACATTCATGCAGGTTTGTGATCGTAGAGAAACTAGAAAGAAGGTAATAACAACACGCTGAATCATTTAGCCCCCCCCAGTTCTGACCAACCCCAGCAATCAAGTGACACAGTCAGCTCAGACATGCCCTGTTTCCACTACATGGTACCGACTCGACTTGACCTAAGCGCATTTCCATTACAGAATAGCACCGCCTTGAGAGTTCCCAGTCGTCATAGCAACGCTGCACATAATTTCTGTGTCTTCATCTTCAATGCGACACCACTGACCTCCGGTTGAACATAAGTGGGAGAAGAAGAAGGGTCGCCATTGTTTCCAAAACTGGTGAAAAGCAAAGGAAAAATTAAGAGTCGTTTTTAAAAATGGCGCTGGGTAGTGCAATGATGATGCCTGACATCATGACCAATCTAATGCTGTGATTCCACTGCCTGGTCTCACTGAGATGTTGCTGCTTACAAGCACTTAACAATCTCAACTTGTAAAGTCAAGGTCTCAGGTTCGATCCCCACACAGACCTCCGGTGCCCGTGAGCAAGGCACCTCAGTCACTGCCTCTCAGCAAAGTTCACATTTGTCGGCAGAATGATGCGGTGCAGGAGGCAGCTTGGTTCACACCTGAAATAAAGGCCCTTGGAGATTTCTCACCCATCGATACTGAAAGGGTCTCGTACTTGTGCTCTCAACCCCTCAGTGTGTACACAGAGCTTTACAGTACGTGAGTGCGTGGATGCGCCGTAAATAGCATGCGCTGGTTGGCTCAAGTATATCTGCAGGTGTGAGAATGGAAGCAGATGGAAAACAAAGAGTGCAGCAGTAGTGAGTAAGAGGCAGAAAGGAAGGCTTGTGGACACAAAGGAGAGCACCACAGAGACAATAAATGATGCCCTCTAACCATAGCAGTGGTATGTCTTTGTTCAGAGTGTGTGTGCCTGTGTAAGCATGTTTGTGTATGAAGCTGAATTAATAGTGATTAAACATCCTGGCAGGGTGCCTTTGAACTTCGCTTTCCTGATTCACTCCTCTGACACAGGCTTACATATATACACAAGAAGCAATGGTGGGTGTAATTTATTGTGAACCATCTTCAGTGAACTACATCAGTAATTGAGTAAGTGCCTGACTATGGATGTGTACATTGTTACGTGAAAGGTTGACAAATGCCCCAAAGCAGAAATATATTGAAATTTCACTCTTTATCTGATGCCAAACAAACAACGAACGAAACCATCACGGCCCACATGCCTATTCTAGTAACTAACATTGTCCCAACAGTCCAGCTGCGGGATTTCCAGCAGTCTGTATCAAGGCAAAAATCCAAAGGAAAAAGCATGAAAAATCCAACAAGTGTGGTCCACAGGGTGAACAAAACTCGACCGAACTTCTGGTGCTGGTGTGAGCCTGTATTTTATACCTCCAGATTAGCCGTTCAGAGCGCAGCACCTGCCGGTGGCTGTCGACTATTAGCCCCTGAGTCCGGCGCTCGCCACAACCTTTCGTGGACGCCCAGTTCCTATCGGGGAAATGAAAACGCCCCTGAAATGCAGCCCAGAATGTTTACACATTCACAAAAACGAATGAATGAATGAACAAAACACCTGTCCACCGCAACATCTACAGTACATACGTAATTGTTTGCGTGTCACGCTTAGATTTAATGCGTACTGCATGTTATTTAGCATCTATAACAGCATCTATACCAGCATCCTCATGCATTTAAACTCCAGTAGAGCATTATTTGAATTGGGATTCCTGTCAACATTGATTTCATGAGTGTTCATGAAACCATGGTCGCCTTGTGATATTGAAATGATGATAGTGGCCGATCACCGATACTGAAATTGACGCAGTTGTGAGCAGCAGATAGGAACCCAACCACTGATTTTTGTGTGCTGCGAAACAGAATAATGAGCCGAGACGATAAAAGACTACGTGGAGTGGGTGGGTGGGTCTCCAGAGGTGAGTAATCGAGCGTTAAGCTCAGCGGCTAGAGCGGTTCGCTGTGCAGTCCTCCCTGCAGTGGCCCTGGTTCGAATCCAGCCGGTGGCCCTTTGCTGACCCATGTCTCCACGTGTCCCGATGCTCTGCGGCTGTCCTGTTAAGGACAAAAAACACTCGAGCAAACCGCAATCTTTGTCCCTACCGCAGTAGTAACGCCTTTTGCAGGGCTCACGGTGATTGATCAATTTTCACCTCCAAGTATCCGTCATTGCAGCTTTGAAATGCATGCGGTTTATTATTCATATGTGTCAATGGCGATCGTGAGGTAACACGACTGTATAACTCTGTGATATGTTCCCAAATACAGTGATGCACCTGCCTTTTGGAATGTTTTTCGGATTGTTCCTGCCCATCCCTCTGTTCGTCTGCCTCTCTGTCTGTCGTTTGGGAAGTCTACACGCATACAAACACGCACACTTGCGCAAGTCTCCAGATGCATGTATATTTGATTCCTGCCCCAGAATAATTAATAGCTTTGTGTTCATTTATTTATTTGTTTGTATTTGGGGCTGACAGAAGTGAGGAGTGTGTGTGTTTGTGCTGGTTTCCCCTCGTGCTTCGGAGGAGGAAGACGCCGTTTTATTATTCAAATGGAATACATTGAAATTTACATGATTTTGCTTGGTTGCGTTGATCCTTTTTTATAAAAGTGTTTACATTTTACTCCTGTCCCTTCGCAAGTCAAATGCATCGTTTGACGCAAAATCATTTTTGTCATCCTTGATGTGTAGACAGTGCCCGTGGATCAGAGGCATGTCTAGAAATACCAATATGAATGAAATATGATATCCTATACGTCTCGCTGTGGCATGAATATTTGCCTCAGTATTTCAGTTATGTCCACGAGTAGGATTTCAATTTTGACATATAGTTACAGCACCACTTAGTGGACTTCCTTTCCCTGTGTTACTGTGGAAGGTGCTTAACTAAATCTTGGGCCCACGTGTCTATTTTCAGTGTTTTAGATAGCTGTAGTTCTTCTTGAGATGGATTTAGTTGTAGCTGTGTTATGAATGTCTCAGCAAACTATACAATATACTTTCATAATTTTTTGTTTTTTTTACGTATGAAGAAAATCTTGAGAAAAACATACAAGTTTTTATTGATGGTTTGTCAAAGCTCCTGCCGTCGTGTTCTTGTGTCGCACATAACTGAAGCAGCGTCTTTGGTAGGAAATACACGCTTCAAGACGCAACATGTTACACAATCGATTATCCTGACTGCAGCCTTAGAGAAAAAGTAACAGAAGGGTACCCGAGCACACCAAGTTTATCGTGGTGGATCATCTTTCAAGATCGTGCAGGATATTTACAGCTGGGAACAGGAGACCACAGCACATTGCCTCTTCCTTAGAGTGACCTTGTTTGTGATTCGGGCATACTTATAATCCTTACAAGTTTACCTGCTGTGCTTAGCAGAACTGGCCCCATCCAGGTATCATGTCACTAAAATGATCTAAAACGGTCTTTCGATAAGGTGTTCCACAGATATTTTGACCGTGACGGTGATACTGTGCCGTATCGTGAGCTGTGTACGATCAAAGCCCCCACTAAGATATGTCAAGTATTTGGAATGAGTGTCCCTGGCGCACCTTTGTTGACTCGCTCAACGGTCCGTCTTCCCACTTCTGCTGCAGTTTGTCTTCTGGCCACGCAAAGAGTTTTGCACCACCGATCCACTGCATGGATCGCCATTTCGGGATTGTTTGGCACTCGGTCTGCTCTTACCGTAGCAGTTCTGTTTACGGCCAATAGGCATCTTCCATCCATTGCTCATCCACCCACACACCCACACACACACACGCACAGTGTGTGGCCGAGGGAGGTCTCTAGCCATGGTTGCAGGTATCTGGCAGGCTTTTCTTCATATGACCTAGCAGTGATTTACTATCTTCATTAGCATCGCACTGCTCTCTGTGTTTTTGTGTGTGTGTGTGTGTGTGTGTGTGTGTGTGTGTGTGTGTGCGTGTAATAGATTTGTGCTTTAAGGAGCTTTACAGTTGACTAGTTTGAGCATAACCTTGTTTTTATTCTTTTTTCCCCCTACCCTGCGACACTGGTCTCTTCAAGTCTGTTTGTTCCATTGTTTGTGTGACCACAGCATCATTTTGCGTCGCTTGATATGGTACCGTGGTGTTTTGTGTATTTGTGTGTGTGTGTGTGTGAGTGAGAGAGTGTGTTGAGAGAGAGAGAGAGAGAGAGAGATAGAGAGACAGGCAGAGCTGCTCGGTGGGGGATAGCTGGCCAGGGCATGGGGTGAGGACAGACAGCCTGGACCAAGGTCACTCCTAGTGAGTGTATGCCTGTGTGTGTGTGTGTGTGTGTGTGTGTATGAGTGTGTGTGTGTGTGTGAGAGAGTGAGTGTGTGTGTATGTCAGGTAGTGTGTGCGCACACATGGGTGCACGTGGGTTTGGGACTCCACTTGTCCAGCCTAGCACAGTGAAGGATGTGGCTGTTTTATCTCTACTTGATTTTATCAGCTGATTTTTTTTTGCATATTTCTGCGACTTAAATCAGACGATTTTTTTGATTGTGGATTGGGCAAAACAACCTGCCTCAGAGACGGAATTTTGTATGTTATCTTGACTTTTTTCTCCCACTTCAGTCCATCTGGAAACCTGTCTTTTTATATCGTTTAGCTCCCTATCTATCTCTTCATTCCTGTCTCTCTCTCTCTGTCTCTCTCTCTCTCTCCCCCCCATATATCACTCTGTCTGTCTCTCTGGGTCCAGATGGGCAGTTTGCAGGTTAACTGCTACAGCTGGAGCTGCATTATTAGCATCCTGCTGTGAACTCTTATTGGCTCTGTTCCTCTCCTCTTTCCTTCACCCTTCTCTTATCTTCCACGGTCAGGTTTACATATTCCATATTATGTTTTAAGTTCTCACGGAATGATGCATGGGTGGACACAAAATCAAAACTAGTTTCAGCGTATTGTTAGTCTGTGTTTTTGAAGTGTGGCAAGTTCAGTTTCATTTCGAATCGTAAACCCTGAATTGTCTAACAATGAATTGTCTAACAAGCATATAACAATCTCAGACTCTCTGGTTAACTTCCTTCAGGATTAATAAAGTATCTCTGTCTATCTATCTATCTATCTATCTATCTATCTATCTATCTATCTATCTATCTATCTATCTATCTATCTATCTATCTATCTATCTATCTATCTATCTATCTATCTATCTATCTATCTATCTATCTATCTATCTATCTATCTATCTATCTATCTATCTATCTATCTATCTATCTATCTATCTATCTATCTAACCCAACCCTCCGTGACACCACCCATTGGTTTGCGAAAGACGCTTCATGAAGCTAGGAGTTTGAGTTGCGGGGGGCTGCCACTCCTCATAGTGGAGTCAGCACAAACTTTTCACCTCCGTCCACCTCAGCACGCCCACTGATCCATACGATCCATACTGGATATAACACAGCCATACGAACAAGGTAAACACAGTCTATTGTCCAATTAGTGTGACTGACGCTCTCTCCTCTGTGAGGCTCCCCTGTCAGCCAAATGGACCCGCCCATATTCATTCATTACTTTAAGCTCCGATATCTCATTGATCATGGAATTATTCGCAAATTGACCATCATATTACACGCTCACACAGGAAACTTTAGCGGCTGGAGCCAGCTTGAGTTATGAAAAGAACGTTTTTTGAGTGGGTGTCTATTGGAGAAACACTGGGTGTTTTTTGGAGCCAGGCTTCGCAGATCTCCGTGGCATAGCAAGTAAAGTCACTTCCGCATTGGCCTCCTTTTTCGTACCAGAACGCCACGTCCATCTTTTGTATACGGTCTATGATTGCGATGCATAGTGATGAGTGTTGGCATGTGTGTTGCGTGTGTTAATGTTGTTATTGTGGAATGGAGATTGCTTTTTAGTGGTATTTAGGAGATGCAGTGGGGATAAATCTGCTAGCTCCCTCTGACTTCCCCTGGGTGTACAGATTAAAGAAACATTCTCGCTGTCTCTCTCTCTCTCTCTCACTCTCTCTCTCTCTCACACACACACACACACACACACACACACACACACACACACACACAGTTGTAAACAGCAGGATAGGATTAGACAGAGGTGGGTAAACACGCTCCCACATACACACTATCTGTTAGATTTGGCACAAAAAGACGCGTATTGAATCCTTAATCGTCACATCTCTGCTTTCTCCCCCCCTCCACAGGACCCCCATAAACTCTGCCTTTTAATACACTGCTGTTTAAGCTTTAATAGCAGAACCTATAGAAGGGAACAGCAGTGTAAAAACAGTTTTTTCTTTTCTAAAATAGATTTGCAGAGTGAGAAAGGACGGGGGGTGACCCTCGCCCCATCACCTTGACAACTGGATCAGAACCTTGATTACATTTGCTGTGGTGATTAGCCCTGGATACAGACACGCTTCTTAACCCGCGTGTTACACTGGCCAAAAATGCTCCGCACTGCAAAGGTCAATTGTGTTCAACAGCCAGACGGACCAACGACAGCCAAATGTTGTAAACACGAAGATGATGCAAAACCAAAAACGCATAAACGCATAAAACAAATACAACAGAAAACCAGCGCAACTGAGAAACACTGCTATTGCAGAAATGATGCAGAATGGAACAACTTCAAAAACAAATGCAAAAGTCACAAATGCATCAAATACCAAAAAGCACACAAAACCCAAAAGCAAATGCAAGAGGGAAATGCTGCGTAGTTACTAATTATTTACAGGATCTTCTTTCCTCATTTTTTTCTTGGGTTTGCATGTTTTGGGTTCTGCAGAGTTTGTGCAGTGTTTCTCATTTGTTCATTCCTGCTGTCATTTTTTGCAGTGCATCTCCGCGTCTGGATCGTTTGGCCGTTTTGCCACATTTGCCGTTGTTGGCCTCTGTTGTGTGTGTGTGTGTGTGTGTGTGTGTGTGTGTGTGTGTGTGTGTGTGTGTGTGTGTGCAAGCATGCGTGTGTGCTTTCAGATCCCCCAGATAGATTGTTACAAGGCTTTTTGTAAGAGACTTTCCTGGATTGCAATAATAACGACAATCGTAATATCCTGAATTCAAAAGGAATTCAATACTTCACTTAGTAGGTATGAAGTGGCTGAGATAACGGACGGATTGGAGTATATGAGATCTTTTCAGAGTAATACTGAATGAAAAATGCGCGTGGTTAAAGAAAAAAAAAAAAGCTGCGCTTTATTTCACCAGGCCCCGGCCGAACGTAAACACTTTTATGCATCCTCGTGGACACTGGGTCCTGCATTAACAAGCGTCAGCGCGGAGTCTGATTCGTCCACGCACTCGTACGGATGATGTGCATCGAGGGGGCCGTGCTGTAGTTGCGTTTTACATATGTAAACGGACGGGCGAGCGCAATGAGTGGCGAGTGGCGGGAAAAAACGGGGAGAGGGAGAGCGGAGCTGAAGCCGAACTGAAGGAGGAAAAGATTTAGTGAACATCCGGGGCGATAAAGGTGTTTCAGTTTTAAGTGGTCGTGGTGGGGAGCCGTGTGCGTGCGTGTGTGTGTGTGTTAGTCTCTGTCCTTTTATGTGTGTGTGTGTGTTGATGGTTTAGCCACGCACAGTGATTAGGCTGATTCCCCCTTGGCCACTTTCAGGCTTTCAATTAAGATTCTAAACACAAATATACTCGGCATTTATTATTCTCATCCCTGTTAACAAGCTAAAAAGGGATTCGCGTGCATGCGTTTTGCTGGATTTCCACTCGCTTATTGGAGGAAAGTGAATTTCCATGTTTTCCTATGGATGTGTTTTTTTTACTGGCACACTGGCATGCACTGGGTTGGCATTGCACTGGGCCGGCATTTAGCGAGCTTCCATAGACGGCCACACTCCCCCATAGCCACGGTCGCCCCAAATCACTCCTTGATGGACGTTCGATTTTCAATGCTCTGTCTTAGCCACTTTGTGCTCAGCATTGTCACGGAGGTCTGCTCGAGCCCGTCCCAACACTCAGAGGGCGAAGGAAGGCAGTGCAGCTTTTCATGACACACACACACACTATTAACACTATTCACTCTCACACCTAGTGTTATCAGATGGGAACACTCACGCAGACTTCAGGACAGTATACAAATTCTAAATTGGAAGGGCCCAGACCGGTTGTGAGGCAACGACGCTATTGATAACATGATAATGAACGTTCCATGAGGAACTGCATTTGCATGTGCTGGTTCAATGTCCGCCCACGACATGCTGTTGGAGCCTTTCTCTGTCTTCTTCTGCCTTTTTCTGTCACTATATTGCTGAACTGCAGATTGGCCACATCCATAAGCGCTTCAAAACATTTGCACCATGAATCAATTCCCTCGGTAACAAGAGCAGAAGACAGTGATAAAGCAGTGTGTCATTATCTTAAAGCATGCATGAGCATGTGTGTTTGTGTCTCACTGTGTGAGAGGCATTTGGCTACTACTGGACAGAGCACTCAACCCCCTTCTGTTATGTAATCTAATGGGGAAAATCCAAGCTGCTGCCTCACACATATGCACACATTCGTAGACACGCACAAACACACGCAGGCTTCCTGCAAAACGCACATGCTCTCGTGTGCCACACAAATGTGCTCAATGTGTGTTTCCTTTCATTATACACAGACATGCAAACTTGTTTTCACCATATGCTGTCTATGTCTGCCAATATTGTGCTCTGTGGTCTGTGTGAGTGTGTGTGTGTGTGTGTATAGCTCTCTTTGTAATAACCAACTGAAATTTTCTTGTGCACATTTTGGGAACGTGTGGACATTTTCCCGACATGTCGCGACTGGAGGAATGTGTGAGCTGTTGCTGTTGGACGGACGGGAGGGCCTTGCGTGCTCGCCTTTGCCTCCAGCGTGCGTTCGTGTTTGAACTGTGTAAACCGCTCAACTCTTTGGGGCACGAAAGAAAGGCCACGAGTGCTCTGAAGAGAAAACGGCGAGGAACAATAGTTGCCCCTCGACCCTAGGTCCTGTGGCACTAACAGATGTTTTTATGTTGCTTTATTTAATAGTACTTTTGCACACATCGAGCCAGTTGACACTGGCTGTTTGACGCTATAACTGTTGCCTACCCTATCCCTATCCTTGAACATGCAGACTTTTCTTTGAAAGGAAAGCCCCCTCAGCTGCTGACATTAGTTAGATATATTATTTTCATAGATTCAATATTGAATGAATGGTGTTAAAGGTATCGAGAGAGCAAAACTTAAAAATGAAGACTGAATGACTTCGAACGTATATTAAGTCCACAGATACACATACGTAAGTTCTTGTAAACTAAGCCTGAACCCACTTACCCAGAGCCGTAGAATCAGGGGCAGGAGTTACTCTGGACATGGATGTTTTTAAAGGTCAGAATTTTCAGGAGCAGCTTGGCAGAACATTCCAGTGGCACTATCAGAGTTTCTGCACAGGAATTTCCCTATCGTTCTTGCCTCTCCTCTTTTCAGATTGGTACCATCCTGGGTTGCTTTTAACATACTACTGCACTAAGATGGCACAGCTGAAAGTAGGCATTTCAGAAAATGGATTGAGACGGAATTTGGAATATTTTACATCTCATTTATTTTGCAGAATGTGTTTGCGTCTGATTATGTATAGATGGGCCACACACATGTAAATGAGGCTGACGACAGATTTGCCTCTGCCAGGAGTGAAAAGGGAACGTGCCAAAGACGGGTTGTGTCAGTGGAGCTCATCATATGACAGACTTGTCATACAGTATGATGTGTCCGAAATGCCCAGCATCTTTATTCAGCAAAGCTGTTCACATCAGTGCAGCAGAAATTGTGTAAACAAATGATGAAAATATTAACATTTGCCTCACAGAGAGAGTGATGGAAACCGAATGGGAAAGTGGAAGATGAGAGGAAGGAGGGAGAGTGTGTGTGGGTGTTGGGTCCTCATGGGACCTCAGCACTGCAGCATTCTTTCTGTGTGTGTGTGTGTGTGTGTGTGTGTGTGTGTGTGTGTGTGTGTGTGCGTGCGTGAAAGAGAGAGAGGGAAAGAGAAAGAGAGTGAGTAAAGGTGGGGGCACTCTTGGGACCCCTCTAGCACTGCAGCAGGTTTCTATATTCTCCAGCCCACACACTACCAATGGGTCAAGCCCCCCCCACCCCCCACCCCCCAACCCTGTTGCCATGGAGACACACCTTGAATGAGCCCCTCGGAGAGGTGCATACTCCTCCTTCTTTCCGTCCACTGCTCTCTTCTTTGTGGCTGTATTTCTTCCTCTCCCAAGCACCTCTGTTGTTTACCCTGCACCCATCACCTCGTCACCCCCAAATCCAAACCTCCTTGTGCTGTCTTTCACGTGCCTGGATCAGCTCCTGGCACACCTCAGCTCACCTAAGACTGCACGAAGGGTAAGGTGTGTGTGTGTGTGTGTGTGTGTGTGTGTGGGAGAGAGGGTACAGAGATGCTACCACCTGCTCCCTCCCTTCTTCCGGTCAATGTGAGTCAATTGAAAGAACTCCATTTATCAACTTCACTCAGTCTACAAGCAACCTTAATGCATTTTATTTTTTCGGTACTTTAGGAGGAAACCGAAGTGGCGGGAGAAAACCCACACACACAGGGAGGACATGCAAACTCTACACAGAAATGTCCCGAAGCATTTCAAATTACAGTAATTACAATACAGTAATTAGTGTGAAAATAGAAGAAGAGTGTGCTCTGCAGGTTATCGCAAAGTGTACTTGCCTCTCGTGAAAGGTTGTGAAAAAAATCTCATTGAACTTAGTTTAATGCAGCACCCCTTGAAAAGTATGAAATGAGCTGCACTTATGATGACGCATTAAAAGGCAGACAATTTCATTTTCTGTTGTGTGGTAACAAACTGAGAGTCCTAACCTTCATTCTCTTTCTTCCTCTCCCTCTCCACCTCGTTCTCTCTCCCCTTTCGTCTCTCATCCCCGTCTCCCCTGTGTTCTCTGTCCCAGCACAGGCCTCCCATGGCTGTGTTTGTGTGTGTTCGTGTGCATGCACTGGTGGATCAAATGCACTCTATGAGACGGAGCATAATGCTCCACGACTCATCTCACTATAGCACACGCACACACCCTCGCTCACACTGACTGTGTCTCAGAGGGGGGCAGCATACAGAGACTGCAGCCCCCACACACACACACTGATCAAAACAATGTATTTGTCAGAAAAGAGATCTCTTTCATGGGATGGACACACACACACGCGCGCGCACACACACACACACACACACAGGAGGCCTCTCTCCATGCCCTTGTTCCGGACAGCCCAATTATCTCTCTGCACCTCACTGTTTTCCCTTCAACTCTCCCGCTCACTTTTTTTCTGCGCCCTCCCATGTGTAGCCACTATTTTCTCGCACTCTTGATTGACCGTCAATCAGCTGCTTCCTCGTGCCGTCAAGAAGCTATTCTGTGTAATAGTAATCGGTTGAAACAGGATTTTTTTTTTCACGATAATTGGTTAAAACGGGCCCTCCGTAGATGTCACTCAGGCTATGGAAAATTGCAGTGTGCGGCTTTCACAATTTTGCGATATTTGTATATTGAATATTTATAAATATAAATAAGTATAAAAACGGTGTTTTTAACTCGCCACCTTTGTCAGTAGTGAGGAGGAGTAGATTGGGTGTTTTGCCTTCAAATAAAGTTCGAGTGAAAGATAAACATGGTATGGTGATTAAGACGGTTCAAATGTACGTAGTGTCAGGTGCTCCGCGGCGTGTTTATTTGCTGTCGTCAAAGCAGCTGATGCCACTGATGGTGACCTCGGATCGGGATCGCAGCTCGAGTGTCCGGTTTACGGTGGCGCGGCTGACGAGCAGTGCAGGCCGGGCCAGGCACTGCTCGTGTAAGCAGCACGGCAGAGGGCAGACCAGCTTCTGAGGAAAGCGTGGCCCTCGCTGGGCTTTTAAGGTGCCTCGTACGGAGCAGCCCCTCCTCCCGCGCACTCACAAACTCAGGCGTGCATGTGCAGGCTTTACACGCGAGTCACATGTTTCACCTTCGTATGGCTGTCTCCCCTGTGTTGTACGGAGGGTCTTTGTTTGTGTTATGGTCAAGCAATGTTTTTTTTCTTTTGAAGAAATCTACTATTTAATAAAAGCTTACATTTACTCAGACTATAAATACTCTGATCATGTCAAATATGGGTTATGACAATTGATGCTAGTCCTACACACTTCTGTCTGTCTGTCTCTCTCTCTCTCTCTCTCTCTCTCTCTCTCTCTCTGTATCTCGCTCCATGTAACTCTCTCCTGCTGTTTCAATCTCCTAGCAAATGATAATGAACCTCTATCTTTCTCAGTGTGTCTCGGACACACTGGCGCCCCACACAACCTAGCAGCCTTTGAGGTTTGTGTGTAGCTCTGTGTGTGTGAACAGAGGGATGTTTGGGGACCAGGATCATGGAGCACACAATCTCATCCATATAAACCCATGTGGCACCCAACACACACATGCACACATACACACACACACACGCACACACATGCACACACACACACACTCCCCCACAGCTATTGAGATGGGATTTAGGGCACCCTTGTGTTGGCCTTTGAGGCAAAGACAGATAGGAATCTGTGTGTGTGTGTGTGTGTGTGTATGTATGTGTGTGTTAGTATGAGTGTCATGGACGTATGATTGAAGATGTTATTAACCCTGCAATCCCCTGCAGCTGAAGTTCTACACACAATTTGAATATGTGTGCTCGTGCACGTGCATGTGCGTGTGTGTAAATGCATCTACATGTGCGTGTCCTTAGATCTGATAAGTGCCACAAATGGCAAACAGACATAGTTTGGTAGGTTAATAGAGGCAGGCTTGCTTGTATGTTTTAGTATGGCCTTTAGAGTGGCCTGTGTGCAATGTGCTCCATCATTTCTGTTCTGTTAAAGGTGGGTAGGTGATTTCTTTCTGCAGCACTTTTTCTGATTTGCTCGACGTCCTCATAAGGCCCAGATTGTAAATGAGTAAAGAGATGCTTTTTAACAAAAACGAAACCAACCCGATGCATGGGGATGGAGTAATCCTGGAAGAACTCTTTGGTCAATAGGTCAATGCATCTGTCTGTCCACCCATCCGTCCCTCCAGCTCAACGCTTTTGTGCGTTTTTGTTAAATCGGCTACCCCTCCTTTAAGTTTGAGAGAGTCTGATCGAGGCTAGGCTCACAATATTCTGAGATATTCACAAACCGAACAAAAACTGTATATGAGGAGAGGTAACAAGGGGTGAGGGAGTTGAATTGGAGCCCACACAAATTAATCAGCTGGTGATGACCCCTGAGGGATGATAACGGGACATGGAGGAAGGAATGGGCAGTATGAGGGAGAATGAGTGATTGTAGTGTGGGAGAGCGGATAATGAGGATAGAGGGAGAGAAGGAAGGATGACTGTAGGAAGGCTGGATCATCCGCGGCCCCGGTGGGGAGGACAGGCAATTACCAGCTGTGGCAGACATGGCACTGGGATTGGCATGTGTGAGTGTGTGGGAAGTGCACAAGGAGGAAGGAAAAATGAAAGGGAAGGACGCGTCGCGGGTGAGGATGGGAGAGCTTTATGCGCTGTACATCACGGGGCCTGTGCTGAGAACGGCGGAGGTGGAGCTGAGCCTCTCCAAAGTTCATCATTTCGTGCGTTTCACACGAGACTTTTTTCTAGACACGTCGCAGTGCCGACAAGTTTGTGAGACAATGTGGATACTGATGGGGATGAAGTACTTTTTTTATTCTTATCTTCATTTCTACCTGTATCGTGCTGCTGTTGCGTACATTTACACTTGTTGTTTTTCTTAGTACGTTCTAAACCACTCTATGACACGCCTTTCATTTCCGTGACGTATTTGCCGCAGGAGTTGTGACAATGTTCTGAGCTATATGTCTATCTCCCATTTGCAGAGGAAGGCATCAATCATGAGTGCAAGCTGTGTAACCAGATGTTCGACTCACCTGCCAAGCTGCTCTGCCACCTGATAGAGCACAGCTTTGAAGGCATGGGAGGTACCTTCAAGTGTCCCGTCTGCTTCACAGGTGAGACACGCGCACGCACACACACGCACGCACACACACTCACATTCAAGGACAGGGGCACGCATCCACTCGTGTCATTGTTGTAACCTGTAGATGTACACTGTACTCAGAGCTGCAATCGCTTAAATGATTATTAGTATTCAACAGCAAAAATGACATGTATTGTTAATAAACAAATATGAATAGTAAATAATTCAACAATCCATCTGAGCATTTCCGATATTTAAATACATATTTGTAGTGATTTTAAGACTAGTTTCAATTCTGAGATATCAGCTTCTTGTATGAATGTGAACATATTGTTTGAATGTTAACTACGTATGTTTTTACATGTGGATGAAAGAAGGAATTGAAGGAGTTCGCCTTGGACTTTGCGGAGCATGTTTTTCGTTAGTTTTCAAAACAAAGTGAAAAACGTATCTTTATCATATCGTGAACACGTCAGTTGACTTCTGAACTACGTAACACGGACACAACTTGGTCTGAAAAGTCAATTGCACCCACTCGTATCACACGATAAACTGTAAACTGTGAGAAAATAAGGGTTGTATGCCATTCGGTGCGTTCTGCCCTCATGTCTATTTGGGTATTAATATTTGACATGCACCATATGGCACCAGTGAAACATGCACTGCTATCTACAGGCTAACAGTAAAGGCAACATAACTCGTATGGTGTGGAGTGGTAAACGCAGTAAAAAATTGAGATAAGATACGTGCAAACCAGTGATTCAGCACACTCACCTGCACAATTTCGCCAGCTAAATGCGTTTAAATTCCGTTCATCAATTCTTTCTCTCGTTGCCCTCCTTTCGCCCCGACTTCATCCCGTCCAGCGCATCCTCAGGTGCGCAGCAGGGCTTCGAACTTTCCCCATATTCCACGGAGGCTTATGAATTAGTAAGACGGGCGCGACGCCTATCGGGAGGCTTAATAATTCAACGCGTATACACTCGCGCTGAAAACCAAAAGTTAAACAGTGGGGAGGGAGAGGAGGGGGGAAAAAAAGGAGCATAACGCTAGAGCGGAAGTTAAAAAAAGAAGGAATCATTTATTGATAAATATCACAAGATCCGCCGGGGATAGCAGTTAGTGGTGTCTCTCATCATTCAAATTTGTCCCGCTCTTTCCCTCGTCCTTTCCATACGTTTGTGTCTTGTGGTGAAACTTGCTCCTGCGTTTGTGTGTCTGTGCCAGTGAGTGTTTGTGTGTGTATTGTTTGTGCATTCCCTGCGGTATTCAGTGACCTGAGCAAAACCGTTGCCCCAGCAAAAAACAAACTTTCTTCCGGGTTTTGTTAGTTTCCGTCTCAAACTTATTCACCTGAGTTTTGGGTCCTCTGGAATTGCGATCGGTTGCGATCAGCGTTTGGCGGACTGATTGTTTCCCACTGAACAGAAATGTGTAATGGGTGCTGTACGTGTTTCTCTCCCAGTTTTTGTGCAGGCCAACAAGCTGCAGCAACACATTTTCGCTGTCCATGGCCAGGAAGACAAGATCTACGATTGTTCTCAGTGTCCACAGAAGTTCTTCTTTCAGACAGAACTACAAGTAGGTCGCTTCGCCTTGCCACGCCTCGCTTCTTGTCTATATGTTATTTATTGGTGTTCCACACGATAGCGCTATTCACACACACACAGACGGCGTGCTTCTTCAGTGTCCATTTGCTTCCCTCCAGTGACTGCACACCATTTTCTCTGTGTTTACGCATTCCTCTTTACAGTACGTCCCCCTGTCCCTCTCCTTTCATCTCTTCTCACGAGGTCTGAGATCTGCGAGGTCTGAGCGAGATCCTGGCTAGTTCAATGCGTAAGGTTGCGTGTGAAATGAAAAGAAGAGGGATAACACGAGTCACCTGGGAGTACGCACTAGGCCAGCTGTAGCCACTCGCTCTTCTTCTCCTTTGCCTATGTTGATCCTCAGCTACAGTCAACCCAAACTCTTCAGGTTAAACGTCGAGGTGAAATTGTATACGTTTCCACTGACCGGGCATACATGTGTCGCAGGTTAGACTGTGTGAAAAGCCCACGTTTTATTTGAATTCCCTGCTTCACACTTGAAAATGATTTCACTGCTTGTGAGGAATAATACAACTGAGTTCATGGATAATGTCAATATGAAGATGCAATGCTTCATGTGCAAATGCACATGAAGCATTGCGTCTTGTCTCGGCTGCTTCGTCTCAGCAATGTCACGCAAAATCTACCAAGATATCGGTTACAAATTGATATCTTGTGAACTGGGACCAAAAAAAGATAAGGAGAAAGAAAGAATGAAAAAATATTATAATAAATATGTATAATAAGTAAGTAATGTAGAATAAAATCAGCAAAATAAAAGGAAATGACAATGAGTTAACATGGACAATAATAACAATAATAACTGGTAATAGTGACGACGGTTGAGGCAGAAAAACTCCTTTGTAGCTGCTCCTCAGTCGATCCAAGCTGCAGCGCAGGGGAAGATCTCCATAGTCCGCAACTCCCTGCACCCGCTCCCAAGCCTCTCTCCCCAGCAGCATCCCAAGCCTCGCTCCATTTTTCATGTTCCATCTGTCTTTGGAGTGAAATCATTTGGACCCCGGTTAGCGTGCTTAGCAAAGAGAAAAGAACGTTTGTCCCATTGACGCGAACATCACTCTGGCGTCCCTCTGACCCATTCGTCGTGTTGCATACCGGGTATTCTCTTGACAGTTCGTTTCTGTTTTGCTCTCTAATAATGTTAGAAGATCAGGTCAGGTTCACACCAATCAGTGCTGACACCTGAACAGTTGAGACGAGCGAGGGGAATTCACACAATAAGTACAATAATGGTTTGGCTGGTACATAGCATAGTCAACAATGTGCTGTGTGCCGGTGTGTCGATAACGGAGCTGTGGAGTTATGAAAATTGAATATATTATATGTAATACACGCACAAACACACACACACACACACACACACACACACACACACACACACACACACACACACACATACACACACACACAAACCTGCAGCCTGAGCCTGACCTGACATGGCTCCATTGCCCCTTGGGATAACTCTCTAAGTAGGCTAGCCAGAAAGGCTGACTAGGGAAGATTGAGAGAGCTGCAACCACGGAGGTTAATGCCACTCGTAATGTGTGTGTGTGTCTCTGCATCAGACAGAGACGCTGGAATGGATGTGCTCGCGTGTATTTTAATAAGGTGTGGACGGATGAAGACATGCTGGCCATCTTGACAAGACTCCTTTCTCTCTCTCTCATACAAACACACATGGGTTCACTGCTACATCACCTCCTCTGCACTCTTTCACTACCCTTCCATCTCTGCCTCCGCATGAAATGAGCGCCATTCTTTCTTTTGCACTCTCTTGCGTTCACCTTTCTGTGATATTTTACATATAGATACCACCATTTTTTGCTCACTATTTCCCCTTCCCTCTACCCTCTCTCAGTCTGTCTTCTCTCTCTCAGACTTCCTGTCTCTCCCTAAAGAACCAGCCCCTATGCATATTTTAGCCCCTCTCCTCTCTTCCTCTCCCCAGTGCCCCATAAATAGTGTAGATGTAAGCTAGTAAATAAGAGATGCTTTGGTGCGTGTGTTTGTGTGTGTGTGGGTGGGTGTGTGTGTGTGTGTGCACGCGTTGGTGTGTGTTTGTGCATATGTGCATGCATGTGTGAGAATAAGAAACACTATGGCCATGATCAGTGATGTCCTCATGCCCAGTGAAGGTCTCTGCCTTTACTCTTAGACTTCCCACCTGACTCATCACATTCTCTTTTTTTTAGTAATTGACTGACTGCAAAGACTGTTTACATATTCCAAGATGTGCTTTTTGTTGAAATAGTGAACCAGCTCTAGAGCACATCCGCTCAACATATACCAAGTTACAGTCTCAACTGTAGTCTCAAGACAAGACAAGTCTCTTATGAACCTCTAGGGGGGGCTATGCTGCAGCTTCTGACCACAGTCCAAGCCACAACCACCACCCCTGCTATCCTCCCCGGTCACCCCATTTTTAAACCGCGGTGTTGGTCGTGCTACACAATTTTCTTTAGCACTGCTAAATATTTCAGCACAGCCAGATGGGTGTATCAGCGGTCAGGTGAAAAAAAGGTTGCATGTGGGACTTGCCTTTATTTGTTTGTCCGCTGATTCCCTTCACCTAATTTCCCCTCATTTCCCCGTGTCCCAGCAGTGTTGGATATGCGGCGGTTTTGACAAAAATTTCATATATGACAGTTTTGCATTTGTTTTCTCGTAGGAATCATTAAATGAATATGCAGTGTACACATGGATGGACAAATAGGTGGACGATTGATAGCAGAGGACAAACATGGAAATGGAAAAAGACATTCAGCTGAGGAACAAGTAGACTGAAAGACAGAGATACAGTCACATTTAAGTATTCCCCCCTAAGTTTATTTTAAGGCTGAACATCATTGGGTGGGCTGACTGGGCTGGAACAGACCAGGTGACCGAAAGCAGACCGAGAGGAGAGAGACAGAGACAGCTACAACAAAGACAACAATGAAACAGTGAATCGGCAAGAATCACAAAAATCCTCAAATGTACAGGAGCCTGAAAACCAACAGTTATTACACGCCATATATAGTGAGGGAAGAGGCACAGACTCATTTAGAGTAGCATCAGCAACAACCGGTAAAGACAGCAGCAATGTCTTGTCCTGAAAACAATGGCAACATCCGTGTAACAGAGACAATATTAATAATAGTTAAGGCAAGACGGCGATGACAGACAATGAGTAGACAATGAGTTCAAAAGCAACAGCAACATCAGCAGAATGTGCATGTGTGCATGCGTGTGTGTGTATGTGCACGTGGGCAAACATGCATACACATTAGAGCTGGTAAAAGAGGTTCGTCACAAGGCTCCAGTGGACGCTAGAGACAAAGGACACCACATGGGTAGGGGTCATGCACATAGTCTGAGACAGCAACAGGGCCGGAGCCCAGGGCACTGCAGCAACCACACATAGTGTGATGAACTCCAGGTGCCACTCCTAGGTGCCAGTCAAGCGTCATGCTCCTACCCTCCCAGCAGGGTGCCGTCCATCCAACAGGTGGACCTGCTGCCTTCTCCCCCAGGGAAGGCGAGGCAGCACCCACTGACCCCCCAGGCCACCACGGAGCCACCAAGCACACCACAGGAACAGGAAGCAACCCAGCTGCCAGACCCCAGAAACACCCCAACACCCACATGAACGGGGCCAGCCCCCCAAAAGGCAGGTCCCACCAGGTGGCCCACGTCCCTAAGACCTCCCTCAGTGCCTGACTCTGCCCCCAGTACCCAAGCACCCGGCAGTAGGGTGCGAGATGGATTACTTCTGGGTAGCTGTGAGGGCGGGCCGCCTGGAGACTGCCTGCCATAGTGAGGCAAGCCTCGGCCACGGGATCCGTGGTGATACCCAAGGCCTCCTCCAAGGCTGCCCCCGAGGAGTGCCCATGCGACATCCCACCCACTACAGTGAATTGTTCATGTGGTTGTGTAAGTGGAGTGGGGTGGAATATTGCTTTGTAGTGGGGAAAGATGATGGTGGTGGAGAAAGAGGGTGGAGCACGAGAGCCTCAGGGCAATCGGGGCTGTGTGACACCACCCTGCTCCCATTCTTGCCCTGAACCCTCGGCCCGAACACCCACAGGGAGCTGGGCCCCCTGTGGGTGCCAGGGCCTAAAGCAGGAGGGCAGTGTGCAGTGCCTGATACCTGTCCTGTATCAATCCGCCTGCTGAACCCCAAGGCACTGTCTTGGACAAGTGTTCTGTGGAGCATTTTATATTGTATAAGATGCAAAATGGGTTGGATCACTTTGAAGGTATTAATGCAGGTTCCTCCAGGATTCATGAGTTGAGGTAATAGCCAGTAGTCTTTTTCCCATTTGTAGAAGGTAACTGTCTTAAGGTTTTCCATACATCTGTGCTGTTTTAGAGTATTACCGATTTGCAGGTCAAAGATTTGAATTTCTCTAGTGTGATTGTTCAGTCTCTAACCGTGCCTGATCGAATGGATCTTGTGTGATCCATTTTATGATGTGCATCTCAAAATTTGACAAATTTGACAGTGCATATGCCAAATTGAGAAGAGGGAGGAACTCGTCAGAGCTACTATCGTCCAGCTGGTGTAGCGTCCTCTTTGTTGCCATGTTAAAATGTGTGTAGTGTAGTGGACTGTGTTTATATTACTGCTTCTCCTTCTTCATCTTGTGGGTAGGGGTAGGACAAGCCCGTGTACAGACATTCTACTCATTCTACCCAAGGTCATCCTCACTGTTCTTCAGTAGTGGTGCATGATTTAACTGCAAGACTCCCGTCATCCTGTAGTAGTACCTATCTGCTCTGGGGTGGATAGTGTGCTCTTTTAAGTGATAGGACAACAGATTTGATCCAATTCATGGAATGGTCAGATATAGCTGAGAGTTTTTCCGTGAGCTGCGTCGCCTCGAAGAGAGGATTGTGGGTTCTGAAGGCAAATTAGTACGTCATCAGCATAGAGACTTATTTTGTGGTTGAGGGTTGTTGTTTGTATCCCTGTGATATTTATGTTTTGATGGATGGCAGCAGCCAATGGTTCAATAAATATGGCAAAGAGCAATGGAGAGAGTGGACAGCCCTCTCTTGTTCCCTTCTGCAGGGCAAACCTCCCAGAGATCGATGGTCTAAACAGTTGCGCAAGGTGAGCTGTATAAAATTTTCATCCATGATGTAAAAGATTCCCCCAAATCCAAATTTATGTAGTGTGGGGAGAATAGATTTCCAATTGACCCTGTCCAATGGCTTTTCTGTGTCTAGGTGAACTATAATCAAGTTCAGACTGTGGATGTTGGAGTAGTCATGTAGATTGATAATTTTATGTGTTGTTTATTGATTGCCCTTAATAAAGCCAGTCTGATCTGGATGTATTATGTGGGGATTTATCCTTTCGGTTCTTCTCGATAAGACTTTGCAGATCAACTAAAGATCAGCATGAATAAGTGAAATGGGACGAGAGCTTGCTGGCAAAGTGGGTTCCTTGCCCACTTTTTGGATGAGGCTGCTGCTAGAAGAATTCATAGTGGGGGAAAGTACGCCTCTTTTCTCAATGTCTGGTAATATTCTATGAAAGGTTGGAGCAATTGTTGGCCATAGCTCCACGTAGAAGCCATCAGGAGCTGGCGCTTTGCGGTTTAGCATCTGTAAACGAACTTCATGGAGCTCTTGTAATGAGAGCAAATCCATCGCAGTGAAGTGTTGATAATTTAGGGCCAGATGATCGATGGCGTTTAAAAAACTCTTTTATGGCAGCACTTGGTGCATCCATTTGAGACAAATACAAGTTCTTATAGAAGTCTCTGAAGGTGTTAACTTCTTCAGGAGAGTGGGTATTTCTTCCAGCTGAGTCTTTAATGGATGGAATTGTTTTTGAGTTGATTTGCTTGAAACTTGCTTGATTTGTTAATGTATTCAAAATTTGTCCAGTGCAGCCTCTGGAGTTTGAATTAGATTTGCTTCTCATTGAAGTCAGACAGCTCTAGCTCAGTTTTCCTTACGTATCTCAAGACCTGTTCATCTTGGGAGGCAGCACAAGCAGACTCCAGGGAAATATTTATTTTTTGCTGCAGATCTGTTTCCTTGTCTGATTGCTCTTCTTCTCGTGTGTTGAACAAGAGGTTATTTTACCATGCGTAACTGCTTTTGCTGTCTCCCGGAGAATTCAGGGTGAGTCTCCTAACAGATCCTCAGATTCAAGGAATGCTGTCCACTCTCTGTCTAAGTATTCTAAAAATTCCTCGTCTTCCAGCAGTGATGTATTAAATTTGCAATTTCTCATTGGCGGTCTGAGTGTTTTGGGAATCATGTGGCATGGGACTGGAGCATGGTTGCTGATGGAGATGCGGTAAATCTGGGCGTCTGTGACGTCCTTCAGGATAGAGCTACTGGTTAGAAAGAGGTCCAAGCATCAGTAAGAGTGGAGGAGAAAGGTTAAGAAAACTCTCTGCTAGCAGGGTGCTGGGATCGCCAAGCATTGGAAAGCCCAAAATCTCAGCGTGTCTGCTTAGTGGTTGCTGACTCAGTGGTTGCATGAGGAGCAAAGGGGGGGAGGGGTTATCAACATTTGGGCTGTAAATACTAGCAATACAATAGTTTTTATTGTAGATGGAAATGTTAATTTTAATAAATCTTCAATCTGGATCTACAGTAGTGTTCAGAAGAGTGAAATGCACCACTGACCATGATCCGTGAACAGTGCACCCCTTTGTTTTGAGTTTTGAGTGTGTGCTCTGCTAATTTTGATTCATGGGTCTCTTGAAGTAAGACAATGTTTGCCGGTAATTTGTTTAAGCGGTTGAAAATTTGAAGCTTTTTTTTCTTAGTGCCAATGCCACGCAAATTCCAGGTGACAAGTCTGAGGGTACTCGTGCCTCGTTTGGATTAGTCTGTGTTAGCTGTAAGTGGTAGGAGGTGAATCGCATGAGAGAGTGTGTGAGCATGTTGACACTTTGGTGTTTCAGTGATTGCCTGTGTAGTTGCATATGTGTGTATTAGTTCTGATCTGATCATATATATATATATATATATATATATGTAAGATAAAAAAGGCAGCGAAGAGACGTGACATAGTATAGTAAGACAGTAGGTCAGGAACAAACATAAAAGATGTAGGGTAAGCAGAAGAGGAAAGACAGATAGGGGAAAGAGCAGAAATACACGAAGAAAGGAGAGGAAATAACACGTAAAGGACAAAGAGGGAGAAAGGCATAGGGCCTTTAAGTTTCTAAAGTTTAAGTTTAGTTTAAGTCAGAGTGGACACACATATACCCCTTACATGACGAATAAATATAGACACAGATCTGCTTGAGACAGGTAGCTTCACCAAGTTCTGCTGATACTCACATGCACATCATTTCAACACAGATTGGGACATCCGATATTAAGTACAACAATAACAAACACTGGTAGCAATAAACAAGTTACTCCTTAAGTCTTCACTCTGTGCCAGTTCACTCAGTCGTAAACTAATGACCACCTTGGGCTTGCATACCTTTGGCCAGGGATGCGATGTCAGGTGTGGTGGTTGTGACAGCCAGTCTTAAGGCCTGGTGGACATTATCTGTTCCTGTCTTTGGTTTTTATTGTCACAAGGCACCGAGTGCTGTCTCAGACAAGTATGTAGTGCTAAATGGGAGAATAACCAGTGTTAGTGCATGTTTGGCCAATGTGGGAGCAGCAATCCAGAAGTTTTTGTAAAAACCTGTAAATATGTTTTGGAGACAGAATCGGCTTGAAGGTCACCGAGCTGATCTTCAAAGCTGAGGTTTTCCACAACCTGGAGGCTGGAATTGTGAGGGTCCAGCATCCGTGATTCCTTCTCTGATAAGTACTCACTGAATACCTGTGAAGCAGCTCTTGATCTCCTCATGGTGCCGAGTAAACTCGATGCGCAAAGACCTACGTTGTTTCTAGATTTGTAGACATAAGAACGTTGTTTCAAGTCCTGAATAGCAAAATTAACATTTCTTAGCCTCTCATGCAAGTTTCAAACACTTTCCTAAATTCCAAACGTTTGAATGACTGTGACTGAGGTCTGGTCTTTACCCCTCACACAGAACTGTCATCGGTTGCGACTGGGAATCTCAGGTAAAACGGGGAGGGTCTGTCAAAAGCTGGAGACGCCTTTAGACAGATGCTTCAAGGGCCATTGTAAGATCCAAACTCACTTCTAAAGGTCAAGATACAAGTTTGCTCCGGTCAGGGAACTTTAAGTGACAAAAGAATGCAAAGTTGTAACATTGCACGTTGTGTGCATGTGTGAATTTGATCTGCAGCTCCTCGTGGAGTTCTCCATCAACACTCCGGCTGGCTTTCACTAGGAGACTGTTGCTCTGAGGTGTGTCTTCATAGATCGAAAGATATGGCTTTTGAACTGCCAACTTGAAATCCAAAAGTCAGTCCAATCACTTAAGGTCTGTAGTCAGTGGGGAGCTCAAGGATTGGCAAGGGACCCAAGAAAACCGTGTGAGGGTACAAGAAGTAAGGAATGTATTCACTGAGAAAGAAAGAGAGTCCGCCTTTGTTGTTGTCTGTTGAAATGACATCAATCTTTTTCTCAACATTTTCTCATTGTGTTAACATGCACTTGTGCACGTGTTAACACATGCACTTGGTAATGGGTATGGCAATTAAAGACAGTCATTTATATGTAATGTGGTGTTCTTTTGTATAATTTTTGGCTGCCATATAGAATAATTTCGAGTGATTTAGAGTGATTTCCCTTTGGGGATGAATAAGATACTAATCTTACCTTTATCTTATACACATGTATAATTACATTGTATATATTATATACAGTAAATAGCGTATGCTGCATGCACAATTATTAGGCGAGTTGTACTCCAGACGGCGAATTTCATTCTTGAACAAACACAGCTTTTAAGTCACTTCGCCTTATATTTGAGGGACTGCATTAATGTTTTACAGTACAACGGGAGGCTGAGCTGTAGTTGTCACAGGGGCTAAAGGATAGGAAGAAGAAGGAGAAGTGCAGATGCATGTTTTTACTGAATGGGGGGAGAGTGTGGTTTGAAAAAAGGGTACGCTTTGGAGGGAAGGGTCTGAATGAGACTCTGGAAGTTCGAGAGGGGCGTACACAAATGTACACAGGGATGTACTCTGCTGAACAGTAAGGTCATGCGTTGGATTGGTTTTGTCTGTATAGTTATTTGTACATTTGCAACTTGTTATAGGCACATGTGTTTGTATGAAGGAATGTACACATGCATTGTGATGTCATCGGATGTCATCCCGCATGAGATGACCTCTGGGAAGAGTTGGACTGAGGGCGGCCGGACTGAAGAGGCAAAGGGTGTAGCAAAATTTTGGACGGATCATCTGAAATTGAGTTTCTTGTGTAAAAGGAGGGGAGAGAGACCTGGGGAGAGACGGGGACAGACAGGCAGAGAGAAATGGAGAAGTGGGAAAGGAACAGGGAATACATGTCAAGGGCAGGGGGTGTGTTTATTTTCGATCTGCTCCCGAGGCAGCATCCTGTCCTGGATGGGTGGGGCGAAAGACAGAGCAGAGGAAGAGGGCTTAGACAGCCCATCTGCTAGTCCCAGATGCACGCGCACAGACATAGACACGTTTGCTCTGTTGGAAGAGTCTCAAATCTGAGCTAAAAATACACTGAATGCAAAGAAGACCACAAGGCGACAAAGGTAATTTTTCATTGGGTGTTAAAACGGCAATGCAATGGGGCACACACACACACACACACACGTACACATGAATGCACACACACACACACAGCATTGCTCTCCAACAGCGGTAGAGTTCTTTTGTGTCTCCTTGATTTGGTATCTACTTCCTAGAGTTGATTTAACATGATTTACCATGGTAAATTCTGTTCCGTCTTCTTTTCGTCTGAGGCGTTTTGAAAGTTTTCGGTCCGTACCTCGGTAGAGTTATGCGATCGAGACGGACAAGGACATTGCAACCGTAATGCACAATAAATCGACATGTTTCTGTTGCGCGGACAGAGCTGCGCCGGCCTAGCTGTTTGCAGGCATGCGCCATGCACACATGCTTATTTAAGCCGACAGTAGCGCTTATCCTCGGCCCTGAAACACCGCCGCCGCAACACGAAAGCGCGCACGCGCGCTTCGCGCCAAGCTAGAGGCCGCGCAAATCGGGACAAGGCAGATTACATTTTGTCTTATCTCCATCTTTTAGTCTCGTTTGTTGAAACCGACTCGCCACACCCGTCAGGCTGCGCACGTCTGCATGCGGCCGTGCTTGTGCGCATGTGCGCCGACTGTTGTGCTTTCTCGTCTTTCCACCTCCAGTCGTCATGTGTCTGTGCATGCGTGCGCTCTTCACTGAAAGTCTAAGTCTGTGATTGTTTTGTGTGCGTGTGCGGGTCTGGCGGTTTTTGCGTGGGTAATGCGACAGGGCCATATTTCCCCTGGGTCCAGGGCTCTGCAGGCTTTAGCCTTGCTCTCTCTAAGCAGTTTAGGAAAAACAATGACAGGCCTCTGTATTGACTGGTCTAATCTGGCCTGGAAGACTGCCTGTTCTCATGACAGCACACGCATCCTTTGCAATGAAAGGAACAGTGTTGGGCGATATAGTCTGCTGTTAGATAAATTAAATCATATTGTCTAAACATATCACTGAGTTTTCAAACGGCTATCATCGGTGTTAGCCCTTTAAGTGTAATCAGTGGCAGAAATCAGTGGAGATAGCAGCCATCACGCAAACTTTGTCCCACTGGAATAGTGATAGTAACCTACATGAACCGCCATGTTCTAAATCCACACGTTAATGCAAGGCATTCCTGGTATATAGGGTGGGTATCAGTGGCTCTAAAGAGCGGCACATTGTAAAGTGTACCTGTAAAGTGTAGATCCATCCATCCATCCCTCCATCCAGTTTCTTAGCCTGCTTTACAATTAAGTGGTATTGTGGGGGCCTGCTGGAGACGGTCAGGCATATACAGTATATTTAGAGTATCTTCAGACCTGGCTTGTTGGAGGCTTGAAGTTTTTCCCGGTAAACCTCAGGTACTTCCTTTCCGACCAATAAGAGAACAACCGGGTCACCCTTCAAGTGCATGGTGAACACCTGACTGCTGGTAGGCTTTGTAATGTCCCACGCCACCACAGGGGGGCGGGGCACGGGCCAGTCCCCCCCCCCCCCCCCCGGCCAAAAGTTGAAGAAAAAGAACAAGATTTAAGACATGGAGCATTGCCCAAATATGCCATCTCCCTCCGGGGGTTGAAAGGTGCCCACGCCCCCAGAGGTACAAGTCTTAGAGATGTGGGCATCTCCGGACTACAGCATTAACACGAAGACTGACTAGTCAACGTGTTCTGAGGGGCGTCAAGAAGTTGGGCTCCAACACGTTCCCTGTGTTTTTGTCATCCGTGTCAAAATAAAAGCGTCGTGCTCACTCACCGCTCCACAGAGTTCATGTTTTCATGTATTTCGAAGGAGTCTCGATCCGGTGTCTGCATGCGCCTCTCTCTCTCTCTCACTCACACACACACACACGCACATACACACACAGACACACAGACTCACTCAAAACAGTCGGTACCGGGGCCATTGCTCGTTGCTGCATCACAGCCGCTGTCTTCCTCCTCCTAAACAGTTCTTCCTCTCTCCTTGACAGGGTTTTTACACCACCTACTGGTGCGGCGCGTGTTGGGCTTGGTGCGTGTGCTGTCCGCACCAAATGCCTCAAATCAGCCCAGTCGCTGTGTGCAAATGCAGCGCTGTGTGCACTGTTTTTCACAGAAAAAAGAGTGCGCACAGCGGTGGCACCGTCGTGAACAAACGCCGCCGCACACTCGGCATTTGTTCACACCTTTGGACCAGTATGGTGTGAACAGAAAAAACGAAAAATGCGTAACGCGTGTAGGTTTATTTCGTTTTGGGAGACATTCCCGTTCAAATTTTCTCTGCACATTTTCCTCGTCTGGTTCACATCAAAACACGTTCTGGTGAAGTACGAGGGCCAGTCTCCCTTTGCTTGCTTGAAAACTTTTACCGCAAGCTGCCGGGGGAGTATTTTGATCGAGTGCGGGACAGACTTAACAGTCAACTTCTCTTTCTTTTGTCACTATTCGCTCTGTTCGCTCTATATTGATATTGGGTTTCATTCTTTTTTTCCCACTCATTTCATGATGTGCCCCATTCACAAAGCTACATAGCAGACGGACCTGGAGAATCAGAGGGAAACATACAGACAGTCTCGTACACACTCCCTCTCTCCCTCCTTCTCTTCCTCTGTCTCTCTGTCTCTCTCTCACTTGAAAAGCTGCTACCATTTCAAGCTCTCTTCACTCATGTTTTCTGACGCCTTATGTGTGTTCTCGTTCACGGCCTTTGTTTTTTCAAATGTCACCCGAAACGGACATGGTGGGTCATCGCCGTTCCTGTTGGACGGCCCCCCCACCACTATGGGCCGAGCTAACGATCATTTAGAAAGGGATGACCCTGACCTCTCCTGGCGCTGGGTGGAAATGCAGCCGATTGGCTTTCAATTAAGAGAGGATAGCGTACAAGGCTCAAGGCAGTAGAACGACCTAGAGATAGAGTGAAGAGGGGTTTTTTTGGGTGAAAAACCCTTAACCTAGCCACTATCGCTAAGTGACATCCTATAAATGTAGTGTTTAACACCACCCCACTCCCTCTCTCTCTCTCTCTCTCTCTCTCTCTCTCTCTCTCTCTCTCTCTCACTCTTTCACACACATACACTTGGAAGGCAAGGGGATCGGGCAAAATATGTACAGCGAGATAAGGGCCGTAGAGTGACAAATGATTATTTACCAACCCCAAACCACAAATAATCCTTCCCATTTCTCCCACCGTCCGCCTTCAGTCGTCTCCCCGCTACGCTGATCCCCCCCGCCCCCTCCTGTTCTGTTCAGTCTCCCGTCCGTTCCGCTCTCTCCTTTTTGTCTTTCTTTCTTTCTTTCATTGGCTTCGGTGGGCTCTATCTGCTTGCGTTGTGTGGAACGTGGTGGGTGTGGATTGGAAAAATCCGGTGCGTACGCATCGCGTAAACGTTCAAAAGTGACGGCGTGTGTCCGTGAAAAAGCAGTGATGGGGGGGGGGGGGGCTCTGCAGTCAGTGAGAAGACATTCTAGTAGAAGTTATACTCCTACACAACTTCAATTCCGGCTTATCACGAGTTCCAGTTCCTCCCTACTGTACAGCTCACCTGCTCTACAGACAAAGACGGCTCAAATTGTGTAGGAGGATAACGTGGATCTTGTGATGAAAAGCATGCTTTTCCATATTTTTGTGTATAACTCCTGTAGGTATAATTTGCGTGTGTGTGCGTCTATCAGAGTTCAGCACAGGCCGTCACCCATTTGACGTTTACAAATCCGTCTCTTTACTTTCGTCACTCCACCCTCGTCCTTGAATTTGCTATATTTGCCGTCTTCATTTCGAAAAGGAAGGCTTTTTTAATTGCGTTTTCGTGTGCGGCGCACTGGTGCCTTTGGCATGGAGATGATGCGTCAGATGTCCATCGTCTTGTGATGAGACGTGAGGGTTTTATGGGCCCGCATAAACAGACAGGGGATCCACAAATGTGAATTAAAACAAAACCATGACAATGGCTGTATGGCCTGTAATTATTTGGTTTGAACCGGAGGGTTCTTCCTCTCTTTTGTTTTGTTCTTTGAAGATTTGTGCGTGATGGCGTGGGGCGCGCACGCGCGTACGCAAGTTTCAACCTTTAAACAACAAAATCGCTGTGCTGTTTATCTTCGCGCCGTCCGCTCCTCTCCCCTTTGTCCTCTACGTTTTCCTTCCCCGTTCTTTTGTTCCTTTCCCCCCTTTTTTTCTATCAGACCGCGAGTGAAAGCGAGGGAGCTTTGTCTGCCGGTTGTGGCGCCGCTCTTTCATTGGGTGGAGGTGCGAGTGGAGAGCACTGCGCTCACGTAGCCCATTATTCCTCTCCTCATGTGTTCTCACTTTTTCCCCCCTCTATCTCTCCCTCTCTCGCTCTCTCCCTGCAGAACCACACACTGAGTCAGCACGCGCAGTGAGACGGCGGCCCGGCAGGATCTCTCGGCTCAGCCGGGGCCCCCGACCCGGAGCCGGCGGGGGACCCCCATCTCCATATCACAGCCAATCAAAGTGTCATTTGCTACTCACATGTAAAACTCTAACGATCGCGCCACCGGGCGCGGCTATTAGGAGCAGCAGGGAAAAGGAATATTAATGGGATATGCTATTAAATAAAGAAAGGAAAAGTGGGCGAGAGAAACGGTAAGAGCCAGATGAAGGAAAGAGAGCGGTGAATAATGGTATTGTGTGTGCAGTATTTTTTATCGTCCCAGCCAATCCCCCGGACCAGTTTCCTCCCCCACGTTTTCTCCTTTGCCGTCCCCCCCCCCCACCCGTCGCTCACTAGGTCAGGCGTTTTATTTTTTTCAAGAAATAGAAAAGACAAAAAAAAAAAAAAAAGAGACAGAAAACCCATTGTTTTGGGATTTGGTTTTTTTTTTTTCAATAGATTGTAGGAAGAAGTTTCACTTTCCTGTCCCTTCGGTTGCTTATTGTACTGGACTCCATAGGTGCCAATTGATTTGATTTTTGGTTGTGCCATATGCGCTCAATTTGTGTTATCGATTTGTAACTTTCGTTTCTCACCTAGGTACTTGTGCTGTGTTGTGATTGTTTGCCAGTTGTAATATTCCAGTTTTATTTCCCCCCTCCCCCGATTTGTCTTTTTATGATTATTGTTATGTATTTTGTTCCTTTTTTGTAATTACTCTGAAAAAAAAAAAAGACACCAGACATTCATAAAGTGCAGACAAGCAGACAGATGTTTCTCTTCATTTTGGATTGGGTTTTCCAGTCTATAAGGGGCCTATAATGGTTATTGTAAAAATTAATATCATTGATTCCTCTGCATCTGGTGAACAACTGCTTTTTAAATGTGAATTAACCAGATTGCAATAAACAAGTACAGATGAAAAGATAAAAACAAATAAATACATTACAAACAAAGATTTCCTGTGTAGTGTGCACTTATTGAGAGAGGATCCCCGTTCAGCATGTATGTATACCAATGAAAATGTCCCTAATCCATCATTTGTAGTTTGTTTGTTTTCACAATTCATCAAAACTTCCATGATGAAATGTTTTGACAAAAATAATGCACTAGCTGCGGGTATACTCTAAAGATAACTGACCGATCAATGCGTTAAACTGAGCATTACCAGCTGGCCAATTCAGATGAATGGTGAAAATCTCTCACATTTCCATCGTGACGAGGAAAAGTGTCTCTCACGAGGGGCACTATAGTGCGGTGGCGTTACCATGATTTGATTTACAAGGTAAACGGGTCAGCGCACCCACTGTGATCGTCTCAGAAGGTTGACGGTCAAGGATGCATGCGTCTCAGCGGTTCAGAAGTGGAAACCAGGGCAGCGTTGGGATGCTTTTTATTCATACGCTATATTTATTCATACACAGCGGTCATAAAATGTTGCTCATTCTTTGTGGAGATGAAACAATTCTTTCACAAGTCGCAAATCATTTCTTCCACAAAACTTTGCCTAAGATAGCATAGATAGCACAGATAGCGTGGATGTTACAAATCATGTCCTACTAAAAGGTACAATATGCAACACATCTGTAATGCAGTAATAAGCAGCCCCTACATGGTGCATCCTCTGTTTCTTGCCTTATGGTTGCTAGAGCAGCTCGGTCTACCATATAGACACAAGCAAATCCAAAAAAACGAGGGAATGAAATATCTGACACTTACGTGTGGGAACACAACTGTTCAAAACGAACGGTGTGCAAAACGCAATCGAACACAAACTATCGTTCGAGAAGAGAGCCAAAGGAGCAAGCATAAAATCTGAGTGGACGCCCATGAAGCAAGCAACACAGGAAGGTGAAACAGGTAAAGTGAGTGGAGGGGGGAGGAGCAAATAACAGACAACCTGACAAAAGAACTGAATTTGTGGAAATATAAGACATTGTTCAATGCTTTGGTAAAGTGCTCTGTGATGGATGGAACACATTGAATGTCCTCAATAGGAGATGAATACCTGGGTTTTTAAGAAGAAGTTGAAAACTTTTATTTCTTTCAGTTTTTCCTTTGGGGAGACAAACATTTAAATGACTTAGACACTATTTATTTTTGCAGAGACGTGCTAATATGCAGGCAGGTCCTCCAAGTGGCCTGTATGATGCCACAGCATGACGACAGTAAGGACATTCTTTAAGGAATAAGGAATAGTAAGGCATAGTTTTAGCTCTTCTTAGAATCTGCGGATACAATCTCTACAAGCTTTGTAGAAATTCACGTTTCAGCTGTGTCTCAAACAGGTTACCACGAGCCCAATATTGGGAAGCTCTTAAGTGGCAATCGCATTAGTCACCCGTGCGGTGACAACAATGTCAAACAGCATGGCGATGATGGAAAAAGATGTCCATGTCTCACACTGGCATTAAATTTTGTCACTGTGAGGGAGCTGTACTATCCATCCGTCCAATCTCGTGTTGTAAGGGTCATCTGGTGCCCGCCTACAGCTCACATAGAGGGAAGGCAAGGAATCCACCCTGGGCAGTTCACCAGTCCGTGGACACACACCATTCATTTACTCTTACACTCACAACTAGAGGCCAAATCAATCTAAACATCTTTTTTGTTTTGTTTTGTTTTTTTTTGTGGAAAAAACAGACACCAGGCAAATGTGAAGATGCAGAATTGCCTCAGCCAGGTTTCCTCTCGCTGCACGGTGCGATTTACCAAGTCACAATGTAAACAGAATGTGTGTTAAGGAGTGAGTACAGCGGCTTGTGTGATTGGACTAGATTTACCGCAAAGACTGCAGTGAATTTACTATTCAGATTTGCACAACAGTTAGTGCATTTCTCAAACCAACCAAGTGCAAACTGCAAAACCCAGTGGATGACCTGCAAATGTGCGTCACTTGCCTTTGATGGAGTTCATCTATCAAAGGCAAGTGTTCGTGTCAATGAAACTGTCATTGTCATCAAAATGGGAAGTTCACGCCATGGTTCAATGACAGGATAGTCATGTTGTCATGTTTTCATCATGGCATCACACATATGTGCAATGCAAAACATCACCAGAACCACCAGAACATGGTGACACTACAGCACAGCACTACACACTACTTGCACAGCCATTTGAAGACTATAGTGAAGTTACACAATGCTGTATTTAGGGGAGTAAAAGACATCAAATATGTATGTTTCACATTTTTATTTTTATTTTTGCAATCCTACAGGATTGTGGAAAATGTTGTGCAAATGTTGTGAGCTGTGCACAAATGTGAACAATACAACAGTACATATTGTAACATATATCATTCCTGTACACGATGAAAGGACGGGTCCTTATAGTGCTTCTCTAATCTTTGTGACCACCCATTCACATCCTGGTGGCAGAGGCAAACCTACACAGTCTGTCTGTTTTAACCATTCACACACGTTTCCGACTGATGACACAGCATCAGAGGCACTCTGGGGTTCAATATCTTGCCCGAGGATACTTAAACATGTAGGGTTGGGCTGGAATCAAACCACCGGCCTTGCGATCCATAGACAACCACATTCCCCTCAAGTCACAGCCGCCCGCACATCCAGACGTTCCTGTTTGTCTGGTCACATATTTTCGTTTACATCGCAACAAATATCATCCCTTACAATGTAGTGAGTCAAGCATCTCCTGAGGCTGCAAATCCACCCTGACCCTGCTGTGATGTTGTCACATGCTGCTCATACATCTTTCACTGCTCTTTACAAAATACGGAGGGAGACATGTGCTTCAAACCACTGTCTGGTTTGGTTCCGCCCCTCTCATCTCAGGGACTATGTCTGAGAAAGTCCGTAGATGTGTATTATACGGACCAGGAAAAAATGATAAAGAAAGGTATATCTATGGTCCATAGCGTAAACCAGTGACCTTCTTGCTTTGAGGCAAGGGCACTAACCAATACAATGCTTTGTGGCCCCTAAGGATTAACAATGAACAAGTTTTCAACTAATGATAATAACAACAATAACAATAATGGGCCTCATTCACCAGTATCTTCTTAAGAGTCTTCTTAGATTCTTTTGTAAGTTGTTCTTAAAGAGTTCTTTAAGAAAACCCCACGTCAGATTCATCAACGCGTTCGTAGCCCTAAGAATTGTTCGCAGGCTGTGTTCCTACGCTGATGAATGCCATTTCCTCTTAAGTTGAGAGGGCAAACCATATGCGGTAGCCTTAGTTCAAGCTATACCAGCGAAACAAAAAAGACGCATGGGAGACAATCACACACGCAGTGGACGCAGTGTCAGGAGAAGGACGCACAGTAGTAGAGGTGAAAATGCTAGTTTGATTTGAAATCTGAAACAAATTGCAAAATTCAGATGGGAGATGCAACCAGACATCAACCTGTCTGAGCTGGACCAGTGCATCAGAGCCATCATTGAGGAGTTTCCAATTTACTTGATTAATGTTAACTCATTGGCACATTTTATTTATTTAAAAAATAAAAATTCTCAGTACATATCCAAAAATATAAAATAAATAAATCAATAAATATTATCATTGGAATATTGAATTTTTACAAGAGAAGAAAACACAACCATGCCGACATGTCAGCACTGATATGTGCGTAAGTATACTCCTGAGTGTTAGTAGGATTTGTTCTTACCTAAGAATAAATCCTAGATAAGGATTCTTCGTAAAATCTTCATAAGTGGGACAAATTTCTTCGTAAGAAGGGCTCATGGGTGAGGCCCGATGATATTTGCAATTTATTCAAAGGCACTTTAAAGGCGTTGTGATTTGAAAAGGGGGAATGAATCTGTGTTTTGGAGTTGGGGTAGAAATGTTTTTCATGTGCGTTTTGTGATTGCTCGGATCGTTTTATCGCTGTAGATACGGTGGTGAAACTTCAGTACAAAGAGCCTGTCTCACAAGTCGTGCAACAAGCTGGACTGTGCCACATTTTGCTCGACCAGATGCACTGCTTCTCACTTCACTGAGCATTTTAATTGGCTCTGGAAACGTAGAGCCAAGAAGACGCGTTAAAGAGGAGTTTGAATGAAGACACATCTGATTGGGCAGAGACTCTATTGAAAAACATCCAGAAATGTATATGGAAACGCAACTCAAAGACCAGGGGAACCAAAAATAAATATTGTGTTTGAGTTTATAATACCACAGAAAAATTTGTTATTTACTAAATTTGCTAAGTATATCAAATAATGCTTCAAATTTTCTCCATAATGACCAGGATTTTATGCATCAGGACACAGGGGGCATGTCAGCTGGGCACACATTTACACTCTGGCATGATGATGACGGAGGGTACCGATTTGTGGTCCTGGGGTGGGGAGTGATTTTGAGCTCTCCACAGAAGCTCCTCTTAACAAAACGGACCCACCATTTTGATGCTGTCGTCCTTCAGAAGCTTAAGTAAAGGAACCACTAGTGTGACTGTTCGCACTGCATCCAGTGAGGATGCACAAAGCCACATGGGAAAGACATGAGGAAAGCCACCTGGAAACTATACACAATTTTAACCATACTCTAGAGCAAGCGGAAAAAGCAGGGGGACGGGGGTGAGGGCTGCGTTATGTAACGTGGTCCTGTTTCAAGACCTGCCCATTCAATCCAGGGTTGTAGATGGTGTTGCATGTTTTGAGGGACGCATTTGCAGTATGACCCACTGAAGAGGTTAAGAAAAAAAGAGTGATTTTGCTCCCCCTGGTCTTTAAATGATCCAAAAGAAATGCATGTCTTTCTTTGGGAAACAGTGTGGTGAATAGGTGTGACTGTGTGTATGTGTGTGTGTGTGTGTGCGTGCGGGGGGGGCTTTCACATAGTGACGTAGAGTGTGCGATGTTACTCTGTTATCAGTTTTCGCGGCAAATAAGTTGGCTTGGTTTGAGTCTGGAGGGATGAACCGATATGAATGAGGAAGGCAGAGCAAAAGAGCGTGAAACAGACAGACAGAGGGGGAGCAAGAAAAAAATGCAGTGATTGTTGTCACTCCAGGAGCTGTCACGTCTCCCTTATACATGAAAACATTTCACATTTACATTTACTCATTTGGCAGACGCTTTGATCCAAAGTGACTTACAGTTGAGGGATGGTATGAGTGCTTACAGTGTAATAAGAGGCAATAGTTGAGGTTGAGAGGACAGATAAGATAAAGGTTGAATAGAAAAATAGGACAGAATTTGTTTTTAATATCAGAGGACTTTAAGCAATGTAGAGGAAAAGAGGTGCTCTTGGAAGAGGATAGTCTTCAAGATATTCTTGAAGGTGGATCTGATCTCTGATGGTGTTTGGAAGTTTGTTCCACCACTTAGGGACCACAAAGGCAAACAGTCTGGACTGAGATTGCTTTGTGCGTTGAGATGGTAATACAAGACCATGTTCAAGTTTCAAACTGCAATGATGTGGGCGTGAGAGCTGTTCAAAGTGAAAGAGTGAAAAAAAATCACCAAATTTTAACACATCATAGCAACCACACCTACAGAAATTCTTTTGACAAGTGTTGGTCGTCATCGTCTGTGGATGATCTGTACCTGATTTGAAGTCAAGGCAAAAAGGCAAAAGCCATAGGAACAGGCCCTTCAAAAAGAAAAAAACATGTCAAATTGGCCAGCTTCTTGTTCAGTTGAGGGTGGGAATTCAAGAGGATTTTTGGTTGCTTGAACATGATCTCATGTAAATAAGAAATTATAAAATAAAATTAAACGTGAAACCACTGTTAGCATTTTTCAACATCAAATGGCTCGAACAGGCCATGAACCTTAAAGGTGGATTGTTTATTCAGTAACATTTTCTCTCTCATCAACCTGTTTTCACTCAGCTTTCGTACAAAAAAATGGAAGGAAGGAAAACGTTCATCCGAATGGACACGTAACCATGACATATGTTTATCTAGTGGGAAAGAAATGACATTTGTACACATGAACACATGCAATTTCTGCCAGAGAGATGCAGTTATGCTACCCTTGGCCTGTGGCAGTTGTCATTGAATCGTTTGTGGCCATCTCGGACACTTACAGAGGTAGTAGGAGCCTGAAACTCAGCATGCTGGATGCTCTTAACCTTCTGATGAACATGGAAAAAATGTAGCCTCTTAGCTCAAAGTGTCTATGAGTTATTCCAGAAAAAAACCCTTCACACCCCCATCATTCCTGGTGGCGACACTTCCAGAGAAGTTGGGAGATTGAAACTTGGCATGCTGAATGCAATGATCTTCCAAGGAAGGTTCTTTAAACCTGGCTACAACCTCCTCCAACCACTCAGTGGTGTTGGCTACAGTGTTTCTGTCCTGCAGTGGCATGGTGGTAAGGCAAACTGACTGCATGTTCCACTTATCGGTGATGAAATGGCATGCATTGCCAAGGCAGGCTTCAGTGGCCACACTTGTCCAGACATCCATGGTGAGAGCAATTTTGCTGCTGTTGTTGCTTATTGCAGTCATCACCTCCTGGACTGTCTCTTGATATTTCTTCTCCATCAGATTTATAAAAAATGGGTCCTTGAGGGAAGAGTATAACCAGGCTGCAGGGCGTGGATCATTGCCTCATGTTGGCATGAACATGTTCAGGATGCTATCTGTCCAAACAGCTGCTTGCTGCGATGTTCATAGTGCATTATGTTCCACCATGAAGCCACTCATTGAGTATGCACATATCATATGAGTATGCATAAAGCACAATTATTAATTTTTGTGACATTTCTGTTTGTCTTAGTTAATGCTTATTTCTTATGTGTAGGCCAGTAACCCTTTGGGTTCCCTGTAGGCCAGGGAAACGTTAGTGGTCACAGCAGGTAGATTGTTTCTTTTATCTAACGTTAATGCCCACTGGTTGCTCTCCATTCAGCACGACAAGCATAACTTAGCCACTAACTAACTTAGACTTGTAACTTCTAACTTAGACACAGGGACGCTGGGTGACTATCAGAGTGAAGTGTAGTTCATGGCCAAAGTCCACCAGTCCTCAGCGACACACCCGCGGACATCATTGCAGCGTGTCCAATAGGAGAGAGGTTGCTGGGTCACGACTTCCAGAGGACCTCAGGGGGAGCAGATCGTGAACGCAGTGTATCAGTTCCCCGAGCTTTGGGACATAAAACTTAAAAACTATTGTGACATCATCAAAAACGCAGAGAGACGGAGGGAGATTAGTAGAAATTTGGAAATACCAGGTTTGTAGAAAGTGGTAGAAGATGGTAGATGTGATTTTAGCAAGAAAAATGCTTAAAATACAATATAGCATAGGCACACATGCTTTCCTTAGCATAGGCACACATGCTTCACATGAAAAATACATCAGCCTCATATATTCATGCAACATATTTCATTTCAAAACTTTCTGTTCAAACATTATCAGTCACAGTTCATTGTGGAATAGTTTTTAAAACGTATTTGACAATTTACAGTGGAGGAGTTAAAGAAAAAATGGAAAAACCTCAGGGACTGCTACATAAAAGAGTGAAAGGCAGTGAGGGAAAGAAAAAGAGGGTCAGCAGCTCAGCCGAAGCCAATCTGGAGGTATTACCGAATAACCTTTTTGGATCAGAGTGTGGAGGAAAGGGGGACCTCTACAAACTTCTCACAGTCATCCAGCTCCATTTCCCATCCCCCGACCCCTGGTTCAAGTCCTGGCACTCCCCTGGATCATGGTGAAGACACCTTCACCCTCAATTTGTCTGTGGTTGCCCCAGAGGAGTGTGAGATGTCCACACCAGGCACCACATCCTTTGATGAGGTGCCTGGTCCACTATCAGGAGCCAGTCAGCGTCCCCCTACTCTCCCTGAAAATTGGTAGAAGGGCAAGAAAGGGGCACAGGAAGGATGAGGAGTTTGAGAGGGAGGTGATGGGTGTCCTCAGCAGACAGCCAGATGCTGAGGAGCTCTTCCTCCTAAGCTTGGCACCTCGCCTCCGCAACCTGTCGGAGTCAGGTGAAAATTGAGATGATGCACCGTGCTGAATTTGAGTAGACTATTTAGTTTCTTAGTAGTTTCTTCTGTTTCTTAGTAGTACTTAGTAGTTCTTTCAATAAAAGTTATTTTGCAAACAGTAGTATTTGTGTTATCAGATCTTTTTATGTACACAAAAAAAATTACTTCAATGTACTTTTTGGTTTCCATTATTATTTTTCCTTGCATTAACTGAACTACTAATCAAAACCAGGAAAAAATCCTCAACAGTAAATGGTTGGCTCTTAAAAGAGCCTTTTTTGTAGCAGCAGGTAAAGGAGGTGTGGGTCAGGAGGGCATGTCTAGGGGAGGCTGTTCTGCCAGGGCACTTCCCCAGCGGCAGAGAGGAAGAAGGTGGTGAATTTCTCCCGCACAGCTACAGTGGGTTGCAAAATTATTCATACCCATGACCAAGACTCAACTGCTCAGAAAAGAACAAAGCAAAAGTTAGTTTCACCTGTTTATATGAAAGGAGATGGCACAGTGTTCGTAAGCACTCTTTATTATGAATAAATTGCATAAGTCTGTATTTCATTGTTGCAAAAGTATTCACACCCTTGCATCAAAGATGTTATTTTGAGTTGAAAATGATTGCACATTATAAACTATTGCCTCACAGTGTCACAGGATGGTATTCAGCACCAGGTGATTTGTATATCCTTGATTGCTCCCTATAAATAGTGCCCAATAGTCACCTGCCCACAGTCATCCAATGCTTGTCAGCGGACAATAGTCATGTAGTCCAAGGAGTTATCAGAAGACCTCAGAAAGAAATTTGTAGAAAAGCATAGAGATGGGTAAAGCTATGTAGGCATCGAAAGGTCACTCAATGTGCCAAAAAGTACTGTTGCATCACTGGTCCAGAAGTGGAAGCGCCACGGTACCACTGTGAACCTCCGAAGAACGGGGCGCCCCTCCAAGATCATGGCAAAAGGCAAAAGGAAATTGCTCAGGGAAGCCAGAGCAAACCCCTCCATCACTCTTGAAGACCTGAAGAAGTCTCTCCAGGGAGCTGGGACTAATGTACACAAGTCCACAATATCCCGCACTTTACACAAGGAAGGTCTCTATGGGCGTGTTGCAAAGAAGAAGCCATATCTGATGAAACAACATCTCAAGGCTCGTTAGCAGTATGCCACCACACATCTGAAAGAGACTCCAGCAATGTGGGAACGTGTGATCTGGTCAGATGAAACAAAAATAGAACTTTTTGGCCTGAACAACAATGTGACAAAGTGGACGGGTAACTGCCACTTGTCAAGCACATGTTTCGGCCATTGTATGCCTACATCTTATTTAGTTTAGTTTAAGTTAGCCAAGAGTTTCACATTTTAGTGCAACACGCATAACTATCCCGGGTTTGTTTGTGTTTACCATTATATTTGGTTGAGTTGGTTAGCACCGTGTGACATTAATTCAGTGTTGTTGCTTGTTTTTTTAAAGAAAAGTTATCCCACGAAGGATTTATATAGAGGACTATGTTTATACATAAATATGCATGTGTGAGTGGTGCATACATCCTCTGTACCAGACGAGATGAATACAGGGTATCCCTTTAAGGACACAGGCAGGCGAGGCCCCTGAGTTTTCTTTAGGCCCTTCCCATCTACTCTCAAGGAGGCAGACCAGGAAAGGTGTGTGGGGAGTAAGGAGAGCAGGTGAGAGGAGAGAGGTGAGCCCCAGTCCATAGGCCCAAACTCATATTCAGCGTGATTTGTAGCTGAACACGGACTGTGCTTTAGGTTTTGGAGTGCCATTGGACTTATAGGGGAGAAAAGTGGCTACCACGGGTGCGTGGCCTGGTATAGGAGACCCATGTGGTGGGCCCCTTGAGTCATCTGCGTGTTGGCTCCGCTAGCCGAGTGGCTAAAGCATGTGGTTGCGGGCCCTGACTTTTGGTGTTCGAACCCCACAAAGCCTTTACTTTGTACACATTGGTAAGAGCTTTTCTGTTTTGTCTTTGTGGCCGTATTTTACGGAGATTCCTGCTATTTTTTGCGTTGTTTTTTCATCATTTTCTCTGGGTTTTGTGGATTACTTTTGATTTGGTGGGGATTACTTTGGATCCTGTGGATTACGTTTTTTCTTGTGTTGGGACACCAGGAATACAAAGACAAAGGACAAGGACAAAGGGAAAAAGGATTTTTGTTTGGGTGGGGAAAGGAATTTGGTGACTTTATATGTACATTTTGTATGGTTTAAAATACAATACAGATTTCAATGGAATATTTTCTCTCAGTTGACTTAATTTTGACAAACAATAAGTGCAATCACCTGGTTTGAAATCCCTTTCGGTGTGTTAACCTCAGCTGTCGACCATAGCTGATTGTTACAGATGGTGGCCCGTACGGGGACTTAAAGCTGTGATTTGTGTTTGTGCTTTATTGTTTGTGACTATTGTCTGTGTTCACTTGTCTGTGTTTCACTGGGGTCTTATAATTCACTTAATCCAACCTAGAAACAAAACAGCATGGCTGAAGCAAGTGATACCCCATTGGGGGAGTTTGATGCATCTATGGCAGAGGTAGCATATGAGCATAGCACCCGAGCTTCTACTCCGAATGCCGAACCTGAGCCTGAGGAACAGCAGTCATATGAAGGGGGAGATGCATGGGTCACTAGGCGAAATCCTGTAGGGGAGGTGACATCACTGATTAGTTCTTTGTACATGTCACGTGTCGGGGGTAAAATGTGTGGAAATAAGTTTAACATGCCTGTTGATGTATGTATGTATTTAGAGCAAATGCTCTCTGTAAATCTGTTATTGTGTTTGTGGGGAGTGTGGGACAGAGGGGAATTGACTGGAAGCCCTGATTGGGTGAATGAGTGACTTGTAGGGAGGCGGCTCTGTTTAAATAGGGCTTCAGCGGAGGGAACAGGGCGTCGTCTTTTTGCCAGCTGACCGAGGAGGCGTGACGTCACTCTCGCCGCGACGCGGAGGAAGGACCCCGGCCGGAGAGTGGGAGGAAGGCATGCCTACGCGCCATTGAAGGGAAGTGCCCGGCTTCGGGTTGTTTGCAATGTGTGTGGGAGAGTTGGGGGCGGGTCTAGTAGCGTGCTAAGCTGCGTCACTCTCGGCAGCGCCGTGGAAGGGGTGCGCGGAAGCGGCACCCGACGCCGGCGTGGGAGGGACGACCTGCAGAGCGTCGCTGGGTCCTAGAGGCGCCACTGCACACCTGCACGGCTGAAGCAGGTCCACGGACCGTCGGTGGCCAGTTCTTTTCCCCCTGGTCGGCGAGAGGGGGGAGGGAGCCGCCGACCAGGTCTGATTTCTGCACCTAATACGGGTCGGACAGGACACCCGCACACCGCGCCGCGCTGGACCACGTGAACTCTCTCCTCTGGGTGAGCTGGTGGTTACGCCACGGAGTGACGGACTTGCAGGACTGGGGAAGAACGGGGGGAGGTGGGCTATCCTTGATGTGGGTTATTCCTGTGTATTGGTGTTTTATTGTGTGAGTTGCTGTGAAGTAATGGTACTCCTCGTGGTGGCAGCACGTTGGGATAATGCTTGTAAGATGTGTGTCAATTTGCTGTGTGCCACCTTAAACCGATACTTAGCTCACACCACCTGATTTTACTTTCCCTTTTCCTGCACAGTTTGTTATTTTCCTGTGCGTTCGTCCTGGGGTGTGGTACATTAACGGGTGTGGGTTAATGAGGGTGGCGTGTCAGCTGTGCGTGTTTGCGTGACCTCCATCTGTGGACTTGTATCATTGAGACAGGGCCCCTGTCGACCCGTATTCAATAAAATCAAAGAAACGCACTGCTTCTTGGGTCTGGTGAATGCGTCCAGAGGGGTTCGGGCCTGTGTAGTGTTGTGGCAGCTATGACATACATCTCCGACCATGATGAGCATGAACAAAGCATGGGAGATGAGGGAGACACAGCTTACCTCACGCTTCCTGCTGTTACATCCCTGATTTAGGCTCTGTGATGGAGAGATTGACCACCCTGGAGATTGATTTCAGAGACTCAGTCAATAGTGCCTTGAATAGAGGAGATGGCATCAGGAGTTATGTGGACAAAAATGTCAGAACGCTTGAAAAGTTCATGCTTGACACGCTGAAACGGTTTGAAGAAAAGTTAGTGGAGTGCTTACAGAGACGTGATGAAAAGTGGGAAGCAGAGATTGAACGGTTGAAGCGTGCCAGGCTGGTTGCTCTGCCTAGGCCTCTTCCACGCACTGGGGCTCCTACACATCCGCCTCCTAGCCGCTCCACTCCCGATCAAGGCTCCTCTTTGGACTCAGATGAGCAGGTGTCTGTGTGAAAGCACTGAGGGAGGAATGTACCAGAGGTGCAAAGCCTGCACAGGCCTGCTGGCAGTCTTCCTCATCCTTCTCTCTCCAACATGATCGTTCCTGATGTGGCACCGATCTCCGCCACTGGGTTTCAACCTTCCACTTCCCATGGTCAGGAGCACTTATCCAGCCAAACAGCTGCAAGGGCAGCAGATGTCACGGTTCCGGTTCCATTCACTGATGTCCTTTCTCAGCCACCAATACAGCCAGTACACTTAAGCCCCAACATTTCCACTCCTTTGGGTGCTTCGTCCATCGCAGCCATCACCAGACCATCTGTGGTGTACTCCAGGCCAGCCGTCCACATGGAATTCCCTTCATTTCTGGGTTCCAGGGAGGTGGCTGATGTGTTGAACTTTGTAGATTGTCAGACGCAGAGCTTATCGGCGCATTGTCCAATGTCCTTAAGGGGCCAGTGCATAGCTGGTGGACGGTGGCAAAAAGGCATATACACAACTGGCACAGTCACAACAGTGGACCAGCTAGTGCAGATTGGCACCCTTGTGGAGAAGGACTGCACCTCCGCCAAAGAATACTGGGGCAAGGTAGATCAGCAGAAGGCGAGAGAAAAGGAAGGACACTCTAAGAAGGCCCAGGACTGGGGTAATTCTAAGGAGGCCAGGAAGTCAGCTGATGAGGTGACCGTGGTGCAGCCGGGACAAAAGTCTCCAGTGGCGCTCCTCCAGGCCCCAATATAGGTGGGAGGAAAGCAGTGCCATGCCGTGTTTGACACTGTATGCACTTACTCCCTAATGCGCCCGAGTCTCTGGAAGGAACTTGTTCGTGCTGGAGAAGAACTTAAACCGAGTGACGACCAAAGTTTCGCCTTGGCCGACGGGAAGACCTATGGGTCAGTTGGAAAGATCCAGTTGCTGTACTGCTGGCATGAGATGATGTGGTCAGTGGAGACTTACATCATGGCGGACGAAAACTTACCTTTTCCCATCATCCTGGGACTGGACTTCCTGAGTAAAACCGCCACCATCATCGATATGGGTGATCAAACCTATGGGGTGAACGGTCCTAGGGGTTATATTTTCCATCCTTTCCCGTCTCTCCCTCCAGGGGGAGCAGGCCCTTCTGATCATCTGACCCATACTAGCACCAGCTTGTATGTGGCCATTCCTTCTACGGGTCCATGGCACCCATTTCCTTCATTGGGAGGGGTTTCTCCTGCCTTTACTGATCAACCACCAGAGGTCCGAGAACTGTTTAGGACCTGGCCAATGGTGTGTTCTGGGAAGCTGGGCAGGACGATGGTGGAGAAGCACAAAATCTTCACAACTGACAAAGTTCCAGTTCGATGCAAAGCGTACAGGTTGTCCCCTCTCCGACAGCGCGTAATTAAAGATCACGTGGAGCAGATGCTCAAGGACGGCGTCATAGAACCATCACAGTCAGCCTGGGGAGCTCCAGTGGTTCTTGTGAAGAAACCAGATGGCTCGATGCGGTTTTGCGTAGACTTTTGGTGCCTGAATGCAAAAACTCAGGTAGACGCATACCCCATGACATTAATCCATGAACTGTTGGAGTCCATGCATGGTGCCGCTTTCTTCAGCATCCTGGACCTGAAGTCTGGGTATTGGCAGGTGGCAATGGCAGGGGAAAGTAAGGCCAAGACCGCCGTCATCACACCCATGGGCCTCTACCAGTTCCGGTGCATGCCATTTGGGCTAAAAAATGCTGGAGCTACTTTCCAGCGTCTGAAGGAGAAGGTACTGGGTGAGCAAAAGGGGAAAAAGTGTTGTCTCTACATCGATGATGTCATCATTTTGTCACCTACCCATGAACAACATCTCCGAGATCTCCTTGAGCTCATGGAGAGACTCCATAATGCTGGTCTAACCCTCAACCTCACAAAATGTGTCTTTTTTCAGCAGGAGCTTAAGTTCCTGGGACATATCGTCTTCGACCAAAGCGTTCAGGTCGATCCGGAGAAGACCGAGGCTGTGACGGCCTATCCGACTCCTACCAACATCAAGACCCTTCAGCGTTTCTTGGGTTTTGTAGGGAGGTATCACAAGTCTATCGCTCATTTTGCGGACTTGGCCGCCCCCCTGAATCGCTTGAAGAAGAAGGACGTGGAGTGGGCTTGGACAGAAGAGTGCCAGCAGAGTTTTAACCACCTGAAACATACTTTGGTGAATGCTCCAATCCTGACGCAGCCAGACACCTTTCTGCCCTTTGAGGTCCACACGGACGCCAGTGATGTGGGGTTGGGGGCAGTGTTGGTCCAGAGAACCGAAGAGGGAGAGAAGGTAATTGCCTAAGCATCTAGGGGGTTGCGAGGGGCAGAGGGCAGCTACTCCACCTCCGAGAAAGAGTGTCTCACAGTCGTGTGGGCAGTGGAGAAGTGGAGGCACTATCTGGAGGGATTGGAGTTCACCATTGTCACTGATCATGCTGCTCTGACATGGGCCTTCAATTGTCCAAAAACATCCTCCCGACTGACCCACTGGATCCTGCGACTCCAACAATACCAATTCAAAGTTCAATACAGGAAAGGCCTCCATAACATCGTGTCTGATGCCCTATCCCGAGCTGTTACACCTCCGTCATCATCATCAGCTTTTGTGGCATAGACCTGGCTAACGAGGCTGTTAACATCAACCAACCAGACCGGAAGCTGCAGGGCCTCCTGTACCGATGCTCTCCCATAAGGGAGGGAGGCATCAAATACCAGCTGGTCATTCCCAAGTCCCTTGTTCCTGCCTTCCTGTCATATTTTCATGACCATCCCTTGAGTGGCCATCTGGGGAAGCTTAAGACTCTCCTCCAGATCCTGGATGTAGCCTGGTGGCTGTCCGTCCGAAAGGATGTGTGGAATCACATCAAGGGATCTGTGACATCGTCACATTAATTCAGTGTTGTTGCTTGTTTTTTTTTAAGAAAGGTTATCCCACTAAGGATTTACATAGAGGACCATGTTTATACATAAATATGCATGTGTGAATGGTGCATACATCCTCTGTACCAGACGAGATGAATACAGGGTGTTCCTTTAAGGACACAGGCAGGCGAGGCCCCTGAGTTTTCTTTAGGCCCTTCCCATCCACTCTCAAGGAGGCAGACCAGGAAAGGTGTGTGGGGAGTAAGGAGAGCAGGTGAGAGGAGAGAGGTGAGCCCCAGTCCATAGGCCCCAGCTCATATTCAGCGTGATTTGTAGCTGAACACGGACTGTGCTTTAAGTTTTGGAGCGCCATTGGACTTATAGGGGAGAAAAGTGGCTACCACGGGTGCGTGGCCTGGTATAAGAGACGCATGTGGTGGGCCCCTTGAGTCAGCTGCACAAAGTCCATCACCAGCATGTTGGCTCTGCTAGCCTAGCTGCTAAAGCACGTGGTTGCGGGCCCTGAGTTTCGGTGTTCAAACCCCACAAAGCCTTTACTTTGGACACATTGGTAAGAGCTTTTCTGTTTTGTCTTTGTGGCCGTATTTTACGGAGATTCCTGCTATTTTTTGCATTGTTTTTTCATCATTTTCTCTGGGTTTTGTGGATTACTTTTGATTTGGTGGGGATTACTTTGGATCCTGTGGATTACGTTTTTTTGTGTGTTGGGACACCAGGAATACAAAGACAAAGGACAAGGACAAAGGGAAAAAGGATTTTTGTTTGGGTGGGGAAAAAGATATTTGATAACTTTATATGTACATTTTGTATGGTTTAAAATACAATACAGATTTCAATGGAATATTTTGTTGACTTAATTTTGACAAACAATAAGTGCAATCACCTGGTTTGAAATCCCTTTTGGTGTGTTAACCTTAAGCTGTCGACCATAGCTGGTTGTTACAACCGTTAAAAGCTGGGCAAACAGTAATGACAATAAACATGGTTGATATGTCAGTTACTTTTTCTGGCAGTTTTCCCGAGTTAAGTTTAAATGATTTCCTTTGTTCTGTTCTCCTTACCTGTGCATGTAGCCATTATGGGAGAAAGGAAACCGCCCCTCAATTCTCAGTCTTTTATGCACTCGATGACATCATTGATGATGACATGGGTGCTACCATATTGAAGGGGATCATGTATCAGTGCTGTGATTTGTAATTAGATGTTGCTCTCTGGTGACCTGTAGAGATTTTACATGGGTAAGTTGTTCGTGCTTAGTTTTATATCAGAATACTAGTACTGAGTATTCTGTGTGTCCATTTTGTGGGGGAGTCGGATTGTTGGAAGTATTGATCCCCATAGTTGTGGGTGGTATGGTCCAAGGGAGGTCTGCGAAGAGACAGGTAAGGATTTCGTCAGAGGCCTTGGGGGAGCCTGGGGGGGAGAAAAGACCATGTGCACAGCAGCGACCAGGGCTTGTGCAGCCATTTTAGGAAGTTTGTGTGAGTTCATTGAGCCTCAGTTACTTTTTTTAATACTTTTTTTTCTTTATTTTTCTTTTTCCTGTTTTTTCTGCACATTTCCTGGGAGCACGTGAAATAAAATGTCCACCAAAGGGACCTGTGCTCGAGCCATCTGAGTCTGCCTCCTACTTCCTTTACAACCCATGGTGGCACTATCTTACAAACAAGAAGTATGTTTGGCACAAAGTCAACACAGCTGATGATCCAGCTCACACCATCCCTACCATGAAACATGGAGGTGGGAATATAATGCTATGGGACTGTTTCTCTTCCTCCGGTCCTGGTGAGCTTGTCCGTGTGCTAGGGACTATGAATAGTGCAAAATACATCAACATCCTGGAGGAAAACCTCTTCAAGTCTGCAAAAAGCCTGAACCTTGGGAGGAAGTTTACCTTTCAACAGGACAATGATCCAAAACATATGGCTTGAGTGACACAAGAATGGTTAAGGTAGAAGAAAGTGAAGGTTCTAGACTGGCCCAGTCAAAGCCCAGATCTCAACCCGATAGAAAACCTGTGGAGGGATCTGAAGATTGCTGTCCACCAAAGTAACCTGACTCAGTTGGAGCAGTATTGCAAAGAGGAGTGGGCAAAACTGTCCAAGGACCATTGCACAAAATTCATTGCTGGCTATCCAAAGTGATTGGAAGCTGTTATTGCTGCCAAAGGAGCTGCAACCAAGTACTGATTGTGACTTAATGACTTAGTGTGAATACTTTTGCAACAATGAAATACAGACTCATGCAATCTACACTCACCGGCCACTTTATTAGGTACATGTCCAACTGCTCGTTAACACTTAATTTCTAATCAGCCAATCACATGGCGGCAACTCAGTGCATTTAGGCATGTAGACATGGTCAAGACAATCTCCTGCAGTTCAAACCGAGCATCAGTATGGGGAAGAAAGGTGATTTGAGTGACTTTGAACGTGGCATGGTTGTTGGTGCCAGAAGGGCTGGTCTGAGTATTTCAGAAACTGCTGATCTACTGGGATTTTCACGCACAACCATCTCTAGGGTTTACAGAGAATGGTCCGTAAAAGAAAACATATCCAGTGAGCGGCAGTTCTGTGGGCGGAAATGCCTTGTTGATGCCAGAGGTCAGAGGAGAATGGTCAGACTGGTTCGAGCTGATAGAAAGGCAACAGTGACTCAAATAACCACCCGTTACAACCAAGGTAGGCAGAAGAGCATCTCTGAACGCACAGTACGTCGAACTTTGAGGCAGATGGGCTACAGCAGCAGAAGACCATGCCGGGTGCCACTCCTTTCAGCTAAGAACAGGAAACTGAGGCTACAATTTGCACAAGCTCATCAAAATTGGACAATAGAAGATTGGAAAAACGTTGCCTAGTCTGATGGGTCTCGATTTCTGCTGCGACATTGGGATGGTAGGGTCAGAATTTGGTGTCAACAACATGAAAGCATGGATCCATCCTGCCTTGTATCAACGGTTCAGGCTGGTGGTGGTGGTGTAATGGTGTGGGGAATATTTCTTTGGCACTCTTTGGACCCCTTGGTACCAAGTGAGCATCGTTGCAACGCCACAGCCTACCTGAGTATTGTTGCTGACCATGTCCATCCCTTTACGACCACAATGTACCCAACTTCTGATGGCTATTTTCAGCAGGATAATGCGCCATGTCATAAAGCTGGAATTATCTCAGACTGGTTTCTTGAACATGACAATGAGTTCACTGTACTCAAATGGCCTCCACAGTCACCAGATCTCAATCCAATAGAGCATCTTTGGGATGTGGTGGAACGGGAGATTGGCATCATGGATGTGCAGCCGACAAATCTGCGCCGTGTGATGCCATCGTGTCAATATGGACCAAACTCTCTGAGGAATGCTTCGAGCACTTTGTTGAATCTATGCCACGAAGAATTGAGGCAGTTCTGAAGGCAAAAGGTGGTCCAACCCGTTACTAGCATGGTAAACCTAATAAAGTGGCCGGTGAGTGTACATCTCGCACACAGGATCACAGGATCGTGCTCAAATCAACCACGAAAAGCTGTACTGGTTGCTTAGCAACCTTGCCGCCTTGCCATGCACACAGTGGCAGCGCTGCGCCCAGATGCGCTGTACCCAGCGCAGCGCGCCCCGCTTGCCGCGGCCTACGTGGAAGCACCTTTAGCTCTCCTCATGAAACCCTTGACTCGGTTGCACCCCAAACAAAAAATATTATATTTAGAACAAGATTGGCCCCTCTCAAGAAACTCACCATCTAAATCAGCTAGCATATTAATTAGAGAGTAAATGGCGCTTGACCAAAAACAACAATATTTTTCAGACCTGGACAGAGAGTCTGAAAGCACACAGGCTGGCTCTATTTAATGCCAGAGCCAGATACTACTCCTCTCTACTGGAGCCAAATAAGCATAACCCCAGGTTCCTTTTCAGCACTGTAGCCAGGCTGACTCGGAGTCATAACTCCACTGATTAGTGTATTCCCAGACAATTCAGCAGCTCTGACTTTATTAATTCTTTATTAATTTCTTCAATGACAAAATTATTAAGACAAGCAATTAAGAACCACCTAGCATCTACTGCAAATAAACTACCCCCTATTGCTGCTATTCAGGATAGAGCTTGGGATACAGACAGGTCACTATCTTCATTTGACCCCATTGACCTGCATCAGCTGACTACTATCATCTCCTCTTAATCATCGACCTGCCTCCTAGACCCAATTCTCACTAAGCTGTTTAAGGAGGTGTTGCCTTTAATCGCCACTTCTTTACTTGACCTGATCAACCTTTCCCTAACAGATTACGTTTCTCTTAAGTTTAAAGTTGCCTTAATCAAACCCCTCCTTAAGAAACAATCCCTCGATCCAGGAACTCTAGTGAACTACAGGCCAATCTCCAATCTTATCTTTATTTCAAAAATACTTGAGAAAATCATTGCCAACCAGCTCTGCGATTATAATATTTTTCAGTGAAAATCATTGCCAACCAGACCTGTTTTCCACCTCCTCCTCCACTTCTTCCTCTCCTTTCTGTGACTATGCAGGACTAACGTATGGATCAGGGACCGCGCGTCCCAAGTGCCTGTGCCTCTTCCCTCCCAGATCCCATAGATGCTGAACTGGATCCAGGACTCCCTCAACCGTCCCTCAACCCAGCTCTTCCCGCTGCAGTCCTTCCTGCTTTCTACTCTGGACTGATTCAACTTCTGATATATCTGTATTCTAAACTGTTAGCCATCAGTACATTTATCTCTCTGTACTGTCTTGCTTGTGCCCACCTGTCGGCCCTGAGTGAGGATCCCCTCCTCTGTTTCTCACCCTGCGGTTTCTTCTTTTCATGTCAGGGTTTTTTTTTTCTTGGAAGTTGTTCCTCAGCCTTTGCAAGGGACTAAGGACAGGGTTTTTTTTTACCATGTACATATTGTTGCTCTTTTTGTTAAGTGACATGAGATAACGGCTGTTATGAACTGGCAACGTCAACAACGTTGAGTTGAGTTGAATCCATGCATTTGAATCCACACTCCCAGGAAGCGGTGTGTGAATCCACACACTCCACTGCAGAGGAGCCATTCTTGACAACCTTATTGAAATTGGAAGCCCCACTGTCATACCACAGGACAGGAGAATTAAATGTGGATTAATTCATGTCCGTTCCAAAGCTATTCTTATCTGCAAATTAATCTCAGATAACAATATTGATGTGCTGTGTCTCCCAGAAACCTGATTATATGATGGTGATTGTTAGTCTAAATGAGGCCTCTCCACTCAGCCACACTACTTTCCATGGCCCTTCATGCTCTGGCTGTGCAGGTGGAGAGGCAGCCATCTTTGACCATCCATCCATCTTCTTCTGCTTTATCTGGGGCCGTGTCGCGGGCGTTCCAGTCTGAGCAAGGACGCCCAGACCTCCCTTTCCCTGGACACTTCCCTGAGCTCTTCCAGGAGGATTCCAAGGCATTCTCAGGCCAGCCAAGCGACATAGTCACTCAAGCATGTCCTGGGTCCTCTGGGTTTCCTCTGGGTGGGACATGCCCGGAACACTTCTTGAGGGAGGTGTCCAGGGGGCATGCGATATAGATGCCCGAGCCACCTCAGCTGGCTCGAGAGATGTGGAGGAGCAGTGGCTCTACTCCAAGCTCCTCCCAGGTGATAGGGATCTACCCTATCTCTAAGGGAACACCCCTCCACCATGCAGAGAAAACTCATTTCAGCCACTTGTGTCCAGGATCTTGTTCTTACAGTCATGACCCAAAGTTCATGATCATAGGTGAGGGTAGGAACATAGATTGACCAGTAAATCAAGAGCTTCTCCTTTTGGTTCAGCTCCTTCTTCACCAATACAACGACCACATTATCCCACTACTGCACTCAACTGCCTGTCCATCCCAGGTCTCCACTGACCTGGAGAGGGCAAGCCACCTTTTTCTGGTGGAGAACCATGACCATCTTTGACCATAACTTATTAATTATCCCTAAACCTAAAATAAGTTATAACTCATTTGAAAGCTTTGTCATCAGCCGACCAAAGCTGGAAGACCCAACTGCCAGTTCTACTTGTCATGGTGTACTGGGCTCCCAGCTCTCATTTAAATTTCCTATCTGTACTTTTTGAGTTTCTCTCAAGCTCAGGCCTAAAAACTGATCAATAAGTCATTGTACTTCAATATTCATGTTGATGACATTTATATAGCGTCTTTCAGGGTACCCAAGGCACTTCACATGATCAAGGAGGGGCACTGTGGTTATTGGGGAGGTGGGGGGTGAGGTGGTGGGCATTCATCTATATACTAGAATCCATTGAATCCATGAACCCGTACACTACTTCAACCACACCCTGGACCTTGTTTTGAAATCACTATCTGTGAGTCACCATCTACATTTGTCGCCATTGACCTACGTCAGCTGGCTATTGTTTTCTCCTCCTCTAAATCATCAACCTGCCTCCTTGTTCCTTACTGGACCTGATCCAACTGTCCTTATCAGTAGGTTATGTTCCCCTTAATTTTAAAGTTGACCTTAATAAATTTCAGGCTGGACTACTGCAACTCTTTACTGGCTGGTTGCTCGAACAGCTAGAAAAAAATCATATCTCTCCAGTTCTGGCCTCGTTGAGCTGGCTTCCTGGACCATGTGGGATCCAGTACAAAATTCTTCTCCTTATTTAGAAGGCTATTTATGGTCAAGCATCCTCCTAAATTTCAGACCTTATAAAACTCTACAACAACACAAGGACACTCCATTCCACTCTGAATGCAGGCCTACTTGTGGCCTACTTGTGGTTTAGAGCCAGAGTCATCAGTTACCAAGGCCCTCTCCTGTGGAGCCATCTACCAGTCTCAGTCCAGGAGGCAGACACTTTCTCTACCTTCAAGAGTAGGTTGAAAACCCTCATTTTTGATCTTAGATATGCTGCTATAGGTTGGTCTGCCCACCTGGTGCCGGCTGTCCCTGGGCTGATCTGGGTTGGCCCCCCCACGTCACCCACTTTGTCTTTGTGTCTTTGTGCTGTCCTGCCTCCCAGACCCCATAAATGCCGAGTTTGATCCCAGACTCCGACCCTCACCATGGCTGTTGCTGCTGCATGCACTGTTCTTACTGTGGACTGATTTGACCTTTAGACGAAAATCTAAATCGTAAGCCATTAATCCACGTATCTCTTTATACTCTTCTTCTTCCCGCGTGTCTGTCCTGCGGGAGGATCCCGTCCCCTGGCTCTCACCCTGACCCCGGATTTACACATCTTGTGTGACTGCAGCATGACGTCAATGGAGTTCAATTGCAGCCACGTTAGTCACTAAACTGTCACCAAACCATCATTTTGACAGATCCATCACATATAGGATGGCTTCTATTATTGACGGACTATGCAGCAGTGAATAGTAAACCAGCAGTATTCAATACAACGTGGCTGGAAGAAACTTGTCAAAACAACAGGCTAGTTACTGCTATATTAATTGAGATGGCATAATACGCACGGGAGAAGATGGATGAGGAACTTTTAATCAGCGGGGCGGTAAAGCAGCTGTTACAGGACCCTGATATGTATGTGTAGATGTCTGTGCAGACGGGTGTGTGACGGCACCAGGGTGCTGCAGGCAGAGCGCAGCAGAGTTCAGTGACTTTGTCCATGTAACATCCAAGACTGTGAAATCCATCTGTTCTCCTCTTGCCGCTCTGCTTCTTGAGCTTACACACACTAAAATGTGTTGTTTTCTTGCATCTCTTGCATCTCCAGCGGTCCAATGACGCTTTTGATTTACACAATATGTGTAAATTGACAGAGCGCCGCTTAGCGACAGTGACAGACTGCGGTTACGGGACAGTGCAGTCATGCAAGATGTGTAAATCCGGTGAGAGGGTTCGTCTGTTTTTTTCCCTACATGGTTTTTCTTGGGAGTCGTTCCGCAGTCGATGCCAGGGTCAAAAGGCAAGGGTTTGTTTGCAATGTTATTACTTTGCACATATTATTGCTCACTTTTGTAAAGTGCCTTAAAGCAACATTTGTTACGAACTGGCACTTAAATGAAGTTGAAAGTTGAAAATGATTTACTGTACACTGCAACCAGTGCAACCAACTTCTACAATACGGCAATGAGCCAGGCTTTTCAAATCATAAGTTCTCATTTTCAAGTCATTATTAATACGATTTTATTTGAAGCTGTGAGGGCAAATGAATTCTTAGCAAAAATGTTTTCCACAATATGCATTGACACCAACACTCAGCTGAAGTAATAAGTATGCACCACGTTCTCCCAAACAACCACGTACGTATTTGCCAGCCAGTTGTCATGAAACTAAAATAAATGCAGAATGTAGAAGAAGAAAGGTATTATAATAATAATAATGCTTTTGATAATATGTTAGCACATGCTACTTTTATTTTGACATTATTTCGCTTCACTTCCGCTTCTGTTTAGTCCACGATCTTATGTATATACGCAAGAAATGGTGAGACAAAAAAATTACCAAGACCCAGAGGGCTGATTCATCTACTGTTGTGCACATTGTTATCAAGCACCGGCTCAAGGGGCCTCAAAGCTTAAACAATGCAAGGTCTTTTTTGCTTATCTGAATGGTCTCACTGCATTCTTCTCCAGATCCCCGAAACGCATGACGTGCAAGCGGCGTCTTCTTCATATTGTGCCAATGTGGTGGAAATATACTATACTAATGCAATATACTGAATGCAGTCTGCGAGGAATGTTGCATTGAAGGAGTGATTTGATCACATCTGTTGCGATTTGTAGATGGATTTAATGCATCCCTGGATGATTTTGAGCTTTGTTTTTTGCTCAGCACATTCAGTGCGATTTTTCATTATGATAATGCACTTTTTAGAATACTACAGACAAAATCGTTGATATGTATTTGTATTGTATATGAAACAAACACAACTCAACCAATCACACAAAACACACTGGCACAAGACAGAGGGGAGACACAGACTTTAAGCACTGAATGAATGGAGAATGTGAGTAAATGAACACCTTAAAAGTTATAGAGCTGAGTCTGATGATAGTGTGAAGGTATTTGAGGAAATCATTTGGAAATAACGGAATATAAATAGGGAGCAGAATAATTACTCACGCCCATCAGCCAACACGGGATGATGAACCAATCCGCAAAAGTGCTGCAAGACGACACACGTGAACTGCTGTGATGTCATGCTGTCTCACTTTTCAGTGACTTTACTGTCCTTTAAATTGTTTTTTCATACGTGACATGTCCAAATTAACAATATTCAATACAAAGATTAGTAATTAGCTAATCAGGGCGTCCTGTCAACATTTTTACAGCCGTTTTGTTTACTATTGCCATCTATAGGGAAAATACTTTTTGGGCCCAATGGGATTTCTGTTGCAATACTAGGGTTGGCCACTGGGTAAAATCGGATTGCTGGCAGAGGGGTGGTGCCCCTCACGTTAATGTCACGTTCAAATGCTTCATGCAACAAGAAAATAACTGACAAAAAGCACTCAACACTGCGGCCACAATATGCTGACATACTGAATGATAACTGCATATAGCAAAACATTAATTCATATACAAGACAATCTTGGATTGATTGAGCTGAAGATCTTATTAGAGACCATTAGAGACTCAACCTCACCAGACATTGACTGCGCTTTTGCTCATGGGGTAAACGAGATGACTGGGCACTGTGAGTGATAAAACTTTCCTTTACCTCCTTCCACAACCCAAACAACTCAACAGCCTGAAATTTAAATTAAAGATCATTAATCTCACTAGATCCACTTCCGCAAACTCCCTTAATCATTTTTTTTTTATTTAATTTTTGTTGGAAAGACATGCCAATAGACTTGAACAGAGAAAAAACTCTTGTATGAGACACTCACATATACATTTCTGATGGGTGAAACAAACACGCACAAAAACACACAAAAAAAGGGCAACATACACATACTGCTCAACTGCACCAGAGGGGACAGAATGCTACCTTCTGAACTCATGCTAGCAGCTCAGGCTCCATCCTCCCTAATGTGGAAGGGTAAAAATGTAAAATATGAAAATACGTTTTTTTTTTAAATCAATGTTAGTTTTACCTAATAGTGTGTGCCTATATACAGCCTGAATTATTTAAACATTTTCACCAACTGACTTATTAAATGTTTTGGGGGCACTGAAAATTTGGGACCTGACAAGTCCAGACATTAAAATCACTCACGCAACGAAGGAGAAGTTAAAAGCCTACAACAGGACTTTTCGCAGGAGTTGGTTCCAGCGTACGTCGTGGCTGACAGGCTGTGGAACAGCTAATACACTTTTTTGTTTCCCCTGCATCCTATTCAAAAGTGACAAGTGTAATTTGACGTGGACACAATCTGGACAAATCGACATAAAAGCACCTCTCCGAACGCATCAAGAAGCATGAAAGATCAAGAGTTCATATGGACAACTGTGTAAAGCTAGCTGTGCTGGGGAAGATTAGCATAGCGACACGGCTAGATGATGGGCAGTGGATTGCTGTACGACGTCACAATGACACACTGTGTGTGGAGATGTCAGTAGTCCTGGCAACGAAACAATATTCAAGACCGTTTTTTTTAATTTATCAAGCTACCCAATGCCTGTGCGGACGCAATAGCCAGTGCCAATGAGAAAAAGTTGCTCGCCCAAGCCTGATTGGGCCGCAGTAATGAAGGGTGCCACTGGAAAAGTGCAGTGTAAGAAACAAGACATTTATGCGAACGCTTACTATGTGCATGGTTATGCTCACCAATCAAACCTGGTAATGCAAGACGCAATCTCCCACATCCCTCAAATCAGACACTTTTTTTTCCGACATAGGGGGATTTGCTTCTTTCTTTTTATGAGCAAGAGGACAGCAGTGCTTGATGAAGTGGTGGCTTCCAAGTGCATCTGCAGCCCCTTGGAACTTCAAAAGTCATGCTGTTAATAGTGTACCGAACCAACAGTGTATCACACCATCCACAACAGTGAAGGATTTGATGCCCCTACAATGAGAGATGCCAACGGCTTTGTGAGAATGCCGGAAGACAAAGCTTTCTGTTTTTTCCTGGCCTTGTTTCACAAGATAATGCCACATGTAGACATCCTGTATAACCAGCTACAGAATAGAAACACTGATTCTGTCACCATTGCAGGAATCACATGTAACCCCTACTTGCACCTGCTATTTCGGGGCAGCGTAGTATCAAACAATAAAATTAGGGTTAACTTTTATTCTAGATCCGATGAGGAGACTGCTTAGAATGTACAATGTAACATTTGCAAATTAGTTTCACAGTTCTTTCAAGGATCTCTGTTTGATTTGAACCAAAAAACAAAAATGGAAATGACAAAGAAAAACCCTCTGAGATTTCAGGTAAGAAAAAGTCAATTGTCCAAAAAGTTCAAATGAATAAGTAAAAACTCCGTCCTACCGCCCTCTGTCCAGTGGGGAGTGTTGCAGGGGAGTGAAGATGGGGATGGAGATGTGAATGACTTGGAGTTAGCAACCAGGATGGAGATGGAGATTGAGGGATGGCGGCGACAACCAAGGACCCAGATGAAGGACGCTGTAAAAAAAAAACAAACTACACAACCATACAGAAAATTACTCATTTTGTCTATAATAAAATAGTAAGTCCATTTGAATGCATTTAAATAAAGTTCCTGCTTTTCAGTATTTACTTTGTTGCTACTATTTTTTAAATGATTTTTTTTAATGTAACATTTCCCCATGAACTTGTAACATTCATCATAGCTCAGTAAACAAAACATGAATTCACATTTAACATTTCAAACTAACTAAACTCTATTTTAAGCATACAACACACAGTGAATAACATTTTGTTTTGTGTTTTTGTTTAACTCAACACTCGTGTCAGCTTAGCCGCATGAATTTTTCCTACCGATGCCTCCTGGCTTAGCACCGCATTAGCTGCACCAAGCGGCTATGAAAAAGTTTACACGCAACCATGAACTAGTAGCACAATATTCACAAACAATTAACACAGGCTCCAACATTAACAAATCACTCAGACCGATTCAAATCTGTCCCGACTGGTTTCAGAGACTATTCAAGGCTAATTTGCAGAGTGCGCTGATAGCATGCTAATGTGAACCTTGACAATGACTCACCGGGATTTTTTTTTTTTTACACCATTCACGTCCATCCACTCGAACTTGCGCCACACTGACTGTTTCTCCTGTCTCTCCAACTTCATTTCTCTGACTTCTGTTAGTTTTTTTTATCAGTTCAACTCCAAGTTTGTTTCCTCTACTCTGCCACTCACACAACACATCAGGCATCGGTCTAGAGGGACTCGCAAAGATTGGCGCGAAGGTGAGATGCACACTCCGATCAGCTTTTCGCTCACTGAGACTGCGCACAACAATTTACGCCTAATTTAAAGAGACAGTAACACATATACAGATTTGTTTATAGGAGAAGCTATTTTCACTACTCCCTTCTCATGGAAAAATACTAATGAACTGAAATTTTAGAGAATGCTTAAAACATTAATACGTACATAGATAAACAACCTGGGGGTTTATTAAAACTGGTTACACCCTCATCAGCCAAACTATGGGAAGTCAGGAGGGCATATATTAAAAGTGTTTGAAACATTTGATCGGCAACATACAGAGAGCGATTTAAAAAAAAACAAAAAAAAACAGTCACATTGATCAAGTTAAATGGGAAATGTGTTCATAGTTCAAAACATTTTATAAATATAACCATTTCTTCTATTTGTTTATTATAAATTTTATTTTTTCCATGATGACAGGTGAGGCTCTGCCTCCCCTGCCTCTCCTGACCACACATCACTGGGGTAACAATAATATCTTGCAGGCTTTCAAAAAAGGAAGTCATAGCAAGGATCAAAGGTTTTCCCAGCTCCTCGTAGGTGAACTTATGTAGAACTAGCCTCTCTCGGTGAGAACATCTGGGCTCTGGTGTGTGGTATTCTTGGACAACATTTATATCCTCTTCAGGCCCTTGAGGGGCGGGTTCATGCTGCTGTCCAGAAGGAATCATCTCACTTTCCTCACTCCCTTCCTCTTCAAGTGGTTGCACACGCAACATTCATCAGCTGCATGCGGGCTATCAGGTAAGCTAAAAGCATGAATACTGTATGTAACCTAGCGTAAATTATCTCTGAATTGATTCTGTCTAGCCTTAAATGTTTTATGTCATTCAAATAATTTCTATTTAGATGAATCTTTGAAGATTAGATGAAATATATTCCTGGTAATTATAACACAACCTTGGGTTTGGTTAACATCCCTGGCCAGTTTTCAGAAACCATTTATGAAACTTATGTGTTGGATCAGGGAGGCTGTTCCTAGCCTGGTTGAGGATGAGGAGTACAGGGGACCTGTTCTAGACCCACCCACGAAGAGAACATTGGGGGAAGACACGCAATACCATTCAGCACTGGAGGTAAGCCTAGCTGCTTGGTCTGATTTAAATCATATCATCAGCTAAAATCTAGATGCTGGTCATTTGATATAGTGGTCATGACTGTATTTTGTCATTTTGTCAGCCACATTGGTTCATTGCACAATATAGGCTATTTTTTAATATTGATTAACCTGACACATGTGAAGACCAAAGTCTTTCCATTTAACCTAATTCTTACCAATTACCAGTCGTTGTATAGGTATGTGACACCATTATGAGTCGTGCCAAGGAAAGGTTTTCTTTCACCAAGCACCTCGTCAGCGCCACTCTGTTGCAAGGAGACTTGTCCCAACAACACAGCAAAAAGTTCCCAGATTCAGCACTGCAAACCACAGTGGAAGCCTATCCCTCATTGAAACAAGGCCAGACTTAAAACAACTGTCCTCCTTTCTTAAACAGTGTTCTACCTCCTCTACAAAAAAAAAAACAAAAAATCTGTCCTATCCTGCTATTGAACCTTTCCTATCCTATCTGACTTATCTCCCCCAACTATCGCCTCTTGTTGCACTGCAAGCACTTATACCGTCCCTCAACTGTAAGTCGCTTTGGATAAAAGCGTCTGCAAAATGAGTAAATGTAATGTAAATGTCACACACACTCTCTCTATCTCTCTCACTCACTCATGCATACTTCTCTCTCTCTCACACATACACACACACACAGTTGCATTGTATAGATTCAGCTGAAATTACACCCTTTCAGTTCTTTCCTTTCTCTATGGGTGGAGGAAAGCTTAGGAAAGGATTTGAAGGGTTAGGGTTAGGCTTGATGATTGATTTGTTCACGAAATTGGTCCAACAGTCTTACGAAAATAGATGACTGAATATCGCACAGATAGCATCTGAGACATGAATTGGGGAAACCAGCTGGATACAGCTGGCAAGCAGCAGGGATTGTCTGGACAGGATATCGAGTATGGGTGTCAGTAGGCTTGAGCATGTTTTGTGGGTTTGAGGTGTTTCTACGTGGTCCTGAGGTGTGACTTGTACGGAGGTATTTCCTGCTTGACCCAGACTGTATGTTTCCAAAGCTGTTGGAGTTAAGCCAGTGGAAAATGTTTAGAGTGCATTCCTCCAAAGAAATGTTGAGACGACTGAAATTTTAAGTTACCACCTGCTCTACCTGCCTTTTCTGTAACATAACATAACACATAACATAACCATCAACCTAAGATCTTTATGAGCCTGTGTTGCACTTTACTGAAAATGTGGTATCTATACTATTCTTGTGCTCTTTCACCCTGTGAATGAGGGTTAGCTCAGTATGAACTCCTACTTTTTTAAGAAAGGCTCAATATTCATAGTACAGACACAAGTTTTAACCTCCATTGCAGTGTGCTCATATTCCAGCTCATATTCCAACAGCAACAAGTGTTGTCTCCCTACAGCCAAGTATTTATCACTCACACATTTTTCCCATTTGTTCTTACAGATAAGAATGAATGGGAAAATTACACCCACAGCTGCATCGCTGTAGATGTAGAAACTTTAAAATGGTGATGAATGAGATGATAATGATCTGTGTTGTTTTTACCATGTCTCTCTCACTCTGCGACATGCACAGGCACGCACCTATAGTCAGATGTGACTTACAGTGCATATTCATGCACACTCAGATAGACACTCACTCAGCTATTCAAAAGACACCGATCCTAAGTCAGAGAAAGTACACAAGTACCAATCCCAGAACAACAACTCTAGCCATGGGAACATGGAATGTCACCTTGCGTGGGGGGAAGGAGCCTGAACTTGTGCGGGAAGTGGAACGGTATCGACTACAGTTAGTCGCGCTCACCTCCGTGCAAAGTCTGGGCTCCGGAACCCAACTCTTTGAGAGAGGTTGGACCCTCCACTACTCTGGAGTTGTGCAAGGTGAGAGAGCTCCCCAGTTCAGCCGCCATGTGTTGGCCTTCTCTCCACAGAACAAGAGGCTCATCCCTCCGCGTTGGGGTGGGAGGTGGGTTCTCTCACTGTTTCAGCTTAGGGGCAGAACAACAGTGCAACAGAGACTACCCGGCACCAGGACACCCTAGGCTGGAGGTCAATGATCGACTTTGTAGTCATGTCATCTGACCCCAGGCCATATGTCTTGGACACTCGGGTAAAGAGAGGGGCCGAGCTGTCAACCGATCACCACCAGGTGGATCCACTGGCAGGGGAAGAAGCTGGATAGGCTTTGCAGTCCCAAGCGCATTGTAAGGTTCTGCTGGGAATGCCTGGCAGAATCTCCAGTCAGGGAGGTCCGGAACTCCCACCTCTGTGAGAGCTTTGACCAGATCCGGAGGCAGGCTGGAGACATGGAGTCTGAGTGGACCATGTACTCCACCTCCATTGTTGGCACGGCTGTTCAAAGCTGTGGCCGTAAGGCCTCCGGTGCCTGTTGTGGCGGCAATCCCAGAACCCGATGGTGGACACCAGAAGTGAGGGATGCCGTCAAGCTGAAGAAGGGGTCTTATCGAGCCTGGTTAGCTCGAGGGACTCCTAAGACAGCTGACGGGTGCCGGCAAGCCAAGTGGATGGCAGCTCGAGCATTCGCAGAAGCAAAAACTTGGGTCTGGGAGAAGGACTATAGGTCAGCCTTCGAAGAAATTCTGGCAAACCGTCCAGCGCCTCAGGAGGGGGAAGCAATGCTTCACCAATGCTGTTTACAGTGGAAGTGAAGAGCTGTTGACCTCGACATTGTCGGGCGGTGGAAGCAATACTTTGAGGATCCTCTCAATCCCACTGACAAGCCTTCCCTAGAGGAAGCAGAGGCTGAGGACTCAGAGGTCAACTCATTCATCACCCAAGCTGAAGTCACTTAGGTAGTTCGGAAACTGTCCAGTGGCAAGGCCCCCGAGGGTGGACAAGATCCGCCCTGAGTATCTCAAGTCTCTGGATGTTGTAGGGCTGTCCTGGTTGACACGCCTCTGCAACATCTTGTGGCAGTCGGGAACAGTGCCCCTGGAGTGGCAGACCGGGGCGGTGGTCCCTCTTTTTAAAAACAGGACCGGAGGGTGTGTTCCAACAACGGGGGATCACACTCCTCAGCCTCCTGGGGAAAGTCTATTCCAGGGTACTGGAGAGGAGAGTCCGTCCAATACTCGAACCTCGGATTCAGGAGGAACAATGCGGTTTTCATGCCGGCCGTGGAACACTGGACCAGCTCCTTCATGGGAGTTTGCCCAACCAGTGCACATGTGTTTTGTGGACTTGGAGAAAGCTTTCGACCATGTCCCTCGTGATGTTCTGTGCAGGGTACTCCGGGACTATGGGGTCGAGGGCCCTCTACTGAGGGCCGTGCAGTCACTGTACGACCGATGCAGGAGCTCGGTTCACATTGCCGGAAGTAAGTCAGACCTGTTCCCGGTGTATGTAGGCCTCCGACAGCGCTGCCCTTTGTCACCGGTTCTGTTCATTATTTTTATGGACAGAATTTCTTGGCACAGCAGGGGGCCAGAGGGGGTCCGGTTTGGCAGTCATGGGATTTCGTTTCTGCTTTTTGCAGATGATGTTGTCTTGTCTCCCTCGAGCCAGGACCTCCACCATGCACTGGGGCTGTTTGCAGCCGAGTGTGAAGCACCTCCAAGTCTGAGGCCATAGTTCTCGACTGGAAAAAGGTGGCTTGCCCCCTTCAGATCGGTGGAGAGTCCCTGCCTCAGGTGGAGGAGTTAAAGTATCTCAGGGTCTTGTTCATGAGTGAGGGAAAGATGGAGTGCAAGATCGGCAGGCGGATCGGTGCAGTGGCCTCAGTCATGCGGTGATGAAGAAAGACCTGAACTGAAAGGCGAACTTTGGGTCATGACCGAAAGAATAAGATCCTGGATACAAGTGGCTGAAATGAGTTTTCTCCGCAGGGTGGCTGGGCGCTCCCTTAGAGGTAGGGTGAGGAACTCTGTCAGCCTCCTGTTTCTTGTTTGTTTCCAGCCCCAGCCTTTTTGTTCCAGCATCATTTTGGCCTTTTTTTTGGACTTTCTTCTGTTCCTTTCAGTTGGTAACGTATGGCTCCTAGTAGCTTAGCTACTAGGCCTCAGGCCTGTGTATTGTGAATTCATCTCATGTGCTAGTAAATATATTGTCCACTATAGTTTCTGTGTGCTTGTGCTTTTGAGTTCTCACCTTATGACTGATCCAAAGGCAGAAACAGTGTTGCAACAAGCTGTCAAACAAACACAAATGCCAACACATGCACTTGAAAGTCAAATCACATTATCGTCTAAATTTTTATACATTCTGGATATAATCATTTTGAATATAGCAAAAGCACACACACAATAAACTAATGTGACCTACAGTGCAAAGTACCACACAAAATTTCTCCACAGGGGAATTTTTTAGCTTTCCATTGTTATGCTGAACTTTACTGACTGCTCTGTTTAAAGCTTTGTTTCTGAGCAATGTTTTTGAAGTTTATTGTCTTTTGATCATCATTTCAAAACTATTCCCTTATTGGATTCCATTGCAATCATCTAGCATATTCTTGCTGTCAGATCTGTTTCTATTTTCAAAATGTCATATGTGATGTCATATGTGAAATGCAGTTGAAGACACATGTAAAACATGATCTGTGTCATGTTTCTGTCAGGTTGTGTCTCTTTCCTGCCTGTCTGTTACCTGCATGTGGACTCCTCCTCTCTGTCAGAGTCCCAGGTTCATGTTTCTTGTGAGGATAGTTTGTTTTGCATTTTGCCACCTGCGGAGACCTTAGGGTCCCAGGTTTGTGTTGTTAAACTTTGATAAAGCCTTGTTAACTCTATATTGTTTGAGTGTGCTTTTGGGTCTTCCGGTTGGAAGCCTAACAGTCTGTTATACTCGTAAGTAACCTAATCTTTTCTGGGTGTGTCTTGAGTGACTTGTTTTCCTGAAGTCTATAACAAATTGTGTACTTGTTAATTATTATTGTGGATGAGTGGTTACCTCATAGTGGATGACTACTCATAGTAGACTGAGGGCCTTTCTGTCTGGCCTTTCTGTGTGGAATTCGCATGTTCCTCTTGTGTCTGCACCAGATATTCTGGTTTGTTCCCACAGTCCAAAACCATGCATGTTCATGGTGCATGTGTGTATGTGTGTGTGTGTGTGTGTGAGACCAGTGATCTGTCCAGGATGTGTTTCCGGCCTTTGTCCTATGTGTGCTGGAGATACAGTAGGCTCTAGCAATCCCTGGCAACACCATTAAGGTACAAAGCAGGTAAAATAATGGATCGATGGGTTATTGTGCATTGAAAACTTGACATTAATCTTTGCCATTAATGTAACATCTCACATTAATGACAACAATAAGGGATTTTTGGCAGTTACCCATTAACTTAAGGTCAGATCTATAATATGTTAGATGCATGTTCCATATTTTGGTTCCATACTATTCCATACTTGTCCTCAATCAATTGGCACACAAACACACACACATGCACACACACACACACACACACACACACACACACACACACGCACACACACACACTCACTCACTCACTCACTCACTTAGACGCTCACATCCCACATCCCACCCACACAAGTGCACACTATACTTTATACACCCATATAGTGCATCTATGGCTTTAGGCAATCCTTCAAGGTAAGATTTTACTCTTGACCTTGACTAAAGCTCAAGAGTTCAGCACTTGGCATATGTATGTGTAAGCATCCTTCTGAGGGCTACAGATGAATATGGTGATAGGAGAAATCCCAGGAGTTGCAGGCATGGCATACAGCACAGACACTCATGCACGAGAACACACACACTCACAAAAACTCAATGGGATCTGTCCATCCTTTTTGCCTCCATGAGGGAGGAAGGTTGGAGCAGCAACTACTTACAATATGTGTGTGTGTTGTGCCTGGATATATACATTTGTGTGTGGTTCATTGTGTCGGCATGCAGTTATTGAATCTCATTTGCCATATTCCTCTGTTGTTGAATCAACTGGGAGATGGATTTATTAAGTTTGCCTGGCTGACGTGAGTGTGCACATCCACGTAAAAACATACCCATTATATTTGTGCATGTGTGTGTATCATTATTTCATCTGTAGTATGTGTACTTTGCATTGATGTTGATTTTATGTGTGCCCGTGAGTGTGTTTGCCCATGTCGCTCTCTTGTGTACTTTTATTGTGTGTGTGTGTGTGTGTGTGTGTGTGTTCCAGGTTTTGTGGTCCACTGAGATCAGATCAAAGGAATGAGGCCTGTGACTGATCCATTCCCTCTCTACAAGGGAATTCGACCTCCCCTCTGCCTCATCTCTCTCTCTCTCTCTCTCTCTCTCTCTCTCTCTCTCTCTCTCTCTCTCTCCGCCTCTCTCTCTCTCTCTCTCTCTCTCTCTCTCTCTCTCTCTCTCTCTCTCTTCCCCCTCACACCATCTTTCCTTGTAATTCTCTCTGAGCGTCTCTATCCCTCATTTCTCTCTATCTCACTCTTTCGTTTTCTTTCTCTCTGAGCATGTGACCCACTTTTACCACCCACATCTCTCCCTGTCTCTATCATTCCCCCTTCTCACTCTCCCCAAGTCCCATCTGGAGACAGCCCATTGAGACCAAATAGGGGACACAGAAAGAGGGACAGAGAACTAAGAGAAGTAGTGCTCCTACATACAATATCACCACTTTTCATTTATAGCAAATGTGTTAGCAGATAAATTGGTTTGAATGAGCGTTAATTTTTAAATAAGCTCAGTTTAAGGTCTGTTGGCAACTCAGGCAACTCTACATTTGTCCAATACACAAAACATAGGGGGTGTACATTTTTGACCTCAGGTGGGAAGGTGCTGTTCAGTTACCAAGAAGTCAGTGGTTCCCAGCCACGTCAGCTTACATTTCAAAGCATCCCCAAGCACCAGACTGAATCTGATGTCATGAGTGTTTGCAGTTAAACAGCTCATGCATGGGCAGCTCTTCTCTACCAATATATGCTTATACTAAAATATTCTGTAAACAGACTTTGAGTGGTCTTTAAAATTAGAACATTTCTTTATTAGAACAGCCCAGTAATAATTAATGGTTAAGTAATAATTAATGGTTAATGGTTAGTTTTACTACTACTACTACTACTAATACTACTACTAATAATAATAATAATAATAATAATAATAATAATTATTATTATTATTATTATTATTATTATTATTGTTGTTGTTGTTGTTGTTATCATTATTCTTATAAAAATATGACATCCCTAATTTTCATATAAATTTCAATATACTTAGCTAATATGCTATGTTGATATGTTGACCTGGGTTGAAAAACTGACATCCCATTCTGCTTCAAATAACATAATTGAAAGATGCGCTTCAGCTTCTTCTTTGTCCATGTAAGCCTCCTGACAAACGGTACAGTATCTTTCCTCTTCATTAGTCTATTAGTATTCAGAATGTGTTACCTGCCTCCTTGCTGCCCGCCACTCATTCCCGAGACAGCAAATCAGCCAGCGTTGATTAATTTCAGCCTATTAGCACCCCTCGTTCCCCTCCCCTGATTCCGCCCAGGTTAAATCCCTGAGCACACTCGTGTACATGCTTGCTTGCAGAGGGGGGTTGCTGCTGCTGGATGAGTGATGGTAGAGGGGTTGCCAGGGAGCCAGTTGTTGTCAGAACGATATTAATGAGTCCACTGCTCTGGTCTTAAGAGTATGTGTTAAGGTGTGAGTGTTTGCATGCATGCAATTGGTTCTGTAAAAATGTGTAAGTCATATCATATGTCTTCAAATCTGTTGCCAGTTTTAACCAGGGTTGGTGTGTGTATGTGTATATGTTGCCCTTTGAATGAGAGAGGTCCATTTTGTGAGTGTTTATGTGTGTGTTTAATTATTTGAACATGCAAGGATATGTCCGTCCACAACATATGTACTTATAGAGACTGCCTGTCCACAGTTTTGTGTGGTATTCAGCAATGCCACTGCCTGAGGGACAAGGCCTTGCGTGGGTGTAAGTGTATGATAGTGTTTGTGTTTATGAGTGTGTCTGTGTGTGTGTGTATGCGTATGCGTATGCGTATGCGTATGCACTCTGTGGAGGCCTGTCCTAGTTTCCTTACCCTCACCAGGGAGCTGAAGGATCCAAGGACTGACGCACATCACCTGACAGCCGCCCCACTGCTCGAAGGCCCTGCAGTGTGTGTGTGTGCGTGTCTGTGCATGTGTGTGTGTGTGTGTGTGTATGTGTATGTGTCTGTGTGTGTCTGTGTGTGTCCATGCTGGAGATGGAATGTCTGAATTTGTGTCTGTGTCAGAGGATCTGTGTGTGTTCGTGTGCATGTAGTTGTGATAGACGAGAAAAGTGAGAATGTGCTAGGAAGCCCATCAGTTGGGCCATCATTCTCTGTGTGTAAGCACTCATAATGTATGAGTCTGAGTTATAGGTTGATGTCTTTCTTGTGTTCAGAGTCTGCATGGGGACAGACAAAGAGACAGTTACAGGGGGGGATTTTTTTTCTTTGTGTGTGTGTGTGTAAACCTTGGGGTATAGTGGAGAAAATTGTATAATTTTTCTGGCAACAGCTAACTGCACTCTCTGTAACCTTTTGTAAAGACTACATGGACTAAAACACATATGAACATTCTGCCTTTTTTAATGTAAAAAACTAATTTCATTCAATCTGTGAACAAAATGGACATAATTAACAGGAAGCACATTATAAATGGCCTGTATTTAACACGGCACCACAACATGACATCACTGCTTTCTCTAGGCCAGTCCTGACTGTAGTTTTCATCCAGAAGCAAGTTTTAGACATCAGACTTTCAGACTTTAGACTGAATTTTATTGATTCCCACAGGGAAATGTATGTTTCCAGTAGCATATAAAAGATGATATAAAAGAGAGTAACAATAAACATTAGTAGTAATAATAAACAGGAAAGAAACAGTATCATAATAAACAGTAAACAGTGAAATATAATAAAGTGTAAATAAACAGTATAATAATAAACAAAAATGTAATAGACTGTAAAAATCTTAATAAATAAACTGTAAAACTGTGAATGAACAGTAAGCTCTTAAATTAAATTAATTGGACTGTGGTGATAGTGGTTATCGTTGCACACAAAAGGAAAGTGTTCAGGTCACTATGTAAACAATGAATTACTGTGTCCTTTTACCTATTTCCTCCTCCCCCCAAGTGAGGAGTTGGCATGATGGACAAAGGAGTTCTTAAGTCTGGTTGGTTCTGCATTTTGGAAAAACCAATCTCACTGAACAGGCTTCTCTGGTTGTTGATGATGGTGTGCAGAGGATGGCTGGTATTGTCCATTATGTCCTGCAGTTTGTCCAGTGTCTTCATCTCTGCCACCGTCACTAGAGTCAACAGTGTGTGTTGTCCAGTCCAGTTTGTTGTCCAGCCACAGCCCGAGGTATTTGTAGGAGTCTACATCCTCCACCTCAGCTCCCTCTAGCAGGACTGGTCTTTGTCTTGGTCTGGACCTCCCAAAGTTGATGATCACCTCGTTTGTCTTGGAGGTGTTGAGCTGTGGCAACATGAAGCAAAAGTCCCGCACCAGTCTCTGATACTCCTCCTCATTGTCATTCCTGATGCACCCTGTAATGGCTCTGTCATCTGCATGCATCTATGTGACACAGCTCTGAGTTGTAACAGAAGTCCGGGGTGTACAGGGTGAAGAAGAGCGGGCCTAGCACAGTTCCCTGGAGGGCTCCAGTGCTGCTGACCACCATGTCAGACGTGGTGTCCTTCAGTACAACGTACTGTCAGTGAGATAGCTAGAGATCCAGTCCACCAGGTGGGGGTCCACTCCCCCTCCTGCTCAGTTTGTTCCAGCACATGGGGGGTTGGATGGGGGGTTCACTGTGTCACTTCCCTTATCCAGATGGGAATGGGCTTGGTGTAGCAGGTAGAGGATGGCATTATCCACACCAACACTGAACTGCAGGCTGTCCTTGGCATGTTGAACCTGGGGTCTGAGGAGGTTGAGGAAGTATTGAGATGGGGGAGGACAGAGTTTATTCAGATTGTTCGCCCTTTCCATTGTCCCCTCTACGGTTCGGACCACCGTATTGTGTGATGGTCTTCACTCCTTCCCAGACCTCCCTCATGTTGTTGCCCCTCAGCTTCTGCTCCACTTTTCTCCTGTAGCTTTCCTTAGCTTCACTCACACAGCGTTTCACTTCCTGCTGTGCTGCCTTCATGGCCTCCCTGTCTTTACTCTTGAAAGCAGCCTTCTTCCTGTTGAGGACAGCTTTAACTTACTGTGTTACCCATGGTTCTGGATACACACATCTGTCATTGGCAGTGCTGTTCATTTGTGCTGTTTCTGTCACTTCTCTCAAAGTCATCCTTAAGTTGCTGTACAATTTCTCCACCTTGCTGCCCATCAGGAAAACTGCTGTGATTGGCTGGAACTTCAGCTGAAAACTTAACTGATCTACCTATCAGTGTGGTGCCGTTGTCTGTCATCATCTTATACGCAGTGTTTGGGCCCCATCCTCATGCATGGTGGTGCAGGTTTCACATCATGCACGTCTTCACATTCCCAGACACACACTCTTCAGGGTCCGAGCAACGAAGTTGCGAGAACCCTCTGTAATCTGCTGTGTTTCTTTTTATTATTCATTATTACTATTATCATCATTTGTAGCAAACGAAGAACGCATTTTTGGGGGCCAGGACATTCTTGAAAACGCACCATTTTCATGCATATTGGGATCTAAGTCGTTCAAGATGCACTTTTGATTGACTCCATATTAGGAACAGATCATTTAGAGACCATGGTGACCAATACTCGTCAAAAGAATTTCTGTAGGTCAAAGGGCGTGGTTGCTACGATGTGTCAAAATGTGGTGATTTTTTTTTTCACGCTCTTTCACTTTGAACGGCTCTCACGCACACATACTTGATCATGGCACCATGAAACTTGCTGGACATGATGAGGGCTCATCCTGAGTAGCCTCATATATGAACTTCCTACCTCACTCATGGCGCTCCCTAGTGGTGACAGGAAGTATCCAGGTTTTACGTTTTTTTTATGTAGTACTCCCACATAATTGACCCCATCAAATTCATTCCACTTGTAATACATGCAGAACAAGTGGATGACGCCATATTACAAATGCAGTGAAGCTAACACCAATGGTATCCGCGCACCCTAACCCTAACCCAGCCTAGCCAGCTAGCAGTTTGTTTGTTCAAGAAATTGAAACTGCTGTTAGTCCGCAGCAAAACTGTTGAGTGTATTTATGTACAGAGCATCCACAAACTTCGACTGTCAAAAGTTGTCATGGATTTATGTTTCCTGTGTTTTTTCTCCTTTCTGCCCTGATCACGGAAGCTAACTAGCTGAACTGACATATCCAGACATTATCTGTCTGCTGTCAGTCACTTAGATTCTGTTTTTTCTTTGGTCACTGTCAAACTCACAAGCTAATCAGAGTAGATTATCTGTGTAAGAGGCGGGACTGGTAGCCCGTTAGTGTGACGAGTAGCAAGTTACTGTGAGATGGACACACTATCATAACAAGGAGCTCTGCTGAGAAGCAATGCGATGCGAAGAGCTGAGGTTTACAGGTCGACTACTCGTGCTCCTATATTCAACTGCTGTATTACTTGCAAAAGGTAATTATGATATGTATGTTGGGGTATGTGTGCTGTCGGTTACAGTGTGAAGAGACTGTAAGTGTAATGCAGTTAGCGACGTGCTAGCTAGTGTGCGCTTGTATTCGTTTTAGCATTAAGCTTTGTCTGGAGCTAAAATTAGCTAATTCCACCCGAAATAGCGTTTGATTTCAAGGCTGAATGTACGATTATTTGTATTTAGGGAAGTGGACATTAGAGGAGGAGAGAGGGTCTGGGAGGACTTTTCCAACGGACATTTGGAAACAGACTTTTCCAACGGACAGTTCTTCTCGTTTTTTTTCCTTGGTTATTTTGCTGCTTGGCGCTGTGGACTGAGATGTCATCACCATGTTCATTGCTACATCCCATCTAGAGACTGCCATCTTTGTTATCATTCACTCAGATTTAGTACTGTCAGATCGTGCCTAAGTTGTCTGTGTGTGTGTGTGTGTGCGTTAAGCCTGCAACGGCTGCACCATTCGCCACTGCACTGCTCGCTTACGTCTGCGGGCCCACATTGGAAAAATATTGAAAGTTAAAGTCACTTATGGTAAAAGAAAAGGTAAATTTCAATAGAAGGTACTGATTACAATTTCCTTTTTGGAAACCTGTAATTGTTTTACCTATATTGCTGTGTTATGTCACTTTATAGTTAACAAGAAGGGGGAACTAATACCTGTTACATTTTTTATTTCCATCATTATTAATATATACCTAGGAAGGGGTTGTCTTTCAACAAAAACAGTTGTCATTACAATAATCTTTTTAATCATTCACAAAACTAAGAAAAAGGTGACATTTAATGCTGCTTTCATAATTTATAAGGATTGTTGCATTTTTTTGAGTTGAATTAATGTAATAAGATGTAACAGCTCTTCTCTGACAGATCTCTGATAGATAGATAGCCCTACTATCTATCTATCTATCTATCTATCTATCTATCTATCTATCTATCTATCTATCTATCTATCTATCTATCTATCTATCTATCTATCTATCTATCTATCTATCTATCTATCTATCTGTCTATCTGTCTGTCTGTCTGTCTGTCTGTCTGTCTGTCTGTCTGTCTGTCTGTCTGTCTGTCTATATCTATCTACAAGGGCTGAATGATTTTCAAGGGCCTCATTTATTTTGAATCAGTCATTCATAATAAACAACAGATTTATTTAAAGCACAGATAACAATAAAGTAAACAAATCTTTTCAACATTTCTAACTCGGGCACTGAACTTCAGTCTCTAAATAAATACATACATAAAAATACAAAAAACCCCCAAAATGCAGCATGTAATTGGTCACACCCTGATTTCGTGTGCATGTCACGTCACCAGATCACGGGACCAATCAAATTACTGCCTTTGCGATTATAAAATTGTTTTAACGTATCACAATATTTTCAAAAACACAATCGTTCAGCCCTACTATCTATCTATCTATCTATCTATCTATCTATCTATCTATCTATCTATCTATCTATCTATCTATCTATCTATCTATCTATCTATCTATCTATCTATCTATCTATCTATCTATCTATCTATCTATCTATCTATCTATCTATCTATCTATCTATCTATCTATCTATCTATCTATCTATCTATCTATCTATCTCTGAACCTGATCAACTCCATTTAGTGGCCATGTGAGAGGCAAATGAAACTCCACAGTGACTCAATAATTATGATTTTTGCTAAACCAGGCACAATATTTCATTTTCATTGCAGTATTATCCGAAGTGTGACTGCAATAATAAAGTTTCATGTTTCAAAAAGTATTTTGACAGTACCTATATTAACCATGTGGTTGCCAATACCCTGACAGGCGCAAAGGCGAGGACCCGCTCACAGCTACTTGCAGCTTTAATTTATGTGTATTTTCTCTAAAAAATAAGTTTCTGTTTGGGTTGCAATAATCTGGACTCAAATCATCAAATAATGTTTTCCTGCATTACTGCCAATTTTACTACCAACTTTATATGACTGACTTATCATTTCATTATCTTGATATAAAAAAGTAAGTTTTTATGTCACACTGCATTCATTTATTTAATTGTCACTGGGGTAGTCTTCTACTCAAATGAGAGCTAATCTGAATGCCATCTCCAACAGAAAGACACAATGAGTTTCTGCCTGTCTCGGGTGAGGTACCAGACAGTGGCATCTGTAGCCTGAAATCAGGGTCATTGACCCCAACTCATTCAACAGAGATGTTATATTATATTATGTTGTTATATTCAGATACCAAAAACTCCACAGTGAAAAGCCTGAATGTCTATTGGCTAGTAGTCCCCACCACAATAATCACAAAGTGCTTTGGGAGACTGCCCAATACCTTCATCGAAGACTGCATCGATGTCACTGTGGACACGAACCAATATCCATATAGGAAGAACCAATCCACGGAGGATGCCCTACAGTATCTTCTGTAGTCTACAAGCCCCCATCCACTTGAAGAATAAAGTAGACAAAGTGTAACTTTCCACACGGGCTAGGTAAGGCAGCAAAAGAACCAAATGAATAACAGCCATCAAACACACTGCTCAATTGCAGACAATGCAAAAGAGGTCATAATTGATTGGCCTAGTGGCTTGTCTGTCAAGACTACCTGGCCCAATGGCCCTATAAAAGGCTACAGAAGCCCAGGAGTCCCACACCCTCATTACTTGACACAAGAAATAACAAGCTCTACATGGTTTGGTGTGTTACAACTAAATTTAGTTGGGAAAACAACCACATTTATACACTATCCTGATTAATTGATTATTTGCAGGTCTACAACCTCACACATTGCAATGTGATTAATCATGTAGATCTGTAGCCCAAAATATATGCTTTAAATGTTTTGTTTTTTGTTTTTTTTAGATAAAACAATAAAACAAATGCATACATATTATGCAGACATATTGTCAACAGATAAATTATGTTGTACTAGATGTACTGTCTGTTCTAAAACAAAAAAGTGTCTGTTCACTTTTCAGATCATTTCACTATTGTTTTCCATACTTAAGCTAACTAGCCAAAGTTTCGATTGCATGTAGACTCAGTTTTTGCATGTAATGTTGTTCAATCTTGACCTATTCACCACTATTCTTTGCTTTTCATGTCCAGGGTTATGATTGAAGGTAGGCCCAGTACATCATCAACTGTGGTGATGATCTCACCAGAGACCCTAAGCAGCTCACTTATAGATTATTTAACCCATCCCAGCTCAGATGCTCTTCAGACTCGGACCTACAGTACCTGGCTATCAGCCTGCCAATGCCATGATCACTGCTTGTACCTCTAAGAGTGATTGATAAACACTTTTGAATCTTAAATCCTTTCTCCAGTATCCATCCTAAAAGCAAATGAGGAACACGCTATGTAGCTTTATTTATTCAAGGATCCATTATATGAAGTGATATTGTTTGGTGTAGTGGTGTTGTTAAGGGTTGTGTGTTTATGTGTGCATCAACGGGGTGAGTTGGCCCAGTATCTTCATGTGGAATGTAGTGAGCCAATCTGTACCAAAAGATGGTTTTGTCCCAGTCTCGCCCTGACCTGGTGCAATTGGTGGGCTTTCTAGCAGACAGGTGGCAGTCTGTGAGGATCCAAGGTATCTCCTCCTCTACCATTAGCTTCATCACAGGCTGCCGCAGGACTGTGTGCCGAGTCCCCTCCTGTTCACCCTGCCTATACATGATTGCTAGGGAAATCCCAACCCGATCATGTAAAAGGACAGCAATCGGGTAGAAAAGATCATATCACTGATTTGTCCCACACTATAGTTTAGAAACTGCCGTAATTTTCTAAGATTTCCACTGGCACTTCAAAACACCACGCATCTCAGGGTACCACGCATTTCCAGAGCCCTGGACTATGTCCAGGGCTGCAGGCTTCATTGATCAGGTAGATCGAGTTGATCGGGACAGTTTAGAGGTGTTTACCGATTGAAATTGGAATGGGATGAGCAGCACAAGAGAGGGTGTTAGACCTAGTGATTTTCCATCTCTGTGTTTCTGAAAAAGCTGTCACTGTTATTTGTGTGTGTGCACATACATTATTATTATTATTATTATATTATATACATTAACATATTATTGTACATTTTATTTAGGTGTGTGCTCTTATTTTTTTCACCCACCCACACTTTTTGTTTTTTTCCATGATATTTGTAAATGTAAAGATGCCAGTGTTGAGTTGCCAGGGCTGAGTTTTATTTTATTTTTTTTCACATGACATGCCATCTACAGCTTGTTAGGCCACGGCTTTGTTTCTTTGTTTTGTAATTTAAAAGTGATGTTGTTTACACTGAGTATTTTCAGTTACTGTAACTTGGTTATTAGTACAACTTAAAAATTCTATTCCACTCCATTAGGAGCTTCAAGCACTGACACTGAACTGGTTAAAGTCACTAATGACCTCTTAATGGCATCCAACCAAGGTCTTTGAGCTGCTTTTGATATACACCAGATCTTAGCCAGGATTAGAAAATCTACTTTGAATCAGGGGTATTGCTTTAGATCGGTTCTAGTCCTATGTTTCAGACCGATATCAGTTTCTTGTCAATAATTGTCAGTCATCATGTACTGAAGTCAGTCATGGGTTTCCACAAGGATTGGTGATCCAATTCTGTTCACTTTGTATATGCTCCATTTCCACTGTTGCGCTGACAACACCAAATTATATCTATCAATCAAGCTGAGTCAACAGAATTGACTCCAACAGCTTCAATCCTGCCTTGATGACATTAAGGTCTGGAAAGTGTTCTGATCACAACAGACTGATTAAGAGTGCACAAAATAGGGCTGCAGACATTGAAGGATTTTGCTTAAACTTAACTTTATTCATCCCATTATTCCTTGGATGATTCTTCCATTATGGAGGTTCCTTTCAGGGGATTTGGGGACCACAGCCGCTGAGTAGAAATTGAGGTGATGTGCCTTTTTCAAGTGCACTACAGCTGTAAGGGCCATCAAACCTGTGACCTTTGGGTTACAGGTCCAGGTCCTTAACCACTAGACCCCATGAGTCAAACTCCACAAAGGTCTGTGTGCTGCAGGTTTGTGTTCCAACCAATCAAGAGTACACAGGTCAAACTCAGTTTGACCAATCAGCTGTCTGAAGGTTGAGATCGCTTAATTGAAAGAGTCAAGTCAGGTGTGTTGCTGCTTGGTTGGAACAAAAACCTGCAGACACACAGCCCTTTTGTGGAATCGGTTGGACACCCCTGCACTAGACCATGGCTGTCCTCAGTTTTTTTGACTCATCTTGTACAGCATAGTCTGCCTGTTTTACCTGTCACGCACACATGTGGAACGTTCTCGTACATACAAGTGAAATGTTCTTATACAAAGAGGTGAAACAGTCTCTTACACACGTGGGAAACAGGCTTTCATCCATGCTCCTGAAATGCTCTTACATTTACAAGTGAAATGCGCTTTCATTTACAAGTGAAATGCTCTCATGCATGCTATCTCATATAACCAAGTGAAATTCTTTCACACATTATAGTGAAATATTTTACAGAGCATTCAAGTAGTATCAGTATGAAAGCATTTCAGTAGCATTTATGAGAGGATTACAGTTAAATTACATGGTGTTTCAGTGAAAGTGGAAGATACTTTGAAAGTAAAAACCCACTTGTTCGCAGTGTGGCGTTGTTCATGATGCTAATGTCTGTCCAAAAGCCTGCAAGTGGCCTAACCATGGCAACATATTCATTTCAAGGTTATCTCCAAACTGCATTTGATTTAAATAATAATTGAGAAGATAGTTTACAGTCCATTTTTAAAACTGCACAGCACCAAATCAGCTGTTTTAGGAGTTGTTAATGACATATTTTTAGACACTTAGGTAAATGTTTTATTATGTCCTTCCTTATCCAGTCCTTGACTGGATTTGACACAGTGGAACATAATATCCTGATTCTGATCCTGGAGCAGTAGGTTGGTACTAGGGGCATAGCACTGGCGATCTGCCAAGGTCATGCTTGGATCAATTTTTCTGTCAGCCTCACTGTGTCCTCTTCTGTTCCTCTCTCTTGATGGGTTCCACGGTGCTAAGGTATAGGCCTTTTTCTTTTTTCTCTCTGTTTGCTTCCAGTTGATTCAAAGTTTCCACTGTCATGTAGACGACTGATTTTCCTCTCTCCATCTTTTATACACACACACACATATATATATATCTATATATATATATATATATATGGTAGATAGATGAGATGAGCTGCTTGGGGGCTTGAAGCTCTAGCATCAGCTTGGAAGCTCCACAAACATCAAGCATCAAACTCAAGCATCACAGCATGACTCCATTTCCCCCTTTCCAAAATTCGGAACAGAAAATAAGTTTGCATCTGAAAAAATGCATCAGAATCATTGTGCAAGGTCTGTGTGTAAAAACCTTTACACAGCATTAGCACTAACTAGCTAGTAACATTATTGCCATAAGGCTGGTTGATGAAGGCAATTCATAGTCACTGAAAATAGAATTTCCAAAAAACACAGCTAATGCTACTTAAATCAGTTCTCCAGGTTTTTGCTCTCATATTGTGGGCTTTAAGCATGAACTAAGCTTAATGCATAATTGGACCTGTGCTGTGCCAGAAATAATCTCATTATGTTATCTAACATTAGCTAACACTAGAGCTAGGTAAAGAGTGTAAAGAGTGTAATGTTCTGTAATATACAGTATTGACTAATCTTAACCATACTAGTAATAGTAACCACTTTGATATCCGGTTTGTATATATAAGCCTAACTATGGCGCTAGCCTACCCTTGCCTTGAAGCAGACCTATATATGCTTGCTCATTCTCATGACATTTAGCTGGGAGTGGGGCATTCCACACAATTTGATCCATTGTAGACACTGCTCCTGTTATGTTCTCAGCTTTGAGAAGGTAAAGAAACTCTTGAGGTACCTACTGTCTGACTTATACAGTATATGCTTATATGGACACTTATATATATATGAAACTTAAGTGTTTCTTTTTATTGTTGTTATTAGGGTTTGAGCAACAAAGTGGTGAGAGCCCTATTATGGTCGTGCTGTTTGTCATGAAGTTGTAACAAAAATATAAGTCGAGGGTCAGTGGCCAACTTGAGTCAATGACACTAAAAGCAGCTGACCAAGCTAGAAACCGGGGTAGTTATGGACTCAGACCTCAATAGTCACATAAAGACTATCATTAAATCATCTATTATCATCTCACAAACATTGCATGAATAAAGAAATTTCTATCTAAACAATACATGGAAAAACTTGTTCATGCATTTATTCTTAGTAGGCCAGATTACTTGTAACCCAGTTGACAAATACATGACTACAGACACAATAAATAGTTGAGAAAAAGCATAAATAACATGAAACAATATATAAATGATGGGTTGTTATTGTTATTGTTAAAAGCATGATTTACATGTTAAGTTCTGGTATACTTTTACTGTGAAAAGAACCCTTTTATTTTGACATGCTGTTTGCAGCACACTCATTTCCTGTGAAGCCGTTGAGTTTGTAATAGAGTTGTAAAACTCGGATCCTGTTAAGGATTCAGCTCCCTCTGAGTCACTCACTGAACTGACCCGGATATGCAAGTCACTTGAGTCACCTGAGTAAGTATTGCTGAAGCGACAGCTGGGAAGCAACTTCGGTTTAAATAGAAAGTAAAGTGCCTTGTGATGGGAATGACTCACTTTCAAATAAGACTAAGGTTCAAAACAAGAGAAATGTTTATTTTAACACACCAAAAATGAGCCTATCATTTAGATTATAGCCTAGCCTATTATTAATTATTAATGTTCCAGGATCACCACCACATGTAATTATCTGTGCATTGCCCTAACACTACGTTGTCTGAAAATGGCTTCCAAATCATGCAGTAGGCTACTTTCCGAGCATTTCGAGCACAGACAAAAGCATTAACATCACATGATGTCTTCCGTGGATAAAATAAAATATTCCATGGATAGGCACATATAAAACTAATTTACTGAGTCACACCAGGCGTGCATGCACGACTCCTTACAGATCCAGATGTTTTTAACCGGTGGATCCACTCATTACTGACGCTTAGCGGTTCAGGACTCACCACTCATGACTCACCGGATCCGTCAGGATCCAGGTTAACGCACCCGGATCTGAAACAGACCCGGGTGTGTTTAACCGGTGGATCCACTCATTACTGTCGGTTAGGACTCAGCGGATCCGGTTCAATGGAGACCTCAGATTCATGACCCATGAGTCATTTAAAAGATCAGAGTGATTAACCCAGATGAGTCCTGAACTGCTCAGCACTAGTTTGTTAGTTTGTTTTCAGTTGGACTGAGAGCAATGTTAGACTGTTCTTTTTTTGCTCCGCTTCGGGATCATAGATTATTGACAGAAAATATAAAGTTTTTTATGAAGTTTAAGTTCTTTTTGTTGAGCGATCAGCTCTGTGATTTCTGTATTTTATTTTGAAGACCTGAAGCTTTGTTTCTCCAGTTTTTCTTTAGCTTGAATCGTCTCGGTAAGACAACTTGTCTATTTGTTTTGCCCTACTGTTGAAATTAGTTACTGCAGTTTCAGTACATGATTTTGTGTATTTCAGTTTGTTTCATGATTTTGTTTATTTCATAGTATTCAATTTAATTACTTGATGTTGATTACTTAACTGAATGGTATAAAATGCTCTTCAGTATGAAAAGAAGTGTATGCAGTCTGCATAGCTTAAGTTGAGAAGATTGATTGAATGTTGAACTGTTGAACTGTTTGATGATATTTTAGAGAGACATTTGGCCTGTACTGTATGTATGTGTACTGTACTGTAGCTTAACTAAAGGTGTGGTTACACAGGTCAAGTTTTTTGAGCTGGACCTGGACTCCGTTTGGACCCGGACTGCATTTGATGGCGAGCTATACATTCGTGTGATCCTGTTTATATCATTCACCATGGAATATCTGGTAGGATTGTGGCCAGCCCATGTCACATCCTATGTCGACTATGACTGACCTGAACTGGACTTTTGAGCGGAACTACTCTTTTCTTCTTTTTCTATAACTTTCAATGCACTTTTAATGAAATTCCTCAAATGCAATCATTGCATTTGAGGAATTTCTACACAACTTTTTAAAGGACAATCTTTTATTTTATTTTATTCTATTTTAAAAGGCTGATGCGCACAAACAAACCTCTTGGAGCCCCACAATCAACCCAACAGCAAGTGAGCCATTTCCATGTGAATGTTTTTCACAAATTTTGATTCCGAGTTATTTTCTGTGAGCTGTTTATGGTGCATTTTATTTTCATTCAAAAAAAGAGAAAGGATACAGGGAAATTAGATGTTACGCATGGCAAACGTGATAAAACATATTTTTCAAGAATAACTGCTGTCAATATGACATCTCTGTGGCTCTGTTTTCTGGGTTGTTTTTTTTACACCAAACACGCAATTAACAGCACAGCTGTGCAGCGTGCACGCTGGTCTTGCACTCTCCTGTCCTCCATCTCGCGTTCCTGCCTGCTCCAGTCCCTCAGCTCTTAGGCTAACGGAAGAACCAACCACTGCCTGCACCGCAGCTTCCTCTCCTCCAGTCAGTGACTGTGTGGCCATCGCTGGTCCAGATGTGTTTGTTTGCCTCAGCCACAAGGACTTCCAACTCCAGGGAATCATTTTTATTCTTGCGCTTTCCTCTACACTCGCTATGATGGAAAGGCTGACAGCGTGCAAACCCCTCATTTGCATACTGCTGTTTGCACCTGTTGTCACTGCGGCAAATTCCCTTAGTAAATCACCCGCAAAAAGCACGCAATTCAAGCACGCAAAATCTTACCAGGAGCACGCAATTTAGCGCCCCTTATCTGGGATCTTAGTAAATCAGGCCCTAAATGTTTCTATTGTTTCTCTGTAAAGCACTGTGAATTGCCTTGTGTTAGAATGATGCTATACAAATAAACTTGCCTTAACTGAATATACCCTAATAATTCACTCATTTATTATTTTTCTTTCTTTCTCGAAATAGTAAATAGCTTTTTTGGGGGGCCTGAACATTCTCAGAAACCCACCAGTTTTGGCATGCACATTGGGACCAGACAAAAATGACATTTTGTAATGTCATTCAAAATATGCAGGGCAAATTTGCACAATAGCCCCACCCAAGAATTTTCGTAAAGCCCCACCTCTGAGTTTCACCTACATGCACCGATCTTAGTAGGCTTATAGAACATGCTGATGCGCACAAAGAAACCTCTTGGAGCCCCACAATCAACCCAACAGCAAGTGAGCCATTTCCATGTGAATGTTTTTTTGTTATTTTTTGAAGGAGCTGTTCCTAGGGCTCTTGCCTGATAACTGCACATTAGGTACAGATCATCCAGAAACCATGGTGACCAAATCTTGTCAAAAGAATTTATGTAGGTCGAAGGGCATGGCATATTTTAAATAGACAAAACCAAACTCTTAATCAACTCCATTTCGTCGCCATGTGACAGGCTGAGGAATCCACACATTAATAATGTGTCGCACATTATTTTTGTTTGTGAAACTGGGCACAGTATTTTATTTCATTTTAGTATTACACTAAGTGTGACTGTAATAATAAAGATTTATCTTTCAAAATGTATTTTGGCAGTGAATTTATTGACAAATTCAAAGTGAATATTACAGCAGAAATTGCTGTCAGTATGAATTTTAGGCCTATGCACGGAAACATCAGTAGATTATTACTTTCATTATTTCATTGTTTCTGACATTCGTCATTAGTGTTTAGCATATGTCAATATTTGGTTTAACTCTAAGTGCCACCTAATGAACAATGAACATGTAACATGGTGATTCAATTCTTCATTACTACAAGCGAGTTGTTATACTTCTCACTTGGTTTAATGCTTCAAGTCTCTATCATGATTGGTAGCAAACATATTATTTACTTTCTCTGTGTTTTTGCTGTGTAAGATAGGACATTTCTATTCTCAATTAACACATGCACCTTGTTAAATTGCATTACAGTTATTGTAATGCAGTCGAATAATGATATCTCATTTTTACAACATATAAGACCTGAAACACAGTCGACAAAATACAGTCAAGACTGTGTCTTGCTTTTGTGATGTGGAAAAATTCTTGATCTGTCTGGGAAAATCAAAACGCAAGACTGGAACAGGTACCAAGTGACGACACTGAGCAGAGGAGGACTTCCCTGAGGGACAGGTCACAATGCATTTTATCCTAACCCCCAGCAACACACCTGCAAGTGTGAAAACCATTTGGGCACCATAAACAAATTCTTTACAACTGGTGTCCTGTGAGCAGTATACTTTCATAGGCATAACAATGGTCATGTTAAAGGTTAGGGTTAAGCAGGAAATTTATCTCACGGTGTCTCACAGTCTTTGATGGCTGCAGCACACAGAGTTCAGGCTATATATTTAAGAATACTGACATTAATCAAATGTTTCATAGATGCATGTAAAATTTCCACCACAGAAATAACATCTTTTCTTTTTAATTGTGATAGAAAGAGAGGAAGAAACCTCCACCAGAACTGGGTAATTGTGGGCAGGTGGGTGGAGTAGCCGAAACATGTACTTAAGTTAGTGTACAGAATAGAATAGAGAATATAGAGTGTAGAGAGAATATAGAATAGAGTAAGAATAATATGAATCAAGTAAAAGTATTGCATAAGTAGTCACTTGCAGCGGGAAGAGACGGTTTACAGAGAGGGAGAACAGCAACAGCAATACATAAACGAAATATTACACATGCAGTCTCTACATACAGCTACTGTAGTGTCATTATCACTGAATCACATGGAAGTCGCTCAACTGACAAAGCAAAACATGCCAGGTTTGCCATCATTCAGCTGAGTTTCTAAAATACGTGTAGGACACCACAGCACCTAAAATACATATTTCTGAACGATAATCGATGTGGCCTTGAGCTTAGTGCATCAGAGATAACAGGGAGGTCACAGGTTCAATTTGAGATATAGACAGGTTAAAGTAGCTGAACTACCCCTAAACAAAGTAAAAACTGCCAATTTGCTCCATGGGAGCTCCACTGTAGGTGGCAGCATACTGTAACAGGTCATCATCATCATCATTATCATCAACCTTTCTTTCAACCTTTTGTTAGCCAGCCAAAATTGCTTAGACTCCACACATGTATGTCACTGATAAAAACTTATAGACGTTAAACTTTGTACACTTCAGTTAACCATCTGACTTGCACCACTCTGCCATACTCTTAATACTTTTTAAAAGGTGAAAGGTCATATTTTATTATTCATTAAGTATCCATAATCACATATTTTAAATCTCTCCTGACCATTTCAGTCCATAGCTTATTAGAGGGTGATCGCATATTCATAGTCACACAGGTCTATTGGTGCACATATTCACAGGCCTCTGTGCTTTATTAAAAATGGTCATAAATATCTTAAAGAGTGTTAGTGCTGCATGATACTTTAGGATCTGAACACATTAAAGTTTTAAAAGAGCATTAAAATAGCAAAGATATAGGAATTAGAATTGGTGACGGTGAAATAACTGGGTAAAAAATAACTAAAAAACAGATAAATGTCATGGTAGAGTGATGAAAGACTCTTAAACACACATCTTACACACAGAGACATCCATAAAACAGACAATGGAGTAACGGTGCTGTTATGGTGCAGCTACGCTGGTGAAGGAAATAGGTGCATTGACTAAAAAGGTTGTCGATCAGCTCCGTTGATGTTATGGTTCAGTTGGGCGTGCAGTGTGATGCTGAACGGTCATGTTCAAATATGGAGGGGCTCTTATGAGTAGATAAATAAATAACATCCAATTATATTTTCTAAAGAGGGCTCATTTTTGTTGACATTGCAAAATGTTAAAACTTTGGTTGAGTTTAGTTTAGTTTAAACTTACATGATTGGGCTTCAAAACACCTTGTCATGCCTTGCATGTTGAAAATTGATGATAACAGACGATAGAGTGATTAAAAAGTAACATGATCGGGCTGTGGTATATCATTGTAAGAAGTGTATTGTTGTATTTCTGAAAGTGTTATCACATGCAGTACCTTAGTTAAAGAAGTGTAAAAGACATGCAAAGAAAGAAAACCCAGCAGTGGGATATAGTGCCATGCCATATTAGACGGTTTCAGATGAGTGGTGTGTGCATGTTTTCAATAATTCAAAGAATATAATCTTCTGGGTTGTGAAGCTGAAAGGTTTTGAATTTGGTCTTCCCTTATGGCCCTCATCATAATAATGCTGATCTTTGAGTTTCAGCAGTTTTAGTTGCTCCCTCTCCTATCATCTATCCTGGCAGAGTATTATTTCTCACATAAAGCTGCTTTGTGTCTTTGTGGGTTTGGTGCTACGTCAGCATTGGTGTTCCACATAGGAGAGGTCATGACCTCACAGGCTAGACTACACCTGTTTTCATCTTGCTGATTACATATTAACATCGTGGAAATACACACATAAAGTCCTTTGACCCTAATTTAGATGGGAGTTCTCCAAGCGGTTGCCAGACCACATTCAGGTCATTAATATCACACACCCGAGCCATACACCCTTGACCTCTTATCATTTCCATTCTCATGTTCTGCTTCTTCTCCTTTCGTCTTCTCTCATCCTGTCTTCCTCCGTCTGGTCTTCCTCCGACTGAGTACCAGTCGTGGTGATGGTGGCCTTGTTTTCAACCTTCTTTCTCATTGTTTGTACTGGCATTACAAGGTGTGAAACACTTTTTTGTAATGGATATATTGTTAGCACGTATAGCATCCACTTAGATACCATTTCCATCCCTTTGGCAAAGATAGTTCCTCTGGACAGCGCCATCACCCTGGGGGAGTGTTGCTTGTTAGGCAACCTGACAGAAAAAAGGTGGTCCTTGATGTTGTTGAAGATTTCTTCTTTTTCTGTTAGCACTGCAATTTCATGAGTCAGTTAAGTCATGACTTTGGGGTGTAAGGGTCCAAATGGCTGTTGGTGAAAAATAATGCTGAAAATATGATGAAAAGTAGCAGGTTTCTCCAGAACGAGAAAATTGATGATGATGAGTTGCACGACACACTTATTGGTGAAATGGCCATCAAAGACATGGAATTCTATCTCCCAGATGTAATTAATAAATCTGTGACAGTAGAGCGGTCCAAATCCAATTGCATTTCTACAATAATTGACAAAACTGAGGATTAGAAAAAGATTGTTTTAGTCCTCTTAAGTGGTGGCAGTCAAAAATGGGTACTTGAGCCGCACTTGAGTCGCACAAAGAAAGACGTGAGACTTGACACGGACTTGGGTGTTATGACTCGTTAGTCCTGAGCATAGACTGTATATAAAAGATGGACGTAGTGTTCCGGTACGAAAAATGACGCCTACGCGGAAGTGACTTTTCTTGCAATACCACGGTGATCCGCTAGGCCTGGCTCCAAAAAACACTTTCTCCAATACACACCCAGTCAAAAAACGCCATTTTCAGTCATGAAATACTCATTCAATCATTTTTTTTCATAACTCACACAGGCTTCGACAGCTAAAGTTTCATGTGCCAGCGTGTAATATGGAGGTCGATTTGCAAATAATTCCAAGATTAATAAGATATCAGAGCTTAAAGTAATGAATGAATATGGGCGGGTCCATTTGGCTGACAGGAGAGCCTCACAGAGGAGTGAGCGTCAGTCACATTAATCGGACGAACAGACTGTGTTTACCTCATTTGTATTGCTGTGTTATTCTTCGATATCCAGTACAGATCGTATGGATCAATGGGTGTGTTGAGGAGGACGGAGGTGAAAAATTATATCCGTCTCTCGAACCCCTGCCTTTTGGTTTCTGCTGGCTCCATTACGAGGAATGGCTGCCGCCTGCAGCTCAGACTCCTGGCTTCATTCGCGTCCTTTTCAAACCAATGGGTGAGGAGCCAGTTGCCAGACCGTTGCCAGCAACTGTCCGTGCCTTGCGTCCTGACATTCCCTGCTCTTGCACTGCGTTCTGATCATCTGTTTCGGGTTGGTTTCCCCTTCAAACAGGTTTTGTTTTCTTTGTACTTTGTATTCCAGTGTCCGGTTTATTTTGTGTTCTAGTCAGTTTGGGTTCTTGGTTGTTCCTTGAAAACCTTGTTCTTTTGTTCATAGTCAGATTTTGTTTAGTCAGTTAGATTTTGCCTGCGGCGACCGTTGGTCCCAGGTATTAGTTTTCTAGATAGATAGTTTTTGTATTGTTTTGTCACCTGTAGGATTATTGTGTGTTGCATTTTGTGTTGATTTGTCACCCACGGAAGCATAGCTCCAGGTTCATTTGTGTTGTATTTTATTTTGGTTCTTACTTTGAATAAATGTTTTACTGCAGATCTATCTGAGTGTGCTCTTGGGTCCTCCGTGAGGAAACCTGATAATTTATTTATTTACAGATTATAATTTTAATGTTCCCCTCATTACCGACATTACCATTTTATTTCATATCTCACTATGTAGTATATCCCCCAAGTATGGAGCGTAATGTTAATTCTATGCATGAATAGCTGTTTTAGAATAGGCTAATGTCACTAATATAACAGCAGCCTATCCTAAAACAGCAATTGACGCATAGGATTAATCGGCCTAAAACAGGGTTCAGCGTTTTTGTCAGTGTTTGTCAGTGAAGAATAATTTCTCTCAGAATATCTATCACAAGAATACTGTGGGCCTACTCCACTGCAGTATTCTAAGCTAATATTAGCCTACTGCAGCAGCCCAAATGTCATATTTTGCCTTGGACAGCAACAAACCAAAAGTGTACAGCATAGCATAATCTACTGGATTTCTATTCTATTAATATGGCCTAAAGAATATTGCAGCAATGCTGCTAACATGAAATATTTTTTTGTACAGAAGGTACTCACACATATAGTAATTCTTTATAAACACCACCATGAGCTTTATCACCCATATTTATAGTAAGAAAGAAAATTAATTCACATTTTTATCTTCAGGTTTGCAGAGTTCAGCAAGGCAATGAAAGGGACCACTGAGGAGGGACAAATATACCACCAGGATCATCCTAGACAGAGGATCATCACTGAATTAATGGTCAATGACCTCATCATTGGACGTAATTTCCCCCTAACTGAGTACCCCAAAGTCAGAAATTTCTTGTCAGTGATGGAGCAGAGCTATATGATCTGACACTGCATGTGAAGGGATGGGGGTCCAGTTTGGACCAAATCAGTTTCTGCACAGGGCCCCTCTTGTCTCTTTTGGGTACAGCCCCAGTCAGGTACAGCACTGTAGACAGTTGGACAGTTAGGGCCATGCGTGGGTTTTTAGGGGTAACAGTCCACTTCATGGAGCTAGACAGAAGTAGTCCAATACTCCAAACAGTTCTATTAAGCTATGAAAGACTCACAGGGTTACACACTGGTCAAAGTGATGCGTTTGAAGAAATTTTTGACGACTTTCACATCAAGCACAAAATAGCATACATCATCTGTGACAATGCATCAAACGTGGAGGATGAAACGTATCAGGGTGAAATGGAAACCATCCACAGCAGTTGCCGACAGCAACGACTGCAGTGCTTTGCTCATTCACTGGAGCTTGTCACACGAGATGGACTGAAAGAGACAAAAGTTCTGAACAGTGCCTTAGTAAAGGTGACCAGGTTCTGCAGTTTGCTACATTCCACTCATGGGCTAATGATGAGCCATGAGCCAACCACAGCATCCCCTCAGCTGTATAAACGCATTGGAACAGTACTCCACCTTGTGGAGTCAGTCACTAGTTTGGATCTCCAAAGTCAAAATACACTCCTGGAAGCCCAAGGTCATTAAATCCTATGCCCGTCAGCCAGAGAATGAGGCCAGCTCAAAGAGCTTGTGGAGGATTTGGCCTGATTTCAGCAAGCCATAGACCCTACTCAAAGGGAGAAAGTGCACAGATATAATTTTCACCAAACGTGCTGCCCCTTGTGGCCAAATGTACAATCTGAAATGCGTGAAAATTGAATCAGATCTTTCCCTATGAGTGGTGAATCTGTCTGCCAAATATGAAAGTTCAAATCAATTCAATTCAAATAGACTTTTATTTTGAAATGCTGCCACTTCCGTGATGCCTCTTGTATGACTTCCTTTCTGAACGTTGGTCCACACAGAGCAGAGGGAGGAATCAAATTATCAAGCACCATATTTAGGATACTGCTGGGAAGTTTAACTTTTAAAATTGACATTGACATCATTTATAAAATCGACCAACCTTTGGAAAAGAGCTTTTAATAGCTGAAGTGTTGAGTGGTGAATGTTGGTGACCAGAATTGACTTTGCTGTCTTTGAACCTGGTCTCGGTCCAGTTTTTGAGTTGGATTGGAAACTCCATGAAGGTCCTGCGATCTCAAATAGACCTTAACCTAATTGATCACAGAGCCCTTGATTCCTTTCTGTAATGGCCGACAAGCAAGAGGACCCAAATGCAGACAAAGGGCGGAGACAGATCAATGTGTCTGTAATCAGGTTATTTCCAGCTTGCAGGTAATACAGAAACCCCAAAAGAGAGGAGAAAAAAGGAAAACAGCCTTCTTGCCTTCTTGTCAGCCTTCTTGTCCATTCACGTTTACGTTTACGGTTACGTTCACGTTTAGTTTTCGGTCAGCTGTCTCTTGTCTTCCTCAGCTCTTAATAAATTCTTTTTCCCCCGCTTTATGTTTCCAGGATCATGCTTTTTTTGGTCATTGAATTATCATTAAACCACAAGAAACAACAGCAGAATTCAGGCTTTTTCTTCAATTTTGATTTCATATGATTTAATATGAAAATTTCCACCACAGGGCTGATTCCTTTGTCTATCACTTTGCCCACACATAATTAGTTGAGACCTCAACTTTTTACTGCACTCTGGAATTAGCCCTCCCTATTTCAAAGGTGTAGAGGTATGGAGAGAGATGGGAGAGAACAGATAGATATTGGTTACATTTCCCAGATTTGATTATTCTTAAGGAGTTAAGAGGGCTTTAATAAGGGTTTGGCTAAGAAGAAGCATTAAGATACGGGTGTTTCCCAGATGCATTCTCCTTACAGATACAGCAAATGACTCCAGAGTCATCATAAAATGACGGAAGAAAGCGCGTGTCAATGTTATACTGAATATCTGATGTGTGCATGTGACGTGTCACAAGAGAAAAGGAGACAAGACTGGGGAGATATACATAGGAGCTTGCTCAAGATGCAGATCTTCAAGCCAACATACTGTGGATTACAAAATAGATGGTCTATGATCCATATAATGACTCACAAAGCAGACCTAGCTAGACTGTCTTAAAAGTTAAGGAGAGGCTAAAAGTTGAAGAATAAGTCAAGGGATATGATCCTCACAGTTGCTTTAGAAGAGTCCAGATGACAATAGGTCCTCTGTAGCATGCAGATGCATCATCTGCACCGATGTTTGGCAGATACACAAAACAAGGATTCATTAATGCATGGGAGAAAACCAGCCTCTCAAGCTTCTTCATGATGTAAGAAGTGAGTGCTACAGGCTTGGAGTCAGTCAGCAGGCAGTCTCTACTTGGCGACAAGGACTATACGAGATGTTTTCTACAGTGCAGGGATCATCCGCAGTTTTGAGCTAAAGTTGAAGTGTTTAAGGATAGTACTCAGCTGACTGGAGTCTGGGCTAATGCCATCAAGAGCCGCCGTTTTTCTCTGCTTTAGCTTGTCAAGTTCTCTCTTCACCTGAAATGGCTGAAATGTTGTGGCACAGTTGGTGAAAGGAGGAGATTTAGCTGATGAAGAGAAGAGGTGGATGTGGAATGAAGAGGTCGGACTGGAAGGATGATTTTTAGTAGTCTGAGGGCAGAACAATGGAGCTGGTAGGGTTGGGAAGGGTTTGAGTAGTAATGAAGGAAGGAGTAGTGAAGGAGGGTTGTAGAATAGGACATGTCTTGTGGAGTGGGAAGGAAGCACAGGATCCTCAGGCAGCTAAGTTGAGAGTGTCAAAATCTGCTGAAGAAAGTATTAACACTATCACATTGGTCCATCAGGAAGTGACTTTTCTTTCCAGTCCTGTCATTTTCCTCATGCTCAACCGCAGCTGCTTTACACCACGTTGATGTGCATCTTGTTCACCTCCTCTATCAGCTTTTCAGGGTGCTAGTGAGCCAAGATTTATCATTGGGAATCATTTGAAGCATTTGGGGAAGGGTGGTGGTATTAAGGCAGTATTAACAGCCAGTTGTTGCCAGACAACGCTGACAAAAGAGAGATCTTCCACAAGGTGAACCTGTCAATTTACCATTCTGTCTACAATTAGGAATGGTATCAACAGGCATCCCGTCCCTGCTCCCACATCAAAGAAACAAGACAGCGCACAGTCCGACTGTGGCTCGCTCCCCTTGCCCCCCACCCCTGAGCTGTGTGTCGCTTTCTCACTCTTTCTCTGAGCTGTGCGTCTCTCTTGCTCTCTCTCTCTCCGAGGTGAAAACATTGGAGCAGCAGCGCAGCTCAGTAAGGCAAACAAGAACTGGTAGGCGGGGCTGGGAAAAATAATTTGCCTATGAGGAATCCTCCAAGTAAACCAATCAGAGGAAAGCAGCAGCCAGAACAAAACGTTCCTGGAAGTGGTTGCATATTGGCTGAAATCTATATTTCTTCTCGGCATCTGTATGAAACAACTAACAAGTTTTTGAAAAAGAAAATACAAAACCATAAATTATACTACCCTGTAGGTCTTGAAATCATATCAATAATAAGCAAAAAGCAGTAATATATACACAATATGTCCCCTTTCAAAGCTCATGCTCGCTCAATCAGTCAGTATGCATTTGGTGATATAAAAATGCTGTGTTTATTGTATCTGTCCTTCACATACCATACACTGAATTTAATTTTGATTAATAGACAAAATGTTTGGTTTGATACCAGTTTTCAAAGCCTAGGGTAAGACCAAGGTACCCAGACATTTAGTCAATTAAAACTTGACTGAATAAAAACCCAGAAGAGGTTGACTGGATATGATGAAAAATAACAAGTGGTCAAGTGGTGTGCAGTCATGAGTGAAAAGAGGTTATATAATTCGGATGAGTTTGTAGCCTTGGGTTGCACCAGTCCAAAGTGTCATGGAGATATATATATATATATATATATATAGATATGTGTGTGTGTGTGTGTATAATATATATAAATCAATATGAATCAGTAAAACAAAAAGTACCTTTTTGTTACCATTTTACATCCTCTAAATGGGGGGTCTTTGTTCTATCTACAGAGCTTTCCCTGAGTTGCACACTACTAATTATGTAATGCTGCCGATAAGTTATACTAATGATTTGTTTTGATATGATCCTTTCCTTCCCTAATTTGTGTTGAGTTGTCATTTAGGATTCAGGATTCCACAAATAACGTCTCACTTAAAGTCTCACTTAAATGTCCCTGACTTCACATTGAAAACATGTTTGGCAATTTTAGTGACATGTACTGTACACTCAAACATCCAACATTTGAGTGTTTATCCTCTTACCAATTTCAATCTGACTGAAATGGAACAGCTGTAACAATCTTTCATCATCTTTTATCTTTTTTCTTGTTTAAAGAAACACAGTAAGGTTTAAGTAAAACGTATGACAGAATTTATGGAATAAGTCCCTACTCACAAGTCAGGAATTACAGCAGAACCAGACCACAGCTAAAGAATATTTTAAAAGAAAGATGAAGAAGAGTAAAAAAATTCTTTAGTAAGGTCAGGCTGACAAGAAAGCCTTTCTCCCCCTTGGTGGAAGGGCGTGTCTGTCCAACCAGTGGGGCAGCATTGCGTGCTGGGTCGATGGATGATGTGGGCTAGTGATTAATGGATGTTGTGTGAGGTGGGCTGCTAAACGGTGTGGGATTAGAGGACATGTAGCGACCAGGGGCCTACTGTTAACTGGGAGTGTTGATGCCGCCTTGCTCTGCAAGACTTCTACGGCTTAGCGAGGCTTTCATCTGGTTGAGGGCTGCCGTAGGCGGGAGGGGGGGGTAAAGATGGGCATATAATTGTGCAGATATCAACAGATATTTTTCCTGTGTTTGCAGTGTCACCTACCGAAAATGTTTGCTAATAGGCTTGTCTAATTGATTCGAACAGCTAACATGACAGTAATGAGTTTTCATGCTGATGCTTACACACACATGCACACTGCCCACAGATTCAAACCTTTCTTTTTTCTTCTTCCACAAAGGGAAACAAATTACCTTTATCCTGTGGGCGCTTATGTGTATGTATTTCCTTTTGTCCTAGTTTGTGCCTCAGAGATTCAGATTCTGCCTTTCATTTAAGACCCCCAAGCTGTCACAGACAGGTGTCTGCCTCTGCACAGTGCAGGTGGGGTTTGCAAACATTTGTTTGTGTTTGAAACTCATACTTTTGAGTTTTCAAACACACACGAGTTTTGGGTGTCCATGGGTCATTTATGCTCATGAGTTTATTTCTGTGAGCCAACCGCTGGTTTTGTGGTTTATTTGATGCTGGATATGAGCTCTGTGTTGTGCATGGTGCTCTGCACTGCTGAGTCGTAGTGTGTGCACATCTGATCTGCATATGTGTAGACTGTAAACATCCAAATGCTTCCAATTCCAGATCTTTGCAGTGTTTCGAGTCTAGGTATCGTTTTCCCATTTGAATAGAATGTCAGAAAAAGACAAAGCTTAGTAGAAATGGATGTTTGTAATTTTATTAGAGGAGAAAGCCAGGAAACCTTTCAAATTTATTTTAATGAATAATTACTTGGCCTTGAAATCTAAATACTGTTTCTTTTCAAATTAAGTATAATTCTTAGAAAAGCATGAAACACAGACTCATCTCATCTCAATGTGTGTTATGGGGGTTGATCAGGTTTTATTGTTTTGTGGATGTCACTGCTATAATTTCTCTCACTGTCTCTTTCTCTCTCTGCAGGCATGTATTCATCCATTCAGGGAGCATCACATCGATTCCACTATCATCACCTGCCATGACTTCATTAAAACCAATGGTGACAACTGTATGATACCCATGCTACTGCTGACTCACATGCAATTCAAATTCCTCACCTACACAAGAGGTAGCTTAGAGACTATTTAATTTCTGTACTGCCAAGATTCCATAGTGACAGTTGCTTCTAATCCACAATCCCTGCCAATCTGCTTGCAGTCATGCTTTTAGAAGGTCAGCATTTAAAGTCTGAGAGTGTTGTGGGAGGCGAATGTGTGTCGAATGGTGAAGGAAAGACATCTAACAGAGCCAGAGAGGAGCAGTTTGAAGAGGCAAATCAACAACCTATTACTAAGTAGCCGGTTGGCGAAAGGGTAGCATTGGGTTGAGAGGTGAAGGGTGGTAATTGGCATCACTAAATTAGAATTAAGGCTTAGTTTAGCCAGGATTCTGTATTGTTGAGCAAACTTCCTACACCCTAGTCTGGTTGCCAGTCCATTGCAGGGTACACACCCACACCATTCCCACTCACGCTAAAACCACTTCCACTTCCATTTAGTTGATTTAAATGATCAGGGTCCAAGGGAGAAGTGGATACTATATATATATATATATATATATATATATATACATATATATATATCAAATGTATGTTTTTCTTCTCTCTCTCTCTCTCTCTATGTATAGTTATATATATATATATATATATATATATATATATATATATATATATATATATATCAAAATGTATTTTTTTCTTTCAGTGTATGTTTTAGGACTCAGAGTCAGACCCAGACTCAGAGTACTCAATTTAAACATGTTACATGGGATGTTACAAGGAATGATGGGTAGAACACCAAATTCAACAATTGCAGAAGTCAGGTATCTGTTGCATGTATAAGCAAACAGTGAGAGGAAGAAGGAAAGATTAAAAGGAGGAGCAGCATGGTGGTTCACTTGTAGGTGACATCCACACCTGTCATGTCAGAAACCACAGGGAGTCAGGGGTCACAAGGCAAAGATGGGAAGAGAGGTAATGACCATCCACACCTGTCATATCTGCACCATAAGAGGTCGCTGCTAAGAGTTTGAGACAGAGGGTGAGAGTGCAAGGAGAAGAGAGGGAGCAAGAGAGGGGGTGGTGAATGAAGCAGAGAAACATGTAGCCATAAGATGACATCTAAACCTGTCATGTCAAGCTCCTCACAGCGTCAATCGGTCACCAGACAAAGACGGCGACAGAGTTAGTTGGGAAAAGCTGAAAGCCATGTGGTGACATCTCCAGCTGTCATGTCTACACTTGAACTGGGGTCAAGACATAACTGTGTTTTCTAAAGAGAGGGTGCAGGGGATGGACACAGAGACAGATCTGTAAGTCATACAAAGACTCCAGAAATAAGAAGAGTTCATTGTGTGACATTGCATCTGTGCAAAGAACAAAGTTAACTGTGTTTCTGGTTATTTTCAGTTAATGTTTTATTTAAAAAATATTTATATTTGAAACATAGCATTTTCACAGGTCCCATATTAATATTTAGGATTGAGAACTTCAGCTCAGTGCTCCCACATTCAAAAACCCTTAAATGCTGATGACAAACATCACTCAGTGTTGGCTTGTTGAGGGATGATAGAGAGTACTGTAGCTCAGGGGCAATACAGTCCTCTGCTTATCGGAATGCTGGTGATACGATCTTGGTCCCGGCAGCCTGTAAGTCTAAGTATCTTTTGCTAAGATGCTGAATCCCAAAACTACTTCCTGTGACATTGTGTATCCATGGTTGACCAGACTGACTCTGTAGGGTAGCCTTTGCCAACAGTGTGTGTGTGACTTGTCCTGTAAAGGTGATGAAAAGTGCTATAAACAAACCAGTCCATATACCATTAAAGGCTTTCACTTAACCAAATTTGGTTATTTTTCAGTGTAGGCCTTGATGTTAGAGCTAAGGTCCCTGGACCAAACTGAAGCAATATAAAATCCAGATGTTATGGGTTTAAAAGTTACTTCTTACAAAGAAGGCGATACATTTTGATAACTTGGGTGCCTCTTGATTTTAAAAAAGAGCCAAAAAGGCACACATTTGTCAAAAAAATGTGTGCTAAGAAAGGGAAAATGTCTCTGGCTGCCTAAGTAGAAGTTTGGCCAAATGATGTGCTTATCTCTCATCTGGTGCTTCATCAGGTTCTTGGATTTCTGTATTTTGTCTCCTAACTGCAGGGTAATGACTTCTTCTGACGCACTTAGGGCCTGATTTACTAAAGCTTTGCGTGTATAAAAACATGTGCAAACTCAATGTCACTCACAAAAAAATGTTCAAGCTGATCTAACAGTGTGCACTGTAGACTACGTCTTTGAAGTAAGGAAAACAGCATGCGCTGGCCATTTAGCACCTTGGCCTTAATGCATATGCAATATGGGGCGTTCCTGCTTGTGGGAACAGAATAGCAGAACAGAATAGAATAGAAAGCTAAGCACGTGCACGGCAAATATCCTTAGTTGAGCCCTGATACATCGATTCACCATGGCAACAAATTTAAAAAAAAAAAGGTCCACATTGAGATTTCAATGCGCTCATACACTAACTTTGAGCCAGTATTTAGTGTGACATAGCTGCAGGTGCAAAGTAGAGGGAGTTGGCGTGGGAGAAAATCGTTGCAACAGTCAATGTGCAAGTTTAAATATTTTTTATTCATGTGCGCAAACACGGTTATAATGTCATGAAAAATTGGGGAATGATATTAAAGCTAAAATGTATTTTACTAAGATGCAATCCCACTGATGAGAAACGGATGAGGAAGCAGCTAAAAATTCCCTCATTTACAGTGGTATGCAAAAGTTTGGGCACCCCTGATCATTTTCAGGATTTTCCTTTATAAATCATTGGTTGTTCGGATCAGCAATTTCAGTTAAATATATCATATAGCAGACAAACACAGTGATATTTGAGAAGTGAAATGAAGTTTATAGGATTTGTAGAAAGTGTGCAACAATTACTTAAATAAAAGTCGACAGGTGCATAAATTTGGGCACCCTTGTTGTTTTATTGATTTGAGTACCTTTAGCACTAATTATTGGAACACAAAGTTTGTTTGGTAAGCTCATTGACCCTTGACCTACATACACAGGTGAAGCCAATCATGAGAAAGGGTATTTCAGGTGGCCAGTAGCAAGTTGTTCTCCCTTTTGCATCTTCTCTGAGGAGTGGCAACATGGGAGCCTCAAAACAACTCTCAAATGACCTGAAAACAAAGATTGTCCAACATCATGGTTTAGGGGAAGGATACAAAAAGCTGGCTCAGAGATTTAAGCTGTCAGTTTCCACTGTGAGGAACATAGTGAGGAAATGGAAGACCACAGGCACAGTCCTAGTTAAGGCCCGGAGTGGCAGGCCAAGAAAAATCTCTGATAAGCAGAGGCGAGGAATGGTGAGAACGGTCAAACTCAACCCACAGACCAGCTCCAAAGACCTACAACATGATCTTGCTGCAGATGGTGTCACTGTGCATCGTTCAACTATTCAGCGCACTTTGCACAAGGAGATGCTGTATGGGAGAGTAATGCGGCGGAAGCCTTTTCTACGCACATGCCACAAACAGAGTCGCTTGAGGTATGCTAAAGCACATTTGGACAAGCCAGCTTCCTTTTGGAATAAGGTGCTGTGGACTGATGAATGTAAAATTGAGTTATTTGGACATAACAAAGGGCGGTATGCATGGTGGAAGAAGAACACAGCATTCCAAGACAAACACTTGCTACCCACAGTAAAATTTGGTGGTGGTTCCATCATGCTGTGGGGCTGTGTGGCCAGTGCAAGTACTGGCCATCTTGTAAAAGTTGAAGGTCGCATGGATTCCAGTCAGTATCAGCAGATTCTTGTCAACAATGTTCAAGAATCAGTGACAAAGTTGAAGTTGCGCCGGGGCTGGATACTTCAACAAGACAACGACCCCAAACACTGCTCAAACTCTACAAAGGCATTCATGCAGAGGAACAACTACAATGTTCTGGAATGGCCATCTCAGTCCCCAGACCTGAACATTATTGAAAATCTGTGGTGTGATTTAAAGCGGGCTGTCCATGCTCGGAAACCATCAAACCTGACTGAACTGGAGATTTTTTGTAAAGAAGAATGGTCAAAAATACCTTCAACCAGACTCCAGACCCTCATTGGAAGCTATAGGAAGCGTTTAGAGGCTGTTATTTCTGCAAAAGGAGGATCTACGAAATATTGATGTCATTTTTCTGTTGTGGTGCCCAAATTTATGCACCTGCCTACTGTTGCTTAAGTAATTATTGCACACTTTCTGTTAATCCTATAAACTTCATTTCACTTCTCAAATATCACTGTGTTTGTCTGCTATATGATATATTTAACTGAAATTGCTGATCCGAACAACCAATGATATATAGAGGAAATTCCTGAAAATGATCAGGGGTGCCCAAACTTTTGCATACCACTGTAAATAATGTAATGTAATAGGCGGATATCTTCTTTGTTCACGCAAATATTTCCCTTTCATGTATTTGTCTTTTGTCCCAACAGATTTGATGGCGTTCTTCCATCTGGTTGAACCTGCCACTGCAACTGCAACGGTAGCCAATACCATATATTATGCTATGTAGTAGTTTAATATGTACTGAAAAATAACACTGATATTCACAGGATGAGGATGATGAGGATGCAGAGGATGATGAAGCCACGTTATCTGCTGCCAGAGAGAGGGAGCCTGAGGGTCCTGCAGAGGTAGCATTCTGGTAACACTTTACTTGAAGGTACCGTCATAATAGTGACATGACACAGTCATGAACTTGTCATAAACATGTCAATGTCATAAACGTTTATGAGTGCTGTCATTAAGTGTCATTCGGTTTTTGTAATGGCAGGTTGACACTGTTTGGGTTTTCTTGATTATGGTCAAGTTGTCATAATTAGGACATCCCAAACAAATTTAATGTCAAGTTGTCATGACAAAGACATTGTCTGATAATGTCACTTTGATTAATGTCAAGTTGTCATCCTCAATGAATGAAACTTTGGTTGTGATGTAAGGGGGAGAAGACAGCTCAAGCTTTCTTCAACATAGCCTGCTCCTGACCAGGCTTGGTTCACAGAGGAAGTTGCCGTATTAACTGATGTTGAGCTCTACTTAGCCCCCTTTCTGAAACGGAAAAGCCAGAGATTCCCTCAGTTCAGGCTCAAAATAGTCGAGATATGTACCAAGCCTGCTTCCTGAAACGGTCCCCAAGACTCCTGCTTTTCCACGTTTCATGTTTTTCCTAGTCTCAACAGTTGAGTGTTTTCATGTTTCAGCTTATTTCCCAAGATCCCAGTGTGCTCCCCAGGGTAAGATCACCATCCTTGTGTCTCGTTTGTGTTCACTACTGTTACCTGTGTTTGCACCTTAGTCTTGTTTAAATAAATTCACTTTTCACTGACTTTATTTGCATCCAGAGTTGCGCATTTGGGTCGTCATAGTAGACCGTTCTGATAGAATGCACTGGCCAGCATGGATCCAGCCAACTCTGTGACTGCCCCTGTTTCTCCCATTTTGTCCTGGTGTTTTCCCTCTAGTTTTTTCTCTTGTGCTTCCACATCTCTTGTCATCCCTTGTCCTGTTGTCCATTGTCGGTCCAAATTCTTTTGTCCATGCTTCGTCTGTCCCTGTGTTTAATTCATCCCCTCTGTCTTGTCCTGAAACATCTGCAGTAGAGGTAACCCCAGTGGAGTTTCCTCCGGCCAAGCCCTTTCATATGTTAGACTTGCTGAGATGGATAGGCAAGACACTACACAAAAGCTCATTTCAGAATTTGCCATAAGACCTTCCCCTGTGCCTGGCTCCTATTCAGAGTCCAAGCTGACCTCTGTCCAGTCCCCGAGCAGCAGCTGGCTCTGCTCCACCATAGCAGTGAGCGGTCGGTGCCTCTCAGCCTCGGCCCTGACCGGCCAGAGTCACTCGTCCACAGCCACTAGCGGCCTGAGTCGCTCATCCACAGCCACGAGCGGCTGAATTCGCTCGTCCACTGCCACAGCCACAGCCACGAGCAGCCGGAGTCGCTCATCCATGTCTACAGCCCTGAGCAGCCCGAGCAGCCGCTCCACGTGCACAGCCATGAGTGGCCCGAGCAGCCGCACCAAGTCCACAGCCATGAGTGATCCAAGCATCCACAGACAATGGTGACCAAAACTCATCAAAAGAATTTCTGTAGGTTATATAAACTTCCTGCCTGACTTACGGCACTCTCTAGCTCCTCTTCAAAAAAGAGTGTTAAAAAAGAGAAGAGTCTTGGGATGCCATATGATGTGCATTAACCCTGCGGTCAGAACCCAGACGACGGGGCATATGCGAGGCCCCGCCTACAGCTGCTCGCAGCTTTAATCTTAAAATGTACTGTGTTTTGAAAGCACATAGTATGCATTGTGAGTAGTTGGTGGCAATTGGCTACAGAAGGAACTTCCTCTGCCCTAGGTACGTGGGACTGCTGTGGCCCCAAAGGTATTGTGGGTTTTTTATTGATGCAACGTTTATTCTGCTGCAGGCGGATGTAGTGTATGTGCCCTCAGATCTCTCATTTGTAGTACTTGTTTATTTGCTGGCCCATTGTGCAAGTAAAGAAATGTTTGTTATGTTTGATATGCCCTGAAGTATGTTGTTGACTTTGCATGTCCCGCTCATTGCATCTTATATTAATGTTTGAGAGCCGAGTAGAAATGTAATGCTTTCCAGATGCAGTGCTGGTGATGATGACAAGAATTATATTGGCCCATTTGGCCCAAGTACTTTTGCAATAATTTACAGTAAAAAAGGATGTAGTGATCTTGTGTGTTGTAACCATATTTGTTTAATATGTGAATATATTTGTTATTTGAATGTTTATGCTAGGAATATATACATATTTAGAAAGATATTGTTTCATCATCATCCGTTGTTTATTCAGGGAATATTGACTGAGCATGAAAACTCTTTTATAGCAATGCCCTGAGTGTTAAAATCAATCAAACAAATAATAATAATACTAAGAGGGGAAAACAAATCAACATATGGAAAACAACAAACAAACAAATATATAACAAAAACCTATACCTGCAGACACAAGTTTGTCCAATCTCAACACTTCTTGTAAATGGTTCCATTTAATAGGTGCAAAAAAATGAAAAGCTAATTTGCCAACCCCAGATCTTATTTTAGGTACTTCTAGAGCAATAAAACCCTGTGATCTTGTATTATGTTAACTATGTCTAATGTCCACAGCCAGTCAAAGCCAGTCAAATAAGGTTTTGTGAATGAAGAAGAGGCAGTGCCTTTACCTCCTCTCACAGTTAACACTATCCAACACTTTCATACAGTTTGCAATAATGACTTTTAAAAGCATCACCAGTGATAAAGCATATGGCACTATGATAGACCTTGTCAAGCGCTTTCAACTCAGAAGGAGCTGTGTGCATGTAGATATCACCATAATAGGTGTGTTTCCACTATGCTGGTTCTAGTACTTTTTGGGGGGAGGTACTTTTGACCGGGCTGCGATTTGACCTGGTCCTCTTAGGCGTCGCATCTCCATTACACTAATAGCTCTGCAAGAACCTTGCGATGACGTCATCATATTGCGTCCGAAAAGTGCTAAAGCAAAGCAGCAGCAGAGGAGGAAATCACAACAAGACTAGACATGGACACGGACCAAGTTGGAATGTTTGTTGCGTTTGTGCTGTTGCTTTACGACTGAGAGCGACGATTTAGACTGAGACAAAAGGTAAGCTTACTTTCATGCTTTCATGAAGCAGTGATCTGCAGATGTCACTTGTGACAACCAATCTGCCCGATCGAGCCGCTAGCACCGCCCAGCGACCGTTCCCAAGTACCTACCCTCGAACAAGTACTCCGTTGATTCCTGTAAAAGTTCCTGAAAGTGGCCCTGTCGGAACGGCCCGGTCAGTGGAGACACGCATAGTGTGAAGTTCCTGTAAAATAGCCCGGATGTTCCAATAGTGGAAACACCTAATCTAGCCTAATCTAGTACTGACAAAATGGTTGACTGAACAATTGTCTTTCTGCTCTCCAAAGAAAGGCAAGACCATGTGAGCTCAAACACGTTTTTAAAAGAAAGCTTATTATCAAGCCAAATTCCAAGATATTTATATTGAGCAACTTGCTCAATTTGTGTTCCATTTAGAGAACATACCCTAAAAGTATCAACATCACACAACCCTGATCTTGTAAATAACATGGACTTAGTTTTTGATTCATTTAGAACCGATTTAATACTTTTAAAGCAATTCTGGACACAGTCAAAGGCAGACTGGAGGTATGATACGGCTTTCTCAATGGATTCTGCACATGCATAAAGGATTGTATCATCAGCATGAAAATGTAACTTGTTCTAGTGAACCTCATATATCATTTATGTAGAGAAAACAATAAAGGGCCTAAAATTGACCCTTGTGGAACACTATTTCTTAGCATTAATGCCTCAGAAGACAAACCAATCACATTAACACACTGTTCTGTTAGAAAGATAATCATGAAACCATCTAAAGGAAACTTCATCAAAACTCAAAAATGAAAGTTTTTCAAGGAGAACATGACCGACAGTGTCAAAAGCCTTTGAAGTCAATAAACAAAGCTGCACAATGTTTCTTAGACTCTTTAGTAGTGGCTATATCATTCACAACAGCAGTAGCAGCTGTAATGGTGCTGTGGCCAGCACTGAACCCAAACGGATATGGATTTAGCATATCATTCGAAGAGAGAAAATAACCAATTTGCTTATTTACAAAGGATTCTAACCTCTTGGCTAAGCAAGGTAGATTGGAGGTTGGTCGGGAGGGTTGCGGTTAGGGTTATTCATACCCAACACTATGTCCTCTGAAATAACACATTCTTTAAGTCCTTTAAGATGACACAAATTCAGTACATTGGGGAGACTACTTTACTACTACTACTTGAAATTATTTTAATCAAGAAGCAAATCAGGCATGGAAAGAACAAAATGATTTTTGCTGAGGTGGCAGCTTTTATTGAACAGCAGCTGGAAACATCTAGTCAGTGTCATGGTAACAGATGTATGAACATAAAGCAGCAAAAATATGACTGCGTGTTGAAGCTGTTACACTTTAGAGATTAAACAAGGTAAGGCAAAACTCTGGAATGGCAGTCTCAAGTACCAGTTGGCTGAAATCTTTGCATCTGAGACAATGTCCTCTACCCATATGTTGCTTTCCAAGACTTTGTTCATTTCATATTGAAAATCTGGGTAGTTGTCATTACTGACTGGCAACTCCAAGTAAGAAGCCATATGTATGAGCAACAGGTCTTCTCTTCGTGTGAAGCTGACAGTGATGCGTTTTCCTGTAAACAAGTCTGATCCAGTGCAAAATCTGAGGAAAAGGGAGAGGTGCTGGATGTCTGACTCTCTAAGGCATGCACTTACATACTTGACATATTGTTTCTCCTGGGCATTCTGGGTACTGGGGTAAATCATACTCCTCATAATCTTCTTTGATGCTGGTTGTAGGTCTTAAATTGCTGAGATCCTCTTCAGTTCTGATCTAACAGGTGCAAGAGTTGCTCCACTGTTCAATCACAAAAGCGGTCTCCTGAATCAGTTTTTGATGACCGAGCTCCCTCAAGATGTGCTCAATGTTATCAGCTTTTGGAAGCCTCCGGCAGTTGTGCATGTCCAGGATTTCCAACAATTCTGTCTGGTCAACACTTTCAAAATCTGAGCGACAAGATTCAAAAATCACTCGCTTAGAGTCGGATACGTACTTGAAAAAGATGTCCACAAGATTACTCGACAAATCCATAAACAGCTTGCTCCAGAAGCACAGGTTCAAGTTTTATAGACCAAGTTTTATAAAAATACTTCTCCTTTTGCCAGCCAAATGTGATTATTTGGCCTACACTTTCCCATTCCTGTTTGCCAAAATCGTGAAGCAGGTATGGAACTTTGAATACACTTCCCATGGTGCATTGCACATAGAAGGCGTTCCAAAATATTGACAGTACATCCCTCAAAACACCCCCATCATCTGCAGCCTTTTCAAGCTTTCGATCAGGAAGAATAACTTGAAAGGATGTGTCAACCTCCATGATGCTTTCCTCAGAAAACACTTACGTAAGATCTTTAAGAATCTGTCCATGAAGCAGAGCAACAGTTTTTCTCTGTCTTGCTCTCTAATTGGCTTGTTTCTGCAACATATCTGTGGGAGGAGGCAAAAGTGATTCAAAAGATAGTTCCTGGGACAAAGGTATGGTATCTTCAAGACTCGAGGACTCCATCCCAGCGAGGCTTTCTGTGTGAAAAGTAACAACGCCACTGTCCTCTAAAGCATCCACGTGAAGTAATGTTTCATCACATGCATCAGTTCGGCGTAAAGAAGAGAGACACTATCACTGCTTGCATTTGCAAATCCTGTGGTACCTCCAACATGACTTGCATCTGAAGTATTAATCTCGACAATGTTTGTTGCAGTGCCTGGAGTGTGGTGATCACTATCATGTCTGTCATGTGTCTTGTCACCTTCTTATGCAGATGCATCACTATTCTCCTCCTCCACATTTATGTCCACTGGTATTTCCCTCTTCTTTGTTATCATAACAGAGGGGTCTTTTCATACAGTTCCCCATCTGTGATGCTCTCCACTAATGTGTGCTGCTTGGAGTCAGTTAAATCTACGTCAGAATCAGAGAGACTTCCCTCTGCATTTTACCCATCTTGAAAAAATAACTCTACAGCCTTTACAATCAAGTTCTGTTTTTTACTGTCCTCTGGCACACTCCCTTTTCTGGTTCCCCCACCCTTTTTTGTGCATACCTACATAAATTCCCCCTCTCTGGAATGCAGCCATCCAAATTCTATTTCTCTGCGATCCTTCTGAGCATTCTTTTAAATGGTTGATTCTCTTTCTCAAGTCCATGTTCCCATTTGCTTTTTGACAGCTTTCCTTGGATGGAAGATACTCTCTTAGCTGGGTATCTGTCATGAGGTGTACGACACTGGAGTTGATGCAAAATAAAGAAATATTTCATACGTTTTTAGGTGAAGTGCATTCAATTATAACACTGAACTACCTGCATATACAGCATGAGCATCAATCAACTGATCTGAATCTTCAGACAGGCGATTGGTCAATCTGTGTGCTCTGGATAGGTTGGAACAAAAACCTGCAGCAACACTGGTCACTTGGCTCATCCATCCTGTGGCAGTTCAGAAAACGTCTGCAACTCTGTTGAGAAAAGTAATCTTAAATGTGACCTCAAATAAATAAATACATAAAAATCTATTTATTTTCACAAAGTCCTTGTTTTTTATGGATTTGCTCAGAAGTTTCCCGATCAGTCTTTATTTTGTTATTAGATGATTCAATTCTTCGTAGCTCTCCACAATAAGTGCCTGCTCTGAGGCAGTGAACATCACTGCTCCTTTTTTTTTGTCATTGTAGATCCATTTGATTTGTGATTGACTGCATTGGCTGCTGATGAATTAATCTGGCTATCTGAGCCTGGCTTGAATTAGTGAGATCAGCTGAACGTGGTTTATTGAAAATCAGTTGTTTAGAAGTTGTTCGATGGTCAAGCATTGCTGTATCTCAGAAGTAGAACAAAATGCAAGCATAATTTATCAGCCACAAATTACTTCCAAAGAAATATCTTCTTGGATCTACCAAGAAGAGATGACCTGACAAGTTGACAGACAGGTTGGCCGATATGTCAGTGATGGTGTGGTGAAATATAGCAAGAGGCCAGCGGGCAGTCCTCCTCTCGCAGCTGTATGTGCCTGTCACTTCATCAAGGTTGTCCACTCCACTGTTATTTGCATTATATTAAAAAATCATGGACGGTTTTCTGTCTGTTCTCTGCAGCCTTGTGTAATGTGCTCATCAGGATGACATTCTTGTTCTCGTTTGGCATGTATGAAACAACACCACCGACTGTGGTATCATGGGTGAAAGCACAGGTGGGAAACAATTTACTGTCAAAATGTCATGTTTATGAATGGAATTAGGTTTTTGTGTGATTCTGACCATTTAATTTCACAACAAATGGCAGTTATATACAGACACTATAATTAATTTAGTCTATAGTAAAATGCAAATCCTACCTCTGAATGGAACCAATCTTTCATCAACTACCACTTCAGGACGAGGGATTGTACGTCAGAGGCAGCCATTCTACCCACTTGTCCCAGACATCCGACATTGCTGCCAATTTGTCAGTGAAACATTGCACAGGTCTTGTCTCTTGATTATCAGATCTGATGACTGCTGATATAGTACGAAACAGATACGGAGACATAGTGGCACAAAATATAAATCTTCCTGTGTCAGCATTTCAGAGACTGGAAGCAGCCTCACCCTGTGACCTGCCATGCCAGCCAGTATTACAAGCCCTATGTAGGCATGCAGTTGACTCACATCTATCTACGTTCTTGACCATACTGTTTGGTCACTTCCCTGTTTCTCATTTCAATGACATTTTTTTCAATGGCTACAGGGAGGAAGAGCTGGAACGTTTACAGAATGTCAGATGCATGGGAAATAGCCAGTCTTGTGTGTCGTTGTTTGAATTGCATTTTCTGCTGCAGTGAGGACAAAATGATGGTACTGTTATTTTACATGACCGTCTCCCCCGCTGCCAGCTCATCTCCTTCATCACTGGCATCATCATCATCATTATCATCAGAGTGGCTGTAATCTGAGTTTTCCTCCAATTGGTCTTCTTCCTCTGACACATCCAAGTCCAAATCACTGTCTTCATCTTGGAAGATTAGATCAAGTACTACTTGTCTTTCCGTCATATTCTATCTATCAGTGCAGTTTAATAGATAGAGATACTTTATCAATCTGCTGACCACTGAATTCCTCTTTTATTAAGAGTACTAAGAGTTTATAGTATTTATTCTTTTTTCTGTTCTCTCTGTATGGCACCGTTTTCACTATGCTGCCGGAAATGTATATTTCCCTGAGGGAGTGATCCCAAAGGGATCAATAAAGTTAGTCTAAGTCTAAATCCAACACAAACAACACTGCACTGTGTCACGGATTCAAGACAGGATGCAGTCGTGAAAGCATGACTATTTAGATGGTCAAAGAGAAGTTGATGACTACAATAATTTCACTTACACTCCTCTACATGCAGGGACAAAATGGATGACATTTCTGTCTGTCTGTCGGCCTCATATAAATAACTAAAAGACAGTGTTCAGTTTACTTGTGTTTGTGTCTTTAGAGACACAAAGCGTCCATTATAGATTCTGCATTCTGTATGTACTGAGGTGAGAGGGAGGGAGAGAAAAAAGGGGATGATACACAAAGAGGATTCAGCTTGTATGTCACCCTGTGCCCTGCAGACAACAGATGTGTGTGAGTCACGTTAAGGGAAAGTGTGTGTTTGTACATCTGCATATTGGAGCATGGGTACCAGTCTTACTGAATGCCTGTTTTGGTTTGAACGTGTGTTTGTGTGTGTGTGGGTGGGGGTGGGGTGGACGGTAGTAAGGTTGGTGGCAGTTGGGGGCTCACATGGGATGGCAGCAGCCCCCTGCTCCCCCAGCCGGGCTGCCTGGGCTGAGCCACGATTCCACTGGGGCCTGCCTCGCTGCCTTTGTGTTCACCACCGGCTGACAATCCATGTATATTTAATGCTAACCTGCTGTCTGTTCTAACAAATTTCACAGGCAGAAAGGAGGTGCGGTATGGGGGGTGGGGTGTAGGGCAAAAGAGGGAGGGGTAAGAGCGTGCGGGTGAGGAGAGGGAGAGAAAGAATCAAGGATGTAGAGAGAAGAAAGGATGAATTTTTGGTGAGGAAAAGAGGGAAAAAGTCAAATCAAACAGCTGCTTTTCTGTCTTCCAGCAGAGAGTTCATTGGACACATGCACATATATGCCCACAGCTCAGACATAAACGCCTAATAGGTAGCGGTGTGACAAAGGTGACAAATACAGTTGATCCATATGGATGTTTGTATGTTTCTTGAGAGTGTATGTGTCTGTGTGCTCTCTTATTTAGCTTTTTGATTTTTGGTATTTATGCTGGTGTTGTTGGCTGCATATAAATTGGAAAAGAAGTGTTTTAATATACATACATACATACATACATACATACATACATACATACATACATACATATGCATACATTTGTGAAAAACGTACAAAGGTATAAAGACATCAATTATAGCTGTTGTGCAGCAATGGTTGGAGCCAGGCAATTTTAGGCTGAATGAAAATTTTGCGAAATTTTTAAAAAGGACATTGCACATTTTTTTTTGCTTGTTGTAGCACCACCATCAGGAAAACCATCTTAGATGATCCAAGAAGTTTCCCTCCCCCCTGTGGACAATCTTTTTCGTTCTTTTTGCTAGGTTCCCAGTAGTTTTCTCACGCCGGTACAGCAGAGATGAACTCCAAAAATAAGAGACACGTCTCTACTTAACCTCCACCATTTTTTCAATACACTTGGAAGTTTCCTGGGGCTTTTGGTCAGAGGTGCAACTGCGCTCTACGGCATCATGTGGAGGCAGAGATTCCACCAGGGGAAGCGCGCAGGAGCGCTGGTTAGACTGAGGCAGGAGGGATTACACATGCTGCTTCCATCTATTCACCTGACAAATGCTCAGTCCCTGGCAAACAACATGGACTGCTACTCCTAATCTCCAAAAATTCAGACTTTCAGAACTGTGTCACCCTGTGCTTCACTGAAACTTGGCTTAGTGAACACATCCCGGATGCTTCTCTGTAGCTACTGGCTTTGGCTTTTCCGAGCAGATTGCATGCCAGAGCTCTCTGGAAAGATGAAGGGAGGCAGAACATGCTTTTTTTGTCACCGAAGGTGTCACGAATCCAGAGACTCAAAAGCACACACACAGAGACTCAAAAGCACACACACACTTTGATGACTGCTTGCAACAGTACAAAAACACCCACTCACCCACTTGAACCCACGCAGGGATAACAATTCGGGACAATTAACTAAGAAACTGGAGAAGGAAAAGAAGAAACATAATGGCTGAAGGGGACGCCAACCCAAGTAATAATTAAAGAGATCAGGTAAATAAAGTGGCTGAAGGGGAATCCAACTCGTAAAATAACCAGGGGAAACAGGAAAATGATGTGGCTGAAGGGGAAGCCATCCCAGTGTGGCGGGGGTAAGGGTAACTGTTGCCACAACGCCACCCAGAAGTAGAGGTAGATCTCTCCTTCCAGGAAATAGATTGCGCAACTCAGAAGGCTGGCACAGGTTTAGCTTACAAAAGAGAAACCAGAGGCGAGGATCCCAATCAATTCATATTTATTATTATTATTACTATTTAACACAATATAAAAATATTCCAGTCCTGTAAAAACATTTAAATGGAACCCAACCAATTAGGGCGATGCCCGATACCTGCACTGTGGGTGGAACTCCTGAAATGACAAAAAGAAAATGAGTAAAGAGGAGAACAGAAAAAGGGAAATCACGCTAAGGTCCAGCAGACTCCCAAGAAACCTTGGTGCAGTTGTGACAGAGACAGGAATTGCATCACCAGGGAGCAGTTCGCTCGTGTAGGCCCAGCTATTCCTGTTCAGGAGTGAGGGAAACAAAGGAGCACAAAAAAGTAAGGGATTAAATACTGTCGCGCAGCTGGGCACACTGTCCTACCAGGCCACTACCAGGCTGCAGACGCCCTATTTTGTGGAGTTCCACCACTCTACAGAACAATGGGTGTTCTCACATCCAAACTCTCTCACACACACACACACACACACACACACACACACACACACACACACACACACACACACACACACACACACACACACACACACACACACACACACACACACACACACACACACACACACACACACACACACACACACACACACACACACACACACACACACACACACACACACACACACACACACACCTAGCCACTGGAGGGGCTAATAGAGAAGGGTAGTTCTATGGGACCACATCAAGACCCCGATGTGCACCAGAATAAGGGATAAACCAATGAAAGTAGCACACACAAATGCACACTGAAATCAACAAAAGGGATACATTGAAAAAAGAGATAAGAGGAAAATAAGCAAAACAACGAAACAAAATACTTATGATGGTACTGCTCACAGGATGGAGCTTAACAGGATGGAAGCAGCCAACATGACGGTTCAACCTGAACAGGGGACTAGGGATACAGGAGAAATAACAGGCACACTGCAGGCAAGGTGCAATAGCAGCAGCTTCAGCCTGCAGGCCCCAGCGGACACCAAGCCTGGCAGAACCAAACGGCAAAATAAAATGAACACTAAAAGAAGCAAGAGTTCTCAGTCTTGAAATAGCCCAAAAAGTCACAAAATCTTGTGGAGGCAAAACAGCAGCCAGGCCAGGACAAGGACGCAACGCTGTTGTAGTGACCTGTCCTGTAGCTTGCCGGATGCAGAGCTACATGTTGAGAGAAGCTGCTTTTAGTGTCTCACAATGTAACAGTGGGCCAGCTAGAGTGCAAACAAAGTACAAAAAGTACCTACCTGGACACACACTGGCGGCTTACAACACAGAGCGCGGCTTGGGAGGATCCCCACGTCACGCACCTGTCGAGCACACACATTGTCAGTTAAATAGCTACGCTAACCCCAGAGGTCACCCTTACCGTGCAGATGAAACCACAGCTCACCCTGAACTGTGATATGGTCACACTCCACGCAGCAGCTCAGGACAAGGCCTGCATCCATGCCAAACAAGTGGAGCAGCAGAGACGGAAAGCGGAAGAAATCAGGACCGGAAGCAGTATCGGAAGCAGTATAAATAGCCAGGTTAAGCCTACCTGCAGTAATCAATCATCACCCAGCTGTCAATCAAATCAGGGTAATGGGATGGTAGTCTGCACCAATCTGCCACACAAGGATGAAAAATAAAGATCAAGACAGGAGAAAGACTAGAAAACAGAAACTTGACTGAACAGGAAGTCAACCCACAAGAAACTAACAGAGACAGGAAGCTGGAAAAAGATCAAGAGCTGGAACAAAGCACTGAAAGGTCACTGGAACACTAGGACAATCTGGCAAATGGCTCTCAGCACAGGTGAGTTTAAATACCTGGCTGATTGAGTCAGCTGCCAGACGATTAGAGCAGAGGAGCAGAGCCGGAGATCCTGCACGTAGCAGGAAGGAAGGAGAAGAACACAGATCATGACAGAAAGTTCCCCTCATTCAATCTAGTCAGTGTTTACATTCCACCACAGGCCTGTCTAAGGGAGGTGCTACAACACCTGGCTGACCAGGTATCAGATGTGGAAGATACAACATCCAGACTCCCTGCTCATCATTCTTGGGGATTTTGGGGAACTCCGGAAATACAGACAACAGATAAGATGTCCCACCAGGGATGCTAACACACTGGACCACTGCTGCACTGTCTTAAAAGAGTCCTATCGCTCTGTTTCCCGTGCTACTTTGGGACTCTCTGACCACTCCATGATCCATCTCACCCCAACCTACAGGCAGAAGGTAAAATCAGCAAAGCCTGTAGTGAAGACAGTGAAGAGAGGGACACATGAGTCAAAGCTGGAGTTTAGGCCTGTTTCTCCACTGATTGGAGTGTCTTTGAGGCTGCAGCCACAGACCTGGACAATCTGACACTGTGACCATTAGCTTTTATGAGGACTCGTGTGCAGACCAAAACCCTCTGCACGTACAACAATAAAACCTTTGTTCAACAACAAACTCAGGAAGCTGTCCCAGGCCAAGGATGAGGCCCGTAGAAGTGGGGACCAGATCATCATTCAGGCCAGGAACACCGTGATGAGGGAGATCATAGCAGCTAAAATGTGCTACTCTTAGAAGCTGAAAAACAAATTCTCAGTCAATGACCCTGCTATACTGTGAAAAGACCTGACAGACATTGGCAACTACAGGTGCCCACCCCGTACCCTATGGGTGGTAGGGGGTGGCAGGGCACTGGCAGAGGAGCTGAACAGTATCTATTTCCAGTTTTCACACCCATCAGTGGAGCTGAACAGTTTCTATTGAGAAGCTTTCACACCCATCACCCACCCCATCCACAGCACTAAATCTCTGTGTCACACCTGACAACCCCCCCTCCCCACCACCACCACCACCCAACCCCCAAACTCAGAGCTCCTTCTGGCACTGATGGTCAATGTGGAGGAGGTGCGCCAGCTCACACCAGATCAGAAAGGCGCCGGGACTCAATGGACCTGCCTGAGAACCTGCGCTGACCTGCTGGCACCCATCTTCACCAAGATCTTCACAGATCTCTGGAGCTGTGTGAAGTCACCTGCGGTGTCAATCACCTTGATACCACAGGGACATGTGCCAGGATCCTGCTCATAGACTTCAGCACTGCGTTTAAAACCATCATCCCAGAAACCCTCCACCAGAAACCTCACAGTGCTGCCCTCCACCTGCCAGTGGATCTACAACTTCCTCACTGACAGGAGGTTGCAGGTGAGGCAGCACCCCCCCCACCGCCCCCACCCCACTCCACCCCTGTCCTTTAAGCTGATGAAGTTTGTGGACGACACAACAATAGTTGGTCTCATCAGGAATGGTGATGAGGACCAGCTGGTCCTCTGGGGTGGTCTGAACAACCTGGAGCTTAACCCGCTCAAGACTGTGAAGATGAGAGTGGACTTCAGAAACAGCCTCCATCATCCAGTCTGTTCTGTGCGCATCGATCACTGTCTGGTTTGGATCAGCCACCAAATTGCAGTCCACCTGCCCTCCCTCCTGAGGAACAACTCACAAAAAAATCCGGATAGGGAAAAAAATGGAATATGAACAAGCAGGAAATCTATAGCAGCACTTAAGGTCTCACTGTAGATGTTTTCAATAAGGCTATAGTTAGTCTACTCTTGAAGGTTGAGAGGGGTGTCTGCCTTTTTTTGAATGGCTCTTTGAAATGAACGGATCACAAAGATCCGGCTCCCTCTAAAGAGCCATAAATCCCATCTCTACTTTAAATATAAGGAGAGGGATTTTGAACTGAATCCTATATAGCCTGGACAAAGTGTGTCCAAGACTTCTCAAGACCTGCGCAGAACTGGGGGAGCCACTACAGCACTTCAATCTTAGCCTGTGGCTAGGGAGAGTGCCCACCCTCTGGAAGACATGCAACATTCCAGTTCTAAAGAAGAACCAGCCCAGCGAGCTAAATGACTACCGACCACTGGCACTGACACCATGTCTTATGAAGACACTGGAGCAGCTCTTCCTCAACCACCTCAGACCCCAGGTTCAACACGCCTAGGACAGCCTGCAGTTTGTCTGTCAGCTGATTGTTGGTGTAGATGATGCCATTCTCTACCTGCTACACCGAGCCCATTCCCATCTGGATAAAGGAAGTGGTACAGTGAGGATTCTTTTCCTGAACTTCTCTAGTGCCTTTAACATCATCCAGCCCCCCATGCTCCACAACAAACTGAGCAGGATGGGAGTGGACCGCCACCTGGTAGACTGGATCTCCGACTACCTCACTGACAGACCACAGTTCGTCAGGCCGAAGGGCACCACGTCTGACATGGTGGTCAGCAGCACTTGAGCCCCCCAAGGAACAGTGCTAGCCCCTCTCCTCTTCACCCTGTACACCTTGGACCTCTGTTACAACTCAGAGCTGTGTCACATACAGAAGTACGCAGATGACACAGCCATTGTTGGGTGCATTAGGGATGACAATGAGGATGAGTATCAGAGACTGGCAGGGGACTTTGCTGCATGGTGCTACTACATACATCTCAAACCTCTCAGACGAAAGAGCTGATCATCGACTTTGGGAGGTTCAGACCAAGACCGAAAATATTCCTGATAGAGGGAGCTGAGGTGGAGATTGTGGACAACACACACCAACAAACATCTGTGTGGGAAGACACAGAGCAGGCTGTACTTCCTATGGAGACTGCGGTCCTTCAACATCTGCAGCAAGCTGCTGTGGATGTTTTACCAGTCTGTGGTTGCCAGTGCCCTCTTTTACACTATGGTATATTGGAGTGTCAGCATATCTAAGAAGGATACTTCCAGACTGGATAAACTGATCAGGCGGGCTGGCTATGTGGTTGGCATGAGACTGGACTCTGTGGGAACGGTGGACACTGGACTAACTGCAGGACAATATGGACAATACCAGCCATCCTCTGCACACTGGCATCAGCAACCAGAAGAGCCTGTTCAGTGAGATACTGTTTCTTCCCACATGTAGAACTACCAGACTTAAGAACTCCTTTGTCCATCATGCCATCATGCTCTACAACTCCTCACTGGGGGGGAGGAGGAAATAGGAAGGACAAAGGAGAAGGATTTGCAGCTATTGTTATTCATGCATTTACACAGTGACCTGAACATTCTCCTTTCTGTGATCCATAACATCACCACCACCACAGTGCAATAATTTAATTTAATCAAAGGTTCTATATTTATTCTTTCCTCTCTCTATTCCATCTATTGTTTTACTCAATCTATTAGTGACATTTAGCAAAGAGTTTAAAGTATATTTCTTTCATCTTGTTAAATTTTATTGTTACATTATCCTATTAAGAGCTTACAGTTTTTCATTTATTTATTAAGATTTTACTAAGGGGGGAGGCGGAGGAACAGGATCAGGAACAAAGGCACTGGAAACCACCGGCTTAATCTGTGACACATGAAAAGTCGGGTGTATCCTCATAGATGGGGGCAGAGCCAGGCGCACCGCAGCAGGATTCACTATCTTCTCAATGGGAAACAGTCCCACAAACCTCAGAGCCAACTTATTAGATTCCACATGAAGAGGAATGTCACGGGTTGATAACCTTCTGTCCAACTCGGTGCTCGGTAGCCTGAGACCGATGACGATTAGCCGCCTTCGCATGACGATCCAGGGAACGAAGCAGGGCCTCCCGAGTCTTCTTCCACACCTTGTGACATCTTGAGACAAACGCCTGAACAGAAACAAGGAAGCCTCCCTTTCTTGACTCTGAAACAAGGGAGGTTGGAAACCATAAGTGCAGTGAAAAGGCGAAAATCCAGTGGAAGCAGAAGTCAGTGTATTGTGTGCATATTCCGCCCAATTGAGCGTGGAGGACCAGGACGCAGGATGGGCAGAGCACGTGCAACAAAGTGTCTTCTCCAGTTCCTGGTTCATCCTCTCAGTTTGTCCGGTGGACTGTGGGTGAAAACCAGTGGTAAGGTTGACCGTAGCATGAAGACGGAACACGTGACGAATCATCAGCTGGGCAGTGTCCTTGGCAGAAGGCAGACATTTGCTGAAAAGATCAACCACAGTCATAATGACTGAGTTTCCATCAGACAAAGGCAAGCCAGTTATGAAGTCTATGGAAATGTGGGACCATGGACGTTGAGGAATGGGTAACGGATGCAACAGAACAACAGCCACGTCATGAGACACCTTGTGTTGACAACACACCCTACAGGCTGCCACAAATCGCTTAACATCCTCTCTCATAGAGGGCCACCAGAAACATTGAGTCAAAACTTGAAAAGTACGACGAGCACCAGGATGACAAAACAGGAAGGAAGAGAGGAATGACCCCATTTCATTACTTCTACCCTTAAATTATCAGGAACAAACAGGTGATCTGCAGGACAAGAGGCAGGAATTGTAGCTCCTCTTAAGGCACACACGACTCTCTCTTCCACCCTCCAGGAAACAGCAGCCATGACCAGAGAGGACGGAATAATGGCCTCATTTTCCTGAGTCTCTCTCAGGTTCAAAAAACACACAGGAAAGTGCATCCGGCTTAATGTTATGAGACCCTGGTCTATACAAAACAAAACTGAATCTGGCAAAGAACAAAGACCAATGAGCCTGTCTAGCATTGAGACTTTTGGCTGACTTAAGATACTCGAGGTTCTTGTAGTCTTTTCACACTATGAAAGGCTCTTTTGTGCCCTCAGTGTCTCCACTCCTCCAGAGCCATTTTGACTGTTAACAGTTCCCTGTTCACAAACTTCTGAGCCTTGTCAATCTTCCCCGGATTGGCACCAGCCATCCACCTGCATCTCTAGGTGATCCCAGAGAAGAGGATTTTCATCCCTGGATGTTGCAGGTGGAGGTGGTGCAGGTCCTCCTTCATAGCTGCGACAAGGTCAACACTTTTGGTGTCTCCTAGGTCATTCCCACCGCAGTGGATGAGGAGGACATCCGGGGCTGCTCTTCCTTGGATGGACTGGTGATAAAAGGAGAGAAGGTTGTTCCCCATGGTCTTCTCAGCTCTCTGGACCCCCCCGCCGGACGTAGCTGTCTCCAATTATCCACACGTTTCCTGCATTGAAGACAAATGACATTATTGAGATATGTACAGGTATTCTTTGTAGATGACCGCCATGCTGTAATAGTGAGGGTGTCTATATTGTTCTGATGATGTAAAATAATGCAATGAAGTACAACTTTACAAACAAGGGTGAGTTCTGGCTGGTGCACAAGCCATCATGCTGGTGCTGAATGGTGAGTTCTGAAAGATAAAATAATATATTTATTTTTAGTTGTATGTCATAAATATTTTAAATGAGTCCACACAAAAACTACAACTCAAACAGATGTTGAGACCTTGTACCTTCTACTGACTTTTTATATACAGACTACAGTATGGTTCTGGTTCATGCACCAACATAGACATAGCACATTAATATAATGTAGCAACAACAATCTAACAACATTCACACAACACCCTATGTTAGCACCATGTACAGTTATTTATATTTCCTTTAAAACGAATCCTTATCTCCGGTCGTTACCGGTGAACACATAGTTTATCCTGCGCATTTCAAATTTCGTGGGCCATTAACGGTAAACAGGCTATGACATACCAAGGCAACGGTATTCAATTATTATAAAATATTAAAGTTATTAAAGTTTCTTTGCTCATCACCTAGTTGAGGGGGAGTTGTCATCGAAAGATGGTCGTCCAACTCCTTGCTTCATTCGCGTCCTTCGCAAACCAATGGGTGATGTCATAGAGGGTTGGGGCTTGGTCATCATACAGTACTTGAGCTAGGCTAGCGCTAACAGCGCTAGCATATCGCTAACATTGCTCGCGGCTCTTGTTAGCTTGTGCTAATTTACTTAGCAATCCCCTAAAAATCCATTTTCACGGTTCACAATGACATACAAAATACCATGGTGGTTTCAAACGTTAGGACATAGTCCTATAACTGATTGCTTTAGTAAGTGTATCCCTATGAAAGGTTTATTCACATAGCAACAATCTACGAGGCCTAGCCTCTTAGCAAGTGGCAATATCTTACCGGAGTCCTTCAGAGGACTCTCTCTCTCAAAGATCCAAAAAGCTCTCTCTCAGGTTCGTCAGCTCACTCCACAGCACAATTGATCAGTTTCTCGTTTGGTCCTGTCCCCAACTGTCGATGAACGTCTGGTAAGTGTCCGTCCACCCAGCTCCAGCCTTACGTGACTTGGACGAAGCGCGCATGTGCTATGTGACCGTGACAGAGAACACGGGCTGTGCGCCCCCATGTGGTGGCATGGTGAACTTTTTTCGGGTAACACTTTAATTGAAGGTAAAGTCTTATTAGTGACATGACACTGTAATAACTGCTCTATGACACAGTCATGACATTGTCATAAACTTTATGTCAATGTCATAAATGTTTATGACATGATGTGATTAAGTGTCATTCGGTTTTTGTAATGACAGGTTGACACTGTTTGGGTTGTCTCAATTATGACAACTTGGGTTGTCTCAATTATGACAACTAACTTACAGTACATAATAATAATAACTTTGTTGGTCAGACCCTAGACCCTAAAAAGAAACACGACAGATTTAATAGGGTTCTTGCAACTTTGTTGCTCGGATCTTAATAAAAAGAAACACTACAGTTTTAATAGTAAATAATGTAAATAAAGTTCATTATCAACATCCCAACCAGCCAGTTAAAGGGCCCCTATGTCAAGGTTCCACTGGGGACAGGAAGGCAGGTCCCACTGGGCATCTCTCCCACCTAAAACCCATCCTTCCTCTGCATCAGAAAGCACCCCCAGTCTTCCTGCAAGGTGTACTTCTACTGGGTAGATAACCACTGGAGCCAGCCAGAGTGTCATGAAGGTCTGTAATGACGCTCAAGACTGCCCCTTTTAACCTAACAAAAGTGAAAGCCTCCCCCAAGGCAGACATATGGCACCAGCTAATTTTTATGAAAAAGTATGAAAATTAGTGCACCAAAATTTTTTGCATTTTCATACGAATTTCCAGTGACACCAGTGCTCATGCGCACACTGTGCTCTGTACCCGGAAACACAATTGGTACCCCGTAAAAATAAAACTTTTGTTTAAAGCAATTGTTTAAAGCAGAGGATTCCAGTGGAAATATTATATTTTGACATTGTTTTCTGTTTATACGTCTTACTGTGCCTTATTCTTATTAGACTAGCAATTCACACATATTGTTTGTAGTTTGTCTTCCAGTCAGAAAGGAGGAGGGGAGAGAAAAATATCCTCCCCTTGAAGTCTCCTCCTGGTTTTTAACTATGTTCCTTGTCAGAATGTCTTGTCTAGATGACTGGTATTGGAGTCTGGAATTTGATTATGTTCATCAGGGGCTCAGGAGCATCCAGCAGGCAGAGTTTCAGTCTCCAACTACCTCTGGAAGTGTCTGAGGTGGCCACAAAATTTGAACAGGCCAAAGGTGACATGGCAGCATCTCTCCACCAGATGTCTCTCTCTCTCTCCCTGTCAGACGGAGCAAACTGGAACCAGAAGTTAGAACTTCCATAGCAACTGAAGTGTCCAAGGAACCACCCACATGACAGTGGAAAGAACAGAAAAGTCTTAAAAACTCACTTGCTCATAGATGCGAAGATTTTCCACCATGCTACGGTGGTAGCTATGCTATGGACGCTCTGGTTCTGACTTGGTTTACTCCATCCACAATTCTCCCCAAGCATGTGTTGTGTCTCGGATCAGTCCCAAATGAACATGTATTTCCACATTTCCTCTTTCTTAAAACAGATTCAGGAATCGCCACAAAACTAGCACTACAACCTGTATTATAAAAACTGTAAAAATGTGTAATGTTGATGATATTTGAATGGTCTCTAATTACCAGCATTCACCTTTTAATGAAAATCACTTAAATAATAATTAAACTGCCTGGTACAGTCTTCCAGTTATTGAAGTCATTCAAACCGTATATTGCAAATATATAGATAATTAATTGTAAATAAAAACATTAAAATATATAATTAAAAGATGTGTTTTACTTGACATGTTTTCACATTTTGCATGTCTCAAGAAAACTAAAATAAACAAAAGATATTTTTTGTAGGTATGCACCAAAAGCTACTTACCCTACTTAACTTTAGAAAGTTAAAAAGTTATTAATTATATAAGTAAATAAAGTTTATAATTTCTTCAGTATCCAATAATAAGTAAGTATCTAGTAATAAGTCAGTATCTAGTAATAAGACTTAAAGTTAAAGTTTTAACTTTAAGTCTTATTTCCAGGCGGGACATCCCTTCAGTCACATGGGGTCAATAATAACAGCAAAATACTTGATTTAATGAGTCATTGCTGTGACCACACTCATGGATGCATACATGTACACTTGTGATTAATGCAATCACACACAGGCACAGACATGCAGTCTCACAAATATTTTTTTTTCTGATTTACTGACTTATTTTCTGTTTGTTTTTTGTCAAGAGAAAAAGTTCTGTATGGTTAAGTTTTGATTATCCATTTTCAAGGTATATCAGTGGGAGGTGTCCCTTTTCACTGCAGTCAGGATTGAAAAGGCAATGTTATTTCAATGTTATTTATAAAGGACATAATGTTTATTACAGTATTTAAAGAGGGATATTAATCCCAGAATGTGCAGTATGTATACTGAGCAGTGCTCAAGCTTCATTTGATAAAAAAAGGAACTCACAACTGCAGTTACAATCCACTACAAAACCACCAGTGCCCTCTAGTGTAGGGATAAGGATCTGTACTCAAATAGCATGTGATGGATGGATAGATGGATGGATGGATGGATGGATGGATGGATGGATGGATGGATGGATTGATTGATACATAATAGGTGGTCCATACATCTATAATGGGATAAACAGGAGGGCCATTTTAACTCTCAAATAAAATCATGCAGGAAAGAGTGTTCTGTTTCTAAAAGCTTAATTTGAGTTGAATGCTGTTCATTTAACTGAAAGATGGATTTCTTTTGCTTGTCCAGAGACCTTGATTAAATCAATTTATTCTGAATTACTTATACTTGCTAATATTGCAATGTTGACTGTGAGCAACACTCATACCTAAGAGTGATTGTTTTCTTTCTCTTCCTCCCTCCCTCTCTCTTTCTTTCACTTTCTCTCCCTCACACACTCACACAGACAAACTTGTGCAAATTCACATACACTTGTTGTGCGCACTCAGCAAGGAATGTGGCATGTTGAAGAACTCACACTGCTCTCACACATCTTCATATAGCTCACAGTAAGAATTCCTTTTCAGTCCCACATTACTGCCATCACTTCTACTGCTACACCCACTGCTAACAAGACACATGCACACACACACACAAACACTCCCACTCTCTCTGCATGTCAGAGACATATTGAATTTCATTGTGCTGATGTGCTTGGTTGATCGGTGCCCATGCTGGTAGCTATTAAAGTTTCTATCAGACACACTGAGAAACTTGATGGGAACAGAGAAATTAATGTGTAGACTTTCATTATAATATAGAATGTGCAGTTAAGACCCTATAAGGGAAATCAGTGTCATAACCAGGATTCCAGGATACCAGGATAAAGCATTTTATAAAGATATTAGACAAAGGTTTTTATTAAGCTCAGTTAAATGAGAAAAATTATTACAAAATTATAGCACAATCAGTTGTACTCCTTCCACTACTGTGGAAGCAACGGGGTAGGTTGTCCATTACTGTCCATTGTCTGTTAAATCATTGTCTGTTTATACTTCTTGAAATGAATACAGTGGAACCTCAACCTATGAACGCCCTATTATACAAAAAATTCAGGATACAAATTGGGCTTTGAAGAAATTTCTTTCTTTCTTTCCTATATATATTTACACTTACACTTTAAGCACTTACACATCTATATTTACATTTACACAACAGTTTAAAATTAATTACAAATTAATTTCATATCTCGAGGTTCCACTGTATATATAATTTGTATAATAATGGCACAGTGGATAGTGATGTTGCCTCAAAGCAGCAGGGTTGTGACTTTCTGTGTGTGGACTTTCTCTGGGTACTTTGATTTCCTTCCACAGTCCAAAAACATGCCATAAGGCAGTTGGAGACACTAATTATGAATGAAAGAGTGAATGGTGTGTATTCCCTGCTTTTGCTCTATATGAACTGGAGACAGACACTAGCAGACCCCCACGACAGCATGGGTTCTGAAGTGGGTAAGATAATGGATGGATGGATTAAAGCCTGTTGGCAAGTTCCTGGACACAGGGCTTAACATAAAACAGGGACAGGCTTGCATGCTTTTGTGAGAGCTACCAGTTAAATGAAGCTAGGTTCACCTCAACATAGGTTATGGAAACAATTGGACTTGACTTGCACCGGGTGAGGTGGGAGGCAGTGGGCCACCTAGCAACCTCACAGTTCATATGTGGAAATTGTTGGAATCAGTTTATTTCTACTCACTGTTGGGAATATCTGACAACAGAACGAGTCATCTAGTCATCAACTCCCACCTCCAGCAGAACTTTATCCATACTTCAGGGTGGTGGGAGCTGCTTATGGACGACAAAGATGCCATCAGACTGAGGAAGCAGACTTGCAGGGTATGCTTGTTAATCTGGGGACTCACTTCAAGATGGATTGGAGTAGTATGGTAATGTGATCAACGCACCATAGCCAACAGCAGGACAAATTCTGCGCAAGTGTGGTTGAATGTGTTTGTGTGTGTGTGTGTGTGTGTGTACGTGTTGCATGGTGCATGCGTGTGTGCATGTGTGGTGCAAGTGTGCATGCATATGTGAGCTGGAGAGAGAATGTCTGCCATTTGGCTTGAGTGGGTGGATATTAACAAGAACGTTGTGGGGGTGGAGCAGGGCAAGGTACGTTGGTGCGTGAGAAAGCCAGGGGTGTGGCTGCTCCACACATACAGTGGCAGGCAATTAACACTTATCAGTGTGTTCGTTCCAGTGAAAAGGTGGTGAAGGAGCAGCAGTGTGGGGGAAACCCGTGAACTGAGGTGGAACCAGCAGCCTGAGTTGGAGTCGAGGACATTATCCTGACGGAGTCTTTTTGTGTTGTACTTTGCATTTTGGTTTTTGGATTAATAAATGGATGTGAGGCCACAGTGTCCTGTCATCCTGGGGGAGAATTTATTCATTCATCCATTCATCCTCTACAGACGTCAACTTGGGTGGGAGAAGAAACAAGTCTTTACAAGTTGACCCCTTGCCGCAGGGTCCATGAAGAACCCAGAGGGAACACTTCAAGGATGTTCCTCCCACCATGAGCGCCAACCAACCCGCCCCCCAAATCCCTTCACAGAGTCATGGACTGTCTGATACCACTGCATCGATGCAAAGGTCTAAGATACATTGGGTGGGAGTGGTCGGCATCGGACATAAACTGGGCTAAAACCACAATGCATCTTGTAGCAGATTTGCATCTGTAAAATCTGATTTCTTCTTATTATATATATACTTTTTCAAATGACTATTTTTAGTCAATTCACTTCCATCTTTATCTCAATCTCACAAGCAGACAACTTGTTGCAGAACAACACATTGATTCACCTATTAACCACTAGGCACACTGCCGAAAAAGAAGAAGCAGAAGAACAACAACCATAGTGGACTACTACAGTAGCTGATTGGCGTCACTTTGGATTTTTCAAGAAGGACAGAAACCTTGATGAGTCCCATGCAATATCGTCTTGCTTTAAAGTACACAGGCAGCATGACCAACCTGATAACACACCTGAAATGACGACACAGTGTGGCTGAAGAAGAAGTCCCTTTGCTCAACTCACCCGGCTCGTATCAGGCCTCAGACTCTTGTCATGTTAATAGCAGCTCCAGCGGCGCTAAGAACACTGGTCAACAGTCGAGCATCGGCTCTTTTTTCCAAACTCCACTGGACACAAACGCCGCCCGTGCCAAGGCAATAACTAAAGCCATTGCATTCTATATATGCAAAGACATTCAGCCGTACAGTGCTACGGGTGCGAGGGCTTCGAACACCTCATGAGCGTCCTGGAGCTGAGGAAATTACACACCTGTTTTTGTGTTAATCTAAACTATTAATGACATGCCCTAATTCCTGACAGCTTTGACAAACACCTCCTCAATGCTTAAGTAGCCTAATTTAAGACATTTGTCTTCATTTGTTATAAGCCTGTTTCTGATGAGAATTTTGGTATTGTTTATGTTCTTGAAGAAATAATAAAGCTGAGTCCGGTTTGCACAGATTTTCATTGATTTTGAATCATGATTGAATCGCAGTCGAAAGATAAATTATATTGTACTGAATCGTTAGTCTATCATAGCATAGCCTACATATCGAGATGCATATCGTATCGTCCCGGGGATGGAGATTTCCATCCAAGCAAGAGAACAGGCATGCGTGAATTCCACGACCATCATCCCAGTCTCAAAGACTCATGACCCGAAGTATGGCCCGAAGCATCTCACTGATACTAACCCTAACCCTAACCCTAACCCTAACCCTAACCCTACCAGGGTTGGGAGGGATACTTTAGAAATGTATTCTGGTACAGTGACTAGTTACCCCTTAAAATATGTATTCAGTAACACAATCCAAGTAACATAACATTAAAGTAATGTAACTTGATTATTTGCAATTACTTTTGGTTTACTTAAACACCAAATATCCTATAACAACAAGAAATTAAATATCAATAAAACCACGCACTTTTGTGCATTCTCAAAGAAATTGAGGAAAGCTAATTTGGGCAGTATCTTAAAGTCTGATTAAAGTAAACAAATCTTGACCACATTGTAGTTTACTAAAAAAATTGCGTCTTCAAAAATGTTTTCAAAAAGATACAGATATTACAAAAGTATTCAACACAGAAATACAATCTTCTCATTATTCAGTAAATATAAAATATTTTAGTTTTTGTATTTTTTACATGGATTAGAAGCACAAATCAGGGGTTTTTTTGTGTATAAATCAAAATGAATGTACAGTACTACAATTTAACAGCATAAAGAAAAGTTTACTATGAAAAAGTATTAATAATTGAAAAAAAAACATGAGTGCCCTAACACACAGTGTGTTAGGGGTTTCCATTTGGAAAAAAAACAGCAAATTTTCACACATCCTAGCAACCACACCCTTTGAGCTACAGAGTATTGGTCGACGATTGGTGACGAGTATTGGTCACCATGGTCTATGGATGATAGACCATAGACCATGATCTGAACCTAATTTGAAGTCAATGAGGTTATAGCCATAGGAACAGCTCCTCCAAAAAGAGAAAACTAACAAGTCAAAATAGCTGACTTCCTGTTGGATTGAGGGCGTGGCTTCAAGAGGACTTTTTGTGCGTCTCATGGCAAAACTGCGCACCAGTTGACATCTGCATGCTACTAGTACTTCTAGTGAGGCAGTAGATGTTAACTCGTAGAATTTTATGTTGTCACATTAACTTGTGTTGTCACACACTAGTAGCCTCCTGGACCCTACTAGTAGCACTAAAGTGCCCACTAGTAGCACTAGTAAGGCTTTTCCAACCTAACTAGGACTACACGTGCAAATATGTCCACTCATAGTACTAGTAAGGTATATTTTGCCTTGCAAGTACTACTAGTAACAGCAAGAATGCCCACTAGTCGTACTAGTAAGAGCCGGAATATCCACCAGTAGCACTTGTAAGATGTTTTTGACCTTACTAGCACCACTAGTGAGGGTCAACATGTCTACGAGTAATACTAGTGTGTCTCCTTAGGCATCACTAGTACTACTAGTGATGCAGTAACTATACTTTGACACTTAGTTGCTTAATTGTTTGTTTTAGGGAGACAAGGGAGACCTGCACTTGACATTACAAGAGAGCAACTTGAACTGCTTCTCTCTCAAGGCTTCACAGTCAGAGCAATGGCAAGGATGTTGGGCTGTTCCTCCTCATAAAAAAATGCATGAAAATGCATAAAAAAATGAAGTTGTTCCAAATTTCAGCAAGAAAAAGATTCACTCTCATTAGTGATGCTAACCTAGAGGAGTAAGTCAGGAGACTCCACAACCAGTTTCCAAGATCGGGCTCAGAAGTAAGCAATAAATATTCCCCTATAGATTCAATCCATTTTTTAAATACAAAATTTACTTTGTCTTTATTATCAACTCCATTCAGATGATGAGGGTGTACCTGCATGCTGAGGGGATCGTGGTACAAAGAAGGTTACCCTCCAGTCAGATTGGACCACGGAGGGGAGAACACTCTGGTTGCTCTTTGAATGAACCTTCTGTAGGGACAAGCAAGCCACATTACAGGCCGCTCAGTGCACAATCAAAGGATAGAACGTCTCTGGAGAGATGGTTTCCAGCAGGTTGTGCACTTCTTCAACCACTTGTTCTATTCATTTGAAGATGAACAAATATTGGATCCAGACAACAACACTCATAAAATGGCACTACAAATAGTTTTTAAACCAGACATACAGAGACCACTCAATTTATTCAAAAGTGCTTGGAACAACCACAGAATTCAATCTGCCAACAACCACACACCAACACAAATGTGGATGGAGGGAATGTTGTCCAACAGTGAGCAGGAGGCAGCGGCTCTCAACAATATTTTTGTAGAGGACCCATACAGTGAGGAAGGTCTGGGAGGTGCCTTGGCAACACATGGCATACAGCTCACCCAGTTACAAGCAAACAATGAGGACCTTGAATGAAGAGTGAGTGTGTCACAACCACTCAATAACCTGACCTCTGAACAGCAGCAAATACTGCGAAATGCGATGGATGGAGCAGCAGACCTAAAGGAACGTGTGTACGAGAAAACATTCTTCTAACAACATAATACAATCACACAAACCTTCAGACTACTGCTGTAACTACCGTAACCTCATTCCTCCCATCATTATTTATGATCACTGCAGTCCTAATGTGGTGAATTAAACCCCTCCAAATCCCATTGAGTCTTTTGTGGCCTGGAAAAGCATCTCATGCAGTTTGTCCTCCTCTGTGATACCTCTCGGGAGGTAAAGGCATATTGCACAGGTGGATGCGTAGGGCAAACAACGCTGGCCTGCTTTCTGATCATAGAAGTCGATGCAGGGCTTTCTGGGAAAGCCGAGGCCAGGGACTTCACCTGCTCCAATCTTCTGAAAATCAGAAGATCTTCAGGGACAGTTGTCCCTGACCAGGTCCCACAGCTTCCCAAAAGCATTCATTCCATCTGTGAACTGGTGTATCATCTTGGTTGTTCTATAGACCAACAATATACATAGACCAACAATACATATATCTACATTTGTCAGTAATTAAGTTTGATACTTTCCATATTTACATTTTCAAGCTAATAATTTCTTAGCATATAAAATAATGACTTCACATGACAGTGTTTTGTTGTAGTTACAACTGTTAAGCTTATTCCTTGTGTTTACTTGAGAAAGATGTAGTGCTTTACTACATATGCATAGATTTTCGGCATGTCCCACACTCAGCAATCCAGTCACCCAAGTCTTGCTGGAGTACAGTCAGGTCCTCTGCGGCCTTGCAATGCTGGATCTGAGAGAAAGATCTGTGTGAGAACAATGTAACTTGCCCTGTTACAGTTTATTATGAATGAAACACCATTTCATTCATTTGTCAGCTTTGACCAGAAGTAATAGTTTGTTTGTTCAAAATCCCAATAAATATTAACATTATTATTAAGTACTTGTCTGGGTCAGGCAGCACATGCAAGTCAAATTGATCCAGTTGTGGCTCATGGCTGCACATCAGCTGGAAGAGGCTGGGATCCAGGGCTCTGATACATGGACCTTTGTGTGCAACTGACCACGCAATTAGGTTGCCACCTTTGAAGTATTTGCGCTGCTCTAATGCTGCTTGGTCATACGTAAGAAAGACCTGACCAGCCTTTCCCTCGAAGATGCCAAGAGAGGTCTGTAGTTCCACCATCAAGAGTCTAGAGCAAATCAACAGAAAAGACAGTTTTTAATAATGTGCGGTTCACCAAGGGAAAAAAAATCACAGTTCATCACATTTTCTAAATTACTTTAGGTATCCAGACCTGAAAAACTCTCGCTGTGGTCCCCCCATGTCATCTGCATCTTCTCCTACAAACTCTATCTGTGGCAAATCAGTTCAGGGAAATGTGGCCCTGGAGATGGCCTTAACGGCATTCTCCAGAAGCTTTTTCCTCCTGATGCAAATAATGGATAGTCCTTAGAATCGTGCAAAGATCTACTTCTTCCTAAAGGATACATGGATAAAGAACATCAATAAACATCCAATATCCAATATTAATTTCATTTAGACCCAGTGAAATGCATAATTATGAACAACCCTTAACAAGAATATTCTCCCAGTGTTCTTCATTGAAGGCAAATGAAAACCTACCAATGGAAGAACTCCATTTTCAAATGAAACATCAAACATGTCATCCTCCTCCCCATCATCAGACACATCAATGATAAAGTCACTGTCAGGAGCCCTAAAAAAAAGTATTTTTTCACATTAAGTGCATATGGAGCACATAACGTGTCAAACTAACAATTTTTACTATACTGGGAATAATCTACTATTGTATTGTGACATTCAGAGTAAAGTCAGTGTAATAGTAAGGTATTGAGACTGTTAATGGTTGTAAAATGTGGTGTCACAAATGCCCACTGTTTGTAAACCCCAAAAATACCTGTGAAGTGGTTCCACACGTGACCTTCTGTAGGAGACCTTAAAAGTAAAAATGTTGCATGAGATGATAATGTGTACATATACCAAAAATTATGAAATTCTCAATCCTACATTACAAAAACACACAACTTAATGTCATGCTAAACCTCACCTCTGGGGTGCCTGCATTCAGCCATTGTGCAGAATCCAAACTTGCCTCCTGTTGATTGACAAGCGATACCATTTCAATCCAGCCATTGATGTTAGCTTTTAAAGGATGACTTTTTAAATTAAGATTAGTCCACATGAAGGTTCTTGCAGTCTGAATGATCAAAAGTACATACTAAAATGCGTTATTGTTTTACAACTTACAAGTGACGGGTTCAAGTCTATGATTGGTGATATTACATCAGTGTCCATCACTGAAGAGAGGGAAGCGGCAGTGAGAGGAGAGGACTGGGGACTTGCATGACTGTTGGGTGTAGGTGTGCACTGGACAGTAGGTGAGGGCATAACTCTGCAGGATGATGATGCAACTGACTGGGGGGCAATGGGTGAGGGTACAGCTCTGATAGCTGTCGATGAGGCAATGGGTGTGCCCGTCAGTGATGTGGATGATGATAAAGCAGGTGGAGACTGTGGAAGTGTCTCGCACCCATATGAAGTGGCATGGGTAGTTCTGGGAGGGCACAAGTCCTTTCAGTTTTTGACATCTGGGTTAAAGGAACAAACAGCCAGAATTGTAACTGTTATCCAAGTGGTAATATTCAAAAGGAGTATTGTCCCAAAATAACAAAAACTCACGTCCAATGGCAGGGTGATGCTGGTCTGGGGAATAATGTATATCCGGCTTTTGCCAACTGCTGCTCTCAGCTCATTCATTGTGTATCCCTGAATTTTACAGAGAACCCTAGACTTATTAGCTCTTGCGAGATAAAATCCAATGACATTAAGGCTAATCATGGGAAAGCTCTGGCAGATGTAATTATTAAATTGTTGAAGAGTCCAAGACATTTGCACATAACATCTGTCTGAGACATTCCCTGGCACATTGTAACTCAAAATGGAAAATAAGAAAAAGTATTATCAATATATTGAATTAATCAATTATTCAATTTTATAGGAAAGTGGCTGAGATTCAAAACTTTATTGCGTCTTTAAAGGCCATGACCATCCATTGCTGTACGGGTAATGTATGAACAATGTCAATACTGTACAGAAACACTGTACACACTGTGTTTCTTTTGGCTGATTGTGTTTGTTTCACTGCACTGCTGTGTGTTATTTTCCACATTGCACAGTGGCATACAGATCAAGACAAATGTGTCCAACTTGCAAATAAATTAGCATTATTTGTGTAAAGTTGAGGCTCATAAAACTCAAGTGGATAGTCACATTCAAAACAATAGAGTGTGTACATTACCGAAGCCTTTTCTGGTTATTTCGGAGCATAATTTTGAAAGCCCAAACCAGTTGAAATTCAGAGGGAAATGCAATTAACTCAGCATACTGTTTTATATATTTTACAACTTTTACTACTTTAACCTTACCTGACATCCGACGAGCTCTTCTTCGTCTCTGAAATGCGTTTCTTGTATCAGTCAGCAAATTTTCATCCCCGTGCTTTGCCAGTTCTCTCCTTTCAATATCCAATGCATTCCAAACACGATTAATAATAAAGAACATTTTATTTACACATCAATCTGTATGGGAAGACACACAGCAGGCTGTACACTTCCAGACTGGATAAACTGGACAGGTGGCTTGGCTCTGTGGTTGGCATGACCAGCCATCCAGAGGAGTCTGTTCAGTGAGAGACTGCTTCTTCCAAAATGCAGAACCACTAGACTCCTTTGTCCATCGTGCCATCATGCTCTACAACTCCTCGCTTGGGGGGAGGAGGAAATAAAGGGGACAGAGGGGAAGGAGTGCTAGCCAATGTGTGGAATGTGTACAGTGAATTTAATTTTAAAGTAGATACTGTTCATTAGAATTACTATTTATTATAAGATCTACTATTATCTACTGTTTATTATTATTACTATTATCTACTGTTTAATATTATTAGTTATTCATCTTGCACTGTTTTATTGGTTGATTGTTGTATGTACTTATATTTTATATATTCTGTTTATCATTAATTTATTGTGTATTGTTTACTCTCTTATATATAGTTTATATAATCTTTTATCCTATGGGAAATGTAATTTATTACATATGTTGATATCTATTATTATTATATTTACTATTTTCTTACTACTTTACTATGACTTTACTATTTACTGTTTATAACCTCACTGTTTATACGCTTATCTTCTTTTTCCTAATACATGTATTTTTTATATATACTATCTCAAAGATTCAATTGTTCTATTGTGATTCATATTCTTCTATTGATGGAAATGCAAATTTCCCCGAGGGAGCCACCGCAAAGGGATAAATAAAAGAAAGTCTAAGTCTAATGAGCTTGTAATAAAAGAAAATATCACAACACATTTATGCAAATACCCTCCTAATTTGTAAACGGAAAAGCATGATTTAAGATGAGCAGAATGAAGTACTCTATCTGCAGATGTGTAAATCTTTTACTTAATGTCCAGAAGATGGCAGCATTGCACCTCAAACATCAGGTTGTAAACAGCAAAATGTGTATGGCTGCCAACCAAAGAATGCACACTGGAGCAAGGTTATTAATTAAGCACAGTCATTTCACTTTCAGCCACCCACTGTTTCAGAGACTTTCAGACTTTTAGAGACTACCAGCACTGGGTATTCCTGTATATTGCTGCTATTGTTGCATTGATCATCCATATGATAAGATATTCAAATCTGTCTCCCTCTATCTCTTCCCATCATCAACTCTGTTGTAGAAAATGGTCCAGTTCAGAATCATTTGTATAGAAAATTATGTAACCAAACTAGCAGTATACCATGTAGGTAGTGTACCATGACTTCAACAAACATTTCTTATTTGTTCATTCCCTCATTGTGAAAAAAGCAACTGTCTTAATGTGGATTAGATAGAAAAAGAACAGGGAAATGTAATGAAGAAATAACAGTTCAAAAGAATGAGAGAGACAGAGAGTCATCTCATGGCAGTGGGGTGAAAAGACATGAGGTGTATAAAACAACACTGTCTAAGGAGCTGACACAGCAGAAGTACAAGCAGACATATTAGACACACAAACAGACACACACACACACCACACACACACACACACACACACACACATCCATCTGCATACAAAAGAAAAACAGTGTACTCTGCACCTGCACACACAATAGATACGGTATAAGCATGTTTTTGCACACATCTTGCACAAATGTATCCATTTATAAGTTCAAAAATGTGCAATAAAACATTGGTGTGCTTAGGTGTTTGTACTCAGCATATATATCAGTGCTGTCTTATTTAACATTTGGTGTCCAATAATGATGACTTCCCCTGTTTGTTTGTGTCCCTGGAGGGTTGTGCCAACCTGTATGTGTGTGCATGTGTAAATGCGCTGACCTTAGTGTTGAGATGAGGCAGAGATCAATATTCATGCAGACATCTAGGTTGTGACAAAACTCACAATCCTCTCCACCTTTCACTCATCTATTCATCTCTCCCTCTCTGCTGTCAGTTTCATCACCACAATAACACCCATACAGTAGAACGCTGCATGTGCAACAGAGTTTGGCTTTTGTTTCCACTTACCCCAGTGACAGTTAATCATATAAAATGTTACACATGTACCACGGATGTTCACTGGTTGTTATTGACTCTCCTCAACACTTAAATACTGGCTGTGATGTAATCAACAGCGCCAGTACGTGAGGTTCAAACCCTAGTAGGTTCCTGACACCACCGTCAGTGGTGTGAACATAAGACATATGACATCTGAGCAGTGTTACATCAGTTGTCTTGTCTACCCTGAAGGAGACAAAAGGCGTGTTCCTCACCTCCTATATTGCTTTGGTCTTGTCACCGATTGAATCAGGTCATTCTGAATCTTGCTGAAGGTTTTCATGAAAACAATGGCGACTCCAATGGACAGTTTAGAGACTCAACTTTATCTCATGACTAATTTGTAGGGAAAAGTATGTAATCTAGAGACCAAAATTTTGTGTGTTTTCATACACATTTCTGGTGACATGGGTGCGAATGCGCACAATGCACCCCGTACCCGGAAACACAATTGATATCCCACATAAAAAAAACGTACTCGTTTGAAGCAGAGGATTCCGGTGGAAATCGGATAAGTCGACTACATCGAATATTTCAACGTAGTTGACACAAGTCCAACTCCCAGCAGCCACCGTGACGCAGCCACCGTGACGCACTTTTTTATGATGTCATAGCTGCGCCACACATGACAAGCCGGCAATGCAGTGTCCAATTTTATACTTGTACTAATAAATGTTTATGATTAATGATGTATAGTGGCACATTAAATAAACATATATTTCATGGTTATACATACATTCTTTGATTATTTACGGGAAAGAGGACTTTTTAACTCTGATGAAAAGCCTTACCCGGAAATGAACTACATTACAATTGTATTTGCAATACACACTCATGTGCTCATGTGCTCATGTTTCTAATGTGCGTCAGAAGGGAGGAGGGAAGAGAAAAATACCTTCCCCTTGAAGCTTCCTCCCGGTTTTTGACTATGTTGCTTGTCAGAAGGCCTTGTATTAGGATCTGTTGCCGCCATGTTGATAGCAACTTCCGAGAGCAACTAGTCTGAGATGGCCACAAACATGACAACTGCCACAGGCCAAGGGTGACATGGCAGCTCCTTTCTAGCAGATGGTGCTCTCTCTGTCACCATCAGACGTCCATAGTGCCAAAAAGCGTCCATAGGAACCGAACGCTCCAGTTGCTACACGCTCCGGTTCTAACTTTGTTTGCTCCTTCTGACTGATTAAATTCCCCATGCATGTGTTGCGTCTCGCATGAGTCCCCAATGAACATTTATTTCCATTATCTTTTTCAGTGAGTGCCTATGAGCTCTAGATCGTCATGGAGATGCTCTCTGTTTTACTGTTTGTCACAGACACATATACAAATAAAGTTGCGCGATTTATTGACGAACCTCTACATTTACTCATTCTCAAAACAGAGGCGCAGGAATCGCCACTAAACTAGCACTGAGAACACCATGTGTTCATGTTTACTAACGTCATTTTTTCTCACCAATTGAACATATATGTCATGGTTACACGTCGTAATGGATTCCTTAAGGCTGATGGGTTGATTTGTCTGTTTTTTTATCAGCATTTTTCTATATGAATTACTTATAAGCTTTCACCCTAGGCTTTGGTAATTTTTCGAAGTCATAATGCGTATAATGTAAATTATATTGGTCTGCAATAACCAGCATTGAGCGCACCGGTCACTCGACCAGGGCACTGTGACATTTGTAGGGAATACTATGAAATTCGTATTCTGTTATCGAGACTTCTGCCATTGTAACAAAACATCTAAGTGACTTGCAGTGCTTACACGATGCCAAAGAGATGATGCATATTGGGGGCACTGGCAATTTATATGTGAAAGGAACTTAGAATTGACACTTGGGTAAAGTGTTTTGGGAGAGATATGAGAATTTGAGGTGATCCATGGTGTTGTGCTGAACCATCCAGGTTACTTTGGCAAAAGCACTAAGTGAATGAAAATGAGCCAAAGCAATTGAAAAGGATCTTTGCAGTTTTGATGGTACTGACTATTTATATGGATAAGGAATTTAGTTTTGAAGCATGTGTAAGCATTTTTGGGAAAGAAAAGAGCTTTTGGTAGTGAACTCTAGTGTTGTGATAATTGTGATACTACACTGCTTTAAACTGGTTCCGGTCCTATCTTTCAGACCAATATTTTGTTTGCGTCAATGATAATCAATCTCCACGCACTAGAGTTAGCCACAGGGTTTCAAAAGGATCTGTGGTCAGCTCAATTCTTTTCTCTTTATATATGCTCCCTCTCAGTGATATGATCAGGAGTCATTCTACAAATTTTCACGATAGCCCTGACGACACCCAAATATATCTATCTATCAAGCCAGTTTCAGACACACCCTGTCTATAAAAGATGGACGTAGTCTTGCGGTACGAAAAATGAAGCCTACGCAGAAGTCACTTTTCTTGCAATACCATGAAAATCTCCTCGGCCTGGCTCCAAAAAACACTTTCTCCAATACACACCCAGTCAAAAAACACCATTTTCAATCATGGAATAATTCATTCAATAATTTTTTTCATAACTCAGGCCAGCTTCAACAACTAAGGTTTCACATGCCAGCGTGTAATATGGAGGTCCTCACAGAAGTGAGAGCGTGAGTCACATTAATTAGACGAATAGACTGTGTTTACCTCGTTAGTATGGCTGTGTTATTCTCTGATATCCAGAATGGATTGTATAGATCAGAGGGTGTGTTGAGGAAGACGGAGGTGAAACGTTTTTTCAGTCACTCTTTCCCCTATTGATTTTATCAATTAGTTGTTACACCCCTGATTTTAATAATCATCATGTCAATTTGACATACACACAGAAATAGATGCATTTGTCAAATTGTCATGACAAAGACATTCTCTGTCAATGTCAATTGATTAATGTCAAGTTGTCATAATCGAGACAACCCAAACAGGGTCAACCTGTCATGACAAAAACCGAATGACACTTAATGACAGCAGTCATAAATGTTTATGACATTGACATAATGTTTATGACAGTTCATGACTGTGTCATGTGACAGTTATGACAGTGTAATGTCACTATTATGACGGTACCTTCAAGTAAAGTGTTACTACATCTATTCACTGACTAGATGCTCCAATAGATCACTGAATACTCTGCAGTTCATTCCGAACACCGCAGCATGTGTCCTGACTAAAACAAGAAAGAGAGACCATATCTCTCCGTTCTGGCCTCCTTGCACTGGCTTCCTGTACCACTCAGAATTTAGTTCAAAATCTTTCTCCTTGTCTATAAAGCTGATAAAACCTTATTGCCCCACGAGGACACTGCATTCTCTGAATGCAGGCCTACTTGTGGCTCCAAGAATCTCGAAGTCTAGATTTGGAGCCAGAGCCTTCAGTACCAAGACCCTCCCCTGTGCAACCATCGACCAGTCTCAGTCCGGGAGGCAGACACCCTCTCTACCTTCAAGAGTAGGTTAAAAACCCTCCTTTTTGACAGAGCCTACTGACCTTAAATCCAAGATAAGCTGCTATAGGTTCAGTCTGCCGGGGGGGTTCTGCCACATTGAGCTCTATCTTGTAGATCAGGTTCACGTTCCCTCTATCTTCTCACTCTCCTCCCATCTGTTCTTCACTTTCTCCTCCTCCTCTACTTCTTCCTCTAGTTTCCTATTCCATGACTATGTAGGACTAACATATGGGGACTGCACGTTCCCAGAGTGTCTGTGCCTTTCTTCCCTCCCAGATTCCATAGATGCTGAGCTGGATCCAGGACTCCGTCCATCAACCCGGCTATTCCATCGGCTCTTCCCACTTTCTACTCTGGACAGTACATTTATCTCTCTGTACTGTCTTGCTTGTGCCCTCCTGTCCATCCTGGGTGAGAATCCCCCCCTCTGTCTCTCACCCTAAGGTTTCTCCACTTTTTTCCCGTCAGGGTTTTTTTCTTGGGAGTTGTTCCTCAGCCTTTGCAAGGGCCTAAGGGGTTTTTTACTATGTACATATTGTTGCTCTCTTTGTAAAGTGCCGTGAGATAGCAGCTGTTACGAACTGGCACAACAAAGTTGAGTTGAGTTGAGTTAATCATGGAATTATTTGCAAATTGACCACCATATTACACGCTGGCGCACCGGGAAACTTAAGATGTTGAAGCCGGAGTGAGTTATGAAAAAAAAAGTTGAGTATTTCATTATTGAAAATGGCATTTTTTGACTGGATGTGTATTGGAGAGTATTGGAGTGTTGTTTTGGAGCCAGGCCTAGCAGATCTCTGTGGCATTGCAAGAAAAATCACTTCCGCATTGGCCTCCTTTTTTGTACCGGAACACTTCATCCATCTTTTATATACAGTCTATGAGAGAGACCCAAAAGCTCCCACAAAGACCGAGCACTGTGGGTGCAACCAACTGGGTTACCGAACAGAAGGGGGGTTAATAAACAGACCATGTATCGGAGACAGATGAAAAGGGTAGCAAGTACCAATCCCACTGTAACGGAGACAGATGAAAAGGGTAGCAAGTACCAATCCCACTGTAATGGAGTAGTAGTACTAGTACTGTACCACTTTTCTTCACAAATATACTTCTGTAAAAATAACAAGTATGTAGCATTAAAACTCCTCTTATGAGTACAGAAGTACAGAAGTAGCCAAAAAGATACTTATGTAAATATAACGCCCTTGAAAAAAAGGTCCTTATTCTCTCTTTATTTGCTGTTTTAGTTAATACAACAATGATGTAATTTTCTCTCCATCGAAAAAGAGCATCAGGAATCACCCCTAAATAATCTCTAATAAATGTATATGTTTATATATATTTCTTTACCTTTACATACTTTTTGTCACAAAGTAATGTCATGTAATAGTCTCTCTTTGCTATGTATAGAATCCTGTTACGCGAATCCTGTTATTAGTAATGAATGTGTTTTAATGAATATCAATGGTTTTTCTAAATATATTGCGTCATTTCATTTATCCTGCATTAAAATATTACGGTTATACTTTCTTTGAAGGCGTCCACATAAGGGTGACATGTAACCATCATAAGAATGACATGACACATTTCATGCACATTAATGATTTTTATGACTGCTGTGATGACGTTTATTGTCATAACGTGTCATTCGTTTTTTGGAATGTCATGTTGACGTTGTTTGGGTGTCATCGTTATGACAGCTTGAGATCAGCCAAGATGACATTATTTGATAGTGTCTTGGTCATGATAACTGCACAGCAGAGAAAATGTAACCTGTTTATGATATTGTCATGACAACTACACATTTGCCAAGAGAGAAATGCAAGGTGTTTGGCGTGGTATTGTCATGACAACTTGACAAATAACTGTTTTGCCTGACTTATCTTCAAGGTTTGTTATGTGATGGGTCTTAACCATTGGCTGTCATAGCTGTGCCATGAATACTTTCTCTTGCATGACATCTCCATGCAAACTTGACAAAATTGTTTAATTATTAGAAAAGAGTAATTACTGAAATGAGTGAAAAGAAAAACTTGCTGTCAACACGCTGATGATTTCATTCCCAGATATTCCAAGAAGGTAAATGGACAGATGGACACAACAGTTCCAGATCAGAGCCGCATGCAGTGCATTTTACAGTGCCTGCATCAGCTGTCAGTGGCATAGACTCAGATCCCTCCCCCTCGACTTTTCCTAGACGTTCCAGATCTATCAGCCTGGATGACAGAGAAGCTCTCTATTTCAATCAGGGAGTCTGGGATGTCTCCTTGAAGCCAAGATTCCATAACCATCACAATATTCAAAACAGACTTGTGCATTCATGCAAAGCCTCTCTATTTTACTCCTTAGTGATTGCGCATTGCATACTGGGTAGTGGTGGTGTGCAGCCTCCTTGCTGCATATGCTGGAGTAGCAGTAAGGGACACTGGAATTTTTACAATAGATTCACTTAGATTGAACCTTATTAATGTTAGACTGAGAACTTCAACTAGGAATTCTGATTGTACATTTTGTAGTGATTGTATAGTTGTAGCAAGACATGCAAATGCCTGTTATGCAGGAGAGAAGGGCGGGAGACGGGGTTCAATGTCAAACAAATAACTGCCAGTTTTATCTAATTGTTGGTCACAAATGTAGTAAAAACCGTGAGACTTAAATTAATAAATGATCAAGCCCACTATAGTGACTCAGGCTTACTGGCAGTGAGGGGAAATTGTTGGGGGTGGGGTGAGGTGTGTGTGTGTTTGAGAGATAGAGAGAGAGAGAGAAAGAGAGAGAGAGAGGGAGAGAGAGAGAGTGGGGGGGGGTAAATAAAAAATAAAGAGCATACACAGCAAATGGTATTGCACAAATAAAAAAGGAACCTACCAACCCTAACCCAAACCCACCTGGAAAATTTCACCCCAACCACCTCAAGGACACACAGGTTTGTTTTACCCAAGGCAAGAGACACAGTTGGAGATATACAAAACACACAATAAAAACATGATTCACTTATTCATTCAACTTCACTTCAAATTATTTTATCAGCTTATCAGCGTTCAGGAGTGGAGTGACTATAGGAGTGTTGCATGGACTGCATTCTGATTTCACCAGTCCAACGTCAAAATCATGTTTTGTCCATAGATGGTCTGGCACTCGTTTCAGCATTTTCTGTCTCTTCTGTCTCACTTCCTCTGTTCACCAATACCTTAGACATTATGTTTACTTCCTGTGGCTTGGCCAGCATTGATGTTCTGCAAAGAATTTTGATCAATGCTTAATCTCGTGTCGGGAATCGGATTGTCTGTTGCTTCCCATTCTGCTCTTCATTATGGGACCCAAATCTCTTGCTTTAGCCTTACTGCCAAGTGATGTGGGGCATTGATTCTGGTTCATTGTACCATTGCGTGATCAAATCATTGGATTTCACTCTGAAAGCTGCACCTTGTTCTCCTACAATGATGTGTTCTGTCACTAATTCTAATTCTGTTCCTTCCGTCTCTGTTCTCCATTTCTCTTCACTTCCGGACACATCATAAAACATTTTACAATGATAGTATAATGATGGATCTTTTGCTTTTGGAGTTGTGCTTTCAAATATTTTTTGAAATGCATGTAACACCAGCTTTGTGATGTTTCCCAGCCAGTATACTTTTGCTCTCTCTGATTTAACAGCCATATGACAGTCAGGACTACTTCCCTCTATATTTTCCCTGCCTTTTGATGAACACTAAATTGTCATATTTAATTTACACGAGTCTCTTTCAATCAAATTAATAGGTGTTTGCACTGAAACCAATTGGAATTTTGATTTCAGCATTTTCTGTGGTTATTTTCACTGGAGCCATCATTTGAATGAACTGCTTTTGTCCCGAGAATCTTACAGTATCAACAAATCTGACAAGAGGAGGTGTGTGGCATATTTTGGACTCACACATGTGTGAGTGGCTCCAGTGTCCACCCGCATTATTCCTTCAGTTAGAACACGTAGCATAGGCTCCTCGTCAGCTTCCAATGCCAATATTGGAAACTGACCCTCCCCTGTAGGATTCTCCTGGCCTCCTTAGTATCCAAAATTAGGTCTTCCCCAGTGGTCTGCTGATCCTCTAGCTTCATGTTGCATTGGCCGACCTCGGCCCCCGTGGTACGGATTGTTGTTTGGACATGTCCTGAGATGCCACATTCCCAGCATTTTCCGCTAGTTCGTTGTGGACCTTATCCACATTGTGCACCACGAGATTGTTGGTACACATTGACAGATACAGGTGGCTGTTGTGGCAATGCTGGTACCTGTGCAGGTGATTGTGGTATCTGGGTTCCATATGGCCTTGATGTCACCTAGGGGCAGCATTTTTTCCACAGTTTCCTCCTCAGATCTTCTTATCCACTGGCTCGCTCCTTCGTAGATGCCAGGTAGCCTTGAGACCAGCCCATCAAGGTTGAACATTTGCCATGGCACATAATGCACCTGGGTACCCTTCATTAAAACTGGATACTGGCCCACATCTTATCTGTCTGGTTTTCATATTTTTGGTCTATATCTAAGGTCAAAGTCTCTTGGTATTGGCTTATCGATTCTTGTTGGCTGGGGAACCTCTGGCCACTGCCCAGTTCCTTTGTTTGCATGTCTGTCTTTTGATCTGTCTGATAATCATCTGGTTCTTCCTCCAGTTCTTGTATTTGAGATCGATTCAAGTCCCCATGTAAGACTACGCTTGCAGGGTCTAGGTCCAGCCAATAGGACCGTCCTGCTCTGCTCGTGTTACAGTCCCTGTAGCAGTCAAGTATGGAAGGCTTTCTCCCTGTGGTACACAATTTTGGAATCATGCTTGGATTGAAATTCGCTCCTGGTGCTGTCTTATAACCACCACTTTGGTGGCTGCTTTAACCTGCTTCCTGTTCGATCACAGTGGTCATGGGCTTTGAGGTGCATTTGTCCTACTCGCCCGGCCTGGGTCAGTGTTCTCATAAGGTGGTGGGGCTTGTGTGGACACCGCAGCCACACCAGGTTTTCCCACCTTGAGCATATCAAAATCTCCTGTAAATTTAAATATGCCATCTAAATTTACAGCAATGGCATTTCAGTCCACAGGGCCAACGGTGCACAGTAGCAAAATCATAAAGGAAAAAAAATGAGAAGAAAAAAAACAGCAGGGTCATCCATTGGAAAAGTCTTCTCGATCCCTCTCTCTTTCGCCAATGTCCGCTTCCCTAAATACATATTATCATACATTCAGACTTCAAATCAAACACTATTTCGGGTGGAATTAATTTTAGCTTCGGAAAGCTTAACAAAGCTTAATGCTAGAACAGATACAAGCACACACTGTAGCTAGCACGTCGCTAACTGCATTACACTTACAGTCTCTTTACACTATAACTGACAACATATGCCGACATATATCATATTCACCATTTCCAGATAACACAGAAATTTAATTGAGGACCATGAGTTGTCAAACTCTATACCTCTGCTCTCCACATTGCACTACTTCCTTGCTCTGTTTTTATAGCATCTCATGGACTCTGTCTCCATCTGAACTCACACAAACTTGACACTGGCCCTGCCTCTTACACAGATAATCTGCTCTGATTGGCTCATGAGTCTGACCAAAGGAAAAACAGAATTAAAGTGACTGACAGCAGACAGAAAAAACATCTTGGTATATCAGTTGAGCTAGCTAGCTTCTCCAACCAGGATGGAAAGGAGAAAAATCACGGGAAACTCATAAAACACAAATCCATGACAACTTTTGACAGCCCGTCGATGTTTGTGAATGGTGTGCACATAAATACACTCAACAGTTTTCTAAAGACTAACAGCAATCACTCCCTAGTCAGACAAACTGCTAGCAGGCTGTGCTAAAGCTAATACGTACATACATGATCTACTCTGCACATGCGCTAGAATGGAGTGGCAATGCTGGAACTACAAGTTGGAGTCCTGCTTTCACTTTAACCATTTGTACCAAAATAACAGAATTCCTGTTGTTACAACATTGGTGCAAGAGACTGTAGCATATAGAGACAAACTCTATATGCTCATAAATTTATATTTTTCTACTCCATAAAATTTCCAGGTGAAGAGACATTTAGCTACGCCCATTGACAAGGTCATTACCCGGTTGTTCAGGCATACAATGCAATTTTGTCCACCAATTTTGAGGCTTCCATGACGAAGTGCCTGCCCACAAGAGTATTTTGAAATATTGTTGAAGAATAACCAAACTTGTCATGTGCCATGCCACGCCATTTGACTTTAAAAAAATTTTGTACATACAGTTTTTTCAGCTTGGTCTATAGATGATCTGTACCAAATTTGGAGCCAATTGGGATAACCCCCTCAGAGGAGATGTTTCCAAAATTCAAAAATTAAAGTCAAAATGGCAGACTTCCTGTCAGAGTACGGTCATCATGTCAAGAGACTTTATCACTTTAGGATATATTCACAGAATTCACATTCACAAAATTTTCATTTGCCTAAAACAAAGTAAAGAGTGGTCAAAATTGGTCAGACAGCTCTCTAAGTTACGACCCTGATCAGAGTTTAACACCAAACTTGTAGAACAGTGGTGGCATGCTGGTGGCATCCCAGTTGGGAACAGCTACAGTATATTGGGCAACACTGGGCAACTACTGAGGACATGCCAGGCCAATAACACTGGGCCTACAGAAGTGCCAGCGTACGCTCAACTCCCTGATGACCATGCTCCTGGTGAACTTGGGGCAGGACCTCATCCGTAAGTGCCGCTGGTAACAGCAGCTACAGCATAACCTCACCACCATCTGGGCAGAACAATTGACGGTACAGCACTCCATCCCACTCCACAAGTGGTCCCTCTGTAGAAGCAGAGTCGACGCAAGCGGGGACAACTGTTGCTGCTCCTCATGGCTAGGACATTGCCCTTGACTCCAAAATTTCAGCAAGCCCTGAACAACAGGGCCAGCCTGTTGAAGGGCACAAACCTCAGACAGGGTGTGCTGTGCCAAGGCAGAGATTGCAGTTTGAGTTACCTCAACCTTGTGTGGCATGAGCAAGGAGATGAGTGTTGCGACAACACCACCTGCAGTAGTTTCACCCACAGGAAATCCCAGACTTTCACTTAGATAAGACATACAGGTTCAACAATATCACAGGGTCAAGAAATGGTTTCCAATTAAGATAAAGAATACTTTATTGAACAAATAAGTGATTAACAAAAATTCCCCCATATCAGTTTTCCCAAAATCATAATGACAATCATATAAAATAAAGACAGATAAAGTCAAGGAAGAGGGCCAGGGCTTACCAGGCTGCAGCGACAAATCAAAAGTAGAATGGTCCTTTAGGAGGACAAAAGTAGAATGGTCCTTTACTTAACACACCCATGACACTGCACTCACACATCACACAGAAAAAGGCCACCGTGAAGGGGACCATCACCAAGGACGGGACTGCCGCCTCTGTGCCACCACACCTAACCAAACACAAGAAACAAATTAAAACAGGCGAAGAAGTGCTGTACAGGCCTGGTATGGAGGAAAAGTAGATGAATTGAACAAAAGAATACTAAATAACGGTCCTTTAAATGGTCAACCTTAATTTGGCTGTGACCATGTATTGAGGAGGATCCAGGCGGACATAATCATTAAAATCCCACAGGAGCTGCAGTCAGACAGTGAGCCAGAAGCATCCACAATATGAAGAACCAAAACAGTAGCACAGATCCAGGGCACGCTGCCAATGAATTACCAAGGCCTTACTCTGCAAGCGACATTAACGCCCCGGAGGGGAGGAGGAATAATGAGCAGTGCCACACATTAAATCGCCCAGCAAGAGGAGCAGGCAAATGCACCCAGGAAGAGCTTTCTAGTGTAGCGATGTGTCCTCCACAGCCCCAGCAGCCAGTTGCGCTGTACGGCAAGGATTGTGCACCCACATAATGGCTGCCCCAAAACCCATGCTGGCCACGCCAAACACACCACTGTCACCAGAGGGAAGCAGAAGAAAGAGAGTGGACAGGTGTGTCTGCACCTCTATATATAGGGATGCACTCTGCCGCCTCTCCGTCAAGGTACTCTATGCCCTGGCACAGTGCCCTATAGTGGCAAGGAGGAAGACGATGTGTCACACTTGCTTGATGCCAATGCTGCAAGGTCATCGGGAAGACAGTTCCTGGAAGCATAGCTTCCAACTGAGAACCAGGTGGGTGTTTCTATTACTCCTCCCTGAACAGTACTTTATCTCAAAATCAAAGCCTGCAAGTTGCGCTGCCCATCACTGCTCAGTGGTTATGGTCGGTGTAGACAACACAGTTGTGACCCAACAAGTACTCCACTGATTTTTCCGGCACAGCCGATTTGAAGGCCATAAACTCAAGTTTCATGGAGCTATAGTTTACCATGTTTCTTTCAGAGGGCCTCAGACCTCAGCTAGTGTAGGCTACTGGCCTCACCTTGCCTGCTTGCTCTTGAGAGAGCACTGCACCCAAGCCACCATGGCTGGTGTCAACCTCTTAAATGAAGGGGAGTGAAAAGTAGGCATATGCCACCACTGGTGCAGTGGTGAGCTTGGTTTTCAGTGCCTGAAAACTCTCCTGACACTCCTCAGTCCAACACGGGCCCGCTCAGCCACTGGCTTTCACCAGAAATCACATGGCCCAAGGAATGCACCTCTTTCTTGAGGCCCTCATGTTCAAGGCGGCTTAGCACAATCCTCAACCTCTCCAAATATTGCTCTACTGTTGATGAAAACAGAACAATATCATCTAGATACAACAACAAAGGCTGACCTCCACAAGCCTCTGAAACATGCTTTGGGCATGACAGAGACCAAAGGGCATTCCATTCAAACAACCCGAATGGTGTACAAAACATTCTTTTGGCCGCTCTGCCTAAGTGACTTATAGCCACTGGCCAGGACCGGGTTGAGAATCAACGGGCACCAGATAACGCATCTAGAGACTCCTCGAAGTGTGACACAGGGAAGGCGTCATTTCTGGTTTTGCTGTTCAGCTGTCTGTAATTTACACACATGCGAAGCCCACTGTTCTTTTTCCTCACCAGCTCGATTGGAAACACATAGGAGCTACCGCTGTCTTGTATGACCTACAATGACAAAAGTTAGTTCATGTGGTCTTTCACTGCCTCATATTCAGACGGTATACGCCTATAGCGTTGACAAACTGGAGCATCATCAACCAGAGGAATGTCATGAGATTCTTGGTTTGTATAGCCCAGGCCTCCATCGTGAGCTAAGAAGACACAGGCATGCTAGTGCACCATATTTCATATTTTTTCCTACCAGATTTTATGTCACAGAGCCATGCTCATGTGACCGGTGCACTAAATGCTGCTTAGTAGAGACCATTTGAATATCCTGTACATGCTTTTCAGTTTTACATTACAGTTTTTAGTACTGACTAAGAAAGAAGAAATTGTGCAACTTTATTTGTATAGTTCTATTACAAACAGGAAAACAGAAAACTTCTCTTGGTTCTGGTTTGCTCCGTCTGATGGATAAAACACTCCACATGCATGTGTTGTGTCTCGGATCAGTCTCTGTACTGGGGACTGTGTAAAGGACTGTATATAATAAACAACACTAATTAAACTGATAAGTCACACACTGTCATGCAAACACAGACTAAGGAGAACAATGAATCAATCATTTAATACATAAACAAGACAAATACACCCATTGATTTCCTAATCAAAATCCCGACACTATACAAATCATTTATAGCTAGGATAAACTATGCTAATCTTATGCTACTGGTACCAGTTGGGCCAATATCTTTGGTGCACATGATGATTGGACAAGATGGTGTTTTTTGGACGGTGCACTCACACTACAGGTGACACCTGATTCAAATGATGAAACCTGATTCAACTGATGCCTCCTCATCAGGCTTCTGCAGAGCTTGATGATTTGCCGATCATTTCAATCATGTGTGTTGGAGCAGGAAACATGTAAAACATGCAATACAGTGTTCCCCAAGGAGCAGGGTTAAAAAAAAACACTAGACTAGATAAATGAGAAGCTCTGAGCTCAGATGATTTTTATGGATTTTGGGGCCTGCTTCCAGGGTGCTGCCTCTGACCTCCCCATACACATACTAAAATTTCATTCTCCATCCATTGCTCAAAGTGTCTATGAGTAATTCCCGAAAAAGCCCTTCACGGTCCCATTGTTGTGAAGATGCAGTTTTATATTATTTTTGTATTCTTTCTATATTCTTTTCTATCCATTTGTAGATTCATTTTAGATAAATTTGCATGATCATTTTGCATTCAATATGCTAATTTTGTATGTAAGGTAGGCATGGGCAGCAAGATACAGTTCGACCCTGGAGCTGCAGACACTATGCCGACAAAAGTTATTTAAGGCCGTGCAAGTTTTTTTCTCTACCTTGTGTCCCAAATAAGTAAGGGAGGGTGAAACCTTGAATCAAAAGTGGTTGGAATTGTTGACATTTGAGGACTTTTCACCCAGAAAGCAGGATGAACTTTCCCTTGAATGTCAAGCAGCCATGTCCAGGTCACATCTCCAGGGCAACAGAGTCAGAGGACAGGAGGAGGAGAATGGAGTCAGGTGTAACAACCAATCTGGGGAGGGGAATGCCCTGGGGGTGTGGCAGCATGAGGCCCTGGCATAAACTTTCGAACATAGGTGAAGAGGACAGACAGAATTCTTGAACTGATGACACTCTGTTGAACTGTTGACTCCCCTCATCCATTCCTTCACAACTTGGCATGCTGGATGCTCTTGACCTCCTGATGAACATAGTGAAATTTCATCCTCTTAGCTCAAAGTGGTGAGGAGATATTAAAGAAATAACATTTAAGGGCCTGGTTCAGAAATGGCTGTAAAAGCAATAGCTATCTAGATCAGATTCTGGAGGCCCAGCTAGAACAAATCTCTTTCTAAATGTGCAATGAATCTGAAATTATAGTATGTCGTAGGGGGGCCCTGGATGAGTGAATATGTGAATATGTATTGATTCAGTCCTGGTCGGCGCGACTTTAGTCCTGACCGTACTTTTCAAAGGGTGGGGCTTTGAACATTTGCCATTTACCACCTTTGAGGGCTTGCCATGGTCACTAAAGTAGACCAAATGGCCTGACACTCAATATGCAGGCACCATGGTGGCCCTCTGAGCCCCACCTCTGTAGACCCTTGGAGAAGCTAAGCAGCTCTCTGGAGTTGCTATCAACATGGAGGTAGCAGATCCTAATAAAAGACATTCTAACAAGCAACATAGTCAAAAACCAGGGGGAAACTTCAAGATGATGGTATTTTTGCTTTCCTTCCTCCTCTCTGACTTGACTCGTCTGTCACGTCACTTGTCCGTCACGTCGCTTGTCCGTCACGTCGCTTGTCAGTGAGCATCACTTCCTGCTGACAGCACTGTTTCAGTTTCTGTTCCATCCCGACTCCTATCCTTAGTGTATTTCCTTTGATTTCCCACCATTTAATATCGTGTGACTGCCACTCGAGCACTCTATCCTGTTTTTGGTCCTACTCTCTCCCCGACCCGCTTCCTAGAGTGTCTCTATCACCTTTGCTTCCGTAGCGCTGGAAGCTTTAGCCCATTTACCCTCTGAGCTGTGTGAATTTGCAGAGTGCTACTGATTAAATCTAGAACAAAATTTCAAGAAATGACAGATGTAAAAGCCAAATTTTGTCAGTCCTCAAGGATTTTAACTCATTCATTTACTGTTGACAACCTGCTCTGTTGGTGCTCATTGTCATGCTCATTTTTAATCTCCAGTTGCGCCACTCCAGCTGCCCCACTTTATATAACATTGTGTTTTTCACTTTGGTATTGTGGTATCTTACTTGAAAAGCTAAATAAAGAGCAATAAAAATCCCTACCTACATGGATTTTACTGAAAGGCATTGAAATAAAATTGAAATAAAATACAAACCATGTCTCCATCTCAATACCCCCCCCCCTCTCTCCAAAAAAGCTCATCTTTGGGTTGTCTTCCTCTGTCTTTGGAATGTCTTCCTCTGTGTGCTTTTGGCAGTATTACTATCAATGACCGTCAGCTTTGACCTTTACCTCTCTTTATTTCAAAAGTGTGTCTGAGTGAATGGGGAACCAGTGTTACAGTTTATAAAAAGATTTCAAGAGAGATCTTTAGGCTAACAGGAACTACAAATATGAAGGCAAGTGGAACCATCTATTATTCCTGGTCTTTGGGAGACAACCCTCTCAATGATCAAGAACAGGGCCGCTTATTGGCATAGGTGATATAGGTGGTAGGTAAAGAAATGAATAAATGTAGCTGCGTTGTTTGTGATAATCTTACAAAGTGGGAATTTGATCTTAACTGATTTCAAGGCACTTTACAAAAGTGAACAATATGTAAAACAAAGTGAAATTGTAAACACTCTCTGCCCTTAGACCCTTGCATCAGCTGATGAATGTCTCCCAAGTAAAACCCTGAGAGGGGAAAAAAAGGGAGAAACTTTAGGGTGAGAGACAAGGAGGAGAAGACCAAGCCCAGCCCAGTTGAACTGAGCTCAAACAACCAACCAAGCCTGGCTGCCCAGCAGCCCAGCAGCCCAGGACAGCCCGGTCAATCCTCTGGGAGGCCAAGGTCACCCAAACCACACCCACTGAGAAAAAGGAGAATATAAAGCTCAATGTATCAGGTGGACCCCTGGCAGTCTCAATCCATAGCAGCTCATCTAAGATTTAAGGTCTACCTGTAGGCTTTGTCAAAAAGGAGGGTTTTTAACCTACCCTTGAAGGTGAGAGAGTGTCTGCCTCCCGGGCTGACAATGGTTCCACAGGAGAGGGCCTTGGAGTTGATCAGGTTAAGAGAATAAGGTTTGTGTTTGTCAATTTAAATTTCTTGTTTGCACAAAGTGGCACCATGAGCAAAATGACATGTGAGAACACAGAGGTACTGACATCTTATCATGTTAAGAAATTTTGGAGCATGTACGTTGGAGAGAGAGCTGAGTATACACGGCGAGGCACCAGAATTGTCTCTGCCATAGGGCCACACCCCTTGACAAAGAGAAATGTTTTTCATAACTTTTGATCACAAAGCCATTTTGGTGATGCTTATACAATATGAAATTAAATCCCTGGGCAAATTTGTCTGACTCTTGATAAATTAATGACAATTGACCATTACAATCAAAATGGCTGACCTCATGTCCAGTTCTGACCATCAATGCAAGAGACTTTTTTGTGCGTCTCAATAAACTGTAGAAGTCTACATTTTTTTTTATCTTTGTACTCCACAAAAACCTTTATGGGGAGGGTTTTTGAAAATTTCAAGGTGGCTCTTTAGAGACACTTAGCAACACCCATTGACAAGGCCATTACCTGGCTGTTCAGGCATATAGTGCAAATATTTCCAGCAATATTGAAGCTTCTCTGATGAAGTGCCTGCCCGGAAGAGCATTTTGAAATATTGATGACAAATAACCAAAATTTGTCATGCACTAGTGGTCACGCCCTTTGACTTAAAAATCCTCTGTACACAGAATTTTCTCAGTTTCTCAAATTTAAAAATTCAAATCAAAGTGGCCAACTTCCTGTCGGGTTACGATCATCATGTCAAGAGACTTTTTTATATGTCTTTAGGATGCATTTGCATACCAATTTTCATTCCCTACAACAAAGTAAAAGAAAACCCTAATGGTGATTGGTCAAAATTTGTAAGGGGCACTAGTTTTGCTTTTGGGCCCCCCAAACCCATTGGTTATGCGTCTATCAGGTGTCTCAGCTCTCCGTCCTTAATCAGTGTACCAATTTTCATGATAATATGAGTTTCTTAAAGGTGTCACAAAGCCACTCATAATTCATGGCAAGAGATTGCTGTTCGTCCCTGCCACACAAACACCATTGGTGGTAGCCTCACTGCATCTGAAATGTAACTTCACCAACTTATTCAGCAAATATTACAAGTGGAATGAAGTTGATGGGGTCAATTATGTAGGAGTACGATATGTAAGCGTAAAACCTGGACACTTCTTGTCACAACTGGGGAGCACTATGAGTGAGGTGGGAAGTTAATATATATCAGGCTATTCAGGATGGAGCCCTCATCATGTCCAGAAAGTTTCAACGTGCCATGATCAAGTAGTGTTGTTGTGAGAGCCGTTCAAAGAGAAAGAGCGTAAAAAAAAATCACCAAAATTGCACTGAGCAATGAGCAAGTTCTGTAAATTCTGTCTTTTTTCCCGATCTCAACTAAGAAGAAAATGAGACATATTCAAATGTCTTAATTTGATATAATTACTAACTCATTATGTATCAATTCTGTCTCTCACTGCTCACTACTTAATAATAATTTGTGGCTGCTGGCACCGCCAAATTTATTCACCTACTTCACCGGCTCGAGGTAGGGACTTGTTTTATTCAATATCAAGCATATGAATTCCGCAGGAGAGCATTAAATTTTCAACGCTCCGCTTTTAATCTGAAATGACAGGAAGTGGCCCAGTAAGCGTCCAGCAGTAGCAGCCATAGATATATATAGAAGGCTAGATGCATCGTCCGCGTTGCTCGCTTACATAGTCAAACGTCCGCACATGGCGGCCATCTTGCGTCGGGCAGCTCGCTCACCCATTACATTGTGTGTGTATTGAGACATGTACTTTTAAAATAGGTAACTTGCTCGACTTACTTTCAAATGGTTTGGTTTGTTATAACTCCATATATGTGTCTATGATACTGCATAGTTGTGCAGAATGTTATGCCCAAAAAATAGATTAAGGTTCAGAAATACACATCCATAATTCTAGTTTTTAATGAAAATATTTTTCACGTGTCAGGGCTGTAGTGGAAGCCAAAGTTAAATGAACAGCTTACCCACCTCCGAAACATTGAAACTTCATCTCCACAGACTCCATGGAAATCAACTCACTAACACATACACTTCAATTACATTTAAAACACTTAAACATTACACATTAACCTTATATACACGTGCACATATACACATGCATTATATACATATACACATGCATTACACACACACATACATACACATACATCACACACATATACACATACATTACACACACACATACACATACATACACATATATTTCACACATACACAAACATTACACACACACACACACATTGGGCTGAGGGCTCCTCTGTCCCCATGTCTCAGACTTTGAGGTTTTTCTGAGACCTTTAGGTTGCTGATGTGCTGGGTTGTTGATCTTGATGTTCATGGCAATGATGTATGTCTGGTAGACTGCCATGCACTTCCTGGCCAGAAATGAGGCATAGTAGATCGGAATGTCATGGAGCTCTGTGTGGTTCTGCCAGTACTCATCTGAGACTGAGACACACACACACACACGCACACACACACACACACACACACACACACAGACACTGGGCTAATGCACTTTGAAAAGCACCTTATTACCTGGAGAAGTCATAATGCAAAATGTTAAACAAACCAACCCGAAAATGAAAATCATGTGCAACTTCAGTTAAACAGAAAGTCAAGTCCAATTCTGCCTCTCCCTTCCATGTAAAATTACTGGCTAGTAGCCTAGCCATGATGCACAACTTTGGCTAAGCTGCACAACTAAGTTGTTTTTTAAGGGAAAAGCTGCGATTTCAACATGTTTAAGCATCCCGGGTTGTAACCATGCTAATAACGTTTTTAAGAAAACAAACCATTTGTAAATCTGTCAAAATTTCAGCAAGACCAGTAACTTTTGTGAAGATCACTCACCGTACCTCTCTTTACATGAGGCTTCACAGCTTCTGCCGGAAAGCTTGACCGACACAAGATGGCCGATCTATGCGGACGTTCTTCACTCCGCCCTGGACATCAGCCTTCTATAAATATCTATGGTAGCAGCAGTAGCATGTAGCTGCCGGTGTTACGAACGGCAGACAGCCACCGACAGCTGCACACAACACGGTAAGTGCTGCACGGATTCATTGTTTTTTCTTTACGTTGTGTGTAAAGAAACCTCCATCCTCTTGCTTTTCGTTTCAGTGAAAATATTTAAATAATAAACAATAAAATTGCCGGTGACGTCATGCGATGTAGGTCCGGCTGTTTCCTTTTTTTATGTCTAAAATGGCTGTTCTCTGTGCTTCACTGTGTCCAATTGTTGACATATCACTACAAGTTATCTGTTAAGTGAAGTAAATCCCATGTTTCTTATTCAGTTGAAATGTTTATTAACAGTCATAGTTTCAGTAATAGTTGGCGACGTTGGTCTTATGTGACGCCACCAATGGTCGTTCCCTCCTTTTTTCCCTCGTTGCTCTTAAAATTACAAAGAATATTGTGTTTTGTAGGTGTCTTCCACTAAGATTTCTGTGGAGAGGGATTGTACTACCAACCACACCAGGATCACCATGCTGGGTAATAGATATATTTCAGTCTCATCATGTTAACATGTGTGTCTTTGTCATATTCTGTAATTTCATCGTAATAAACTTGACCACAGTCTATCTGTTTTAGGAAGAAGTCTGACTGATGCAACCCACTGCATGGTCAGCACTGAAAGAAATGAGATTCAGAGAAATGCTGGTTCTGCAAGTGCCCTTGCAGTTGGCAATAACTGTTTTGGAAATGATACAGAGGTATGTGTGATGGAATTCACTTTGTCCTGTTTTCAGTTTTCCTATGTTGCTATTCTTTTTAAACAAAAAGAAAAATAGCCCTGCCAGCGTGGTATGAGCCACATGACTGGTAGTCTCAAAAAGAGAAAGGTGACAACCATCTGCATGCAGGTCATCACCCTTCTCCAGCAACTTCTAGGCTTTCAACAGAAGACCTTGAACTCTTTCTCCAGTGCAAATTCTCTGTCCATGAGCCTAATTGACTTTCTTCATTTGTCAGATCAAAACCCAACTGTATTAAGGTGAAATTGATTTTTGCAAGCTGTAGCTTTTCATTTATCAGCATCCCACTCTGCAAAATGTACTTTTTACTGATATTACACTCATATGTGCTACTGCAGCTGCTTACCATCTAATTTCCTCTTTGCCCCTCTGTTTCCTTACAGACTAATGCAAGATGCCAAGACTCCGATGACGAAGTCTCTAGCTCAATTGTAAATATTTATTTATTTATATTTTGCAGAGTTTGAATGTGACTGACTATTTCTCAGGAAGAGGGAATGAGAGTGTGTGAGAGTGTATTTATAAATGTTATTTATAAATATGAGTGCGTCATTTTGTCAGAAACAATGTGCGCCAGAAAAAAATGTGCGTCTGAGCACTGGGGACTTGGCACCCCTAAAGACCAGATGCTAAATTCGCCCCTGGTCAGAGAGTTAAAATTTGTTAAATTTATATTGATTATTGAAGTTTGCTGGTTTAATACAGAACAGGTTTAAATTACTATGCTGTATTTTTCATGACTTGCTAAGGAGAGCAGAGTGGAGCACTCAGATTCACATTATTGGGTTTTTTGGACGCTTTTGCCTTGGAGAATGTTTATCTGTATTATATATCTGTGTATTGTTTGTAAACATTTATCAAGCAATTTTTTGTTTCTGTGAAGAATTTATGTTTTCTGGCAATACATCCTGCTAGCCTGTGGCTAGTTAGTCATGGAAACTAGTTGTTGCAAACCTGTTACCTTGCCTCTTGTTGAATATGTAATTACATTTTGTTTCTTTTTGCATAATCTTTAGTTTTACGGATTGGACAAGACTTCATTAAAAGACAAGAAAAGTCAAATCTTGTGGATTTTTTTGTAAGGACTCCATCCGTTATCTGGCTGTCTAGCTTTGCATAAGTTCGCGCATCGTGAGGGCAGCACACTGTTATTTTGATAACTTGAGTTTGATTGAATCCACTGTTTTTTAAAGTTTTTCATGAAGGTGATTGGAGTTTTTCCCCCATTTCTTTCTGTTATCAATAGCCATGCTTATACTTTGGCATGCTTGACTGTTTTAGCTCTTTTATCACCTGCTTCATGTCATTTGTTACTTTGTATGCTGCTCACTCGCATACTTGACAACTATGAAGCAATATGAAGCTATGAACTTTGTGATGAAGTATTTAATAAATGAGCGTGTGTTCTATTGCAACTGTGTGTGGGTGTCTTTCATTTAATACCTTAGTATTTACCTTAACTTCAATTTGTTCTTGTATTTTTCAGTTATAGCTCAGATATTATCATATATAGCTTCAGTGAGACATTTAAGAAAAATAATCAGGAGATGAAAGAGACATTGGACACAATAAGATCTCTTTTAAGGCTCATACTTCTCAGATTTGTCTCATAAAAGTCTCAGATTAATCTCATGTTATTCTCATTCATTCTTCTTCAAAAAACCAAGACTGTCAGGCCCGAACTCAGGACAGGACTCAGGCGCAGAGGTGGTCAGAGCAAGGTCGTTTATTAATCAAGCAACCTCGAACAGAGAGAAATCAAAAGGCTATGAAAACCTGAAAAACTACTCTAAGCTGTGAAACTAAAACTAAACTGAAGGCGCTCCAAAAGGGAGGAGAAAACTCTAAGAAGGAATTACAAAATTATTGAAATCAAAATCACTCTTGAGGAGGAAAAACAAAAGGCTATAAAACTTTTAAACAAAAGTCACTCCAAAAGGGAGGAAACAACTCTAGGACTATGAGAAATATTTAACAAAGAAGTTACAACAAAAAATCACTCTGACGAGGCAAAAACAAGACTTACAATAACCGACTTGGACTGTGAACTGTGGGCTGTGAAGCAGGCTTGGGTGTTCGGACAGAGACGAAACACTTCTGCATCAGACAAAGGGAGACACAGACTATTTGAGCACATGGGGGTAATAGGGAACAGGTGGACACAATCAGGGCTGACGAACGAGGACACAGGAGGAAGGGCAAGTGACCTGACACGAGAGGAGGATTAGACTTTCAAAATAAAACAGGAAATGACAAGACAAAAACCCCAAGACAGGACGACCTCACCACGGTGTGACAAAGACAAAATTGAGATCAGGGCTATACAATAATGAGGTCTCCTCTGTTCATCCCACTTCTCAATTATTGCTCAAATGGTTTCCTCAATTCAATCGTCTTTGTCTTAATGGTGTCGTCTCTTTTTAGCTTGTCTGTTGCTCCTAAGGGACCATTAGCAGAAGTAACTCAGAAACAAATGATCACAGAATGATACTAATATGAGAAGCTCAAATTGTTCTCAAGAGATGAGGTTAAGCAAGAGATGAGCAATTCATTTTTTCAAGTATTTTGATGCACAGTAGGCTCAGATTTTGAAGATGCTCTGTACCAAGTTTAGTGTCAAAAATTGTGGGAGGAGATAAGTTTTCTTTGACAGTTTTTGAAAAAAAAAAAAACAGTAATGGACTTTATTGTTGATCTATTGAATTGGCAATAGGCTTAAATGTACAAACATTTCTTCAGTATTGGGAGTATATTTTGGTGAAAGTTTCAAAAATGTAGGACATATGGATAACTACAGATTTGTAACTTTTATAACTATGGTGATGAATTTTCAAAATTTTTAACTTTAATGGCTTAAAAAATAAAATAAATAAATAAATAAAAGACCACAGTGTGGGAGAAAAAAAATAAAACACCTCAGCCACAAAAGCACATACAACATAAGAACATGACTTGCAATAGGCAGGGAAGGTAAATAGGGTATAGGGTCAGGCAGGCAGTCATCCTGCAACCGTCTATGCAGCACTGACTTAGCCCTTGGCCAAAGCCAGGTGGTTAGGGGGGCCAAAAGCAGATACGATTAGAGATGTTTGGATTAAGGCGGCATTCCATTTCCATTCCATTTTCATTTTAACAGCCGTCTATATCCATTTGGGTCTCCGGGTTGGTCCGAGTTGGTCCGAGTCAGTCCAAATTCTTTTGAAGAGACGGGAGAGATTAAGACGATTCTGGATAAGTACTATGGATGTAAGTATTATGTATTTATGCTATGATGTTTATGTAAACTGTAGATATCCAGGCTGTGCCAGCTCCTTACTGCCTACACTGATTTAAGTTAAGGTTTGCTATTAGTTATACAAAAGCAAAGCAAATGGCTCTCCAGGGAAATTCAAGGGCAGGATAAGTAAAAAGTTTGACGTCCATAAAATGAGGAGATATAGTAAAAAGGCCCAAATAAGGATGTTTGAACTGATTTGGGGACCAAAAAAATGGAAATGAGCGTTGAGAGAATTGAGAGTTGTATGTGGGGGGAAGGAAAAAAGAAAAAAAGGATGATTATAATTTACAATAATTGAAGAGAATAGTAGATAATTAGCAGAGGGTAATTAAAATAATGTTTAAAACAACATATTTCTAAGGTAATACCTTGTTGTGCCTTGATGTTTAGGTATATATGAGTTCAGGATGAATGCACCTGCAAGAAGACAGAGACAGGTGAAAGGCAGTGACTGATGTGATGCTGCATTCCTCCTCTCATCACCTCAACCCCCCCCCACTCCCCCACCACTCCACACACATGCAATGTCTAGTGTAGAAAGAGAATGAGAAAGATAGATGCGATTTACAATACGGCAGGAGGAGCAATATGTCAGTCCACAAGGGACTGAAACAACTTACATGAACATCATCAGACAATTCTACCACAGTGAGGTTTTGTTCCAAAGGAGGACATTTATTTCTTGCTCCCATATTCTTATATTACTTCTGCAGTCTTTCAGAACAATGAGAGGACTATAAATGTACACACAAACACACACACACGCCATAACCTGAGAGATATTGGTTAGGATGGTCATCTGCCGGGACCACCCTTGAGGGCTCATATGATCAAATGACCAATGATCAGTTACAAAAGTTACAAAAGTCTATTTAAATAAGCAGAATCCATGCCCTCCAAAAAAAAGGAAAAAAATCAGAGTCAGGTCAATCAGCTGGGTTAGGTGTTAGCTAGGTAGTGGTTAGGGACCACTCTCAAGCTTTGTCACATAGACCTATATTACTCACTTCTTTTACATCAGTTTTATGCCCACGTTACACACTTATCTTTTTAGTTTTTATACATGTGTCACGTATTGGACCCATATTACTGTACCCCTCTCTAAATCTGTCAATAATGTCCAACGATCATAGGATTGTTAAGCTATTGCAGCAGAATATTAAATTAAGTTTTGGAATTAAGTTTTCATGTAGTAGCGTGATGCTCATTGAGGGTGAAAAAATGTGGCAAAAGTTACCTTTTGACAGACAAAATCACAACCTACCCATTTTTGAATGAAAAAGATAACTGTTTCCTAAAAGCTGAGTAATATGTCTGTCTGTATGATGAAACCAAACTATAATGTGCTAACGTCAAGTACCTGATTTATGGCTATAGTATATTTGTTATATGGTAACTGTAGTGACAAAAAATGTCTTGGCTTTCCGTTTTTTGTTAAATTGTATCCTTTTTTGTTCACATGGAATAAAGCAGGTATAGCAGTGACTGGAAACTTTGCCGGTTTATTGCTGTAGTGATATGAGGCACTACTGCCTTATCTAACTTAGTTTCGCTTCACCATGGTTCCTCTGGCGTATTAGGATCAAAGTAGGCTGTGTCCCTCCTCCTGACCCCTCGCTTCCTGTCTCTTTGGCCCGACCATATCCGTGACATTTCTCTGCTGCTTGCGCCTGAGTACAGGTAGGCACACATTGCTGTGTTGCTTAGTCCATCTTTTTCCCTCAAAAAGTACTCAAAACAGTCCTCCTCTAAAGCTGCATTCACACAAAAAAGCGGCGTCTACATTCAAAACCAATGGAAAAAAACAATTTAGGACTGTGGTGGAACTTGACCAATGTGTGCCTTTGTGTGAGTGTGAATGATTTTAAAGGCAATCTGCCAAGGTGTCGTTTAACTGTTCTGTTTTTTCCATTCGATGGTTGATTTCCTTTTGCTAGTAATTTGATAACTTAGGGTTGCAACCATTTCAGCATTTGTTAACCAGAGACTCTTGTTTCTTTTATCTGGTTTTATCACCGATTTAAAGATTGTCTGTGTGTTAATATTGACCTATTCTAATTGTGTTCCCCCTTTCCCACTAGTGCTGTAGGCCAACCGAGGTGGTGGTGGCAGTTCTCCTGGGTGGTGGTGGTCCCTGTGTGATCTCTCTTTTTTTCATTTTCTTTGTTTTTGAGTCACTTTTTGCTGTGTGCATTGGGTGTTCTCTTCTTTTTAGGATGTCACTTCCCCAACCAAACCCCTCCTCCAGCTGGTAAGCCTCAGACTACAGTCCTCCCCTTTTATTATGGGCTCTCTTATGTTCTGTTGTGTCACACCTTGAGTTTGTAATAGATAATAAAGTTTTTTTACCTGATGATTCAACTCTGTTTTTTCTCCCTGAGTGAACGAACCTGAGTGTCCTTTTAGCCTTGAAGGTAACAATTGATCATTAGTACCAGTCCTTGGGACTGAACCCAAGGTGGCATTGCCAGTATTTGGTGTATAACATAGTAGTAACCCTTGTTCTGCCACATAAAAATTAAAAATAACTTAAAATAAAAGATTCAATCCTTTGGAAAGAATAATGCACTGAACAGCGCAACTTTCAACGAGTTTGAGTGAGCTCAGACAAGCGTGTGTGTGTAGTCAATCACTGTAGCCTGGTGCCTGATTATTGGGTGTCAATGGTTCTAGGTCATGGGTTTGAAGACACTGTGGAAAGGGGCGGTTGTTCAGGATTGCCTCTACCTAATAGAACGGGGTATGAAGTCCTTCCTCATCTATGGTTTGCTGATGCAGGGTGGAACTGAGCACCCGCTGGACTGGATTGTATGACGCTCTCCCAGACTCCACTATGGTGTGAAGCAGTTTGTGGGTTAAAACTCCATTCTATACCATTAGGAAGCAAGGTGTCTTGTATTTTCTTCCGATTGATCGGGGCTCTCTTCAGCTCTTCATGCGCACCCACCAGGTTTGTCCTGTTTTCAGACCTGATGTGCTTGACCTGGCCTGCAAACAAACCTCCTCAAGGTGTGAATACATGATTCTGTGTCAATCGAGCTGGCGTACTCTAATCCAACATTGGTAATGGGTGTGAGGTCAGGTATCATTCTTTCCAGCCATCTCAGAGGCAAAGTAGGGCAAGATGAAATGGCAGATATGCTATCTGCCATTTTCTGTTGCCCTACTTTGCCTCTCAGATGGCGACATGTCACATATTTGGAGAGCACCTTGCTACTGAATTGCCCTTTACAATCCAGTACCTTTTGCAGAACACTGAAAGCATGTGGTGTCTTTCACTGTGTCCACTGCATTCATGAACATGTCTCCGTAAAAGAAATGAGATGTGCGACACTGTGGGCAAGATGCTGGGGTGTTTAGTTTCCTCTGGCACTGCAGACCTGTGCAGTCGGGCATCTACCCTCAGGAGTCAATCAGTATAGGATCAAGCCTGCACAACCGACTGTTGTCAGGTACTCTGGTTGGAGTCATCTGCAATGTGGAGAGTTCTGATCATAGATTCTGATCATGTCCAATCTGCTGGTCCATTCTATCCATTGCTTTGATATAGCCTGTGGCAGAGGCTCATCCCATCCAAAGCCCGCCTGACAGAGCTCCTGTAGCAGCTGCTTGGCTGGAAGAATAAGAGGAGCAAGAAAGCAAAGAGGATCAAATATAGAGCTGACAACAGAAGGTATGCCTCTGCATATGTGGCTTTTGACTTAGGTTGACTTTAAATTGAAAGCTATAGGAGTCTATATACCTCTGCAGTCAGTCCCAATGCGCGTTCAACTGGCACACTGTCTGTTCAGATCCAAAGACTTAATATCATTTGTGCTCTTTGGGAATAGATGTTCAAACTGCACTGCTATTGCTCACCCACTGAGTTAGCTGGAACCCACCTTTGCTGCATAATGCAATGAGATCTTTTACCAGCGGAACAGCATCAGACTCCTTGGCTACTGACCTGGCACAGTCATCAACATAGAAGTTGTGCCTTATCTTTACAGCTGCTTGAGGGGAAAAACAGCCTTTCTTGTCCCTCAGAACTTTGCAGCTCATCCAGAACACAGAAATGTGTGTCCTGACAATAACTAGGAAGGGAGATCATATCTCTCCATTTCTAGCCTGAATGCATTGGTTTGCTGTACCATATAGGATGAGTTCAAAATTCTTTTCTTTATATATGTAGCAGCAGACACACACCGGTGTACAGTAAATCCGCATAGTCAGTGTTTTTAGCACCTCTGGTGGCTGTCAGTCAGTGAGCAGCCATTGTTCATTGGCTCTTTCTCTTTCCAGCTTGTCATCACAGGTGTTTCACTTCCAGGTCCCATGTTGTATGCCCGACAGATTAGGCAGCCTGCTGCTTCACTACGTTATTGCTTACTTTTTTTTCTTACTAAGTACTCAGGGCATTTCTGTGAGTGTACTGAAAGTTTGATCCAGAGCCTCAGTGGATGTAACTTGGCCGTTTCAAGATTTAGTGGTGGGATGAAAGCGGAGTTTGGGGGTCCATGAGAAGATCCAGAGACATAACATCTCTGTTACCGAGGAAGAGAGCGGTAGTAATGGAGTGGCAGAGATGCAGTCATGCAGCCAGCAAACACTCACGAGCACCATCAAATGCAACCCAAGGTCTGGTCTGGTGTTCAACCACCCAATCCTGCACCTCACCATGTATGGGGTCTTGCATCTGAGCCAGTAGAAAGTCCACGGGAAGTCGCGGCTCCTGTCCAAACATCAGGTAAAAGGGAGATTCCCCAGTACTCTGATGAGGGGTAGTATTAAAACAAAACAGCACCTGAGGTAAGCAGGAGGCCCAGTCCCGCTTCCGCGAAGACGGGAGGGTGCGCATAAGGTTGTGCAAAGTTCGATTGAACCGCTCACACTGCCCATTAGCTCCTGGATGGTACGGGGTGGTGCGGAATTTGGCGACTCCATACAAGCCACAGAGCTGATGAATCAACAAACTCTCAAAGCTCCTCCCCTGGTCTGAGTGGAGGCAACTCGGGACACCAAACTTATAAAACCATTCAGACAGTAAGACCTCCGCCACAGTGGAGGCCCGTTGGTCTCGGGTGGGGACTGCAACTGTGAACTTACTGAATACATTGGTCAAAACAAGAACATCAAAATATCAACAGCTTGATTAATCAATAAGACGCTTCAAAATAGCGAGTAATGAGAACCTGCCCCTGAGCAGCTCACCCAAGGCTTTTAAACTGTGGGGCCTAGTCCCCTATGTGTGACTGTGTCTATTTTGGTTGATGACTATGATTTACTTTGAGGTCAATTAATTTGAAAGTTAGGATTTAATTTAACTTTGTGTGACTGTGTCTATTTTGGCTGGTATTGATAATTTACTTTGAGATTCATTAATTTGAAAGGGTAACAGCATTATAGCTGTTATTATATAAAGCATTAATAACACTCACTAAATAAAGAACTAAATACAAAACGGACAAACGGACATTTACATTTGTAAATTATAAGGAAATGCTATGTTAATATTGAATATATAAGTTGTTCCACATTTGGGAAACAGTCAATGATGAACTGCTTTTGTTTATAATCGCTATCATGAGTTCCTAGTCGGAAATTGGCCTGTCTTACTTTTACATTTGAACTTTTGAGATTTTTGTTATTTTCCCACTCATTTGTGTTTCTCTTAGTTCCTGGAGACCAGTGGTGGCGGTACTGGTGTGGTGGTGGTGGTGTCCCCCTTTCCATTTGGACTCAGGTCTGTCTGCACTGTGCCGTGTGTGTGTTTGTGTGTGTGTGTGTGTGTATGTGTGTGAATCCCCCCTTCACATGAGTCCTTGTCCACTTGGTTACAGCTGGTTATTTGATTTCTTCCTTACCTTTTCTTTTTTTGGTGCGAATGATTACTTACAAGCAAAACAGTACTGATGGCTAACAGTTCAGGATATAAATAAATCAATGAATTGAATCAGTCCAGAGTGGAAGGCAGGCGGAACCGCAGTGAGAAGAGCCAGGTAGAGGGACGGGGTCCTAGATCCAGCTCAGCGTTGATGGAACACGGGAAAAATAGAATAAAAAATTAAAAATTAAAATTAAAATTAAAATTAAAATTAAAATTAAAATTAAAATTAAAATTAAAATTAAAATTAAAATTAAAATTAAAAATTAAAAATTAAAAATTAAAAATTAAAAATTAAAAATTAAAAAATTAAAATTAAAAAGGAGAGGAAGGAATGATGGAGGAGGAGAGAGAGGAAGAGGGGGAGATGGAAAACAGACAGAGAGAGGCCAAGAGGAGAGAGAGAGCTCAATGTGCTGGGGACCCCCAGCAGACTCAACCTATAGCAGCTTATCTTGGATTTATTTGTAGGCTCTGTCAAAAAGGAGGATTTTTAACCTACTCTTAAAGGTAGAGAGGGTGTCTGCCTCCCGGACTGAAACTGGTAGATGGCTCCATAACAGAAGGCCTTGGTAGCTGAAGGTTCTGGCTCCCCATCTAGACTTAGAGATTCTTGGAACCACAAGTAGGCCTGTATTCAGAGAACGAAGTGTCCTAGTGGGGCAATAGGGTTTTATCAGGTCTGAGATATAAGAGGGTGCCAGACCATGAAGACCTTTATAGACAAGGAGAAGGATTTTGAACTGGATCCTGAAAGGTACAGGAAGCCAGTGCAATGAGGCCAGAACAGGAGAGATGTGATCTCTCTTTTTAGTTTTAGTCAGGACACGAGCTGCCGCGTTCTGAATGAGCTGCAGAGTTCTCAGCGACCTATTGGAGCATCCAGCCAGTAGAGAGTTGCAGTAGTCCAGCCTGGAAGTAACAGAGGCATGGACCAGCTGTTCTGCTGCATGGGGAGGGAGGAGGTGTCTTATTTTTGCAATATTGCGGAGGTGGAAGTAGGCAGTGAGATAAATTTTATGTGGGAGCTAAAAGACAGGTCTTGATCAAAACTAACATCTAGGTTCTTTACAGTGGTGGCAGATGGAGTCGCAAAACTACTTTGTAATGCTATGGCATCAGATATAGAGTCACGTAGGTGCTTTGGCCCCACGTGCAGTAACTCTGTTACCGTTTCTGTTAGGAGGAAATTATTAGTCATCCAGGCTTTAATGTCATCAAGGCAGGACTGAAGCTGCTGTCGACGGTTATGCTCGCCCGGCTTGATAGATAGATATAATTGAGTGTCGTCACATAACAGTGGAAATCTATAGAGTGACTCCTGATGATATCACCTAGAGGGAGCATATATAAAGAGAAAAGAACTGGACCGAGCACAGATCCTTGTGGAACCCTGTGGCTGACTTTAGTACGTGGAGACTGGTTATCGTTGACACAAACAAACTGATATCGGTCTGAAAGATAGGACCGGAAACAGTCTAAAGCAGTGTCTCTGATTCCAAGCTGATATTCCAGTCTCCTTAGTAAGATCTGGTGGTCAACCGTATCAAAAGCAGCACTGAGATTTAACAAGACAAGCACTGAAATGAGACCATGGTCAGATGCCATCAAGAGGTCACTGGTGACTTTAACCAGCGCAGTCTCAGTGCTATGATTCATTCTAAAACCAGACTGGAAGGATTCAAATAAACTGTTGTCATTAAGGTGTTCACAGAGCTGGTTGGCAATGATTTTCTCAAGGATTTTTGAGATGAAGATAAGATTAGAGATCGGACTGTAGTTTGCTAAAGTTCCTGGATCAAGGGACGGTTTCTTAAGGAGGGGTTTGATTGTTGCAACTTTGAACTTAAGAGGAACGTAACCTGTGGTTAGGGACAGGTTGATGAGGTCAAGTAAGGAAGTGGCGATTAAAGGCAGCACTTCCTTTAACAACTTGGTCGGAATTGGGTCAAGGAGGCATCGATGATTTAGAGGAGGTAATAGTAGTCAGCTGATGCTGGTCAATGGGGTCAAATGAAGATAGTGACCTGTTTATATCCCCATCTGTAATCTGAAAAGCTGCAACAGGGGGTAGATTAATCGCCGTACATGCTGAGTGGTTCTAAATTGTTTGTCCAATATTTGTAATTTTGTTGTTAAAGTAGTCCATAAATTCACCACTGCTGAGATGTGTAGGGACACACTTCTCAGTGGAGTTATGACTCTGAGTCAGCCTGGCTACAGTGCTGAACAGAAACCTGGGGTTATGCTTATTTTCCCCAATTAGAGAGGACTAGTGTATGGCTCTTACATTACACAGAGCCAGCCTGTAAGTTTTCAGACTATCTTTCCAGGTTAGAAAAATACTGGTGATTTTGGTTGAACGCCATTTCCTCTCTAATTTGCGTGCTAGCTGCTTTAGGTGGCGAGTTTCTGGTGTAAACCAGGGGGCAGATCTTGGTCTAGAGATAATCTTTTTTGTTAGGGGTGCAGCCAAGTCACTCATCCTGATAAGTTTTTCCTGGAGCATGGGGGGCTGGATGGTGTTAAAGGCGCTAGGCAGTGGGCCCCAGTGCCACTTCCTTCATCCGGGGGTGGAGTGGGGTCGGTGTAGCACAGGGGTAGGCAACCTGTTCCACAAAGAGCCGCTGTGGCTGCAGGTTTTTGTTCCAACCAGGCAGCAGCACACCTGATTTGGATTCTTCAATCAACCGATCTGAGTCTTCAGACAGTTGATTGGTCAATCTGTGTGCTATGGACAGGTTGGAACAAACACCTGCAGCCACAGCGGCTCCTTGTGGAACAGGTTGCCTACCCCTGGTAGCAGTTAGAGGACAGCATCATCCACACCGAAACTTGTTTGGTACACAAACTGCAGGCTGTCCTGGGAGTGTTGAACTTGGGGTCTGAGGAGCCTAAGGAAGAGAGTCTTCATAAGATATGATGTGAGTGCCACCAGTGGGTAGTCATTCAGCTCACTGGACTGGTTCTTCTTCGGAACTGGAACAATTCATGATTTCTAGTTGCAGGCTATGGTTGAAGATCCGCTCTAGTGGTTCCCCCAGTTCTGTATTGCAGGTTTTGTGGCTGTGCGGAGGGTGGCGGTGGGGGTTGGGAGAACAGGTGTTGGTTGAACCGTCCATCCATCCATCCATCCATCTTCTTCCGCTTATCCGAGGCCGGGTCGCGGGGGGAGCAGTCTAAGCAGGGACGCCCAGACCTCCCTCTCCCTGGACACTTCCTCCAGCTCTTCCGGGAGGATCCCGAGGCGTTCCCAGGCCAGCCGGGTGACATAGTCACTCCAGCGTGCCCTGGGTCTTCCCCTGGGTCTCCTCCCGGATGGACATGCCCGGAACACCTCCCTAGGGAGGCGTCCAGGAGGCATCCGATTCAGATGCCCAAGCCACCTCAGCTGGCTCCTCTCGATGTGGAGGAGCAGCGGCTCTACTCCGAGCTCCTCCCGGGTGACAGAGCTCCTCACCCTATCTCTAAGGGAGCACCCCGCCACTCTCCGGAGGAAACCCATTTCAGCCGCTTCTATCCGGGATCTCATTGTTTCGGTCATGACCCAGAGTTCATGACCATAGGTGAGGGTAGGAACGTAGATCGACCGGTAAATCGAGAGCTTCGCCTTTTGGCTCAGCTCCTTCTTCACCACGACGGACCGATACAGTGACCGCATTACTGCAGCCGCTGCACCGATCCGCCTGTCGACCTCTCGCTCCATCCTTCCCTCACTCGTGAACAAGACCCCGAGATACTTGAACTCCTCCACCTGAGGCAGGGGCTCTCCATCGACCTGAAGCGAGCATTCCACCTTTCTCCGGTCGAGAACCATGGCCTCGGACTTGGAGGTGCTGATTCTCATCCCAGCTGTTTCACACTCGGCTGCAAACCGCCCCAGTGCCTGCTGGAGGTCCTGGCTCGAGGGAGCCAATAAGACAACATCATCTGCAAAGAGCAGAGATGAAATCCCATGACTCCCGAACCGGACCATCTCTGGCCCCCTGCTGCGCCTAGAAATTCTGTCAATAAAGGTAATGAACAGAACCGGTGACAAAGGGCAGACCTGTCGGAGGCCTACATGCACCGGGAACAGGCCTGACTTACTGCCGGCCATGCGAACCGAGCTCCTGCACCGGTCATACAGTGACCGCACGGCCCTCAGTAGAGGGCCCTGGACCCCGTACTCCCGGAGTACCCCCCACAGGACACCACGAGGGACACGGTCGAAAGCCTTCTCCAAGTCCACAAAACACATGTGGACTGGATGGGCAAACTCCCATGAACCGTCGAGCACCCTGTGGAGAGTATAGAGCTGGTCCAGTGTTCCACGGCCGGGACGAAAACCGCATTGTTCCTCCTGGATCCGAGGTTCGACTATTGGCCGAACTCTCCTCTCTAGCACCCTGGAATAGACTTTCCCCCGGGAGGCTGAGGAGTGTGATCCCCTGGTAGTTGGAACACACCCTCCGATCCCCCTTTTTAAAAAGAGGGACCACCACTCCAGTTTGCCACTCCAGGGGCACTGTTCCCGACTGCCACGCGATGTTGCAGAGGCGTGTCAGCCAGGACAGCCCTACAACATCCAGTGACTTGAGATACTCAGGGCGGATCTCATCCACCCCCGGAGCCTTGCCACTGGGCAGCTTGCGTACTACCTCAGTGACTTCGGCTTGGGTGATGAATGAGTCAACCTCTGTGTCCTCAGCCTCTGCTTCTTCTAGAGAAGGCGTGACGGTGGGATTGAGGAGATCCTCGAAGTATTCCTTCCATCGGCCAATGATGTCCCCAGTCGAGGTCAAGAGCTCCCCACTTCCACTGTAAACAGTATTGGTGGGGCACTGCTTCCCCCTCCTGAGGCGCTGGACGGTTTGCCAGAACCTCTTCGAGGCCGACCGATAGTCCTTCTCCATGGCCTCCCCGAACTTTTCCCAGGCCCGGGTTTTTGCTTCTGCGACTGCTCGCGCTGCCATCCGCTTGGCCCGTCAGTACCCGTCAGCTGTCTCAGGAGTCCCCCGAGCCAACCAGGCTCGGTAGGACTCCTTCTTCAGCTTGACGGCATCCCTTACTTCCGGTGTCCACCACCGGGTTCTGGGATTGCCGCCGCAACAGGCACCAGAGGTCTTACGGCCACAGCTTTGAACAGCCGCATCCACAATGGAGGTGGAGAACTCGTGCTCCATGTCCCCAGCCTCCCTCGGGATCAGGTCAAAGCTCTCCCGAATGTGGGAGTTGAAGACCTCCCTGACAGGAGATTCTGCCAGGCGTTCCCAGCAGACCCTCACGATGCGCTTGGGTCTGCCAAGTCTGTCCAGCTTCCTCCCTGGCCAGCGAACCCAACTCACCACCAGGTGGTGGTCGGTTGACAGCTCAGCCCCTCTCTTTACCCGAGTGTCCAAGACATACGGCCGGAGGTCAGATGATACGGCTTCAAAGTCGATCATTGATCTCCGGCCTAGGGTGTCCTGGTGCCATGTGCACTGATGGACACCCTTATGCTTGAACATGGTGTTTGTTATGGACAAACTGTTACTGGCACAGAAGTCCAGTAACAGAACGCCCCTCGGGTTCAGATCGGGGAGGCCATTCCTCCCGATCACGCCCCTCCAGGTTTTACTGTCATTACCGACGTGAGCATTGAAGTCTCCCAGCAGGACGATGGAGTCTCCGGTTGGAGCACTTTCCAGTACTCCTCCCAGGGACTCCAAGAAGCCCGGGTATTTTGTGCTGCTGTTCGGCCCGTAAGCCGAAACAACAGTTAGGGTTCGGCCCCCCACCCGAAGGCGGAGGGACGCGACCCTCTCGTTCAGCGGGGAGAACTCCAACACGTGGCGGCTGAGCTGGGGGGCTATAAGCAAGCCCACACCAGCTTGCCGCCTTTCACCGTGGGTAACTCCAGAGTAGTAGAGAGTCCAGCCTCTCTCAAGGAGTTGGGTTCCAGAGCCCATACTATGTGTGGAGGTGAGCCCGACTATCTCTAGCCGGTACCGCTCCACCTCTCGCACAAGCTCAGGCTCCTTCCCCCCCAGCGAGGTGACATTCCATGTACCAAGCGCCAGATTTGTCGCCCTGGGATTGGTCCGTCGGGGGCCCTGCCCACGACTGCTCCCCAGTTCTCTTTGCACCCGACCCCAGTCATTCGCCCTGCAGGTGGTGGGTCCACGGGGCGGCGGAGAAGATGGAGACGTCACGTAATCTCTTTGGGCTGGGCCCGGCCGGGCCCCGTGACAGACCCGGCCACCAGGCGCTCGCTGACGGGCCCTCCGTCCGGGCCTGGCTCCGGACGTGGGCCCCGGGCTTCCTCCGGGCAGGGTCTCGTCTCTCTCTTTCCTGGTTTCCATGGGGTCTTTTTGAACCATTCTTAGTCTGGCCCCTCGCCTGAGACCAATTTGCCTTGGGTGACCCTACCAGGAGTTCATGACTCCCGACAACATAGCTCTCAGGGGTCTTAAGGGCACGCAAACCTCTCCACCACGATAAGGTGATGGTTCCCGGAGAGGTTGGTTGAACCGATTGAAGAAATTATTCAGTTCATTCTCCCTTTCCATTGTGATGGTCCTCACCCCTTCCCAGACCTCCCTCATGTTGTTGTCCCTCAGCCTTTGCTCTACTTTTGACCTGTAGCTATCCCTCACACAGTGTTTTACCTCCTGCTGTGCTGCCTTCATGGCCTCCCTGTCTCTTCTCCTGAATGCAGCCTTCTTCCTGTTGAGGACAGCTTTGACTTGACAGGGGAGACCACGTCTTTGCAGAAGTTCATGTAATCCATCAGACAGTGTGTCATCCCCTCTATGTCCCTACCCTGTGGGTTCATCAGCACATCCCTGCCCGTGTCCTGACGGATCGGGTTGTCACCACATTCTTTCGGACCATTGGGGTGCACAGTGGCTGGAGGTGCACTAGGTTGTGATCAGACTTCTCTTGTGGAGGGAGGGGAGCCGCTCTGTATGCATCCCCTACATTAACATCCAGTTGTACTACTGTCCTCTTGTTCCTAGTAGGATAGTCTACAACCTGATTAAAAACAGCCAAAGTGTAGTCCAAAGTGACATGGTTAAAGTCCCCAGAAATGGTCATAAGTGGTTTAGCAGCTTGAGGTCTCTGCAACATAGGATTGTCTTAATGGAGATATATCCTGGGTTACACAGGCGATTGTTCCCCCCACTTCTAATTTTTTTCACTTGTTCGTGGGTGCATATTTGGGTGCAAAGCTAAACATATCCATAAGATATATTTATTTTTAAATAAATCAAACAAATAGATCATTTGTTTATATAGATAGACATCAATCTCTTCTCAAGAAGACTAAAAAGTTGTACAAAGTAAAAAGAGTAAAAAAATAGTTTAAAAAGTGTTAATATAAATAAATAGAAGCTAAAACTGGAGAGGCTGTCTCTCGCAGCACCACAGCAAAGTATAACAATAGAATGCCTCTATTTTTAACCAGGTAGCTTACAATTGCTATAAATTAATCACAGAAACAATGAATGACACTTTACATTCATTTTGTCCATGTTTTGTGCATAAAACTCTTTCAACACATTTGACATTTTGAAGGAGAGCTGATTTCGAGCTAAATAAGTTTTGAGCACAACAAAATCACCACCACTCGTGCAACCTCAAGTATGGCGCCTGATTATGTTGCCACTCCTCTCTCCCCGGATGAGCTGCCACCCTTCTCTGTCCACTTTGTGCCCCACACACATTCGGAAAGGAAATCAAGCGAGAAACATTGCGGAAGTTACAGCGCTCAAATACAACATAATATTCATTAATTTCTCTATGCAGGATTTTTGTTCTGTACAGTTATTTATGATTTCTGATTTTCTTCGTATTACCTCCACTATGTATCAGCTATTCATCACCTGGATTCCATCCAGGAAGGAGCACTTATGGTCAATTCAGAGGCACCCTGATCCCACATAAGCAGTACATTAGTAGTAGTTAGTGTCTACATGCACCATGACGCGGGTAACAAAGTGCAAGAGCAGCAGTCCCATGAGTTTACTCAGTATTACCTGGACCATGGCACCAGGGAAACAGCAGGTTGTGGCATTGAAGAAGCCGATGTTGCTGGAGCCAGTGTCTGGACTGTGCATTGGAGACTGGACTTAAAGACCCTCCTCTTCTGTGAGCACTTTCTGTCCGAACCATTGCTCTCACCCCTCTTTACTAAAAAAAGAAAGACTCTTCTTGTCTTCTTCTGTTATCTCCATGCCTTTTAGCCCAACTATTACCTCATGTTGCACTAAAAATGTTAATGCTGTCCCTCAATTAGAAGAAGTCACTTTGGATAAAATTGTTTGCCAAATAAGCAAATGTAAATGTAATGCAGTGTAATGTTGTATATATTTTCATGTCATGTGCTTAATATCTGTCAAAATGTTTTGCAAAGGGCAGAAAAGTCACTGAGAAGATTGTTCGTTCATGCAAATAGGCATGACAAAAGTTGACTGTACTGTGCAACTTCTATGAGCCGCCAGACACTTAATTGGATTATGCCCCAGGCGAGCAACTTCCATTGGAATAAATGGAACACCATCTTTGGTCTAGCATCCAGTTCATATAATACATCAATGTGTGAAACACAATGAACATCTCAAGCTGAAACCCCACAAACTCTTGGTCCCTCTGTAGGTGGTCATTATGTGGAATAGGTGACCTGCAATCTGCAGTGACGGAGCAAGAGGGTTTTCTTTGATATGGATCAGGACCATGCAGTAAGAGGGGAAAAACCTGACAACGGTCTTGTCAGGTCATCAGGTTGACTAGTCAACATTAATAACAACTAGTCATCAACTCATCATCAAGTCGAGTTGTTAATGTCTTTTCTCAGGTGTAGTTTTTTCAAGCCGCACATTCGCATAACAATAACTTAATTACTTTTTCTTCTTTTAGAAAGACCAACCATCAATCATCAAAGTTATTACTATACCTCCTGTGTGACTGGTATTTGCACACAGGTTTCAAAGTAAACTTCAAAATAGGTACAGACTTGCGAAATTGAATACAGGAATTCCCTACATCAGACACACCCTCTAAAATGCATGTGGAAATGACAAGATCTCTCGGGATTTTGATTTAGATAAACTGAGATGCAGCACAATCACCTTGTTAGAATGGAAGACATCACTCGCTGTCAATAGAGCAGCTTTACACCCTTTTATGAAAAATGAGCATCCACTACTTAGTGTTGCCTCAGGGACAGGCTTTTCTTCTGTATTTGCACACCAAATGTTCTCCGATGTGTTGTGGTGGACACAACACTGTTTTCACTCACTGCCCACTTTACACCTCCTATTCAACTCTATTTAAATCACTCCTTTTTGCAGGATGGTGAGGAAATGGGTATATTTTTGTTCTAGCTGTTTTCTCAGTGCCTGCCCACGGGTAGAAAATTCACATCATGAACAGAACTGGTTGAAATAGTGAACAAATGCTTTTTCTCATGTAACACATGCTTTAAACTGTGTGTGGTAACTTAAAGGGTTGTAGTTGTCTTCGTCTGTTCAGTTAATACAATACAAATTTCACATGCAGCTATTCTTCACACGCAGGTGGATTTCTTTTCACATTTGGAAACAGGAAACAATCCCCGCATCACAATCCCTCTTTATATGAGCTGCACCTGCCCTACAGCTATATATATCTTGTTGTTTCTCACCTCTCCCTCATTCTTTCTTTCAATTTACCACCCTCACTCCTACTCTCACATTTGTCACAGCCCCATCTTTTCTCTGTGTTCCAACTGTCATGCTAACAGACAAATGGTTCTCTATACTTGAAACCACAAACTCAAACAAATCTTGTATATTGATCTAGAATTTAACAGTTTTTTAGATTTTTTTTTATGTGCAGATTTTCTATGTGGAAATAAAAGAGAAGCAAGTGAGTGAGAGAGAGAGAACAGTCTGTTTAAACTGTTCTCTTTTTGTATTTTAGTTTATAGAGTTCAGTTCAGCTTTTTGTTATACTATTAAAAGAACATTGCAATTTGGTATGCAGTGAAGGACATGCACTCACCAGGAAGGAACTTGGGAACCATAATCTGACATCACTTGTAGCAAATGTTTTAAAAGCTGGGCCACATAGTAATTAGAAAAATAGAAGAGAATAGTCTTTATTGTCACAGTAAAAAAAATATTATTTTTTTTTAAATTGAGGGTGCTTGCATGGAGCTACTTCACACCACAAAAAAATAAGTGGTTAGTGCAGTGGTTAGTGCTGATGCCTCACTCCGAGAGTGAGGCCTTCTCTGTTCCTTTTTCTGAGACCTGCAGTATCATCCCACAGTTCAAAAACATGCATTCAAGTCAATTAGAGCCTCTTAATAGCTCTTAATATATTGTGAGTTTTCCCTGCAATGGATTGGTAACATGTCTAGGGTGCCTTTGCCTAGACACTGCAGACAGACTGTGCCAGGACCCCCGTCATATATCTGGACTTGTGTGTGTGTGCGTGTGTGTGCGTGTGCGTGTGAAAAGATAATCTTCCTCTTTTGACGGTGGAGGTAATGGTTCTCCAGGTAGTTGGTGACCCTCTCTGTGCTGTGTGACCCTCCTACATGATTTCCTTTGTTTTGCATGTCACCTTTTTGCTGTGAGAGTTGAGTGCTTTTATTTTTTATTTCAATATTTTTTATTTTGGACTTCAGATCTTCTCTGTTCACCCCTCCTCGAGCTAGTAAGCTTAAGCCTGTCTTATCTACCTCAGTTGTGCTCCTTTTCTCCTTTTTGTCTATTGTGCCACACCCTGTACTTATTGGCAATTAATACATTTTTGTATGATCATGAACTCTGTCTCCTGCCCTGCCTGAGTAAATGAATACGAGTGACTTTGTGGAAATGTTGTGATAGAGATGGTGGTGAGATGGTGGTGAGAAGCGAGGTGGTGGGATCCCCTCTGGTGGAAAGGAAGCCTGACTCTGAGAGGTTCAAACTACCCAGAGCTCACACCCAGCTTTGATTCTTCAAACCAGCCTTCTTAAGAAAGGCTGAATTCTACACTTGTACCAGGTTAGAGGCAAAGGGCAGGTGTGTGCTTACCCACTGGCCTGGCATCATGAGGGGGCATTTGAGGGCTCCAGACGATTGACAGTCTTGAGCCCTCAGTTGAAGTGGGGCTGAAAAAATTGCTATAAATAATACGTTGTTAATAATATCAAATTTCGAAAGTTTAAATAACTGAACAAAATTAAACTTTTTTATGACAAACCGATAAGCCACATATATAATTCATCCATTTTGATTGGTTGAAGAATGCAAGTCATATCTAGAATCACATGAGTGATGTTGCAAAATCTGATTTTAATATGGATATCCAAAAATGGATGAAGAGGCCTCCTCTTCTAGCTACAGAGGACCTTGGATTTGGCACATTTGCACCACCAGACTGACACGGAGAGCCCACGTGCAGGACAGACACACACCGATGGTTGGGTAAGTGGACTTTATTGAAAACTGCTGAGTCTGGTGTGGGGAAGGGGTTGGAATGAGACGTGCCTAAACATTTGTAGCAATACTGCTAACATGGCAGGAGGCACAAGGCAAGGTGCCTTACCGTCAAAGGTGGAATCATGGTCGTTAAAGAGCACTGGACAGGCACAGGAGCGTCGTCAAAGAAAGCAGGTCGATCACCAAGGGCAGAGGCTGGAGCAGGGTGAGGAAACGGAAGGCAGGTCAACAGCTAGGGCATGCATGAGAGCAACGTCTGGGGACAAAAGCAGGTCAGGTAGGGTAAAGCAAACTGGAGATCTGAGAGCGCTGGAGAGTCTGGGGAGTACCAAAGACAATCTGACAGTGAGTGCAGGGCTGGGGTGACTCCATTCTGGGCACAGATGTTTCTGTAAACTATTCCAGCGACCTGGTTGTGCCTCTCCATGTACGCTTATCCCACTAGCATCTGCCATTATGGGCTGGACTGCCTCGGGGCCTTCTTTGCATAGTCTGCACCAAGGACAGACTGGGCGGTCTGGCATTTAGGCACATGCCAGAGGGGCCGCGGCACTGTGGGCCAAGCCAGCCCAATGTCGGTCCAATGATTGCCACGGCCCCGCAGCCGCACTGCCCCCCCACCACGTTCCGACGATCGCTGCCACTCCTCCGACACCCCTTGTTCCAATGATCACTGCCACCACTCCGACATTCCCCCCTCTGGGGCTGCTGCCAGATGCAAAATGCCAGGGCCGTTTTTTCTTCCCAGTCCATCACTGGTCTGCACCTTGGAGCTGATCTATTCTGGTAGATCCTGGCCTCTATGGCTACCTAGGGCCTGTTCTTGTGCTGGCAAGATTAGTGCCTCAGTACTGTCTGTCAGCCCTTTCCAGCCGGCAGCAGCCGCTTTTAGCAGGCAGTGGGCCAGTAAAAAAACCCCACCCGCTGTGGACTCTAATACAGAAAAAATGTTTTTATCCATTTATCAGAATTCACTAATTAAAATAGAGTTTCATTCAGGCTTACACCCCCACCAGCGGGCAGCAGCGTAGCCTCCTACAGCCTCCTACGTAGAAGGAGGCGAGGTCGGCGTCTGGCAGGAGAAGTAAGGAACCTGAGGTCAGCTGAGAGCCACTCAAGGTAGATGCAGAAGCAGACAACGCTGACCTACCAGAGAAGACAAGAGCCAATGCACCAAGCCCCAACAGGTCAGACCGTCGTCCCAAACAGTCAGCTATGCACACAAAGCATCAGCGTCAGGACACAACGCTGATCATGAAAGGCATGCGGGCAGAGTGCCCTACCTTTAGGTAAGTGAAGCATGGTCCAAATGAATTTAACATGAATGTTGTGTGCCATGTAGAGATAGAAGAACATACCTAGTATGAAGCGGCTGGCATCTTGGAAAGGATATATGCTCGTCTCTATCCCCCCAGGAATTCCCTCCAACATGGGCCTGCCTTTATTTAGCTCCAAGGCTATATAATGCGATGGGGTGAGGTCAGCCTCTGGTTGTCTCCTGCTACAGCAGTACAGACAGTGTGTGAGAAGGCACCTTTTGGATACAATATATGCTTGTGCATTGTCAAGTATTAGTCAGGAACCTCACCATCCTGCTGAATGTTCTTGTATTTGAGTTTGACTTGCTTCCGTGTCATATTTATACATTACATATATTACATAGACATTATCTTGGCAGGTTGTGGGTGTCTCTAACACATTTGTTTTTTGTTCAAAAGGTCTTCTGACCCCAAAACCATTAGGTATCCTCTTCCCATGAGACCTAGATGTTTTACTCCAACACATTAACGCTGGTGTGCATACCAAAGGCATCAATTATCATATGAATCTATGATATGAATCTATCTATGGCTACCCCCATCGATATATAGAAAGTTAGATGTCTCACGGCGGAGTGAAGAATGTCCGCACTGGTCGGCCATCGGTCAAGCACTCCGGCAGAACCCGGGAAACCTAATGTAAACAGAGGTAAGGTCTGTGATCTGCACAAAAAATTTTGACAGATTTAGAAATGTTATATACATTTACTACACATACACAACTATGCAGTATCATAGATACATATTTGATGTTTATAAGTGTAGAAACTGCTTGAAAATCAGTTGAGATTTGAGCAAGTTATGTATCTAAGAAGTACATGTACCTGTACCAACACAATGTAATAGGCGAGGGAGCTGCCCGTCGTGGCTGTCATGTGCGGAAGTTCGACTGTAAAGCAACGCGAGGCATCTAGCTTTCTGTATATATATGTCATGGCTACAACATATATGTCATGGTAACACGTCCATCATGATTGCTTCCTTCCTGTCTGTTTTTTTATCAACATTTTTCTATATGAATTGCTTATAATCTTTCACCCTAGGCTTTAATGATTTTTCAAAGACATTATGTATATAATGTAAATTATATTGGTCTGCAATAACCAGCATTGAGCACATCGGTCACGTGACCAGGGCACTGTGATAAAAAATTCGTAGGAAATTTGGAGGTCTAGATTTCGTATTGTTTTGTACAAAAGCTGAGTGAGAACCGGTTGCTCTGGTTAGTGATCCTGTAGGCTCCAAGATCTCAGTTCAGTGTTGAATTTCAGTTTCTTCAAGGAGTAATGATCTTGCGTCTTGAAGTCCTAGGGCCCCCACCGATGACTGCCACCCAGTTCAACACATTCACCTGAAGGTGGTGGGTCCACGGAGAAGATGCCATGTAGCTCATTAGGGCTGTGCCCGGCCGAGCCCTGTGGCACACCTGGCCACCAGGCACTTGCTGACGGGCCCTCCCTCAGGCCTGGCTCCAGACGTGGTTCTCCACCGGAAAAAGGTGGCTTGCCCCCTCCAGGTCGGTGGAGAGTTCCTTCTTCAGGTGGTGGAGATAAAGTATCTCAGGATCTTGTTCACGGCTGAGGTAAGGATGGAACATGAGATTGGCAGCTGGATCGGTGCAGCAGCGGGTGTAATGCAGTCGTTGTATCGGTCTGTCAGCTTTCAAACAAGCAATGACATTCAGGCTACTGAATGCTATGTGTGAGAATTTTTTTCCAGATGAAAGTGATAAAAGAGACGAAAGTGTGAATAATGTGGAATCAAGTTTATTGCCTCCCAGATGTGGCCGTGGCCTGGGTGTCCTAGCCTCTTAGAAGGTGGGGCCAGACCAGGCCAGCCCAGGTACAGCCAGCACCGTGAGGGTTGATTGGCCTCAGCAGGTGAGCTGAGTTGGCCTGAGTCAGCCGACCATAAAACCTGTCTGCTGGCTGTGCCTGGGGCAGAAGAAAGAGCACGAAAGAAGACCCGAAAGCACACTCAGACCAAGGACTAGATTTAACAGTTTATTGAACAATGTATCACCACAAATAATCCTGGGGCCAATGGGCTCCGCAGGAACAAAATAACACCACACGAGAACCTCACTAAACTACACAACAAAAATAAACCTGGGGCTATCAGCCTCTGCAGCTAAAACCTAATTATTCTGGAAAAGAAAGCAGACAGAAAATCACCTGGGCCAAAAGGCCTCCGCAGAAAATAAACAGATCTACCTAATCTAACCAGCAAAACAAAAACAAGGTTTAAAGGGGAAAAACCAAGAACCTAAATACCAAAAAAGAACAAGAACAAGGACAGAAAAAAGCCAAATCAGAAAACAAAAGCTAGTCGAACGGGAAACCAACCCAAACAGGAATCAGAAGATCAGGACAGGAATGAAGCACGACACGAGCTGAACAGGAGGCAGGTTGCAAGCAAGATGCAGGCACGTTCTGGCAATTGACTCACAGCGCAGGTGAGTTCAAGTGCTCCTCTGATGCGCTAACTGCCAGCCAATAGGGAGAAAGCAAGAGCCAAACAGGAGGAGGTGCAGGTAACAGCAGGAAGCATGACATTAGCAGGAGGACTGCTACACCAGGAATTTAGAGTCTGTCTGCTTTTTTTTCACCATTCAACTCAAGAAGGGAGTTAACCATAAAGGGAAAAAATCATCAGCAGGATTAGTGGAATCCTGCTGATGAGGTGAAAGGAGGAAGATAGAAAATGGCATGGCAGGGCATGGCAGAGACAACTGGTAAATTCTAAATGTTGGTGACAGTAAATTGGCATTGCAGGAACCAAATCAGTTCTCCGGAAGTAACAAGTGGCAACAACAGAGGTTCACAAACTGGAAATGAGAAAACAGCATTGTTTTCTGGCAGGGCCATGACAAAAAGCAGCCAAGTGAATATAAAACTAAAATGTAGTCATAGGCTGTGTTAAAAAAAAATAAAATAAATAAACATGCTGCCCCAATGGCTGCCCCTTGAAATGAATCTCTAGTTGTAATAATTAAAAATGTCTCAAAAATATGCCCCATGTCTTCATAATATAGCACTTCATTGCAGAACAAATTTGATTTGTACCTGTTCTACAGTAAGCTGTTACATATGCGACAAGGAGAGGAAATCGAAGATATAGCAACCAATAAAGGAAAAGGGGCAAACAACTTAAAGAATCTATTACCCAATAAGTTTATTTAAATGTGTCTGAATGGTCTGACTGTGAAAGGAAGGACAGTCAAGAATAGGAAGACAGAGAGAAAGACAAGTGATGACAGGTTATTTTTCACCTTTCCTCTCCTGACAGATGATGTTATTTCCTATTCTCCTCAGACCTCAGATCCAATCAAAGCCTTCTCTGTACTGCCCTTCTGAAGCTCCATAACCAAATGAAATCCTTTATTACATACACCTTACACAGTCCACACCAAGATGCGCACACTGACACACACAAAGCAAACCATGGGAAACTATACAAAATATTCAGTTTGTGATCTACATGTGCAAATGTATGTTCATAGTTTTAAGCTGAACTTTTTGTGAATTTGATGTACCCTAAAAAATTTTTATTCATGGAAATTGTCAAGCTTTGTTGCTTTTATTGTTAGTTTCATTTCTCTGTGTATTATTAATAAAGGCTGACTCCGTACACTGTATACAGTTATAAAGGTATGTATACAGTTGATGTTCACAAACAGATACACATGCAAGCACAACATTGATGGGCAATAAAAAAATAAAAGCACCACAGATCTCATCTGTGAGCCATGGTAAATTCTTATTCTCCCTTTTCTTCCCTGTTTTTCTTCTCAGGTTGAATTCATTTTCTGGTATCACAATTACCCTCTCTCACCACTTATATTTCATGTATGTATGGTCTAGAGTCTAGACTGTCAGCACAACACAATTTCTACTCATTCTTAGAATGAGATTAAAACTTTTGATGATAGATTCAAATAAAGGAGTATGCAAACTGAGATTGTGATTTTGTGAAATGTAAAACTGAGGTGAGGGACTAAGGGTGATGTAGAGAGCATCTGAGTCACTTAGGGAGACTGAGATGAGACTGAGAAGTGCTAAAGACTTAAGGAGTGGGTGATGACAGCTTATCAGTAAGGGGTGAGAGAGGAGGGTCAAGTTGAACATTGCTTCTTGTCTTGAAATATCACTACTACTTCTATCAAGTTAGTTCAGTCAATTAATATGACATATAGATGTTACTGGGGTTGTGAATCAGGTGAAACACCCAACGATTGAGTTGGTCTGCCTTATCAAAGGAAATGTAGCTTGTTGTGGTTCATCCACAAAATAAAGGCAGTTGGCTACCTCTTTTTATTCTAGATAAACTTTAATAACGATAGCTGGACATTGTAAAGGAAGTTCTCCTGTCCACATTGGGTGCCCCTCACCAATGCAGCCTCACTTCATTTACATGGGTCTTATCTTGATAAAAGACCTAACCTGGATTTTTTCATTCAGATAACAGCTGTCTTGAAGCTAGATCAGTTGTGAACCGTTAACACTATGGCTGGATATGCTGTGCTCCAAAAACATTGGTGTATGATATGAATAATCAAGAATTTTATTAAGTTGTAAATCAGCTATACAAAATCTTCATATTGTGAGAGACATGGGCTTCCTCAGTAGATAACAGTAATAATAATAATAATAACTGTATAATACCTTTCAAAAATACCCAAGGTCACTTAACAAAAACATAAAGAAAAGAATGTTGTCAGGCCATGTGAAGGGGATTACTTTTTGAAAGCCATGTTGAATAGAGTGGGTGGTGTTATCTCCATCCATCCCCATTTTAACGTTGCCCCTTTGCAGTTCTTTCAATGTGGTTTCCCTCTTCCTCTATGCCAAAAGTGTTGCATATCAAGGCCAGGAACAGGTGGATCCAGTGAGCAGAAATCAGACCAGAAAAGTGCTTTTCTCAAAAAACACAAAGGTTTATTCAAAAGTTGGAACAGTGTGGTTAATCTCTTAAAGAGGACACAAAAGTATAAAACAAAAAAAATCACAGCAAATGCTGGAAAAATCACCTCACAGCAAAAGGCTGGGGGAAAAAGACAAAAGATCCAAAAAACAGAAAATCACAGCAATCGCTGGCTCGAACCAAAAATCACAGCTGTTGATTGAAGTTGGAGAAAAGCAGCACAGGAACAAAGGGAGGTCTCTCAAATAGAGCAAAACAGAGGTTATGGAAAGGTTTTACAAACCACGAGGCGAGCACGACAGGTGAGATGAATACACACTCACAGGGTGGAATTATCTGACGTCGAAGAGGAGTCACATGCAGAACTTTGAAGGCAGGTATTTGAAAGCAGCTGCACTCCTCTTCTGGGTACCTGCAGCGGTGGGTGTGGCCAGAGATGGGAGGAGGAAGTGCAGACAGAGAGCAGACAAAACACAAAACGACAAACTTCTCTAAGAGACTAACAGAACATGACAAACTGTACTGCTTTTTCAAACTGTATGATGTCCTAATGTATTACTCGTCATACACTTTGTGAACCAAGCTTGGGTCTTCATGAAATTTTTATTTTGAAATGTATAAATTACAGTCATTTTTATTATTATTATTATCACTTATTATTATTATCACTGTTATTATTGTTATTATTATTATTATTTATTGCTCAAACACGTCTCTCCCACAGGTGGAGCTCTGCTCTGACTCTGACTCACGGTAGCTACAATACAATGTACAATACAATACAGTTATACAATACAACAAAAGTTAAATTAATTTTTTATGGCAATATTTTTGGAGAACAGTGTATCTGATTATGCTTTCGTGCAGATCAGTATTTAATCCTTTTAGCACCTCCAGGAGGCAAGTCTCATTGATGTTATTTATGTCTTGCTTTGCTCTCTGCCGTTTGGTGCCAGAAACATTTAAGTTACTGGCAGCGACAAGGCTCAATATCATGTTAGAAAACAGGCATGAAATATTATATATTATACTTTCATGTGTAAAGATGCATGTTTAATACAGGGCCTTGTAGTGAATTTTATGGGCATATGGGCATATTTTGTTACCCAGTCTGTGTTCCATTAGGGCAAAAAGTGGCATTGTAGGCATTCCATACGTTTGGTGTTTCATACAAAACTTGGCAGGTTGCAAATTTTTTGCTTTGGGTGCATCTTGTTCAGTGCGGGCATGGATATACACTACATTACTAAAACTATTTGCTCACCTGCCTTGACTCACACACTATGAACTGAAGTGCCATCCCATTCCCAACCCATAGAGTTCAATACAATATATAATATATGTATAGGAATTTTGGACCATTCTTCCAAAAGTGCATTGGTGAGGTCACACACTAATGTTGGTCGAGGAGGCCTGGCTCTCAGTCCACTCTAATTCATCCCAAAGGTGTTCTATCAGGTCAGGACTCTGTGCAAGCCAGTCAAGTTCATCCACACCAGAGTGTGTCATCCATGTCTTTATTGACCTTTCTTTATGCACCGATGCACAGTCATGTTGGAAAAGGAAGGGGTCCAAACTGTTCCCACAAGGTTGGGAGCATGGAATTGCTCAAAATGTTTTGGTATCCTGAAGCATTCAAATTTCTATATGTAGTAATAGTGAGCCTGGCCCAGCAGCACCAGGACACAGCACAGCACCGCGGGTGCCTCCGCTCTCCCCTGCAACAAAGCTGAGTAGTTGAGAGGGCTGACCGAGTTGGACAGAACTAGGGGAGAGAGGGGGGAAAGTAAATAGAAGGAGAAGAGAAGGAATAGTAGGAGAGCAAGTGAGTAAATGAAAGAAGAAACAATATATTCACAAAAGGAACGGTCAATAACAGACAAAAATTATTATTATTATGCAAATCATATTTCTCAGATTTTCCTAAATTATCTCTATGAATGGCAGTAATCATACTTCTCCTGTCATCAACCATTAGAGTGCAATTCAAATGTTTTTGAACCTCCCAATGATAGCAGTAAATTTTTGAAAAATAAAAAAAATTAAATGCACGTCCAAAATTATTACACACAACAGAGTTTCCCAACATTTTATTGTCATAAAGAACCAAAAAATCATCATTTGTGAAATTATAAGCATTAGCAAGTCATGATTAACTCAAATGTAATTGAAATCAAACACTTTTGAAATCAAAACATTATTAAAGTTGAAGTCACATCTCAATATAGGACCCCTTGCTCAAAAGGAGCTTCTCAATTCTCTCATCCATTGAATTTGTCAGTTTTTGGACAGCATCTGCTTCAATTGCTTTGCATGAGGACAGAATAGCTTCTCAGAGCTGTTGCTTAGATGTGAATTGCCTCCCGCCATCACAAACACTTCTCTTGATGATGCTCGAAAGGTTCTCAATAGGGTTGAGGTCAGGGAAGGATGGAGGCCATATCGAAAGTTTGTCTTCCCTTATGCCCATAGCAGCCAGAGTTGCAGATGTTTCCTTTGTAGCATGAGATGGTGCATTGTCATGCATGAAAATGATCTTGTTTTGGAAAGCATGATTCTTCTTCTTCTTCTTTGAACCATGGCAGGAAGTGTTCTTTGAGAAACTCCACATACATTATGGATGTCATTTTCACACCAACAGGGACCCTAAAAGGGCCGAAAATCTCTCTCCCCATGATTTCAGCCCAAAACATCACTCCACCACCTCCTTGTTGGCGCTGTAGCCTTGTTTTGCATGGGGTGGCCATCAACCAACCATCCATCACCCCATCCATCTGGACCATCAAAGGTGGCACGGCACTCATCAGTGAACAGAACAGTTTTGAAGTCAGTCTTCATGTATTGCCAGCCGTTTCTGCTTGTGTGCAATGGATAGGGGGGATCGAAAGGATGGCTTAAGCACAGCTGCAAACCTCTGGATGGACCCTGCATCTTGTTGTTTGTGGCATGTTGGAGGCACCAGCAGCCTCAAAAAAATGTCTGCTGCTATGACAGGACATTTTCACAGCTGCTCTTTTGATCTGATGAAGTTGCCTGTAAAAAAGTTGCCTAACTAGAAACAGAAACAAAAACCTGGTTTAAGGGGAAACCAACCCAGACAGGAATCACAGCAATCAGAACAGGAAGGAGCATGACGAGCAGGACAGGAGGCACGGAGAGTTGCAAGCAATGGTCTGGCAACTGACTCACAGCACAGGTGGGCTTAAGTACCTGCCTGATTGAGTTAGCTGCCAGCCAGTTGGAAGGAAACTCAGTCAGGATAGGAAGAATAGACAGAGGGGAGGAGCCCAGGTGCAGAAGACAAACAAGTGTCAGAGCCAGAGTCACTTTTAATAAGCAAGACGATTAACACAGATTTCCAGTGTGGAGGAAAGACAGACAGCTTCTTGGTGAGAAGCAATGGGATCCAAACTTGTCAAGGAAACTTGGCTTTCCTCATGGCCTCAGTGCATTTGTTTCTACATTTCCCAAAGGCAAGCCAATCAGAGAGAGACTGATAGGATAGGGCTTTCTGCCATAGGGTGCTATTCTAGCGAAATAATGTGGCCAAATCATGGGAAAACCAGGGAATTAAGCCATCCTTGATAATTTTATTTGTGTGTGTCTGTTGATGATCTGGCTAAGGGTCAACTTGAAGTAGGACCAGGACACATTCAGGGTAGAGAAGGAATCCCAGCTCACTGCAGCAATCTCATGAAGAAAGGGTTCCAGGTCAAACTTCTTCAGGAGCGTTTGGATAGAGTGATAGGTGGATGTTTAACTGAGGAGCTAGAGCACATGCAGCCAATGGAACAGTGATCATTCAGGTCGTGACTAAAATTCCAGTTTTATAATTAGAGGAAGCATTCATGAGGCTGACCTCTGTCAGTGTGGGGCTCTGACATCATTTGAAAAGAGGTTTAGGGCATCAAATTGATGTGCAACCATATCTAGGCTAGGCAGGTTTAGATTACCCAGAAGAATGAACTCTCGCCCAGGAGTTCACTGAGTACAGTCAAAGAATACAGTGGGGCAGAGGGTGGTCTGTTACAGACAGCAACAGAAACAGAAAAATTCTTGGACAGTTTGATCTTGAACACTAACTTTTCAAGTAGCTTAGGCTTTAACAGAGAAATAGTGTATTGTCGATGGTCTTTGACGTACAAAGCAACACAACCTCTTTTGATAGCTCTATCTTTCTGAAATATATTGTAACCTGGTATGGAGATGTCAGAACAAGCAGTAATTCTCTTAAGCCATGATTATGAAATAGCAAGAGCCTCAGGAGTAACAGAATGAACCCATGATTTTATCAGGTCAGTTTTTGGTAATAGGCTGCGGATGTTAATACGTACGATACCAGAAGCCGTGGGATCACAAAAATCATTGAATGACAGATTAGATACAATGGGCCTCATTCACCAATATCTGCTTACGAATTTTCTTAGATTATTTCGTAAATTGTTCTTAAGAAGTTTCTTAAGAAAACCCTTCGTCAGATTCATCAACGCGTTCGTAAGCCTCAGAAATGTTCGCAGCTGTGTTCCTACGTTGATGAATGCCATTTGGAGCACAGCAGGTGAAGAGAAAAAAAACTTAGAGAGAAAACTTAAACTTAACTTAAATTTAAATTTAAATTTGAATTTCAATTGAACTTAAACAGAAAGAAAGAAAGAAAAAAGACGCATGGCTGGCTATCACACGTGCGATGGATACGGGGTCAGGAGAGGGAAAAAGAAATGCTTTGATCTGAAATCTGAAACAAAAAAAAAATAGCAAAATTCCGACAGGAGATGCAACGGACAGGAGGGGAAACCACAGACACCAACCTGTCTGAGCTGGACCAGTGCATTGCGGTCATTATTGGGGAGTTTCCAATTTACTGGATTACTGTTAAATCATTGGCACATTTTATTTATTAAAAAATAAAAATTCTCAGTACATTTCCAAAAATATAAAACACGTAAATGATAAATATGACAGAATTATCACTGCTATATTGAATTTTGTTGACTTGTACAAGAGAAGAAAACACAACCATGCCAGCATGTCAGCACTGATGTGTGCGTAAGTATACTCCTGAGTGTTCGAAGGATTTGTCCTTACCTAAGAATAAATCCTAGATAAGAAGAAATTCATGAATGCCACAATCTTTGTAAAATCTTCATAAGTGGGACTTAAGAACACATTTGTTTGTAAGAACGATTCGTGAATGAGGCCTAATGTGATTAAGAGTAGAGTATATTAAGAGTATTTCCTGAGACAAATTGCGTGCTAATTTCCCAGAGAACTTTTATAGAGAATTTGGTCGGAGAATCAGTCAGTTGCAGCAGTAGTATGAAAGAATGTAGTGGAGAGTATGGCACAGTCAGACTGGGAAGGTCTGCATGTTTGGTGATCATAAAAGTGTAAGCATCTCTGGGCAACAGCCTGATGGCAAGTGTACCACAATCATAGTGAGCTATGGCTGGACCACGTGAACACCTGCAAGCAGCTCAGGGGGACTGGATCATAGTGAGCAGGCTGATGATAGACAGTGTAAGCCAAAAGGCCATGGGAAATCTCTTGCAAGAATACAAGTTGCTATGAGCACGGGGGGCAGAGATACAGAAGAAAGGTTTGACGCTTTCTTTATACATCCAAGGTCTTCAAATTTGTTCAATCAATGTTATGACTCATTGTGAGATTTATTGCTCTCTGAGCGTGCTGCTGGAGCCTGGGCCTGGCTAAATGATGGTGGTAGCCTGCTGCCTCTGCTGCTGCAGTTGCTGCTGAAGCCTAGGCCTGGCATTATGATAGTGGTGGCCCGCTGCTGCTGCTACTGCCGGAATTCAAGCAAAAATGGTGGATTACCTTGGACTCCCAGCTGCAGCCGAAATTATTTTGTTTTATTTCATTCTAGCTGTGTCTGATTATCACTATAAGAGAGGTGACTGTGAAAACCACTGTATTATCAGGTAGTTATGGCAATAAACGGTTTCATGACAAAGGAGATGGTGGTGGTGTATCCTCCTTTTTTCAGCATGTGTGTGTGTGTGCATTCACCATGGGATGAGTCCAGGAAAACTCCCCAGCTGACAGACATGGAAGTCATTTTTCAAAACACCGGATGTATAAAATAAAACCGATTGTCCAGCATGAAACAGACCCCAAGCTTCAAACAGTGGACAAAAAACAGTGCCTGTGTATGTGGTTACTGTATATAATATAAGAGGACAAAAACGGAAAAAGGCAAAATGGCAAAAGGACAGATCTCTAAAGGTGAATACAATCCTAACAACAAGGAATTTGCTGTAGAGTAATACACTGCTGCTCACAACAACTTCATCAATATTATGTATTTTGAGTTTTATTCATACCTATTTTTATAGGTGTGTCAGTATCGCAAAGCTCTGATGCAGCATGCTGGCATAAATGCAATCATTTTGATTTTATTTACATTTTGTCTTGGCATTACATCAATTAACATAGACACCTGCTATTTATAGCTTTATTTTTGAAGTGGGCCTGCCATTAAATGAATTATCATCTGTCACTGCACCCAACACCTCGGTTGAAATAATCAAATCAGATATGTAGAGTGCCGCCTATAATCTTGTTTTGGAAACCTAATTACATTTTGTTGACATGACATTGGTGGGTCTGATGGCTGATGGCGATGACAATTTTGTGCTAGTTCCTGGCATCTTATGCAGAATGTTTTTCAACATACTGTACAATTCTCTGGCTCATGTAACCAACAGATTTAAATGGAGTGGTTGTGTAATCAAATGATTATCATATTGCAGATGTAAGTCTAATGTAAGACCATGTTTTTATTTATTCTGGCTGTCTGACTCTGATGTGCATAAGCTCAGTGACCTTAGCATTCAATTTTAATAATCTAAAATTTTCTTACTGTTCTAAACCATGTTTTAATATTGAAAGCAATACTAAATACTACACTATATTCTATTCAGAATTAACTGAACCTTTGTCAATAAATAATAAACAAAGTTAACCATTTTTCACCTTAAGACAAGCCATTGTTTTTGGTCTCAGCTCAGGATATGGAACAAAAGGACAATAAATATGTAATTCCAAAGAGAACTAATATCTTTGTTTTTGTTTTGTTTTTTTCTTTATAATTGTACTTCTCAGTTTTTTCTGTAATATCAGACAACATCAGATATCATTTGTAATAATAAGTCATATTCTATCACAAATGGCAGGGTATGAGCAAAAACCAAGAATGGAGATGTTGCATGTAGAAAGACAATAACATTAACCTTTCAAATACCTTTTAATACCTTTTGATAACTAACTCCTGAATATTTTTAATTTCCTACCTCCCAGAGGGATCGATAACGTTTCAATCTCTCTAACCCTGATCACTACTGAAGCAAACAGCAGAGAAACAGTGCCACAGTCCTGTCTCTGTCCTGTCTCCACTTCCTGTTTTATTGTCTTGTCTTCACTTTCTGTTTCTGTCTGTGTGTATTCCAGCATTTCTATGCAAGTCACACCTGAGTGTTGTTCATGTCATAGTCCTGTCTGTTTCTGTCACTGTGGTGAGGTTTGTCTTGTGTTGGGGTTTGTCTTGTCATTTTACAGCTTTATTTTGAAAAACCTAACCCTTGTGTCTGCTTACTTGCTCTTCCCTTGTGTCACACCTGAGTCTCATTTTACCCTAATCACTGGTGCTTTAAGTCTGCCCGCCCTTTGTCTTGTGGCAGTGTGTTTGGTTAATTTGCTCGTGTCCTAGCTCTGTCTTGTACTCCTTGTTCTTCTCAGTGCTTCTTGTTCTTCTTTGTGTGTACTTGAGTCTAGTTTAACATTTATTTAAGTCCCAAGTGTTTAGTGCCCCTCTGTGGTTCCTAGTGTTCTCCTTGGGGTAAGCTCACATCCTTATATACGAACACATTTTTTGCCCCTCTCATTAGTTTAATTCTTAGTCTGGTTCCTTTTTTGAGTTTCTTTAATAAATTTCCCTATCACTCATACAATTTGTGTCCTGATTCATGCGTTTGGGTCCTTATCTTAACTTTAAAGAAGTGATCTTTCTCAGATCAGGACAGTTCATCCTGTGCTGGTGCTTATAGTCTTTGGCCTAACTCCAATCCACCCCCTAAAGACCCAAGCCCTGAAGCCTCTTTGACTTCAGGGACGTCAACTATAAGTGACTGAGTGTGAAAGTTTGTGAAGGCTCCAGATAAAACGCTGGCTTTTGATTTACACTCTACTAGTGTAAATCAAGGCGTGTTAGGAATGGATTTCCTGATCAATCTTCATCAAAGAGGTAGTTTTAAAATACTTATTGTTTTCAGTCACAATGGCCACAGGGCAATATGGGAAAATGCCACAATGTTGCCACCATGTTCATATTTTGAATATTCTGGTATTGTGATTGGCACTGTTGCGGAAAAAATCTTGATCCATCTGGAGAAATTAAAAAGCAAGACTGGAACAGGTACCAAAAGTTTATTCTCTACAGAGAAGGAAGACAACACATTCTGACCACTGCCAGTGGATCAGAGGAGTGCTTCCCTGAGGGAGAGGTCCCAGTGCATTTTATTCTAACCCCCAGGAAGTGTGAAAACCATTTGGTCATGATGAACAAATTGTCAGGAGCTGAGCAAGACTTTACAACTGGTGTCCTGTGAGCAGGATATTTTCATAGGCATAACAATAGACATGTTCAGGAGCAGGGAGTGATCTTAAACTGCGTCTGCACGCATGCCGCTCCAGTGGTGTCGCCTGACCGTTGATTTGAAAATCGCTTCATTTGGGCTTGAACTCTAGACGCTCTTGATGCTTGAAAGCTCCGCCCACTCTCATTTCACATCGATCATGGTGGACACAACCAAAATTGCAGCACTTTACTGCAAGCACTTTACATCGGAAAACCACCTGCCGCCATGTCTAGGTTTATGATGTCCTCCAGAGATGCGCCGAATTGGGAGAGTCTCACGGTCTTCTCCTGGAGGCCTGGATGATGATTGCTTCCAGTGGTACCTCAGGCTGTCTATTGCCCAGTTAGAGGACCTGTTAACTCGGGTCAGTGCCAGTATCCCACTACAGGTGCTCCATCTCAGCTGCCAAGCGTCTGACTATCTGTCTGAGGTCAGTTACTGTTTCATGATTTGTCTGCTGATTATTGCAGATATGAAATATGAAACATGAGAAACCTGGAAAATGATTGATACATTTTCCAGTGATGATTGATACATTTTCCAGTCATGGAAAACATTTGGAAAAGCAGAAAAAAGATCAAATGTCTTGGAAATTCTTTAAGTTGTCCTGGAAATTTATTTGTCCTCCCCCTGCCCTGTGAGTAAATGCAAACGGGTCAAAAGATATGCACATGCATGTCTGCTGTCACCTTATCTTCTTTGCAACATACAACCAGTGGTGTGGCATGGGTACAATTTCTGAGGAAGCCAAGTGAAGCCAAGCTGTGTATATTTTAGGGGGTGGCGGCAGGAAATCGTATGTTGCTGTTTCATGTAGTCGGATGAACTGCTAGAGTGCCCAGAATCATTTACCAGGACTTACACGGCTTGTTTCCTAACACACACTTTCAGCACGATGCGCTCTCTCTGTCTCTCTCTCTCTGACAAACAGCAGCCATCTGAGAACGCAGAGGCGAGTTTAGGCTCAGTCACTGTGACCACAGCGGTATACACATACACTCCTCTTAAACATCTCATTCATTTATGCAACCACCTTCTGGAAAGCACAAGCAGCTAATTAATGCACAGCACACATCTGATATTTGAAAGATGTGAATTCACTCACACACTCATTCAGAAGCCGTAAAGTTTTATGTCCACATCAAACAAGACTTATACGCTCTATGTGAGATACGCAAATGCTTCTCACTTTTCCTTATCATTTATATATGTAATAATAACTCTAAATTATTCATTATACAGCAACATAACAACCCAGTACCGACATGCATACAGACAGCCTGGCCGGTCACGGCCACTGTCAGTGGTGCTCATTTTCTCCACATAAACAACAACAACAAACAGCGACTTCAGTGGACTCACATGCTTCATCAAGGCAAGCAAGACAAAATAGAGACTTTAATCACATTAAAAATAATAGATTGCTAACTGGGCTGTTCAGTAACTATTAAGATGCGTTCAGAAAAAAAAAAAGAATGTCTGTGAATCCTGTGGTAACAGGTAAAGGAGACAGGGCCAGCAAAAAAATGTTGAAGTTTAGCGCTTCCCGCTAGTCAGTCAGTGGGATGTAGATCTAGTAGGTCTAGATCTAGGAGATCTAGTTTTGCTGTTGGTCACCCATCACATTTCATATTCCGAAACCCCGCCTTCTATAAGTGCACTCTCTGGTTACGCAGATGTCAACACAAATCTTTCGTTATTCGTTGATGATGACGTACTGTGATTTGATTGACGTGAAGCCAAAGAGTTTGTGGCTTCCCTTGAGCCCGTCCTGACCAATCACAGGGAATCGGTGTCGAAACAATAGCCTCCGTTGAAAGAAACTGACAACAGAGTGTAATACCCCGTTTTCAACACTCATTTATCACCTTTAGGGGGTGCTGTTTCACATACCATGTGTGAAAAAAAGTGTTTTTATTAAATTACGTTATATTCTGAAAAAGGTGAGGGAGCCTGGCTTCCCTTGACTTCTGCAAGAAAACACCACTGATCATCGTACATTTTCCCGGGTGAGTTTACTGAGGTAATTAAAGAACTCCACAGTGGCAAGGTACCAAGGCATTGGCAAGAAACCTCCAGAAATGCTGAAGGTTCTGGATATTCGGGGGATGTCGTGTCATGTCATGTCATTGTGTGGAAGTTGGGGACGGTGCCAAAGGAGTTGCAGACCAGGCTGTTGTCCTTCTCAGTGAGAAAGAAGTCCATAGGATATGTGCCAATTACAGGGGCATCACATCACAAGTTTACTTGAACTGCTTGAGAAGAGTGTGTGGTGCAAAGCTGAGCAGGGCTGAGCATAGCTCAGCAGGGCACAGAAAATCAGAGCAAAGTAAAGCAATGCAAAGCAGAGGTCTTATAACACCTGAACAAAATAAACCAAATTAAATCTTACTAGAGGCTGAACAATTGCCATCAGGAAAGGTTACTGACTGAGTGGCAGTATGTAAGTCAAGTATGGAATCGAACTGGACAGCAGGTGGGTAGTTTTGAAACCAAAGAACAAGAGACAGTCAAAATGGACACCGTCCCTCCATATAGAGAGACAGTGGTTGGCTGTTATGTGGTGGTTGACTGTGCCATTGAAATGAGAGCAAGGCAGCACACGCTTGTATTATGAATGGGGGTCTCAACCTCTACAGGAAGGCTGCCACTGGCATAACTGAATGGGTGGAGCATTTTTAGGAGATAACCAAGCTTTCTTTGTTATTGACTATCTGGAGGGTAATGCCAGAGAACAGACAAAGTATCACACCAGTGTTAAAAGAAGCAAAAAAAAGTGCTAAGTCACTGCAGCAGGCTTTTTCGCCTTGGACCTGATGTCTGGCATAGAGCAGGTGAAACAGTGTTAGTGTGACTAATTACTCACTCAAAGTTGTTGAAACTAAGCATGTTGCTGATACATGCTTCAAAAAAATATACTGCGCACTATTTGAACTTTATTTGAAAAGTTTACTGAATGAGTTTCCTAACAACAAATAAATCGTGTAAATACGGTCAAAAACTAGCATGCTCTCTTGGCTCCATGGCTTTCTCAATATGCACATTACATCCTATGTAAAATACTATGGAACTGAGGATAATTAAATACAAACCACATTCAACAAAATCAGAATTATTCATCCATTTGTGGCAATGCACAGACGGTCTGCTTCACGCAGAGGTCCTGTTTAGTGACCAGTTTGTGGAACATGGTTTGGATAGCACTCTTTGCCAGGATCCTAAACAATTTGTTCTCCACCAACCCACTGCTACGATTTTTTTGAGATGCTTTGGAAAGAGATGCAGTGGGAAAGGGTACAGGGGAAGAGGGCAGTCCTCAGCCAGGGATCACAGAGGTGAGCACCTTATGCCACTGGGCTTGGAACACGAGGACTCACGAGGCTTGTGATGCTGGATTGACTGGAAGCTGGAGGTGGAGGTACTGTGGGACTGCAGGCAGGAGGTGCTGTTGGGCTGGAAACCAGAGTGGTGTTAAGCCCATCAATTGCTATTTACTTGAATTAGAGGGTGTAGGAAACCTCGGAGACAGAAAAACAACAAAGAGAAGGGAATGGTCAGAAGAAGAGGGGATGATAAACAACAAGCAGAGTCACTAGAGAAAGCCAGCGGTAGAGAATATAGTGGGCTTTGTGAAGAAATAGATGTACCCAGAGACAACCATGGAAGTAATGTGCAAACTCCACGCAGTCCACAAAGTTAATACAGACTTAATATGGACTTTGATTGTTCGTTTATGTTGGAGCTTTGAATACACAGGGGGCTGTTGATCTCCAGTACAAATGAGGTAAAGGAAACATACGTACACACATCATTCACACCCAGCACCAGTTTTGAGTCTGCAGTTGACCTAGACATGCATGCTTTGAAGAAACTGAGGTGCCATGAGAAAACCAATGCATAAATGAGGAAAATATGCAAACACACAGAAAGGCTCTTGTCTTGAAGTGCTGTGATGGAATAACCTTTTACCCTTTGTGTCTAACAAATCTGTTCATATCAAACATCTAAATGTGATTGCTGACGATCACATTTTACATTTTAGAAAACAATACATTTTTGTCTGCCAGGTGTATTTTAAAGTCTCGGAGAGTAATTTGAGTCATCACAGGTTTTAGTTATTTAATTTTTTAAATGTACAATTGTTTTCAAGATGCATCATAAAAACTAAAGGTTCTGGCATGTTTGGAGCTTTGTCAAAGATAGTCCATTAGTGACTTCTTTTGGTATGTTAAATCGTTAAATCATACTCTTCAAGTACTACCTGTCATTTGGTGCATCCTTTTTAGTATGAATCCCAGCGGTCCTCATTTGGCTGATTTTCTGCACTACTGACTTCCATGCATGTAGCTGTCACAGCTGCCACATGAAAAAAAAATTCCTTATTTTCATCAAATGTAGGTACTTTGAACAATCATCCCTTAACCACATCTGTTTGTGCTCCTTTACTGCATTAATTAAATCCCACCACAAACATAGTATACAGTTTACCTACCTTTAATAGTCTTGGGGAGGTTTCATGTACCTTGCAAGAGTCCTTCCTTCGTTATTGAGCAGTTTATTTATTCAAATTAACAATGATCATTATGATGAAAATGGTGTGAGTTGTGCTTATATGTTCTTTCTGCAGGGCTCCTTTCTTATTAGGACTATGCACTACTGTGTGCAGTCCAGTTAAAGAGGAAATTGAACAGAACAGAAAAATGGTGAGAAGAAAATGGATTGTGAAAAATGCTGGAAAGAGTACATTAATGTGTATTATGAGATAGATAGATAGATAGATAGATAGATAGATAGATAGATAGATAGATAGATAGATAGATAGATAGATAGATAGATAGATAGATAGATAGATAGATAGATAGATAGATAGATAGATAGATAGATAGATAGATAGATCATATGCAAAAATGGTGAAAATGAAGGAGTGACAGAGGGGGCAGGAATGTGTTAGATGTGAGGAGGTGTATGAGCAGTGATTGTGAGGAGGAGGGAAACTGTTACGCAGTGATTGGAAAATGTCGAAGATGCGCACACGGTAATCAGATGATAGGTCTGTTAAATCGGGGAGGGTGGGGTCTGTGCAGAGAGAGAGAGAAGGAGAGAGAGAGAGAGACAGAGAGAGAGAGAGATCGGGGCGGCCGCGTCTTGTTCCCTCCCGAGCCTTTCTTGTTTGAAACTCATATCCCACTTATCAATAATTCAGGCGCACGAAAGGCAGGCAGCAGACGGACCTCTCCGCCCACTATGAGTTCTGCTATTCGTGCAAGGCTAATCCACAGCGTGCGCCGCTGCCGCTCCCTGTGTCTTCAGTGACAGCAGCGGCAGAACGGAATTAAGGACTGGGAGGGGGGGGTCAACCAGAGCCTCCGCTGGACGTACTCTGGTAAAACTAACGAACTAAATACATAAATAAATAAATAAAAACTTGCTCAGAGACATTCTAGGACGGTAGTTTGCCCCGGGCTTAAACGTAACGGTTGTAAAACAAGCCGCGCTACGGTTCAACTGGGAGACACGGGAAAACTCCCGCACGTTCGACTTGGTAGAGGACTTGATCCAGGGTTTCAGTGCGTGCAAACCGATATGTTGTCGTTGTGCCTACTGAGCGCCCTGTGGCTGGCGGCCAGCCTGTCCCACGGGCAGAACGAGACGGAACCGATCGTACTGGAAGGGAAGTGTCTGGTGGTCTGCGACTCCAACCCGACCTCCGACCCCACAGGCACTGCGCTCGGGATCTCGGTGCGCTCTGGCAGCGCCAAAGTGGCGTTCTCCGCGGTCCGGAATACAAACCACGAGCCGTCCGAGATGAGCAACCGGACCATGGTCATCTACTTCGACCGGGTAGGAGACAACGATGTCAATACTGTTTTCACTGGCAAGTTGCTAATACCAAAACCAATCAAAGATTAAGTTAAATAACTACTGTTCTAGTTCATTTGAATGGAATATACCACTTGCTGAGAGAATGATGTGGTGTACAGTTTTAAATGCTCCGCGTGTCTATGTTGTCCACTTATGTGTTGCGTAATGTGATAGATGATAGATAGACAATTAACTTACTTTTTCTGTGTAGTCACCCTCAACTTTGGATTTGTTTGTTCATGACTTACGCTGGCACATCAAAAAACAAGAACGTATGTTTTGAATTGCTCTGCAAACTCCGGTAATTGTCACGTGGACAGAATATCCGTTCAGAGAAAAAGTTCAAAGAAAAATGTAACTCATAACGCATTTCAATGGACGATTAGATGTGACATATCGGATTATTTTTTCAGTGTTTCAACGTTTTGGAGCTGAGACGGGGTTTAGGGAGACTGACATGTCCTCAAATAATTTAGGAACGGCGGGTTGCAGGGATAAGATCCCCTCCGCCTCCCGTTAAAGGTTAATTCTTCTTCAAACTGCCGTTCAATTATACGCCATGGGTCGCTTCTATCAATAAAGGAAGACATTTGGCTGCAAAGGCACATAATTGAAAATTCCCATTGAAAAGATTAAGACAGTTTAATTCCGAATGAGGTCTGGAAATTCTGACCGGAAAAAAGTCAGTTTTATTCTACTACTGTTAGTTGATCCGTAAATCTAAATTTGTACTCTGAGCCAGACAGGCATTTAAAGTTCTTTATGAAAGTAATTGAAAAGTTACATGAAATGAAAAAGAAACAGTGAAGGGATATCAGTTTCATTGAGCTATACTGGGAAGGTAATGCAAATCAGTGACGTGGCTGGGATGTCATTTGAAAGACTACATTCTCTATCTTCCCAAGGATCTAAGGGGGCAGTTTATTTTGTCTGCTTTTAAGGTGTAAGCTTTACCTTGTGGTACTGTCATTTTATGCAAACTGTTTTATGCACTTGTTTGATTTTTCTTTTTTTGCCGTAGTGTGACATGACAAAGCAATTTTAGGATTCTTTCTTTCTTTCTTTCTTTCTTTCTTTCTTTCTTAACTCACAGGTTCTGGTTAATGTTGGGAGAAATTTTGACGAAGAGAGAAGTAATTTCATTGCCCCTCGCAAAGGGATTTACAGTTTTAACTTCCATGTAGTGAAAGTCTACAACCGACAAACTATACAGGTAGTGTATTTTTATGTGTTTGTCTGATTTGTGCTTTAGAGTGTGCATGTTTGTATGTGCACAGCACACCACCTCGCTGTTCTTTCCTATAAATGCTGAATATCACAGAGTATCACGAAAAAAATGTTTATGTTTGAGACAGCATTCCCTGGAGACAACAATGTAGACACGCCTGAACAGATGACCACACACGGTCCGATCATATTTAATCAATACATGCACATGACAAAGGCAAGATAGGTAGGCCCAGAGTATGTAACTGATGGGAACTGATGCTGCTGAATATGAGAGGAACATGCAGCTCCAGCTGTGCACATCCAGCACCAGACAGAAACCATTACCACCCAGCTTCATGGAAAAAGGCAGTCAAAATTTCTGATCATTTAGATAATTAAAACATTCAGGACAATTTGAACTGTGCAAATAAAGTGGCTTTTAAGTTTCTCTCAAACAAATATGCCCACAATGATTCACTTAAGGTTCATAAAGACATAGTATTTTTTCCCACAAATTAATCACTCACTCATCACCACTTTTCTCACATCTTACTACTTGTTTCACTCTTTGATGTTTTCCCTATATACTAGTCGTGTGCAGCAATGGAAGGATTTAAAGACAATTTCCAGATTTATAGTAATTTCTAGTATTCTTGTAAATGGAACCTTCATGTATACACTTGATGCTGTGAGGCTTTGGTAATAAGATTTGCAATATTGGTGTGGAATTCTAAGCATGGCGAGTAGACAATATGTGAGAGCTAAACCTGCACTGAACTTGATTTATACTCAGTGTCATCTCAGTGTGACTCAACCCAGATGCCATGGATGGCAGAATTCATGTTTAGCAGGGAGGTTATATGCAATCGAGAACTTAATGATGATAGTGCAACCACATAGTGAAGTTATGAGCAGAAGAAGAGAGGAAAGTGAATGAAAGGAAACAGATTATGTTAACACCGTTAATTTTTTTGTCTCTAATGTAGTTTGACAAAGCTGTATCCTACCAATTTTTGAAGATAGTAGAGGCAGGAAAGGTTGTCCTTCTGTGTGCTGCTAACCTTTAGCTTGTTGTACTCATCTATTCATCCATCCAGCACATCTACTGTGTTGAATACAAAGAAAGAAGAGTGATGTTGACCAGCAGGATAGGGAAGAAAGGAAAGGATGGGAGCAGATTTAAACTATAAGATAGGTGAGGGGTGAAATAATAAGAGAATGAGGGGCAGAGAGGAGTTAATTGTAAAAAGAGGGGCAAAATGTAGGAAAAAAGGGTTAATTTAAAAATTAACGGAAAGGGTTTGTAGAAATAAGGAATAAAAGGACAGGAAAAAAAAGAATGAGATGGTTTAGGCAAAGACAGACAAAAAAAGCTGGACAGCCTGCTTTACCATTGGCCAATGGATTCCAAGTAAATGTAGAGAGAAGGATATACACTTTTTTTCATCCTCCATGAATTTGTTCCTCTGCAGGTACCTCTCTGTATCTGAAAAGGGGTGAGAGATGTGATGGGGCTGTCATATAGCCAGCACACAGAAATCTCTCTTTGGCTTTTTCCTTGCAAATTAACTGCAACATTGTTAAATAAAATACAGTATAGCTTTATCCGATTAAGACAATCTTTATGATCCTGCATTGATTTCAGTATTTCACTTGAACACCAAGTTTTATTTCAGTGGCCAACTTAGATTTTTTGTTTTGAAATGAAAATATGTACAAGGTTTGTGTTAACCATTCATTATACTTAGCATTTTACATCTTCCTATAGGCGCAAATCAAAAGAAAAATCTGTCTCCCATTGAAAGCAAAAGCAAGAGCAGAAAGCTGGCAGATTTGAAAATTAAACGCAAGTGGTTTGGTAAGATATTCAGCAATAATAGGGGTGTGGTCCTTCAGATAAGAACTTCATTATTGTCTTTATTGATGACCTAAGTAAAGTATATTGGACTTTCAGATATAAGACCTGGGTTCATTCGTATTCTCACAGAATTTTACGTAATTTTACTCTATAACCCATTTATTGTTTGAACTCAGTCCTATTTGTCTACAGCTTTTTGTTGCTCGGTTAAAATCACTAATGCTATATCACAAAAGTTCCAAATTTGCCACTAATGCTCAGACTTTTTCAGACTTTTTTGGTTTTGTTTACTGAATGGTATTATATAATTTCAGTAAATTTGTAATGCTTTATGAATTAATCCAGTAGTGTTTGTCAGTTTTATTGTAACATACATCATTTTCTGCACAATCAGGCTATGATTTATGTTTGTAAAGTGTTAATGTATGAATATTAATATATTAAATATTATAATATATTATTATTAATATAACAATTGCACATCAAAATAAGAATCACTATGCTTATTATGAACACTAATATTGATGTTGTCGTTGTTGTTGACATTATATTGATAGTACAAATATACACAAAATGTAATGTATATTAGGTTGATGTGTACCAATGCATCAATGATTCTAAAAATATGATTTTGATTATTTATCATCATTTGTGTAATGTATTATAAATAGCGTGGCTGCTACATGAGGATTTTGACTCATTAAAATGATTACAGCGCATTCACAAAGTTAAATGCCACATTAACATAAATAACATAATTAAGGTCTTGGCAAATTCTCTTTTCAAAAATTATTAAAAATTTGATGAGTATTGCACCCTGAGAAAAAATAATAAAAACATCCTATTTAGGCATCTTGGAATATTACCAAATTTTCTATTTAGTGTAGTTTGAGTCCCAGTGTAGCTTTTCAGTACATCCAACGGAATATGAAATATTTGCAAAACAAAATAGTGTCTCTGCTTAATCTTGGTCAGAAACAGTTTGAAAACATAACATAGAAAACAGAAAAATGTCTGCAAGAACTTGTCTCATCTCTTCATGTACCACTTATTTAGGCTGCGGTTCCAGGTCAACGCAATGACAATATACTTAACACATTCCCAGTGTACTACTAAGAGACAAGACAAAGATGGAAAATGGAAGATGTTAATCACTTATTGTTCAGAACTTCTTGGTCCCCTGAATGCCTAGGCGATGACTGAGATAATTCAGAAAATTTCATCAATTAAATGTGAATTAACATACTTTCTTTTTCTTCAGAAAATGACCTACAACCACTAAATGATCAATAACGAATTGGATGTTGCTCTTCAACCCTGTAGAGTACATGCAAAACCTTGGTATCTATGTAGCAATAAGTTCAATATAAGGTCAAATAAAGTGTCAATAAAAATCTAAAAGCCCTGAAAACCAATTAAAATACATACTGAAGTGGTTATGAGCTCCTGAAAGACACTACGAGCCACTCAAGGACCCATTGGTGGGCCCTTGGAATACGAAGAGTTTCCAGCAAATTTCCACACAGGAAATTTTGAGAATGATGCAAGATCATGCGGTTGGGTTACTTTACAAATTCTAAAAAAATGCTACTGCTACTATTATGTTGCCATGCTGTTGTCAGCAAGGGAAGTCCACAAGCTGCATGGACCCCCTAATCAAGATTGACATGGTGATGAAGAGCAAATTAGCTGTGCAATCATGATCATTGAAGAGTGAGTGCTCAAAAATGTAAAAAGAAATGAAAGCAACATGCATTGTGAGCAGGTCATTGCATGCTATGCCATGGTCTGGCAACCATGGGGTAAATGCAGGTATGCTTTCCCAAGACTCGCATGTTTTTTAGTACACGTTGAAGAGGGTTCTGTCCTGGGCTTAGCAGGTTCCATGTGATACAATGATAAAAATAATACAGCAAAATGACCATGCCATAAAAAGAAATGTTTGCATAATTTTGTAATAATATGAACATTAAACAGTCTCAAAGTCTGAGGATAAGCTCTCCGTCAGTGATTTCCCATTTGCAAGGAGAAATGTGCACAACGCTTAAATGTTAAATGAGGGTTTAATAAAGGGTAAATGATGAATACATGAGGTAGATTAATGACTTAAATGAAATGAATGAACGAATGAATGAAAAACAGAATGGATGAGACAGTGAATGGACTAATACCTGGAAAGTTGTTGGTTAATTTTGGTGATAGTGAGAAGGTATGGTAATTTAAGGGGAAAAGTGAAAAAGGGAGACACAATTATTTGGAAATATTGAATCTAAATATGGATTGAAATAATCCAAATCCTGCTAGATGACCTCAAAACTCTGACCAACCACTGCAGATGCCTTACAGATGCTGCAGAGACCTTTGAGCTAATCTACAAAAATTATTATTCACGTATGAGAAAAATATTTAAAAAGTGTTCCTGTTGTCACTGTTACAAAGTCTTCTGACAAGGTTAACTACACTGCAAAAAAGACAAAGAGTTGAAATGAAGACGAAAAGACAAATAAGCTAAATATGGAGTGTAAGGCTGCTGGTCCTAAGCTTGACATTTTTCAGCCAAAGATCTTTGTCACAGTTTTATTGCCATTTATTGTTGGGTGTGTAGGTAATAGGAGATGGATCCCTAGATGTTTCTACACAATGAGGTAATTTCTATCTTGTGTAAATTAATCTATATGCATGTCAACCCATACTTCTTTTCACTATGCTCAAAATCGACATCAAATTTACTCAATATAATCATCATCTGTCAATACATAATTCATACTTAAACACGTTTCATGCATCAGGGGACAATACTATGGTTGAATGCTTCATGCATCTAGAAAATAACAGGTAGCACTACAAGCTAGTCACACTATGCTAATATCTTGAACAATAACTGGACGTAGCATCAATCACATGTTCACATATAAAATCGCCTTATTTGGCTTAGATGAGAGTACAGTTGTATGTGGACTCCTTTATGGATTACAGTTCCGCCTTTAACACAATAATCCCGTACAGACTCTGCACAGAACTGGACAGTCTCAGATTCTCCCCTCTCACATGTACCTGGATAAAGGTTTCTCACAAAGTGACCCCTGACTGGGAGACTTGGCCCGCACCTCTCCTCCACCCACGCACTGAGCGTCGACTTCTGACAGGGCTGTGTGCTGAGCCCAATCCTGTACTGCCTCTACAACCACGACTGCAGTCCAGCCCACAACGACAACCTCATCATCAAGTTTGCTGATGACTCTACAGTGGTCAGACTCATCTCTAGGGGTGATGAGACTGTCAACAGGGAGGAGATCTGGAAACTATCAACCTCTTTCTCAACACCAAGAAGACCAGAGAGATTATCATCGACTTCAGGAAGCACAGCAACGACCCACCCTCCTTTACATCAATCGAAAGCATGTGGAGAAGGTCCAGGATTCTTGATGTCCTCATCTGCACTAACATCACAAAAAACAGTACATCAATCATCAAGAAAGCTCAGTGCTAATACACTTCCTAAGAGTCCTCAGGAAAGCACAATCTCAACATCGACCTGCTGCTGACCTTTTCACCCTCATCCATTGAGAGCCTGCTGACATGCTGCATCACAGTATAGTACGGCAGCTGCACCGCTGCAGACAGGGAATTGCTGCAGAAAGTTGTGAAGATGGTGCAGAGGATCATTGGTTGCCCCTGATGGACATTTACATCTTCTGCTGCCTCAGCAGAGCCAATACCATCGAAGACAGTTCACACATGGGCTCTGACCTGTTTGACCTGCTGCCCTCTGCACCTTGCTACAGGTGCATTAAGACTAGGACAAATAGATTCAAAAGCAGCTTCATCCCAAAAGCTATAACTACCCTGAACTCCTACATGCACTGACTAGACTCTCTCCAGCCACCAGTGCAACACTCTTTACCAAAAGACTGTGCATATACCTTTATATGTACAATATTTAAATCAAAGTGCAATATTCCATTCCATATTGGACATCAAAGATGTGCAATATGTATCCATACTCACATTGTACCTACCTCTGTTTACGCTTAATACTATATATGCATGTTTTATTTTTTTATATTTTATATATCTTTTTATATAACTTTATCCTGCGTTCTTGCACAGGTATTGGGAATGGCTCTCATGTCACTCTGAATCATTCTGATTCTCTGATTCTGATGTGGTTGGGTGACAGGACTTCAGGTGGCAATGTGGTTCTATGAAGGGACCCTTGGAATGAAAAGTAAATTCCTAACTTGGTTGTTGAGTGGTCTGTGAAGATGAGCAGTAACATTGGACTCCAAAAGAGGGGATGAACAAAGTCATCACATTGAAATGCATAGAATACGCAGTTTAAATCATATATATATATATATATGTAATTTTCCAAAAACTTCTTCAGAGTAAGGGAAGGTTGTCCCTACCAAATTGTAACAGTCCAGTTTACACATCTGGTCAGTGGAATTTCTTCCAGAGAGATAAGTGTCTTGGAACAGTGGTTCTATATGTGGCAGAGGGTCTACTTTAAACTGGAAGCTTTAGTACCTGTACCAAAGAGAGAGGTGTCCAAAGTGTTGATGAAGTGTCCATCCCGAGGTTCATGGGACGGTCACTTTGACTACCGGCTTCTCATGAGTGTTTTTCTGTGCCATACAGAGGCAAGCACGCCTGGCCCTCCAGTGCACAGAGAAAGGCGGCTGGGAGGGGTGTACATAGTCTAGAGGTCAAACGAGTTCATAGAAGAAACAGTACATGCAGCAGGAAGAGCCCTGGATGGAGTCCTGGATCCAACTCAACATCTATGGGGTCTAGGAGGGCAGAAAGCACAAAGTATATTGGTCCCCAGTCCAATATGTTAATACTGTACAATTAAGGAATAAGAATAGAGAGGAGGGAGGAGATGGAGAATAGATGAGGAGAGACAGAGAGGAGAGTGAGAGAAAAGTTGAATAAATGAGTAAATGTAAATAAGTTGGTTGAGGTCGGGGGTGCTAGTGTGACCCGGAGGCTCCATCTACCCCAAGGGGCTAGGCCAGCCTGGACCAGCCAACCCCTGAACGACTGAGTCAGCCCCAGCCACACCCATAAAGAGATACATACAATCCTATCATGTGGCCACAAGGTTGAGTTGATCAGGTTACATTTTGTAGATGGTGTTTTTACATTTAAAAGGTCATTTCCTGTTTCCAGAAGGGGGCGCTGTCAGTACAGTACAGAAATTTTGAAGCAATTTGGATTAAGTATATATAAGCGAGGTGGCTCCACATTTCATCAGTATCTTGCCCATTCCTCTGATCGTGGCCGCAGTGTTGAGAAGAGGGTGAAAGAGACAGTTGAGGGACGTGGTTTCTCATGCTTCCCCACCAACACTGTTATTTGTGCTTCCAAGATACTGAAATGTGCCCATCAATCCCAGTTGCTTCGCCAGCTGAGAGTTCTTCGAGCTAGTTACACTTTGTTCCAACACCTCTGGTGGTCCGCCTACAGGAAAGATGTCAGTACGGTCTGTTGTCAGCACAAGTTATCCAACCACCCACCTGCGGCACCAGTCCTCTGCTGGTCCCCCATCAACCATGGTCTCAAGTTTTAGTACACTTTATCACAGGTCCCTCTCTTTCTGAAGAAAACAGCATGGTCATGACTAGTGTAGATTGCTTGAGCCAGTGGTGGCACTTTGTTGGTAAATCCATGAGCTCCCTGGTGACTGGCCACCCAGGAGATGGAGAGGACCAATCAGCAGCCTGGCTTGCCTGCACAGGGGAGGAGCATTTCTTGAGAGGTCATCTGAAACACACAGGGAATGGGGACACAAAGACAAAAACCTTGCTGCCTAGCATATAATCTTCGTCTTAGGTGTAGTATGTCACTATTGCCAACTCCAGAGAATTGAGGGCTCTGGAGTACCAGGCTGGTGAGCAGGTGGGGCGGGCCACCAAGGACTTACCACTCAAGATTCTTAAGCTTGCACCTCGATTCATTGGTCTTTTCCCCTCAGTCACAACATCAACCCTGCAGCTGCCTTGCCGGTCAATGAGAATTCATCCTACCTTTCACATTCCCAAGATTACTCCAGTTACCAGCTGTCCTTTGTCTCCTCCCTCTCCTGCTTCTCCATGTCCTCCGATGGGAGGGTTGGGAGATATGGCTGTCATGCCTTCACGGTCCAGCTTCTCCTCTGGCTTGGGGACAAGGTCCACAACTTAAGTACCTGGTCAACTGGGAAGATTATAGTCCGGAGAACAGGGTGTGGATTCCAGCCTGTTTGATTCTTGCCTGATGACAAGGTGCCTGAACTATAGCTGTAGTGTGTGAGGGGATATTTTCACCAGATGTTTTGACTAGCAGGCTTAAAAATTACATACACAAATGACTGAATTCTGTTATCTGAAGTCTGTTCTGAATTCACTGTCTGCCATAATGAAGAGGCTGTTGTTGTGTTTCCTGTCAGATTAAGGTCATCATGTCAAGCAATGTTTTTGTGTATATTTTTATGATGCATGTGTATACCAATATTCAGCGACCTATGACAAAGTAAATAAAATCCCCTATGGGGCTTCGTGAAAACGTCTAGGGGGCGCTGCTTTGCCATTGGCCTGTTTATGGGCAACGTCCCAATCAGATGTTAGAATTCACCATCCTTAACCTGTGTATCAATTTCGATAGTGATATGAGCTCCTCAAAGCCATCAAAAAGCGTGGCATGGGATTGCTGTTTGCCACACGGATGCCATTGGTGGTAGTTTTGCAGTGTTCATAATGTAATTTCACCAACTTCCGTTGCTTGTATTACAAGTGGAATTAAGTTGATGGCGGCAACTATGTACGATTATTACGTTAGCATAAAAATTGAACACTTCCTGTTTCCTCTGGGAGGCACTATGAGTAAGGTTGAAAGTCAATATTTCAGGCTGGTCAAGGCAGAGATATCATCACGTCCAGCAAGTCATTAAATATTTGGGCTTTGGGAACCACTGTGCAGAAGCACTAGGAGGAACCTAAGCATGTTCTATAAGTTTGCTAAGATTCATTCATGTAGGTGAAAGTCAGAAGTGTGGCTAGCTGTGAAAGTTGAGATTATCGCAAGGGATGTAGATGCTTTGTCTGAATAATAAAGCTTTGTTTTCATACCTAATGATACTTTTTAAGCTCTCAGTTGATTCTTCAGTTTTACAAAAGCTTTGTGTACATTGCGATGGCAGAAGCTCAAAAAAATCGACAAGCAAATAGACAACAGAACAACAGAACTCGTCAGGTAGCGGCAGTAGCAGTTTCTGGCCAATGACAACAATGACAACAATTTGTCAGCAGGCAAAGTGTGGCTTGCTGAGCTAGTTAAGATAGGAGTTGCACAAGCTTTAAGGAGGTGATCCTGACACTTGTGCAAGATGTGGTTTTTCAGCCAACAAGCAAGACAGGCTCTGATGGATGCAGATGTCACGATTTCTGTAGTGAGTTGGTTGCCATGCAGACTGATATTTGAAGTGTTTGTGTAAGCTCAGGGGTAAGTCATGCATGTTTACTCGTTGTGCCCCGGAGTGGTTAGATTCTGGATGGATGTATCTCTCACTGTAAGTGACATTTTTGAGATTAGGATCCAGGTTTGACTACTCTTCTTTAAGTTTACCCTTGCAGCATAAACACGCTCTATGGGCCAGTCTCACTGCAAAAAGATGCTCAAGTGGCAACCACCACATTCCACACATATTGTTATTTTGACTATGAATGTATAAACCATTTTGTTTCTTTTTTGTTTTCTTCATTCTATCTGTTTGTATTAAATGTGTCAGGAGGGGATTAAGTAAGGTAAATACTTTGTATATGATATCAATATATATGAGCACAATCACAATAGGGCTTTCGCATCTTCTGCAGAGCTGGGAACAAAAGACAAAAACTCCAAGGCAGGAGCTATATATAAAAAAAAACAACCGATGAAATAAAGTGAAGCTAAATGTTACCACCTTGCCAGTGAGGCTCTCTGTCGATGAGTAGATGAGAGGACAGGGTATAAGTTGTGCCAAAGATCGGTGGTGGTGGTGAACAGGTGTGTCGGCACAGCAGGCTTGTCTCTGCCAGATAAACAGATTCAGACAGAAAAGAGACAGGGAGGAAATGCACAGACCCTGAGGGCCTCCAGAAGTCTCCAGGAGGGCTAACGGGACCGTTCTTCTGGCCTCCCAGTTAACCAGGAGCTGGAAACCTCTGCCTCGCCGGCTGACATTCAGAATCCAGTTGACCGAGTAGGCTGGATGATTATCCACAATTGGGGAGGGTGGAGGGGGCCCTCAACAGGGCCAACTTGACTCCACTTGAAGTGGGAGGTCTACAGCATCTTGTCAGGCTGGTAGTTGGGTGCAGGTGAGCAGCAGCAGCAGTTTCTGGCCAATGACCTAGAAAATGCAGCCCAAGCCTCTCTCCACACTCTCCAAACCTGTTGAAGGTGATGCTGCACTGAAGGGACAGCAACTTTGTTTGCCTGGGACGGATATAGTGGTCTTCAAAATCCCTGCATAACCATGAATGGGAACAAACCAGTCCCAAAAGGCTGCTATGGAACTGGCCTGATGCTCAATGTGCTCGTTCAAAGTGTGGTAAAAATTGTATCCTCAGGGGGCAAGACAGAAGGTGGAAGGCTCATGGTTGGGCTGGAAGCAAAAGATGCAGTTACACCTGGTGGAGAGGGGGTCGGTATGGATAGGTGCAGCTCTGACCCGGAGAAAAGGCAGAAGGGGTGCTTTAACTGCCATGCTCATGATGATCCCGGTAGGGAAACACGGACACAAGACTGGACAATTGCTCTGTAGAGGGTGTTGTTTTGTGGCTGGCTTGGAGGACTGAAGGCATGGAGATGGCTGGAGAAAGGGTTTGCTGCAGGATGGCAACGGGACTGAGGACAGTGGAAAGCTGGTAAAATTGGGAATGCAGGTAAATTTATTAAAAGTAAAAATCCCCAAGAAAAAAATAGGAACAAAAAAACACAAGTGAACTATCATCTGTTAGCGCATTTACGTAGAAGTCAATCATACAGACGCGGAAGGGTACCTTGCGTGTCATTATGAGACATATAGGGACGTGACAAATCATCTGTATTTTATGTGCTGGGATGAGAACGGGTTGTGTATTTTTAGGGCATGTGCAGACTTAGCCTCCCAATACTGGGAATCAAAACACTGCAGTATTTCATGCTTAAAGTGTAAAAGAATGTATAAAAAAAGGAAACTGGGCAACTTTATCAATAACAATAATCAAAGTGTAAAATGTATCAAAACTTTGAAATATAAACATTCCAACTATTCCACTCTATTCTATTCTATATTCTCCCTCTTATACTAAGGCTACTGGGTCACTGGTCCACAGACCCATTATTTATCATTGTGGCATGTTTTATTTTGAAAATAATCACATCTGCAGTACTAAGGTCGTTTCAAGATGATTGATTCTACCAGAGATACATTGCCCCAAACATGAAATGCTAACAAATACTAACAAACCATACTGTTTTATGGTGGGTTTGCAGGTAATAATGTGGAGCTTTGCATATGAATGCTGCGCCACAGCTAATAGTTACTGGACACGGTTACCATGGAAATTAAAGATAACCTCCACTGTTAGGAATTTTACTGCAGTTTAATTGGGAGAGCATCAAAAAAGAGCGTCATGGCCACACCATGATGGTCTTTACTAGACTGACAAGAAACGCCCCTAAACAGCCGGAGTGAAAGCCAGCGGCAATGCCTCATTTATCCACTAGGAGGAGCAGTGATAATGTTCTGCCCTCACGCCCCTCTGCTACTAGAGCTGTAAAACTCGGATCCTTTTAAGGATTCGGATCCCTCTGAGTCACTCACTGAACTGATCCGGATCTGCGAGTCACTTGAGTCACTTGAGTCAGTATTACTAAATAGAAAGTAACGTGCCTTGTGATCGGAATGAATCACTTTTAAATAAAACTAAGGTTAAAAACAAGAGAAATGTTTATTTAAACACACCAAAAATAACACAAAACTTAAACATAGGCATAACAGCAAAATCGCAAAATGCAATGGAGAATAAGAATAAATAAGTAAACAAACTATTACTAATTATTAATGTTCCCGGATCACCACCAAATGTAATTATCAGTGCATTGTCCTAACACTACGTTGTCTGAAAATTGCTTCTAAATCATGCAGTAGGCTACTTTCCCTGCGTTTCGAGCACAGACAAAAACATTAACATCACATGATGTCTTCCGTGGATAAGATAAAATCTTTCGTGGATAGGCACATATAAAACGAATTTATTGAACTCATGTCCGTGCATGCGCTACGCCTGGTGTGACTCTGGATCCCCTCTCCTTACAGATCCGGGTGTGTTTAACCAGTGGATCCACTCATTATTGTCGGTTAGCGGATCAGGACTCAGGATTCGCCGGATCCGCACGGATCCGGGTTAGTGTCAGTTAGCGGTTTAGGACTCAGGTCTTGCCGGATCCGTATTAATGCACCGGGATCTGTTACAGACCCGGGTGTGTTTAACCAGTGGATCCACTCATTACTGTCGGTTAGGACCCGGCGGATCCGGTTCAATGGAGACCTCGGATTCATGATTCATGAGTCATTTAAAGGATCCGGGTGATTAACCCGGATGAGTCCTGAACCGCCCAGCACTATCTGCTACAGGTGGGGGAACGTGGCAGTCAGCAGCAACAAGGATTGCTAGTTTGAGGTTCGTTTACGATAATGTTCGCTGCTCGCCTGGTGCCCCCACCCACCCCAATGGCCAACAGCCCAGGGGAAACACTGACAAACATAGCTTTACAGAGCCCAAAATGCAGTTGATTTGACTGGTTGGGACCAACACACAACCACATCAAACTAAAGAGCTGGCAATGCAACTGCTCAAATACCAGTATGGAGGATATTGGTTCATTTGGTTTAGTGTATTTTCATTTTTATCTGTATGTTCATTTCTGTGTGTATTTTCACTGTGGAGGCTATATAGTAAGTTCAATTCAAATACATTGAAAAATAAATCAAACTCCATGCAGCAAAAAGCAATGACATGATCTATAGTCAAAGACAAGACAAGAAGACCTATTTTTGCTTCTTTTTTCTCCACCATGCCAACCTTCATTCCTAATAATACATTTTAAACCTTTTGGCAGTCATTCATGGAGTGCCAAACAAGCTCAATGGGATTCAATTTTGGTGACTGGTGGTTTTCCAGTTGATCCCCTCAGTTTCCATCTATGCTCCAGCAGTGGTGTGTTTAGGATCATTGTCCTGGATGAAGCAATGGTCTGATCCATAATATGTTCTTATGTATGGTGCAGCATGTTCTTTAATGATGGTATCTTCAAAGTATTTTCGATCCAGTATTTCGGCCCAAGGGACGGCTCCTTGCCGGAAATCATTCCCCAAACATGAATCATTCCCCAAACATAAAGCTTGGCTGAGGTTTGGCAATGAAGTGTCCCAGGATCAATGAGAGATTAGGGAGTCCCCTCAAAGCTGACCCTGCAGCACTGTGCCTTGGCTACTGGGGCTGATGCATGTTTACACATGCACTTTTTTTCTATCTATTTTCCTTTCTGTCTCTTCTCTTAGCATTTAACTAAAGCAGTACTTTGTGCTTTACTTTCATGCGCTTTCGTAATACTGTATTTTAAGTATTTTAAAAATATTTTTGGTTTGATTGGCTTGCATTTGCTCATTGTCTATCATACCAATCCAGTCGAACCAGCTGCATTTTGGGCTCTATAATGAATTAGTGTGACAATGAGATACTCAAAAGCCCATTTAGTGCAAAGAAAAGGTGGAGTGATGATTATGCTAATACAGGTCTTTGGATAGGCCTAAAGCATATATTGAATACTACTGAAGGGATATTACAGCTATCACTGTAATTCTTCCTCTTCTCATTGAGATTAGTAAGGTTAAATTGTGATCAAATATTCAAAAGGATATTTTTGCCATTGTAGCTCAACACTTAAACATTTTCACTTCCAACTTTAATGATGACAAATAAAATAATGGACACTTTCAAAGTAGTTAGACAACCCCAAACTAAGAGTTCACTATGTAACTAAACACCGTAGACTGGGATCAGTAACTCTACAGGAGCAGCAGTAGGGGACTACTGGACGGTAACAGAGCCTCTACCCCCTCCCCTACAAATGGCCCTCTGAACCCGATCACCTTCTAATGCCAACACATTCTCACTATCAACCCTCCCCCCCTCACTGGTGAGCTTTGTGTATTTTGCTTAGTCTATAATGTTGTGAGAGAGGCACCATCCCCTGGTCATCACTTGTAGCTTCAAGGCTTGCATTTAAAATAGACACGCCCAGGAGGAGGAGGGGGGACTCCAACTGCTGGAACTTGGCAGGATACCAGTTGGAAAGGGGAGGGAAACCTGTTGGCTCTCAGCTGGAATGGCAAGGTTTGAATGGTTCCTTCTGTAGTTGCCATTGTTTAAGGTTAATAGGGAGTTTTCCAGGTAGACATAATTAAAGTCACCGCGACAATATAGAGACCTTAATATAGAGAGCCTTTAGTTTTTTGTTGTGTAGCAGGGATATGCCATGATGTAGCACTCTCACTCACATTAGTTTGGAGAGGTGCATGTAGGGGTGTGCGATCTGATGATATTCAATCGTAAGGAATAAGCACGGGTAGATGATCTGCCAAAGTGCAGACGTTGTATAGATCGCCTTGGGCACAACAGGTTATTTTTCTCCATTGACAAGGCAGATGTATGACATCCTTAACCTGACCAACCAATCATAGCATATTGTGGGTAGTGACGCGTTTTCATACACACCTCCATGTTATGTGTATAAAAGCTGCATAGAGAGCCATGGCGGGGAGTTGGTCCCAAAGAAAAAATCCACCTCTGTTATCTGGAATTGGTTTGGCTATTCTCCAAATGACAAAGCCCATCGTAACATGGGTAATATGCAAAGTTTGCACAGAACCTGTTTGAACATCGGATGGCAATACTACTAACTTTTTAACCCATTTTGACGGCTGCAGCATCCGTGCATATTTATCATTAATGCCGGGAGTGACGTTCATGCGGCATTCATCGATGGAGGCACTTTAAAAGCACATGGCTAATGTTATGTTGTCTGATTAGCTGAACTACGCATTGGGGACGTGAATGGAGGGGTGTATACTTTCTGTTCACGTTTCTGTTTCTGTTTGTGCCATACAGAAACACACGTGTTGATTTTACGATGTTCTTCTCTCTGTCGGAGAGTGGAAAACACACATACACAAACAGGCACACACTGGGATGTTGTGTATCGGTTCTGATATCTATAGCATGTGACAATGCAGTTAAACAGGCAAAACAAGTTCTAATGAAATGCCTTCTAAGTCAAGAGTGAACCCTCACCTTTCAAAAAGCTGTGTATAATTCAGTGTTCAGTGAGTTCATGTTTTACACCTGACAGCTTGCCTATTGTACATGATTGAGATAACAAGAAATTAGTCATGAGTTGTATATGGTACACATTTTTACAATATTTTGTATGTTCATTGTCATTTCATTGATTGTTTTTTATTTATTCTAAAAAAGATTTAGAAAATTATGGAAAAACAAGTAAGTTGCAATGAAAGCCAAACGCCTAAGCTATCAAATGTTTTATATTTCATGTCTCTACCTGCTACAGAGGCTGAGAAATTAAGGTTTACGTAAGTGTTGGCAGTTGTGCTCAATTCTGTATACAGGATGTCACTCAGGCAAAAGCAGGCCTACTTACCAGGCGTCCTCAGGTCTAAATTGGTTAATCAAGCATCCCAAGGAGTATGCCGAAAGGGAAACCATATGGGGAGTGGCGGCAGCGATATCACAAGCAGCAGCCGCGGGGGCTAAACGGAAAGAAACACCGCTAACCCATGCATTTGAGAGAGGCACCCCGTATGAGAAGTCCAGCAAGCGGTGGAGAGAGGTAACGGATGATGTCACCTATTTTCTCACTAAGGACACGATTCCCTCCAAGGCAGTGGAAGACAAGGAGTAAAACGCGCTACCCAGCTGAAAATATTTTTCAAACACTGCCTTGCCACATCTCTACAATGAATGCAGAGAAAAGCTGAAATGCCAAATTCAGTACGTCTGTTTATTTTCGCAACTACGAGTGATCTGTGGTCTAGCAGCACTTCAGAGCCCTATTTGAGCCTGACCATCCATTATATCGATGACTGGAAGCTCTGCAGTACAACTCTGCAAGCAACGTATTTCCCAGATGATCAAATGGGGGAGTTCATAGTGCAAGGGCTGTGAGACGCACTTGAAAGCTGGGGACTCAGAGAGGAACATGACCTGCATGACCACAGACAGTGGAACAAACAAACGCCCTTGAACTAAACAACTGGACACTGGCCTGCTTTGGGAATAGGCTGCACCTAGCCATTGGTGAGTATACTTTATAAATTAATATAATGCATTTCTGTAAAAATGGATTTGAGGCTTAACTGATCTGGAACATATTATAAAAAAAATCAGAACAGTGATGGAAGTTATGATGAAAAAACATTTAATAAAACATAAAAAACATATTTTATTTACAGAGTGAACAAATATAGCATTATAATACTTCTAATATTAAGTCACAGATTAAAATGTACATTTTGTTGATTGTGGTTTAATTCTGTCATTGCATCTGGTTAATGAGATATACCATGCTCTTTTATTTATAGAAAACAGTGCCGAAGAACAGCAAGTTGTTTCCATGACATCTTTCTGAAAAAAGTGGTCTGTGCATTCTCCTTCAGCTGGAAGAAGATAGATTTAGCTCATACTCAAACAGAGCTGAAACTCCCTCAAAAGAAAAAAAAAAAACTCAACACCAACCCAATGGGGGTTCCAGACTTGCCATGATTGAGAGTGTTGGAACAAGAAAGTACCATCTCACAGGTCCTAAAAGCTGACAAGAAGACTAAGCAGTTGGCACCATCATGGCAAGATATCGAGGTAATACAAGACTGGAAGTGCAAAGAAAGGGGAAGTACAAGCCAGATCTGTGTCTGAGTTCTCCTGTGGCAGAATACGAACCACCACCAAAGAAAGCAAAGAAAATATTAGCCAGCCTTTTGAAAATTTCAGGTGCTGCATCTGCAGCTCGCACAACAGCTTCCATCCAATCTCTAAAAGAGGCAATAGGAGTGGAAATGAAGGCCTGTCTTTCCACCCGACATGCAGACAGTGAGATGCATCCTCTGAAATGGTGGAAAGTTCATTAGGGAAACTTTCCACATGTTAGCCAGTTAGCTTAGAAGTATCTGTGCATTCCAGCAACAAGGGCTCCCTCAGAACGAGTCTTCAGCACAGGTGGCACATACAGTAGTAACTTGCCAAAGGGCTACTCTCAAGCCAGATAAGGTGGACAAATTGTTTTTTTCTAGCTAGATATCTGTGATGGGAAACTGTCAATATCTAATTTTTAAAAGGAGAAGTTTGATCTTTTTTGTTGAAAAAATACCAACCCCAATATTCCACTGGATACCTTACAGCTGCAGCACGCTGCGGCACAGCAGTGGCGCTGTTCCTTAAGTCCCATATTCCTCCTAGTGTGTTACGGCAAGGGCATGGCAGCTGAATTCATGCGAATTCTGCAAGATGCCATCATAACTGCACTGTATAAAGGAAACAGCAGCAATCAACAGTTCACTTTGCTTATTCAACAGCGCTTTATCCTGTAGTTTCTGATCAAGCTAATCTATGTGAGCGTTCTGTTTTTTATTTTGAAGTTTTACGGAAGTTTACTCTGATACCGTAACGATAATTTCTGGTTTGGTGCGATCCGATCTGTTTAAATTTGAATGGTAGCTGCTCAAATAGAAAAGCTACCTATACGGAGCACTCGGGAGCGGCAAGCCGCAGATGAGCGCTCCTGGGACATTGTTGAGCTGCTCTATGTGGAAGAGCACTCCATGGATTTTAGTGGAAGATAATTGTGGCGGTTAGTGCACCGCTGCTGTAAGGTGCCGCTCACGCATTCTGTGGAATACCGGGATAAAAAAGAACCACAGTTACTTCGGTTTGCTTTTGACCATTTTCAATAAGCTATTTAATGTTTTGATACTCAAATCATGTTAAAATAGCTGAAGACATTACTGTTTGCACTCTAGGAGTACACTTTTTTAAGTGATGTTTACTTTATCAGAGTGATTATGTTTAGCAAATTAATGTTTACTTTATCAGAGTGACGTTTCTTTATCAGGATGAGTTTACTTCAGACCGATGATGTGTATTTACAATGTTTGCACACGAAGTTGGAACTATTTTCATTAAAATCTGTTCAGAAGGTTAAAATGTCCGTTTTTCTTTCTTGTGATGGAAGATTGTGATAAAAATCGAAACTGAGATTTTATGTTTAAAAAATCGTCGCGCATCGCCGATGCCTTGGTGCATGCAGATCATGTGTGATCATAACCTGGAGGTGTTCACTGACAGTGTTTTGTGTGAAATCAAGAACTGCAGAAATGCGTCCATTTCTACCCTAACCAGGAGTCCTTGAGCTCAAGCTGTCTCCTCCCCCTTAAGTCACAACCAAAGTTTCATTCATTGAGTCCGAGCGTGTTTCCTGGAGTTTAGAGAATTTCGATCACGATTTTTCGACCATAGCTTGTCCATTCATTGTCGATCCAGTGGATTTAGAGGGAATATCGTTAACACTTTCTAATCAGCCAATCACATGGTGGCAACTCAGTGCATTTAGGCATGTAGACATGGTCAAGACAATCTCCTGCAGTTCAAACCGAGCATCAGTATGGGTGGCATGGTTGTTGGTGCCAGAAGGGCTGGTCTGAGTATTTCAGAAACTGCTGATCTACTGGGATTTTCACGCACAACCATCTCTAGGGTTTACAGAGAATGGTCCGAAAAAGAAAAAATATCCAGTGAGCGGCAGTTCTGTGGGCGGAAATGCCTTGTTGATGCCAGAGGTCAGAGGAGAATGGCCAGACTGGTTCGAGCTGATAGAAAGGCAACAGTGACTCAAATAACCACCCGTTATAACCAAGGTAGGCAGAAGAGCATCTCTGAACGCACAGTACGTCGAACTTTGAGGCAGATGGGCTACAGCAGCAGAAGACCACGCCGGGTGCCACTCCTTTCAGCGAAGAACAGGAAACTGAGGCTACAATTTGCACAAGCTCATCGAAATTGGACAATAGAAGATTGGAAAAACGTTGCCTGGTCTGATGAGTCTCGATTTCTGCTGCGACATTGGGATGGTAGGGTCAGAATTTGGCGTCAACAACATGAAAGCATGGATCCATCCTGCCTTGTATCAACGGTTGAGGCTGGTGGTGGTGGTGTAATGGTGTGGGGAATATTTTCTTGGCACTCTTTGGGCCCCTTGGTACCAATTGAGCATCGTTGCAACGCCACAGCCTATCTGAGTATTGTTGCTGACCATGTCCATCCCTTTATGACCACAATGTACCCAACTTCTGATGGCTACTTTCAGCAGGATAATGCGCCATGTCATAAAGCTGGAATCATCTCAGACTGGTTTCTTGAACATGACAATGAGTTCACTGTACTCAAATGGCCTCCACAGTCACCAGATCTCAATCCAATAGAGCATCTTTGGGATGTGGTGGAACGGGAGATTCGCATCATGGATGTGCAGCCAACAAATCTCCGCCAACTGTGTGATGCCATCATGTCAATATGGACCAAACTCTCTGAGGAATGCTTCCAGCACCTTGTTGAATCTATGCCACGAAGAATTGAGGCAGTTCTGAAGGCAAAAGGGGGTCCAACCCGTTACTGGCATTGTGTACCTAATAAAGTGGCTGGTGAGTGTATGTAGTTTCTATCTATCTATCTATCTATCTATCTATCTATCTATCTATCTATCTATCTATCTATCTATCTATCTATCTATCTATCTATCTATCTATCTATCTGTCTGTCTGTCTGTTGCAGTCAAATAAAGGCAATTCAATTAATTTTATTTGGTCTTCTTTATTTCCTACAAATACAAAAGCTGCAGTTATTTTATTGTTTTTGCATTGTTCCTATAACAATTGTCCCAATCATTAATGCAATATACAATGCACCCACTTGTATCTCATATTTCAATTTCATAATTTCATGATCTAGTATTGTTATCTTCCAGTCTGCAAGAATGATATTCCGGTCAAGACGCACCATTTCTTCGTACATTTTTTGCATTTGTTTGACAACATGCATTTTGTGTTAACTGGGAATACATAAGGATGACATAATATCATGCAGGTGCCCATCAAGTCCACAAAATTAACCTCTGCCATTTACTGAACATCCTATTGCATTAATTTGACCTATAGAGGTACATGGACCCTTGTTCTGTTGCCCAGCCTCTCAACCGGATGAACGCCATCAGAATATGTGGGACAAAAGAAAAATCCATAAAACTGAAATTAATATTTCTTCGATCAAAGAAGATATTGGCTAATTACATTAAATTATTTAAATCAGGTAACTCCATGACACTAGTCTCACCTGTTTGAACAATGTTTTCTATTCAATTTTTAGCTGTTTCCTCTACCGTTTTTCAGTAAAATACATTTTAATATTAATATCTTCGCACAAGTTTTCACCTAATGATATTATAACCGTGTTTGCACACATGAATAAAAAATATTTATACTTACGCATTGACTCGAGCAGCGATTTTCTCCCATGCCGACTATCCCATGCCGACTGCTTGACCTGCAGCTGTGTTACACTGAATACTGGCTTAAAGTCACTGTATGAGTACATTAAAATCTCCAACTCCAGCAGAGTAACGTAAGTGGACCTTTTTTTTTTCACTCGTTGCCATGGTGAATCAATGTACTGGGGCTCCATTGAGGATGGCTTTTTGTTTTTTTTGTTTTTTTTTTCTTCACTCTGATTCATCGTTGGTTAAAGACAGGTGATTGCATGGATCGTGTGTCCACTTTCACAAACATGTCTTGATTCAAAATACTCTCAGAGCTTTTTTTTTCACCCTCACCCTCCCTGGGTGCCTGGCAGTCCCACCACCCCCCGCACCCGAGAGTGGGCTTCAGGGTAGACGGGCCACCCGGGGTCGAACGGCCAGGGCGAGGCAGTATCCAGCCCCCCCCCCCACCTTTTTACCATCTCCTGGGTGACAGCGGCCCCTCAGCCCCCTCTTCCCCCGCCAGGCCAGGTGAGCAGGTGACTAGACCGAGGGTGCAACCTCGAACTGTCACACCCACCATGGGAGATGGAGCATGTGATTGTGTGGAGTGGAGTGAAGTTTCATATGGTTCCAGGGTGGGGCAGCATTATTGAGGAAGGAGTGAAGCTCAGAGGCCCCCAAGGCCGCCACCAGACCCCGCCCCCGGGCCGCCTCGCCCCTAACCACCCGGTCCTGCAAGCCCCACCCACCCGTCCAGACCCAGGTATCCCGGGAGTGGATGGCTTTTTGTAGTGGCAGTGTACATGCTTAGCTTGAGCTGAACATTGTTGGACTTAACTGAACAAATGGAAAGCCGGTGTTCTGAAACCAGTTAGCTCGAGATTCTTAGCTTAGGCTATGTCAAGCCTCAATCCACAAACAATCCGTTGGACTTTGTTGAGCCTGCTACCTGAAACAGGCCCCTGGATGACCATTGACATCAAGCAGCTACTGAAAGAGACGAACATCAGTTTTCCATTCTGGCAACAGGGCTCTGAACAGCACTCTCCATGCTAACCATAAGAGTGGCAATAGAAACAGGCCAAGCCTTTCTACAGGAGGAAAATTGAGGACCACAAGAATAGCAACAACAGCAGACAGATGTGGCAGAGTAATGGCAGAGGAGCTTAACCGCTTCTTTGCTCACTTTGTAGCACAACCACCCCACAGCCCACAGCAGTGGTGGAGATTGTGGGGGAGCATGAGATTGCACGGGTTTGTCTACAGATCAAACAAATCTTTAGAGGACACACAGCCATCTATGCAGAACTGTCCCTCTAAAGCAGCAGGGGAGCTAGGTTAAGCTGCTCCTAAGATTTCCACACTCTACATGGCCACATGCTGAATGTGGATAAAAAGTTTACTGTCTGGTCGTGGCCAGGGGGTTTAGAATGTCACCAAACATGAATAGGCGTGTTTCCACTACACTGGTTCTGGTACTTTTTTGGGAGAGGTACTTTTGACCGTGCTGCGACTTGACCTGGTCCTCTCAGGCATCCTGTCTCCATTACACGAACGGCCCCTGCGATTACGTCATCATATTGTGTCTGAAAAGCGCCAAAACAAACCAGCAGCAGAGGAGGAAATTGCAACAAGACTAAACATGGACAGGAATGAAGTTGGGATGTTTGCTGCGTTTGTGCTGTTGCTTTACACAGTAATGGTATCAGAGATAGAGGACTGAATGCGACGAAGAACGGTAAGCTTACTTTCATGAAGCAGCAGATTTGCGACAACCAATCTGTGCGACTTAGTCACTAGTACCACCCAGCGACTCTACCAGGCCGTTCTCGAGTACTTACCCTCGAGCAGGTACTCCTTCGGTTCCCGTAAAAGCTCCTGAAAGCGGCCCTGTCGGAACGGCACGGTCAGTGGAGACACGCGCATAGCGTGAAGTTCCTGTAAAACGGCCCAGAAATTCCGATAGTGGAAACACGCCAAACAATACCATGGCGGCATAAAACAACACAGCAGCACCTCATCGTCTCTGTTGATTACCTGGAGATAACAATTTAATGATTAATGTGTCACTGATTTCCAACTCAGTAGAGCTTATGGAGATAAATCACATTTTGACTCTATCTACCACAAAAGAATTAGGGTTAGGGTTGAAGGTAGCATCGGTATGACTACTGCTCTTGAGATCACTGGAGTGGCCCAGCTCAGAGGCAAACAAAAGCAATGTGTGAGGAAAAGAAGGGGCTCTAGCCAGGATAATGGCTGGGAGTAGCAGGCAAGCTATTCCATCTCTCTTTCTGTCTAATGTAAGCACCCTGCACAACAAAATGGATCTGCTGTGGCTGAGGATGAAGCCGTGGAAGATGCAGAATTGTTGTGATGTCCTTATGGAGACATGGAAATGGCACATACCGAACTTGGTCTTTAAGTTGGAGGGACATCAACTGTTGCATTTGGATTGCAACAAGCTCTTAAGAAAAGAAGGTGGGGACTCTATTGTATGATCTGTACAGAAGTTGGCACATACTGCATATGTGAGTTCAATGCATGCAACACTCACACAGTTTAGGCTGCTATGTGCAGCTGCTCAGCTAGAGCAGGCTGAGTGTCTATGTCACTGCTTGAAGCACAGGTCAATTAGGGAGGATGAAGGAAGAGGAAGAGCCGAGTCATCGAAACAGTTCAATTTATCAGTGAGGATCTGAAAGCAAAGACGGGTAGACTTGGACGGGCAGATGGACTATACATGATGGAGTTATAAGGACTTGATGTTGAATGGCGAGGAACTGAGAATTGCTGCCAACAAGGGCAGCTTCCACTGGCAGCCACAGGCAGTGGAGATTCATCAACCTGTCAAGTGGCCACAAAATGGAGTTTACCAGGTCAGGGGTTGGTCTGGGATTGGTGTTTGACAATTTAAAATATGTAATTTCTTGTTTTCACAAGGGGGTTCCATGAGTGAGATGGCCTGTGAGCATCCACCATGGTGCTTATCATTTCCAGAAATTTTGAAGCAGTTTGGATTAGGTTTGTGGGAGAGAGTGCTGGAAAATACATGGTGAGGCTTGCATATTATTTTTTGAGTAATAAAAAGAAACAACATTATAACAGTAGGGTTGTCACAACTTAGTTGTTCAGACCCTCATAATAAAAAGAAACTTGGATCGCATTAAAAATAAACAACGCAATTACAATGGGGTTCTCAGAACTTTATTGCTCAGACCCGAATAATAATAATAAGACATTAAAAGAAACAGTAGAATTACAATTGGGTTCTCACAACTTTGTTGCTCATACCTTAAAAATGATGGATGATAATTCTATTCTTCATATACAAGTCCTTGTCAACCCATAACGAAGCCTGAACCTGCTTCATATCCACATGGTGTCACATGATTCTGCTGGAACCTATCCCAGCACTTATAGAGCAACAGACAGGTAAAACACTGCACATGGATATTCTTTGAAGTGATTGTTTCATGTATTTGAAAAATACTGAACTCATTATATGTAGCAGCCAGGCAGTACATCGCAGTAGCACTGTCGAAATTTCTATTGGGATTTTTTCTTGCGACAAAATGACTGTTTTGCGTAGGGCCCCACTTTGGTCAGAAACAGTGCTACTCTAAACTTACTTAAAGATCTTCACAAACACTCAGTAAGAATATATGCACTGGTGTACATTTAAACACAGCTTTAATTTGAGTCAGTCTGCACTGTGAACTGTCAGAGCGGGAGACTGCACATGAATTACTACAACACTAACTAATTTATATGGTTAAGCTCAGCTGTTGGTGATCACTGACTCCTCGCAAGTCAAGATTACTAATGCCATTGGTACTGGCTTGACTCGACTTCGCTCAACTTGGTTTGGTTTCCGTTAAAGGATGGTACTGCCTTAAGAGTCACTGGTCATCTTCAGCCCAACACTCCTGACTGCTGGTAAAACAGAAAGGGTAGAAGAAGAACAATAGCGAGTATGGAAGCGCGATACATGTACACAGTGGAGGGGATAGTGTTTTTGATGACACCATGACAGCTCTAATTCCACTATATTGTTGTCGGTGCAACATGGCGTCACAACACCTGGCTGACTTGGCCCAATTCGACTTGGCTTGGCCTGGCAGCTGTGCAAGTACTAAAATAACACCACCAGATACCAGATTCCAGGTAATGGAAAGACAAAGAGGCAGAATCGAGATGAATCTGATGCCATACAGTGGAAACACAGAAAAAGTCAGTTATCTCACTCAAACATATACAAGTACATTAAAAACTCACTTTTATCTTGTAAGAAGTTCAGTGAAGTGAAGTTAACTAATATTTTCAAGTCATGAAAACGATTTTACAGTGCAGCTGCACATCTCTATTATACTAGTATGCCATTTTTAGCCAGTAATTACCACATCATTTGTACAAAAAGAGCACCAAGAAAGAAGATCATTTTTACTTTAAAAAGTAAAAGCCTGTTAAACTAGAGATGACCCACATATATTTTCCTGGCCAGCACAGATGTTTAAGATTCTAATGATGATGGAGGGCCAGGAATTTCTATCACTCAAAAATGCAGTGTGGATCCAGAAATTTTCACACTTTTCACCTCAAAACTGTTGGAACCAGGTTGTGAGAATTTAAGCCTACATCAGCACACATTCAGAACCATCATTATCCTGTGCATATGAAATTACTTCATTGCATTACTGGTTTTGCTCTGCTCACTAGCTTCAGTTAATACCAATGACTCAAGATCACATTGATACTAAATCTAAGTCTGAGTCTAAGTCTAAGTCAGTTACGTCAGAAGTCTCAACCTAAAGTATCTTGCATGGCAAGTGGGTGACACACAACGCTTGCACATTCATGCTATGCAACATCAGATAGATTTTTCTTTCTTCAATGAGTCCATGATGAAAATTGCCACGAGTTCATGTCAAGCCCTGATTACTGGAAATTTTGCCTATTAACAGACAGAGGTTGTTGCAATCACCATACATGCCATTTATGAGTCTTATGTGTCCAGCATAGCTGCGAGATTGCAGATAAGAAAGAAGACAGACAGTTGACTGCACAAAAATTGATGATGCAATAACAGGATGTCATTATGTCACTTGCATTAAGTGCTGCAGATGAGATGTCACACAGCTTCGATTTGCATATTGAACCTTCTAATGCCATCTCACCCCTTCCTTTTTTCCCTTTCTGTGTATCCCCCATCTGGCTGCTCTCTCTCTCTCTCTCTCTCTCTCTCTCTCTCTCTCTCTCTCTCTCTCTCTGTCTCTCTGTTATTCAGTCTCTATGTCCATTACCTGGTTAATTGGTGCTTATGCATGAATAAAAGCAGATCAATTGAGGCCAGACATTATGTAGAGCCCTATTATTATGCTTTCATATTGATGTTAATTGTGAGAGTGAAGTTGACTGCTTGTTTTTGTGTATATGTGTGATTCGAGTACAACAAGCACATGTTCTTGATTGTAAATAATTGTGCATTTGTCTGTGTGTTCCTTTGTGGCAAACAAAAATTGTTCAGATGAAGAAGTTTCTTGCATTTGTGACAGTACCTGAAAGCCTCAAAGTTAAACTTTAGACTTCTACTTCTAGACACACAAACACTTCATGCACACAAACGCACACACTAAGTCTCTCTCATACATAACCCTAACCCTAACCCATATTGATAGGGTTACACCGGGGTCTCTCTGCGTACCTTGGACAGCAAATACACAGTGTTGGCAGTCAAGGCACAATCTGGTTGGGGCCCAATACCGCAACTAGTGACTCAATGGCGGGCACACATCCCGGAGCACTCTTGAAATTTCAGCGTGCTGGAATTTTCTAGTTGTTTGTTGTTTTTTATGGTTTGATAGGTTAATTACTGATGTCAACTATCAATAGTTTGCCAATCAAAATTTTTAGGTAAAGAGATCGTGATTACTAGTCATAGCAGTTGGTCTTTAATAAGCCAGAGAATGTGCTTATGAATATGAAGCAGGCTTGTAACTTTTGTAACTACCTGAACTGTCTACGTTTTCAACATGGGGAAATGTAATTTTTTCTGTGACCTGCTGTGTAACCATCATGGTAATTAAAAAGAAAAGAAAGTGCTGTTTAATTTCAACAAATTCACAATGTTCACTCTCACATTAAGAGTGCCTAGCCAAGAGAGCTCTTGACAATGACAGGCTCTCCATCTGAATGCGCACATACACACACATACACACACACATCTACGCCACAAAAATTTTATCCCTCATCTGACTGAACTAAAAGCCAGGTTAAGTGCATGAGGTGTCATGAGGTGTTCATGACTTTTTCCAGTAGTTAGGAGCAGTTTTACATGTATGTCCTGTCCGATGACAAATTTTAAAGTAAATTATAGAAAGTGTGAAAATCATTATCATAACAAACATACAATAGATGTGAACTGTGTGCTAAGACATAATGCTGCTCTAACAAGAGAGGTCCAATCATGATGGAGACCACTTTTCTGCACATTTTCAGGGGTTGTAATCATTGTATCCTTGTAAAGGGGAGTATCTGTCAGCTTCTTTGTTGAATGCTAAACCATTTTTACCATCCATACTTTCCAGTTCAGTCTTTACAAACAACTTAACTAGGCACTTGTAGTAATGGCAAGAGCATAGCCGTCAGCCTTGTGATCAATCACCACGTTGTGATCTGCACATCTCTCTCTCTCTCTTTGTAAGTCTGGGCTTGTAAATTTTAATTACAATCCTAGACTTAAGGACACATTCTGTGTCTCAATCGGCCAACACCTACACACGCTCGCATGCACACACACACACACACACACACACACACACACCAACAATAAAAAAATGATTTTGGACAATTGTTCAACAAGTGGTGTGATACCTGACTTGGCTTTTATATCTATGTGTGGTTGGTTTTCTCCATGTAGCTGACGTGCATTGCCAGATCGGATTGCCATTGGGTATTGGCTAATTCGGAGTCAGGGGCAAAAAATATGATCGCAACAATCCTAAATTAAAACAAATGTTTTGATTTACAAGGTCCTATTAGTTTATTGGTTTTATCTCCCCAATGATAAGTAAACATGAACTAGTTGTCTCATATGCCCTGTTTTTAAATTACTTTAAAATTAATATGAATGTGTTAGTCATTGTGAAATTGTTTAAGGTGGTATAGACAAAATGCTGTTATTACTGTGTGACTGCAACATTTAATCAAAATCTAACAAATGTATCAATCAACATGAAAGTATCACAATACTGAATATGCTGTGATTTATGGATATAAATACCTACTTCTGCATCTTTTTAGTAATGATTGGATGTTGATAAGGATGTTCTGTTAATTTATTTTTTTTCCTCTTTCACACTAGAAACTGTCTGTCTTATTGTTCACTGTCTAGGTGAGCCTGATGCACAACGGCTGGCCTGTGATTTCGGCATTTGCCGGTGACCAGGATGTTACACGTGAGGCAGCCAGTAATGGTGTTCTGATCCAAATGGAGAAGGGAGACCGAGCCTACCTCAAACTAGAGAGAGGAAACTTAATGGGAGGATGGAAATACTCCACCTTCTCTGGCTTCCTGGTTTTCCCCATGTAGAGGAAGAGGGAGAAGAAGAGGAGAAGGAAGGGGTAAAACAAAGGAGGAGCTGGTGGAGGGTGAAAAGCATGATGATGACATAAAGTGGCGATGACGTAAGAAGTGGGGCATTGGAAGAAGAAAAGTTTGTGAAGAAGAAACACAAATGAAGAAGGAATGTGATACAAGACTGTTTTGGATGATGCAGAAGGAGAAAAGGGAGAAAGAGAAAGAGATATTAGAGAAATGTGAGAGCATGGCATAGCTTACAAGGATATACTGAGAAAATAATGAAACTAGTATATGAAAGTGGATGGCCAGCTTCTTCGCTTCCCTTCCTCTTTATATCCATACTGTCATTCAGCCTTTCCTTCCTTTTGGTTTCTCTGTGGCTTGACTGCAACATTGGACAGCATAAACTTTTTTATCTTCTGCTCAAAGATGTAATTGATCATTTATATGTTCCAGAGTGTTTTAAAGCTGCATACCCTTCCCTCCAAACATGAATTATTTCAATCATTAATTCATCAATCTCTGTCAGTATAGGCTTTGAAGATCATTACTTTAAGAAGAGCTCCCCACATCTCTGTTTACTGTGGCCATATCTGTAGATTTTGTTTCAGTGCTTGGCATAAATTGCAATGATTTGGATCTGTACCCCAAAACTAAACTAAACTAAGAGTTTAGTTCCCCTACAAAAAACATTTTTGTAGGGGAAGAACCAAACTGATCACAAAATCAGGTGCTCAAGACAAATACATGTCCTGTAAACCTGTGTAACTGAAACAAAGCTGGACTGTTACACAACGGCTGTTAAAATGAAAAACCATTATAACAGTGCAAATGACACAAAAATGTCCCCCAGAAAATATATTGTTGTATATTGTTTCTTAATTTGCAAAGTAGTCTTTAGAAAGATTAAATAATTTTTGGAGTGTTTGAATGTTTTCCTTTTTTTATTACTCATTGTACATAATGGATGATTTATAATTTATGATTCTGTATAGGCACTCTTGGATGATCATCTGTCCATTTGAGGCTTTAAACCACAAGTGCTACCCTGGGTTTCTCTCCCTTTTAGCTCTGTTTTTGCTCATTCTCTACTATCTATGGTAATATTTTATCTTTAACTGTTGAATGCTCAACTGTGTTGAGATTGAGATTGCCAGACTGTCATTTGACGCTGCAGAATTCTATAGGATACAGTGGGTTGACTACAGTTTTGCTTGACAGGCAAACAGAGCTAAAACTCACTCATCTCAATAAACTCGAGGGGAAGTTTCATGTTGGTTGTTCACCAAAAATATGCTCTTTCATATTGTGACAATATTTTCACTGTGTAATTTGAACATGCTTTAAACACTGACTATATAAAAAAAGAGTCATAATATCTTAACCTTTGATCACCTTCTAATTTGCATAACAACCTATCTTTACCAAAAAGTTTTTTGAAAAAAATGTGGTTATACTCCCAAAAGCAATTACATTTCAGTTAAATTTTAATAGACAAACTGATAGTAGATTAACATTATGAAACAGATGGGTACAGTCTTAATTGAATTTAGTTAGACTGAATTCTGAATTCATTGATTTCCAATGAATAATTCATTCATTGATTTCCAATCAATCAAACAAATTATTCAGGTGACGATAGGAATTTCAGACTTACGAGAAATATAATGCAAGCCTTATCTAGTTTACATTTATGTAGTTGATATCCTACTTAATCATGTCTCTCCTACCAATCTGATGAGTTGATGAAAATCAGAGAGAAAGTACATGTATCAGTTAACCTTGAAACATTGTAATATCTGCCGTCACAAAGCATTGAATTTTGTGATTCTTCTTATTCTATCATACACTGAACCTACACTCTGCACCCTCCCCCCCCCTTTAATCTTCTGCACCCTGTCTATCAATGCCTGTGTGTTTCAGATTCAGTCTTTGACTATACTGTTAACCCACAAGTGCAGATTTGTATTTCTCTGTGAGTCCTTACTCATCTTCTTCCTTTCTCAATAGCCCTGTGTCTTTTCCTATGTTTGTTATCTGCTGTTGTGCTTGTTTGCCTCAAAGCAGAGATCCAGGCTTAACTTAAATGTTTGACCATGCGCAACAAACACACACACACACACACACACACACACACACAAACACACATATAAGTTACTAGTATTATGATTATAATGATGATAGTAATTCTGAAAACTGAGTTTGGTTGATGACTATAATATGTGTATTCACGTACTTCAGTGTTACAGTATATAAGAGAAAAAATGTTGATAACAAATTGATCACATTGATGACAGTGACTGTACGTGGAGTTCTGGGGCTCTTCTGATTAAATACATGCTTCTTTTTGTTTTGAGTCTCAACAAGTTGTGGCTAAAAAGCTGACACTATTACTAATATAAACCCTACAGCTAAAAAGGACATTATTACCACTATTGTAAAAGTAACAATAATAATAATAATAATAATAATAATAATATGATACTAATGCCATTTTTTTCTATATATTTGCTCTGATGAAGTCAATAAAATGTAAATGGTTCTTTTATTTTTCTTAAATCTACTTCTACCTGATTAAACCACCCTGTTTGTTTAATTTATTGAAGCTGGCAGATCTTCTGAAAGCACTCAAAAAAGATTCACAGGCCCAGATGTGTTCATGTGTGCAGTGGTAGATGTTGTCTTCTCCTTTACTTTCTCTTTGTAGACCTTTTCTCAAACTTTCCATTACCCTCTTTTTTGTGTCAAATTCACGAGATCTGTCCTCATGGTTTCCTGCCTCCTCTCTCTCTTTTTGTCATGGTCCTTCTGAACCGGCCTTCTTAATCCCAATCCTCCATCCTCCGTTTCCTTACCCCCACCATGGCTGTGCCACTTCTCTCCAGACGATTGAAATCCAGAGGAATCATTACAACTGGAATGACAAACCTCAACGTAATTTCCTTTCTTCCTCCAAATTTTGCTTTTTTCTTCCTCATTAAGATTTTTCTCTTATTTATCTATATATTACTCTTGCTTCCTGTCAGCTTGAATGTTATTCTTTCACTCATTTTTCTCATTTCTGAACCAGTGGTTTCTTTCACCTAGACCCATCCCAATGGGCTCTCAGTTCAGTTCTCAGTTCTCAAGACTTTTATGAGGTCTTTCTTATTTGTGGAGTCACTTACAATTGTTTATCATTATACACAATTAAATTACATTTTAATTATTTGTTTTGTCAGAATACTATCTAAGCATCTGTGAGGCTACATCCAGTACAACTTAGGGGTGGTTGATTGGCCAGATTTTGCAATTTGATTCGATTATGATTTTCAGGGTCTCAGTTATCGATTATTAACTGAATTGATTCATTTTTCAACTACATTTGAACCAATATTGCTGTTTATTAAAAATAAATGTAAATATTGCTGCTATTTATTTTGGATCTCTTCCTAAATTGAACCATTAGTATTTGTTGTTCAAAAATGAACATCAACTTGTTTTCTTTGCCTTATTCAATTCTGGAAGCACTGCATGTTTTTTTATTTTGACCAGTTGCCACTTTTGGGAGAAATGATGTTAATAGTTTATAGAATTTAACAGTTCTGAAAGCTAGCCACACCACTCAAAATGAAGCTGCATTGCAATTACAGGTTTCTCTGGATTTACTAATTATAGGTGAGTGTGCTGAATATGTTGAACTTGTGTGTTGAATAATCATTTCTGTATAAAGTTATACAGTTGTATACATGTACATGCATATATAAATTATTACTTGTATTTTGAACTCCTTATGCAGGCACCATTTGTACAGTGGTGCTTCTGTGTTGTAGCTTCATCATGCTCATTTGTTTTGAAGCACAGATAGCACTTTGTGCACCTGATTTATCCATGAGTTATGAGTTGTTTAAGTCTCGTCAGCTGCCATTCTCTCCTCCGTCTATCTCCCTCCCTGTCGCCAAGCTGTCCCCTTGGTTGTTGCTCCATAATTACATGCACTTGCCTTGGATCAAATTACAACACAGTGACATTATATGTCACAGCTGTCAGCAGTTTTGAAAAATAAACGTCCTGTTTTTTTCAAGCACAGTATAATATTGTTTCAAATGCTTTAGTATCACGGTACCTATTCAGTACCGGCATACTAAACAAGCCTACTTCAACCTAATGTGGCTGGGCAATTCATGCTCATTGACAATTCATGTTCAATTCATGTTCCTGTACAGCTCACGTTGTCATTTGCTTCAACCTATGACTAAATTCCAGCCATACAACTGGTTGGGCACAACTCCCATTGTCATTGGCTATACATATTATATGTCAACTCAACTCAACTTTATTTATTTTAAGTGCCAGTTAAAACATCAGAAAAAAATATGTACAGAGAAGTGACAGTAAACACCACCTGCCCCTGCCCTTGACCCTTGCAAAGGCTGAGGAACGACTGCCAAGAAAACCCTGACATGGAAAAAAGGGAGAAACATCAGGGTGAGAGAGAGAAGAGGGGCTCCTCACCCAGGACAGACAGGCAGAAGCAAGACAGTCTACAGTGTTATAAGGATTGATTTCTAACAATTTACACTGGGAGTGGAGAAAGCACAAAGACAGGAGGTGGAGGATAGAAGAGGAAAGACAGAGAGGAGAGTGAGAAAGAAGAGGAAATGTGTGCCCATTCCACACCCACAGAGAGAAAGGAGAAGAGAGAGCTCAATGTGATACATTGAGCTCTCTTCCGGGGGACCCCCGGTAGTCTCAACCTATAGCAGATTAACTAGGATTTAAGGTTTACCTGTAAGCTTTGCCAAAAATTACGGTTTTTAACTTACTCTTGAAGGTAGAGAGGATGTCTGCTTCCCAGACCAAGACTGGTAGACGGTTCCACAGGAGAGGACTTTGGAAGCAGAAGGCTCTGGCTTCAAATCTAGACTAAGAGACTCTTGGAACCACAAGTAGGCCCAGGCAGTGCCCCAGATACCGTACGTCCCTCCATCCAGGTTGGTCATGAGGCCTGCCTGCCTCAAGTATTTGAGCCCCGCAGCCACCTGCTGCATGTGCTCCACCCAGCACCACCCAGTCCATGAAGCTTTAGAAGATGGCAGGGGCTCCAAACAATCCGAATGGAGGTATAACAAATGGGTACAATCCATATGAAATGGAGAAGGCCATTTTCTCACAGGATTCCGGTGCCAGGGGAATCTGCCAGTAAAATTATCCAGCATCATCAAAAAAGCCAAGAGCTTGTTGACCCGGAGCATCAGATATGCATCAGACTGTGACACTTCGTTCAACTTGCGGTAGTCAACACAGTCCCATCCTTCTTACCCACTAGAACATTGGGACTGCAGTTGGTGCTGTGAGACTCCTCTATTACCAACATTTTCAGCATCACTGTCAATTCTTGAGCCACCTTGTGCTTGTGTTTAGGAAACCGGTAGGGTCATGTATGTACCGTCACGCCTGGAGGAGTCTCATTGTGGTGTTGTAAGAGGTTGGTGCACCCTTGAATGGGGAAGAACACATCAGCGAAGCACCGTTGAAGAGCCTCTACATTTTCCTGCTGTGATGAGAGCCGGGTGCCACACAGAATTGTGCCAGGCACAGGGTTTTCTCCACCTCTGGCCCAAACTCATCCCTGGCACCGCCGTCACCAGCAATACCGCTTCTGGCTCCTTCCATTGCTTTAGCAGATCAATATGGTAAATCAAAGAGCTTCCCCCGTCAGGGCTCGTCACCTCATAATCGACCACCCCTACTTGTCATGTGACCCGTGGCCCTTGCCTTTTGCCACTTGACAAGTAATTTGAGGTGGAAGTTTGAAGTAATACAAGGATTTTATCTCCTGGTGGTAATTGTCTCAGCCTAGTTTAACTGTTGAACAGCCATTGCTGACACTCCTGGGCCTTGAACAAATTCTCCCATGACAGCTGTCCCAGTGCATGGAGTTTTTCTCTCAGGTCCAGGATGTATTGAACTTCACTCTTACTGGGGTTTGGACCATTCCTCCCCCAGTTTTCCTTAATGAAGGCCAACACCCCCCCTTGGCATTCTGCCAAACAACAACTCGAAGGGAGAAAATCCCGTGGAGGCCTGAGGCATTGGGCGTCCCTCTGGATTGAAGGAGGGAAGGAGGTGCTCCATCACCACCTGGTCCATGGTGTCCGCCTCGCCCTGTCTCTCCCGACTACAGTCACCTGGTTTCCACATCCCGGATGTAATGGGCAAATTAAATGCCAAAATGCCACTCCCCCAGCTCCAGCCTGGTCTCCCTGAAGCGGAGGCACTGATCTTCAAGTGAGCACCCGAGCCGGTCCAGCACCACCTCCTCGCCTTCACGAAATTCCCTCTCACAGCTGCAGGTACCTCCACTACTTCTCTGGCCACCGGCATGAAACTGCCATTGCCTCAAAAGCCTGGAGGAATGACTCGGAGGCAGTCATTCTCGACAGCGCGAGGGTGGGGTTGGGAACTGGAGCATCACAGACTTACGGGGTAAGGTGCCACGTCAGATCCTCCATTTGAACCTGGAGCTCCTCCACCTGTCTCAGGTTTGCTCCTGCCTGGTCCCGGTGCATCTCCATCAGCTTGTCCATCATCTGGACCAGTGCTGCTGTTGCCTCATTCATCCCAGAGTCCTACGTTGGGTGCCACTATAGAGCATGAAAGGATGAGTGAATGAATGAATGTATGGATGGTTTTCCTGGGGATGGACAACAGAAGCCTCTTTGGCTTCAAGCCATTTATTAATCAACAAAACAATATGCAAATAATAGTAAAAAAGGCTCCGTCCGGTTACCGTCTTCAGCTCCAGCTCAGGCGGATGGTTCCTTCTCAGTCCACCAGCTTTGTGCGCTGCTTTACCCGGTTTTCACAGTAACAAACATATTGATGAGTGCTAATCACTTGCCCTGCCATTACACAACACGAACACACATGAACACACACGATTGTGCACACAAATGTTTTAAGAGACATTTTGGGCACACAGCTCAAGCCTCAGTCTGGCTTGTTCTGCTTCCATAAAGTCACAACATCACAGTCTAGCCCAGCCCACCATCTGGGTGACACGATTAGAGAACACTTTGCCACTCTCCAGGCATGTGACTATGTACATGTGCATATCTTTTTTTTCGAAGAGAGACAGCAACTCGTTCTCATCCCAGCATGTAAAATACCAACTATTTCCCATGCCCCTTGATGCCTCATACTGACTCATAGGGTACCCTTCCGTGTCCGTATGAAACTGTTTGTTTCATACATGTCTGTATGCATGTCTGTGTGTTATCAATTGACTCCTATGTAAACTCGCTTGCAGCGGTAAGAGATGCTCAGAGCAGAGGCTCCAGCCATCTATTCCAGCCATCTCCAGCTATCTAATAATTACCGGGTTACGGCTTAACATGACGCCTCATGCAACAATCCACATTGGAGAAATGATGATCCTCTGCCCAAAAGTGTTTTTCTCACTATTTTAAGGATTTCTTTTAATGAACATTTAATCAACATTTCTCAATACAAACACATCAGTATCACTTTAGTATCACTGATAATTGAATTATGAAATACCTTCATGTTGTGGTCATCGAGACTGTTCTCAGCTTTTGTACAAAACATGCGAAAAGTAATGCACCATATTTTTATAGTTTTTCCTACGAAATTGCTGCTGCTTTGAACCGGATCGGTACCTGCTGTCACTCTCTCTTTCTCTCCCTGCGCTCCCCACTCATTGTTTTTCCCTCCCTTTGAAACCAGGGACATTTTCAGGGACAGCTTTAACTGGGGACTGTATGGGCAAATCGGGGACGTCTGGCCACGCCAATAATTGCTTGCTCATTGTGAAGGTTTTACTGATCTTTCTACCATCGCTAGGGTGGATTGTATGGATGCTAAGGTTGCTATCAAACACTCCCCATGCATGTGTTCTCAAATCAGTCTCCAATGAACATTTATTTCCATTATCTTCGTTCAGTGACTGTATATAAGCTCTCGATCATCATGGAAAAGTTTTCTGTTTTCATGTTTCATTTTTTCAGAGAGAAAAAAAGTTGTGCCTTGTGTCCTGCCCTTGTGTCCTGCACCACACAGGGAGCGAGAGAGAGAGAGAGCAGAATAGACATTGGCTGTGGGGAGGCAGCACCCCAGTCTGGAAGCCCCCTTACACCCACCTTTCTCATGAAATATACATATATACAGATGAAGCCACATAAAATGTATCTACTTGAAGTGACTGTTTCTTGGTTTCTTAGCTGGATGCCAACAAGTTGCCAATTACAACGACGTAGTTAATGAGGCCCTGATTAGAAATATCCCTAAACAGCCGCAGTGAAACCTGGCTGCAATACTTCATTTATCCACCAAGAGGAGCGGTGATAATGCTCTGCCCTCACTCCCTTCTGCTACACACACAGACCGACACCTCCACCACTTCTGCCCCTACATAACAGGATTCCAAGAGAAGAGATGAATTTCTAGTTGAATGTAAAATAGCAGTGCAAGCTTTAGTCTTATTATTTGCACTTAATAGGCTTTTTGGTCTCCCATTGTCACACTAAATCTTTACAGAGCCCAAAATGCAGCTGGTTTGACTGGTACGAACGAATCAATCAGTACTTTTATGTACTTATTGCATGTACTTTCATTTGATAGTTAAGATTGTATTTTAAGTATTTTAATACAAACATTTTTAGTTTGATCCCATTTTCTAGTTTCACCCATTGTCTGTTGGTCCAAACCGATCAAACCAGGTGCATTTTGGGCTCTATGAAGGGTTTGTGTGACAATTGGAGACCAAAAAGCTCATTAAGTGGAAACAAAAGGTCGAGTAATGATAATGCTAATCATTTCTTTGGGCAGGCCTACAGCGTGTGCAGGAGGGCTGTTACAATAATCACTATACAGAAATTCTTCCTCTACAAATGGGGCATTTGTAGAGGGCATTTTTCACTATTGTTGCTCAACACTGAAACATTTTCACTTCCAACTAGAATGATGACAAATAAAATATTGCACACTTTCAAAGCAGTCATGCAGGACTCACACTGACAGCGACTTAAACGACTGTGGTCGCTCAGGTATCATTGCCTATGGGGCGGCGCAGTTTTTACTGTAGATAGTGCAACCAGATTGGAGACTGTACCCGGATATCAGGGATGTCTTGTCAGCCTTGGGAATCCAGATCGGCTCATGATTGGCTGTCGCTGCGGTTGCCCCGCTTCTCATTTGCATAAAGTTGAGACCCGCTCAATTTTCCAGTCGCTTAAGCTGCTGAAGTCGTGTTGCTTGCCGCTACTCCCGCCCGAAGTACCTCTGGTCACAAGCACACATTGAAAATGAATGGAACCTTGACGATCAAGCTGCTTAAGTCACTCTCAGTGTGAGTCCACCATTAGTCAACCCCGAACTAAGAGTTAGCCATGGAACTAAACACCGTACACTAGGAAACTGGGGAGCCAGTGGGTCAGTAACTGTACAGGAGCAGCAGTAGGGGCCCATTGCATGGGAACAGGGCCTCTACCCCTTCCCCCACAAATGATGATCTGAACACCACCACCTTTCAAAGGCACCACATCGTCACTACCCACCCCTAGCCCCTCACTAATGGCACACACAAGCCTCTAAACTCCAGCATTTCAAAGCTCTGCTCTGCCTACTGTACCCTGCCCTGTTTTTTATCCACACTGTTTGAATTTTTTTTTTTATTTACTTTTTTTTCTTTTTTTTTGTATCTCTTTCATTTTTTTCCATTCTTCAGCAATTTCAGACAAAAAAATCCTGTGCAGAGAAAACAAATGCTGTTGCCAAATCAACAACTTTAGATATTCACAGCATCACATTTATCTTAACTCACACACACACAAACACACACACACATTGGTGAGCTTTGCGTATTTAACGTAGTCTATGATGAGCGAGCAGTGCCATCTATTAGCCATCACTTGTGGCTACAAGGTTTACATTTAAAATAGACATGCCCAGGAGGAGGAGGGGTACTCTAGCTGCTGGACCTCAGCAGGAAATGGTAGGAGTAATAAGGGAAATGGTAGGAAACCCGCTGGCTTTCAGCTGGGATGGGAAATTTTTAATGGTTCTGACTGTATCGTGGTTATACATATTTCTTTGAATATTGACTGGATAAATGATTCTCGGAGGGGCCCCTCAGACACTTCCAGAGGTAGTAGGTGACTGAAACTTGGCATGGTGCATGCCCTTGACCTCCTGATGTACATAGTCAAATTTCTGCCATTTTGCTCAGTGTGTATCTCATATATCTCTTTTTTTTTCTATATCAATAGAAAAAAAAATCTCTCTCCCCATTTAAAGGCCTGGTTCAGGAATCAGGGGCTGTTAAAGATATAGCCAACTAGACAATCAAATTCTGGAGGCCAATCTGGGGCAGATCTCTTTCTAAAGGTGCTTTTGATTAGGGTTAACATTTTTCAATATTCAAAGAAATATGTTTAACCATAACCATGTGACACAGTGCATCAAATCATATACACATTTATTAGTACTAGTGCAAGCGTGTCAGCCAGCTTGTCATGTGTGGTATAGCTATGACATCATGAAAATGGAGTTGTGTCAGAGTGAAAAAGTAGAAAGATATATCTCTCCAGGGGCCCATTTCAGGAAGCAGATTTAGTACATATCTCGACTTTGTTGAGCCTGAAATGAGGGAATCTTGGGCTTTTCTTTTCGGAAAGGGTGCTAAGTAGTTCGACATCAGATATTATGGCAAGTTCCCCTGTGAACCAAACGTGGTCGGGAGAAGGCTATGCAGAAGAAAGCTCGAGCTCCCCCTTACGTCACAACCAAAGTTTCATTCATTGAGTCCGAGCATGTTTCCTCGAGTTTGGAGAATTTTGATCATGATTAACTCCGTTTTTCAGCCACGGCTTGTCCATTCATTGCCGGGCCAGTGGACTTGGAGGCCATGGGCCTCATTTGTGAACTGTTCTTACGAACAAATTTGTTCTTGAGTCCCACGTCGAAAGATTTTATGAAGATTGTGGCATTCATGAATTTCTTCTTATCTAGGATTTATTCTTAGGCAAGAACAAATGCCACGAACACTCAGGAGTATACTTACGCATGTATCAGGGCTGACATGTTGGTATGGTTGTGTTTACTTCTTGTACAATTTTAACAAAATTCATTATTACAGAGATAATTCTGTCATATTTATCATTTACTGGTTTTATATTTTTGGAAATCTACTGAGAATTTCTATTTTTTTAAATAAATAAAATGTACCAATGATTGAACATTTATCAAGTAAATTGGATACTCCCCAATGATGGCCCAATGATGGTCCAGCTCCAGACAGGTTGGTGTCTGCTGTTTCCCCTGTCCGTTGCATCACCCGTCAGAATTTTTCTTAAGGAACTTCTTAAGAACAATTTACGAAAGAATCTTAGAAGATTCTTAAGAAGATATTGGTGAATGAGGCCCAATGTTATTTTGGAGGGATGTCGGGAGACTCTGATTTAGAGATCTTTTCCTTTCCTTTTCGGAAGATACCGTTTCACAGCGCAATCCTTACAGTACATTCACATCATTCAGCAGTTTTACTTGATTGTTTTTGCCTTGTTCCTATCACAATTTTCCCGATCATTAATGCAATTCACACCCACCTGTAACTCATATTTCAATTTCACAATTTCAAGATCCAGCTTAGTTATTTTCCAGTCTGCAAGAATGATATTTCGGTCTTGAACCATTACTTTGTAAATTTTTTGCAGCTTCTGCATTGGTTTGACAACATGCATTTTATTTAGGCCCTTTACTGTTAATTGGGAATACATAAGGATTACATGATATAATGCAAGTGCACATGAAGTCCATAGCATTGACCTGTTCCATTTACTGGACATCCTATTGCATTAATTTGATCTATAGAGGTACATGGACCCTCGTTCTGCTGCCCAGCCTCTCAACGAGAAGAACCCCATCAGTATCTGTTGGGACAAAAGAAAAATCCAAGAAAAGGAAATTAACATTTCCGTGAACGAAGAAGATATAGGCTCATTACATTACATTATCCGCTGAAATCTCACCTTTTTGAACAATGGGCCTCATTCACGAACTGTTCTTAAGAACAAATTTGTACTTAAATCCCACTTACGAAGATTTTGCAAAGATTGTCACATTCATGAATTTCTTCTTATTTATTCTTAGGTAAGAACAAATCCTACGAACACTCAGGAGTAAACTTACGCACATATCTGTCCTGACTTGTTGGCATGGTTGTATTTGCTTTTCTTGTACAATTCAATAAAATTCAGTGATATTACAGTGATAATTCTGTCATATCTATTGTTTACTCATTTTATATTTTAAGTTCAATTTAAATTCAAATTAAGTTTTCTCTCTTAAGTTTTTTTTCTCTTCACCTGCTGTGCTTCATCTGATTTCTGCTTTCCTTTAAGTATTTTGTTGCTGTTAGCTCCGTTCTGTTGCTTTTGCTTGCTGTTGTTTACATGCTCCTGTCCACACAGCCATGCAGTTTCTTTAACAGGCCCTTTTATGGGCATTGATGGGGCGGTTACCTATGCTAATCCTATGTTAATTAGACTCAACTGGCACGCCCTCTGAATTTAAGAGGAGATGGCATTCATCAAGCTGGAACACAGCTGCGGAAATCTTTGAAGCGTACGAACGCAATGAATCTGACGTAGGGTTTTCTTAAGAAACTTCCAAAGAAGATTGTTAAGGGGATATTGGTGAATGAGGCCCAATGTTTGAACAATGTTTTTCTATTCAATTTTTAGCTGCTTCCACTGCCGTTTTTCACCAGTGGGATTGCATCTAAGTAAAATACATTTTAGCTTTAATATCACCCCACAAGTTTTCCTCTAAGGACATTATAACCATGTTTGCACACATGAATAAAATATATTTGAACTTACGCATTGACTTGAGCAACGATCTTCTCCCATGCCAACTCCCTCTCCTTTGTACCTGCAGCTGTGTTACACTAAATACTGGCTCAAAGTCACTGCATGAGCTCATTTAAATCTTCAACTTCAACAGAGTAACGTGAGTGGACCTTTTTTTTCCCACTCGTTGTCATCTATGTATCGGGGCTCCAATGAGGATAGCTTTTTGTTGTTGCAGCGCATGTGCTTAGCTCGAACTGAACATCGTTGGACTTGATTGCACCAATGGAAAGCCAGTGTTCTGAAACCGGTTAGCTTGAGATCCTTTGCTCAGGCTATGTCAAGCCTCAATCCACAAACATAGTCAGTCTTTGTTGAGCCTGCTACCTGAAGCGGGACCCTGGGGTCTGTTCCATAAAGCAGGTTTAGTAAAGCCAAGCTTTACGTGGAACACTTGACTTGAATAAGCCTACCAAATGAGTTGAGGCTAAAGCCTCAAAAAGGCCAAGCCACTTTCATCACTGATCATCAAGCTGATCAGTGGGGGAAGGGGGGTGCACTTGCTACCAGTTCAGTTATACTGGCCTGAATTTTACTGAAGGGGGGGTCGGAATGTAATTGTAATTGACGTTTCGAAACTTAACTTGGCTTTCTGGCAATGAAAAATCAAATGTAAGGGGAAAACAACAAAGGGCAAACACTGGGCACACACTGCTGGGGGGGGGGGGTCCACATTGAGGCTGTGCTCCCAGAGCTAAGACACTGACACAGCCACCCCCCTCACTCGGCCTCTCAGGACAGTTGGAGCACGACTGGGAGTGTGTGTGTGTATGTGGCTCTGGGGGCATTGGATCCCCGTCTCCGGCACCAGTGCATTACATAAATGCGTGAGTTAAAGCTTACCGATAATACACAAATGAGTGGGATAAGGGGCTCGCGGGGGTGGGGCATTGACCACCACCGGGGCAACACGATTGAAGTCCACTGTTCCAGTGGCATTTGGGAATGAGACAGGTTTGTCCCAAGATATTTACTATCATTAAAAGCAACAAAGTTTCATTTTATAATTAAATCCCTTCTTAATTGCACACATGCCCCTGTGCCCAGAGACAGTCATAACAACACTAAGATGACTTTTCAAAGCCAAGTAGACTGTGCGTAGCATGGCACACTTATGCTTTGCCATTAAATTCAGCATCCACAACCATATACAAAAAAGTGCCACTGGCGAAAAAAAAAGAAGAAGCACCAGGCATACAGTCTGTGGGAGATGCCATGATTACCAGACTCATGGCTGGACTGGGGTTACTTGGCTGGACCTCAGTTGTGCAAAAAAGGGAACCACGTTTTAGTTTACTTTATTACCCATTATTTTAATGGTAATTCTTAATATTATATACAGAAATAATATACAGTCTTTAAAAGAGAATTTCATTATGTATTTTATTCAATACTTTATTGATGGTGATTAATGGAGTCATACAATATAGTTTTTATGTATTTTATTTTGTCATGGATAAGCTGCAACTCAGGCTAAGCCTGACCTTTAGCCTGGTCCGGACCAGGCTTGTCTGCCAGCATAAGTTGTCATGGTAACTGAGTTGAGAGATCAGAGGAGAGAGCGCTCTCCAAGTTAACCCCCCCCCCCCCACCCTACTGGATTGCCGCTCAGCACTGTCGTAACATGCCTACTCTCCCTCAAAGCTTCAACCTCTTATTTAAATAACCTGGTCTGAGACTAGCTGACTCCCAGATGGAAACAAAATTCATCAACCACACCACCATAATGTCGCCTGACTCAGTTATTATTGAAGTGAATGGACAGCTTGAGCCTTTGTGCCGAATGTTTCTTACTGCCGCAAGTGGGTTTACATAAGAATCACCCAGATCCCATGTGACATCCCAGATGTCACATCTGTCAGAACGTTCTGACAGAGACAATTCCTTAATAATTACAATGACAACCCAAATGCACAAATCTGGACTCAACTTGGTGAAACTGTGAATTTAATTCTACATAATTAAGGTGAAAACACAGGTAACATAAGTGAACATAAACGAGACACAAGGATGGTGATCTTACCCTGTTGAGAACACAGGGATCTTGGGGAAAAAAACATGAAACATGAAAACACTAAATTCACGAGACCTGAAAGAACATGAAACATGGAGTAGCAGGAGTCCTAGCAAAAAAGCTCACAAAAAACACAAGAAACAAGCTAAACCAGTTAAACAACGATACAACAAGCCAAAGACTCAAACAAAGATACAAGACGTACTGGCACAAGACAAAGGGCAGATAGAATTTAAGAACCAGTGATTAGGGGAGAACAAGAATCAGGTCTGACACAAGGGAAAGGCAAGTGGCCTGACACAAAGAGGGTTTCAGACTTTCAAAATAAAATAGGAAATGACAAGACATAACCCTTAGACAAAACAAACCTCACCAAGGTGTGACAACGTGGAAGGGTATCTTGTGTGTCAGTATGAGACATCTAGGGGCATAACAGATCATTGGTATTTTACATACTGGGATGGGAATGGGTTGAGACAGAGAGATGCACAGCTCATAGGGGAGGCGGTGGGGCCACAATTGGATTGCGGTGTTTTGTATTGTTTCTTTGGTGTGGGAGCAGTGACAGGATCAGGAAGTCAAAAACAAGTCCTGCTGCTCCCAGTGGATAATCTGCTCATTGCTCCCTGACTGGCCAGGATTTTGGACAGGATCTTGTAGCAGATATAGAGGGGTAGGAGCACAATGATAACTCAACTCAACTCAACTTTATTTGTTTTAAGTGCCATTTCATAACTGCCGTTATCTCAGGGCACTTTACAAAGAGATCAACACTATGTACAAAGTGGAAAACCCTGTCCTTAGACCCTTGCAAAGGCGGAGGAACAACAAGAAAAAACCCTGACAGGGAAAAAAAGGGGAGAAACCTCAGGGTGAGAGAGAGGAGGGGATCCTCACCCAGGACGGACAAGCAGGCACAAGCAAAACAGTACTGATAGCTACAGTTTAGAATAAAGGTAAATCAGAAGTTGAATCAGTCCAGAGTAGGAAGTGGGAAGAACCGCAGCGGGAAGAGCCAGGTTGAGGGACGGAGTCCTGGAACCAGCTCAGCATCTATGGATTCTAGGAGGGAAAAGAGGCACAGACACTCCAGGCACACACTGGAGGAGGAGGAGGTGGAGGACAGATGGGGAGAGACCAAGAGGAGAGTGAGAAGCTAGAGGGAACGTGAACCCGATTCACATCCACAGAGAGAGCGGAGAAGATAGAGCTCAATGTGCCGGGGATTCCCGGCAGACTCAACTTAAAGCGGCTTATCCAGGATTTATGGTATATGTGTAAACTCTGTCAAAAAGGAAGGTTTTTAACCAACTCTTGAAGGTAGAGAGGGTGTCTGCCTCCTAGAATGAAACTGGTAGATGGTTCCACAGGTGAGGGCCTTGGTAGCTGAAGGCTCTGGCTCCAAATCTAGACTTACAGATTCTTGGAACCACAAGTAGGCCTGCATTTAGAGAACGAAGTGTCCTAGTGGGGCAATAGGGTTTTATCAGGTCTGAGATATAAGAGGGTGCCAAACCATGAAGACCTTTATAGACAAGCAGAAGGATTTTGAACTGAATCCTGAATGGTACAGGAAACCAGTGCAATGAGGCCAGAACAGGAGAGATATGGTCTCTCTTTCTAGTTTTAGTCAGGACACAAGCTGCCGCATCCTGAATGAGCTGCAGAGTTCCAGTGACTTATTGGAGCCTCCAGCCAGTAAGGAGTTGCAGTAGTCCAGCCTGGAAGTAACAAAGGCATGGACCAGCTGTTCTGCTGCATGGAGAGGGAGTAGGTGCCTAATTTTAGTGATATTATGGAGGTGGAATTAGGCAGTCCGTGAGATAAACCTGATGTGGTGGCTAAAAGACAGGTCTTGATCAAAGCTAATACCTAGGTTCTTTATGGCGGTGGCAGAGGGAGTAGCAAATCTATTTTGTAGAGCTATGAGATATAATGTCATGTAGGTGTTTTGGACCTATGAGCAGGAGCTCTGTTTTTTCAGAGTTTAGAAGGAGAAAATTATTAGTCATCAAGGCCTTAATGTCATCAAGGCAGGAAGGATTGAAGCTGCTCTAGATGATTGAGCTTGCCCGGCTTGATAGATATAATTGAGTGTCGCCAGCGTAACAGTGGAAATCTATAGAATGACTCCTGATGATATCATCTAGAGCAGACTTACTCAAATGGCGGACCGAGGTCCACGTACGGACCCAAACACAATGCCATACGGACCCAGACAAAATCGGATTTAAAAAAATATTATTATTATTATCATTATTATTATTATTATTATTATTATCATTAATAATAAATAGTGTTTCAGGCGTAATAAATGGCATGCTATTTCTGGTCTAGTCCGCATTAAGGCCCGTAGCCAATCTCGGAGCAAGTGAAGAAAGCAAAATATGAGATTGTTTATCATCACCATGACAACTCACTCAGTGACGTTGCCGCGAACATGAGATCCGGGTGAGAGTTATTTGCTGTCTGTTCGGTTTATCTTCAAGAGACGAAAAGAAATGGCATGCTCCAAACAGCAAAAGAAAAGAAAGGTGGATGCAGAAAACAGGGAATTTAAGGCGGAGTGGACAGATAAATATGCGCTGATTGATCTTCAAGAAAACCTTGCTCTGCAGGAATCTCTCTGTGACCCTGCCATCTTCTGGACAAAGTTGGCCCCTGCAGGTGTTTTGCAGAAAATGGCCCTGCAGATACTGACAATGTTTCCATCGACGTACTCTTGCGAGTCAGCATTTTCTACAAAGTTGGAAATGACGAATGTTCAAAGCCCCGCCCTTTGAAAAATATGGCTCCGATAAGGACCAAAGCAACATATATCTGCACATCCAGGTCCCCCCCTCCAACATACATGTTATGTATCCATACATAACATAAAGATTCACAGCACCTTTAGAAAGAGATCTGCACTGGAATGGCCTCCAAAATCTGATGGTCTGGTTGGCTATAGCTTTTACAGTCCCTGATTTCTGAATCAGGCCCTTAAATGTTATTTTTCGAAAAACTCCCCAACACTTTGAGCAAAGGGGCTGGAATTTGACTATGTTCATCAGGAGGCCAAGAGCGTTCAGCATGAGGAGAGTTTCAGTCTCCTACTACCTCTGGAAGTGTCTGAGGTGGCCACAAACAATTGAATGACAACTACCAAACAGGCCAAGGATGACATAACTCTCTAGGACAGTGTTTTTCAACCCTACTCCTTGGGGAACACTGTCCTGCAGGTTTTAGATGTTTCCTGCTCCAACACACCTGATTCCAATGATAACTCCTCATCAGGCCTCTGCAGAGCTTGATGATTGGCTGATCATTTAAATCATGTGTGTTGGAGCAGGAAACATGTAAAACATGCAGGACAGTGTTCCCCAAGGGGCAGGGTTGAAAAACACTGTCCTAGGAGATGGCAATCTCTCTCCCCATCAGGCAGAGCAAACGGCAACTGGACGTCAGACCGTCCAAATCAACCAAAACATCCTAGCAACCATCCTAACGATGGTGGAAAGTGGTTGCTATGTAGGCTGCAGTTGCTATGTATGCTCCGGTTCTGACTTGGTTTGCTCCATCTGACGGTTTAAATTCTCCCCAAGTATCTGTTGTGTCTCGGATCAATCCCCAGTGAATATTTTTTTCCATTATCTTCTTTCAGTGAATTTCTATGTGCTCTAAATCATCATAGAGAAGTTTTCTGTTTTCCTGTAAAGGAAAGACTACAATTAAAGTTGTGCTGTTGCAATTAAAGTCAGCTGGTTGCTGACGAATGTCCACATTTACTCTTTCTCAAAACAGACGCAGGAATCGCCACAAAACTAGCACTAAATTTGTAATATAAAAACTATAAAAACATGTAATGTAAATGATATTGAGATGGTCTCTAATTACCATTTCAGCGCACCGGTCACGTGACCATGGCGTGGAATATCTAGTAGAGAGGAGGACACTGTGGGTCATTCATTGAAAAGTATCCGTCCGGGAAAAAATGTAAAAAATGTAAGTCTAACTATGTTAGTTGTCTAGATCTCCCATTTCTCTCAGTTCTCTCAGTATCAATTGTTTTTAGCCTGAAAGCTTCTTGGTCAGTGAGATTGGACTCTTTTTTCTGAAGTAATTTGTTTGTCTCTCATTGGAAAAAAAAAAAAAACATTCATTCATTAACAGCTTTACTGTTTGAAACACTGCAGCACTCTCTCTTATGTCTCATGTTTCATTTATATCTAAAATACCAACAATACAAGTATCCATTAGTTGTAAAAAAAACCAAACAAACAAACAAACAAAAAACAGTCGAACATAAATTCCATCAGTTTTTTTTCAAGCTGAAAGCTTCGTGGTCAGTGAGTTTAGACTCACTGATTCCTGGTATAAAACATTTTTTTGCAAGTGAAATACTTCTTTGTAATCAAACCTTACATTTTTTTGGTCTCTTGAAGGAAAGTTTTTAGCATTTTCAAAGACAATTTGATACCCCTTTCTTAGGAGCTATACGATAACTTTGCACAGCATACCCTCTGTTTACCTAGATAGAAATAGATATACACTGAATTGCACTTTTTATACGCATCTTAGAAGAAAATACTTCTAAACATACCTTTCTATTAGTTCCTGTTAGTTCCAATAGGTCTTTTCATATGCACAACATTAACTTCTACTTCTATACATATCAGTATCACATTATCTTATTTCACTTAAAGATTTCTTATTTTCAATAGGTCTGTCCAAAGAAATGTTCGATGATGGGGGTATTTAACTATACAGCTATTTAGAGAAATTACTCTGCCAAAACAGTTTTAGTAATCTGTTCACTCACAACTGCCACAATTGATGAATATATTTGTGATAGAAAAACAATGTCTCTGTGTATTCATTTTTTACTACACCAGCAGTTCTTTCGAGAGGCCTTGTCCTCCAGCAGTAATTTAATTGTGGTAGAGCAAGGGGGACATAATTGTCTGCAGCAGGTCACACTGCATAGTAAACAAAGTGTGTGTGCAAGCATTTTTGTGTGTGCGATGGTCTTCCTGTTTTTCTTTTTTCTTCCTCCACACCCTTCTTCCCCTCTCTCCAATGTCAACACAGAGCCGACATTTGGGTCTTAGGCAGCATTATATTTTCAACTCACTGGGAATATGCATGCATTTGTTTATAGTTACTGTATCAAGAACAGACACTTTTACCCCCATGACCTCTTGTGGCAGCCAAATGGTCATGAAGGCATTTCGACAGCCGCCCAATAAGATCAAGAGAGACAGCCAGACTGACAGCAATACTGGTAAAAGGATTAAAGCAGCAATTATTCTGTCCCGCCCTTTGACCTCTACCACACTTACCCATACTTCAGCTGTCCCAAATTTTTACATAAATCTAGATACATATCTGGTAGTTTAGTCTATTTCCACTACTTCAAAAAGCATCAAAACATTAAACTTCTCAAGCCAGTTTCCTCCGCAGTTGGTTGGGAATGCGAAGCAGGTGACTCCTCACAGCAGTGACAGAGCAGGATGTCGAATAGTGCCAGTTGACAAATCAACCTTTCTGTCAGTGCCCTAGTCTAAAGATACTTGCATCTCTACAATTTGTCTATCCAGGAGTAAAATACTACCTTTCAGTCTGCCAACTCCTGGAGCGAGATAACACATTTGCTTCTTGCTGCCATGATTACAAAAGTGAATTTCAACAACTTAATGTTTTTATATAGTGGTGCAGGACATTCCAAAACCTGTCAGAAATGCAGTGGAAGTAGGTAGGAGGTTTGCTATGAACAACTGGAGAGTATGGGTGCCTTCGTACCAGAGTAGTCTGGGGAACTCTGTTCAGTTGGGGCAGGTGCGGTGAAAAATTTCACACCTTGATGCATGTTTGCTTTCTCTCTGCACTTTTGACAACTTCTTGTTCACGACTGTCAATGCACACAATCGGACAACTTCCCTCAAATCTTTATCAGTAACAACCTAACCAGCCTGGGAAGAGGACCATTAAGCATAGTGGCCACTGTACTCTACACAGCAATGTTCATGTTCATTTCCCTTTGCCTGCCTGTGATTATTCATGCGTTTTTAATTTCAGCGAATAATCCTTTATATATCGGAATAATTCATATATTCCACTGCTTTTGTCAAGCTAAACTGAACCTATTTAAGCACCAAATACAGTTGTCGGCATAAAGGAAGGTGTGGTTTTCAAAATTGGACAAAATTTTCTCCAGTAACGTCTGGTATCAATGGGGGCTATATTTCCTACTTACATTATGGAGATCAGAAGATGAGAAAGTTATGTGTAAACAACATACAACAACATGAAAATTTTTTTTATACGTTTTAATGAAACCTCATGTGCCAACAGGACTACATAGTTACAGGATATTTCCAAATGGGCTAATCGTATGCAGCCCGAGGGCATCAAATCTGCTCTTATTTTTTTCCAGGCCTGAATGATTGACAGGTATACGCATTTTTTCCTTCCTTCTCCAGTAAGGAAGGACTTGATTTCTTAGGTCTTTGTTTTTGAAATGTTTGAAAATATACCAAACTCATTTTCAACATTCTGGTCCCAGTTGTGTATGTTCCAAGCTCAATATTTTGTGATCCTGTTGTGTTACACAGATAACAAAGGTCTCATTTGAAAGTGATATGATAGTGGTTCTGAACATTACATTTCCATGACACTGGTGACATCATGACTCCAGAGGATTAAAGTATAAAAAGTAACCAACTAAAATAACCAAAGTTTACAACATTATACTTAAAATATACAATAATAAACTAAAATCAAAGCTGCAAGCAGCTGTAAGTGGGTCCTCGCAATTGAATTTACTGCTTTACTGCTGAACTTTAGAGATACATTTCATTTGTCGGAGAACCAAAATTCCCTCTGACACAAGGTTATGCATTCATGTTCATAGTTACTTACTTTACTTACTTTGTTAGCAAATACCCTGTCAAAATAAATTTTTAAACATGAACCTTTATTATTGTGTGGCGGAGAAGTATAAAGGTGGAAACTTAAATCAATTTAAATTGTTGCACAACAATGCCACCCTGGGAATTTCACCCAGAGAACTTATGGGTCAGTTACAAGGCACACAGGTTTATTCTATTAAGTTGTTGAGACAAGGTTCATGGTATCAAAGATATAATCATTTTATTTTTCTCAGAGTTCAAGTTAAAACTATAAAACCAGATTTATTCACACACACACGCACGCACGCACGCACACACACACACACACAAAACAGAAACTCATCAGGGGCAGAGGCTTGGGGTTGCCAACTTGCCAACTTGGCAACCAAAAGAAAAGAGAGTTAAACCTTAATCAAAACCCAAGGGAAAGAAACAGAAATGACACAATCCAAGGTAAATCACCAATCAAACGCCAGTAAAACAATTACGTTTTTCTTAAAGAAGAGATTCCTCGCAGTCCTGGCAACATAAGCAGCTGCCATAGAAGCGGCAGATTAGTTAGCCGCGGCATCGTCCGGGGTTTAGCAGGCACTTTAAACAGTCTGTGGATCTGCATCCAAACAGGCTTCAAGCCGCATCGGCAGCCCAAGCAGCCACAGCCAGACAGTGAACAGTAGAGCAGCAACACCACTGGTCAGCTGGAGTCCAAAACGAAGACAAAGCAGCAGGGTCCTATGTGGTTTTCCCTAACAAAATATATGATCATTAGCGCAGTTCAATAAGGCTGAGACTACAAGCACCTACCTGTTGGCAGAAACTGATTAGCACATGCACTCATACAGGAGGGAAGGCGAGGGTGACGGAGCCTGATGTCAGTGTTTTCCTAAGACCACACTAGCATTAGCCACTTGCATGCTATCATCACACACAAAGAGAGGGAGGAAGGACACTCACCATTGCCAAAGCAGAGTGCAGGGAAAGTACAGAGCAGCGCACACCCACACAGCACGACACACACACGCTGTGGCTTCTCACCAGAAGTATTGCGGAAGTGAGGGAGAAGAAGGAGGGCCGGCTTAAAAAGTTGCCGCCTGATCACCGATAGGCCAACAGGTGCGTTCAAGGGCCATCTGCTGCAACGCTTACGCTATGTTGCCACATTCACAGTCACACTTTGTATAATACTGCAATAAAAATGAAATACTGTGCCTGGTCTCACAAAAATCATTACTATTGAGTCACTGGGGAATATTATCTGCCTATCTCATGGCCAGTGAATCGAAATGATCAGGTTAAGAGAATGATGTTTGTGTTTGTCAATTTAAAATATATCATTTTATCAACTGTTTGCAAGACGTGACACCATGAGGGAAATGTCATGTAAGAACACAGAGGCACTGACATCTTATCATGTCCAGAAATTTTGAAGAAGTTTGAATGTTGGAAGTTGGAAGTATGTTGGAGAGAGGGCTGCTAGAGTATACATGGCGTGGCACTAGAATTGTTGCTGCCATATGGCCACACCCCTTAACAAAGAGGAACTCTTTTCAGAATTTTTGATCACAAAGGCATTTTGGTGACGCTTATACAATATGAACTCAATGGTATGAAATCCCTTGGCAAACTTGTCTGACACTTGATGTATTGAATTACACTTAACCATTGAAACCAAAGTGGCCAACTTCCTGCCCAGACCTGACCATTGGTGCAAGAGACCTTTTTTGTGCATCTAGACAAATTCTATAAGCGTACAAATTTTCATCTTTTCAATCCACAAAAAGCTTTAAGGGGAGGCCATTACCTGGCTGTTCAGGCATACAATGCAATTATGTCCAGCAATTTTGAAGCTTCAATGATGAAGTGCCTGCCCGGAAGAGCATTTTGAAATATTCATGACAAACTTTGTCATGCATGTAGCTTCATCAACTTGTTCTGCATGTATTACAAGTGGAATAAAGTTGATGGGGTCAATTATGTAGGAGTACTACATGTAAGCGTAAAACCTGGACACTTCCTGTCACCACTGGGAAGCACTATGAGTCAGGTAGAAAGTATATCAGGCTATTCTGGATGGAGCCCTCATCAGGTCCAGCAAGTTTCAAGGTCCCATGATCAAGTATGTGGGCATGAGAGCTGTTCAAAGTGAAAGAGTGTAATTTAGTGCTATTTAGCCCCGCCCATCGAAAAGGCCATTACCTGACTGTTCAGGCATACAATGCAGTCATGTCCAGCAATTTTTAAACTTAAAACGTAAACTTAAAACTAATGTCCAGCAATTTTAAAACTATGATGAAGTGCCTGCCCGGAGGAGCATATGGAAATATTCATGACGAAAAAACAATCTGTAATGCGCATTCATTAGTGCTACGGGAGGGAACACTATTGTTCTTCTGCGTGTTTGTTCTTCTTCATCATCTCCTTATTATAGCTAAATTTCTTTCGGCCGTAACTCGAAAATGCGTCATTGCACACATATAAATGATACATCAAAGCATGCAGCTCCCCAGAAAATTAGACTTTTTGGCCCCGTTAGTTACTTTTGTTCGTGAGACTCTCCAGGTTGCATTGATATATGACAATCCAAATTTTGACCAAGATTCGCAAAGCTAATACTTTTTTTGGTTCCATAGGGGGCCAAAAAGTACTCCAAAAGAGCAAAAAATCCCAATTCCAGAGCAAATTCAAAAAGTCACCCTCAAACAAACATTTATTGTAAAGCCGTACATTGACCTAGAAACTTAATTTAGATTTCAAAATGCAGGATGCCTGTACCTGACAGCATGTTGATACTTTGTATCTTCTTGAAAACCCTCTTGAAAACATGTGGGTTTGGCATTTTCGACGCAGCTACAGTGGGCAGAGACCGTCAGTGTGGGATTGCTGAAAAATCAGCTGTCATTTTTTGTTTTCATGCTGCGCCCAGCCACACTGTCCGTATTAGGCAAATTATTTTCTCCACTATTGTAGTGGAGTAGACCACTGCGATCAAAGTTAAAATTTACACTTCTACTCACGACTGTGGCCTCAGTTGTCATAGTACACACACCAAATTGCATCATCGACTTCCTGAGACTCCCCATGTGTGTGACGGTGTGCTTATATTCCAGGTAGGTTTGCGCCTACCTGGAATATAAGCACATTGGATGCATTGTCTCCCTACAGCTTCAGCACTTAGGCAATTTCATTTTTTCCCATAAGAATGAATGTGAAAAACAGAACTCCTTAAACATCCGCTACGTTGCCATACTTTGACTTAAAAACTTCATTTCAATTTCAAAAATTAAAAAAATTGTGGTCTGTTTGTGCACCAAGTGGTATGTTGACAGCTTGTACTAAGGTGACCAGACCAGAAAATCCCCTCCCACTCCCAGTCTGACGATCAATAGCCTGTCAATAGCCCCAGTCCAATGATAAATCCCCCTGCCCAGCACTCTCTAATTCACTCTCTAATTTGAATTGCTGAAATATCAATACACAAATAAATGCTTGCTGAATTTGAAACTGTTTTTACATTGTGATATTGTTGTGTGTGTCTGTCTTCACATAACCAACTGTCATGTGCTCCTGTGACTGATGGCCCTGCTGCTGCCTCATCATATTCTGTATTGGGTTTCTCTGCAGTCCAGCAGTCCACTCCTCCCCCACAACCATGCTACCACAAGTTTTCCTGGTTGTGGTGAAAGGTTCAAATCACCACTTTTTAAGTGATCCTCCTGCTAATCCACTCCTGCTCTTTCCTTCCCTCTTTCTCCTCAGGTAGGTGTCCCTCAGCCCCCTCCATTTCTTCTGACAGAAAAAAACTACAAATACACACACACAGAGACAGATATGCACTTACTATGCACGATTAGCACAAAACCAAGGGAAATATTAAGACAATAAAAACACGAACATAAACTTTAACAGGGCTTCCACTCCTATCCTGAAATGCATTTGCAGGACTTTTCTAGGGCATATTAAACCTGTTCTGTGGTGGACCTTGTCAGGGGGGATTGAAGCTCTGTGCCGCATTTTGTTCAGAAGATTAGGTGACAAGAGACGTACATAACCTGTTGGCATTAGCTTTTAGGGCAGGAGGGAGTATGAACAAGTTCCAGGACACTCACATCCAGGACAGTTAACCCCCTTCTCTTTCTTATCATTTTCCATGAGTGAAAAATTAGTCTGTCATTTCCCTGGTTTTCCACGACATGTGGAATCCCTGCTTTGACTGCTGACGTCAGTTTATTAATGTTGGGTTTCTCTCTGATTGGACGTTGTGGCGCTCCGCTCCTGATGCTTCATTCGTGCTGCTCAATTTGCATTATTTGCACGGCACCAGATGCTGGATTCACATTATTTGTGCTGTGCCTCATTCTCAATTCGCGTCATACGCGTCATTCGCACCGTGCCAGGTGCTCGAGTTGTGTCATTGTGACATTTCCATTGATTTTGAATGTAGACTTGCCACTTTTTTGCGTCTGCCGCCTTTCGGTGTGAACGCAGCTTAGGGATTGTTGAACTATTACGAAATTTCATACCAAACTTGGCATTACAACAAAAACTACTGCATAACCTATTGCCTAAAGAGGAAGCATAGAAGGGGACAGAAAGCTTTAAGATGGCTTTTTAAAAGGCAAATGATGTGCTGCCTGGATCCAAGGTTGTCTTTCCATGTAATGCAAAAAAATGCACTGCTGCACCAAAGAAACTGTGGGGCTGTCCTTGGGAATGCATCAATTTGTTGAGGCATGACAGCTCACTAAAGTTGTTACTATACTGTTGGCTACAATACTGTCTCCAATTTCTTTTGGCTAAATCTGCAATTATGTTTTGAAAAAACAGGGATAACTTGTGTAGGCCCAGGGGCAGACTGGGTAAGCTGCAAGAAACTATTAGTGGGGACTAATGGTAGGTCATAAACTGACTGATCAAACATGTGTTTGAGAGCAGATTTACCGGAACACAATCTGATGGCCCCTCACCATCCCCAGCATGACATAATCCATGACTAACACCAAATACCAAAGTTTTCTCCTTTGGCCATTATAGTCAATTAGGAATATTCACAGAGAGAGGGAGATGAAAAAAAAGACATATCCTGAATTGAATCACAACCAACAAATATGACAGCCAAGCAGCTTAAATTTGCACTAATGACCAAAAAATATAAAGAAATGTTGGACAAATGGAAAACATGAAAAAAAGAAAAAATCTCTGTCAGTTAGGGTAAAAAGAGCACTTACATAAATTAGTAGCCACTTCAGTATAGTAGTATAGTACCAATTGAAAGTTCACAACCACAAATTATTATATATTGAATGTGATCCTTCCTCCGTACTGTACACCTTGTAGGACCGTACACTGTGCATTTGTACAGCTATGTGTTTGAGAAAGTGATGGAAAAGAGCAATAAGCAGAGTTGAGAGGTTTTAGATGAAGTGGCCAGATGGAGAAAAATTTAAAAGAGAAAAGAAGGAGAAAGAGGAGGGGATAAAATGATAATAGAGACATTAGACAGTTAGACATAGTCACAGAAGGGATACTGTGGCGAGAGTGCCATTGTCTTTAAGCAGAAAAGGGGAGAATTGAAATGTTATCTTTTTGTAAGTAAGTTTTGATGTCACTTTATATATACAGTATGTGTGTGTGTCTGTCTGTGTGTGTGTGCGTGTAGAAATGGAATTTAACAGAACATGAGTTACACAGAAGGAAGGGGGGAACAGTGTCAATATAGGTTGCTTTGACATCCTGCGTTTTGAGCCAGATTAGCTTCATTCACTGCATCCAAAATTACTGAAGCTAAATTGTTTTGTTTGTGTGTGTATCCAGTGGTATTTTGAAATTTCCTTCCATAACCGTTGATCCATGAATAGCCCAACTAGCTGCCTCACCACATGTCCTGTCATTGAGTGCCTAATTGGCAAAAAACACACTATTGCAGCACACAGACAGTGAGATGAACAAGTCCTGCCTCTACGGGTGCACACACACACAAACACACATGCACACACACAGTTTTTGTTGCACTGCCACGCAAAAACTGAGGCAAATAAACATAACATACATATTCTACAGTCCAGCAGAAAACACAATTAGAGGAGAAAAATGTCAGGTCTACTTCATAGCAAGAAATCTTCCCATGTGGCCCCACAACCCTTGCTATGCTGGGGCTGGATATTTACAGGACCGAGGTATATCTTCTTGGGAAAAGGATGGGATGGGAAAAATGAAGATGCATTTACTCTAAAATACTTCTGACGCTTATCCTAAACTCTCCTCTACTGGTACAAGTAAATAAAAAGGTTTGACTACTGTTGTTGTTGTGTTGTGTCAAGCTGCGGTTGCTAGGATTATCAGTGAGACAGATGGAGCTTTGACATTATTTTTTCACGATAGAGCCATCTTCGGTGTCGACAGGAATACCCTGGTGCAGTGGTTTCAGACTTTCATACTCTGAGATCTGGTCTGAAACTATACTATATTCCCTGTATGAAAATGCTGTCTCTCTGTGGATCCTGTATCTGCCTGGATACTGTGCTGGACCTTGGTCTATACTGGACCTTCTTGATAGCTCTGCCTTTACCTCCTGCTCCTCCTCGTCGCATGAAGCTCTACTGGGTGTCATTTTCATAGCTGTTTCAACAAATATGGTTGACCAAGGACCTTTAGCATGAACCCTACAAATCTCATATAATTTCTGATTCTGTACTACATATATGCACTTCTATCGCAACCCAACCAGTAGTCAACAGATGACTTCCCCCTCTGAGCCTGGCACTGTCCGAGGTTTTCTGCTCTTCACATCCTGCTCCTTCTCATTACGTGAAGCTTGTCTGAGGGTCATTTCTGGAGCTGGACCTATTTATTTGGACCTCACCAGTTTGTATTATTACTGCTTCTGTCCTACATAAATACACTTGTATTGTGAGCCAGCCAGTAACTGGCAGATGCCCCTCTGAGGCTGGTTCTTGCCTTTTTTCATCATGAAATGTTTTTCTTCTTGCCCTTGTCACTTCAGCATGCTTATGAGGTCATGTTTAGGTGTTTGTTGCTGCTTGTTGTTTTGTTCATGTTAAGTGTCTTGAGATAATGTTGCAATGAACTGGCACTTAAATAAAATTGAAGTTGAAATTGATTCAGAGACTGATGCTATTAATTCTGTTGATGTGTTCACAGAACTGAGAAAAAGTAAGGGTCCAGAAAATTTGAGTAATCAAGGTGACAATTACGATTGAATGAACTTAAAAGCACAACAACGTCCTGAAGGCATACATGCAGTCTAGCCTAAAAGTAAAGACTGTCATAAAGAAATTATTTACTATTCCCTGAAAAGAAAGGATAAGGGTCATGTAATCAAACATTGAATTAGAACTTTATTTATCTACATATTCACATAGGAGAATAGGAATGTGTGGATGGACTGAGAAGACAATGGAAGCAGGACATGGAAAAGAAAATGACAGAAATTGGACTCCGGTCTCAGGTGACATTGCAACACCCCAACCGAGAAGAACAAATTAAGAAATATATGGAAAATGGCACAAGAGACCATCTGGACTACCTAAACAGTGGCCATGTGCATGTGTGAGGAAGTGGCTATTACAACCCCTGGCAAAAATTATGGAATCACCAGTCTTACAGGATGTTCAATCAGTTGTGTAATTTTGGAGAAAAAAAGCAGATCACAGACATGACTCAAAACTAAAGTCATTTCAAATGGCAACTTTCAGAAACACTAAAAGAAATCAAGTAAAAAAAACATATTAGTCAATAACAGTGACTTTTTTTAGACCAAGCAGAGGGAAAAAAATATGGAATCACTTGATTCTGAGGAAAAAATTATGGACTTCATAAATGACAAACAGTACTCTTCATCAGTCTGGCTTCAACTTTCTCTGGCCAGATCAGCTGTGCATTTATTTAAATGTTGATGAAATGTAATGAAAGCCGACATGTAGCCCCATATCATGAATGACTATGGAAATATGCATGTTTTCTTTAGGCAGTAGTCTTCATAAATCTCATTGGAATGGCACCAAGTTCCAGGATCATCACCTTGCACAATGCAGATTCATGATTCATCACTGAATATGACTTTCATCCAGTCATCCACAGTCCATGATTGCTTTTCCGGTCACAGAAATTGACTCCACTTTCCTCCCATTTATTCCTCATTCCTTTTGCTGTGTATTTTCTGTTTTCAAGACATACTGCCTAAAGTTTTGACGCTTTGACGCTCTGTCTTCCTTGGTCTACGAGTATGCTTGCCAACCTTCCCATCTTGTTTGTACTTGGTCCAGGTTTTAGACACAGTTGACTGTGGAAATGTACATGGTGATTCCATATTTCTTTCCTCCAAATTGACTTATTTCATAATTTTTTCACTCTGCTGGTTTAAAAAAGTAACTGTAACTGACTACTAAAATGTTTTTTCTTTATTTATTTTAGTGTTTCTGAAAGCCATAAAGTTGCCATTTGAAATGACTTCAGTTTGGTCTGTGATCTGCATTTTTCTACAAAATTAAACAACTCAATGAATATCATCTAAGACTGGTGATTCCATAATTTTTGCCAGGGGTGGTACTCTTGACCTCAGTGACAAAAGGGAAGTAAGAAAAGCAAAATAATAAAATGGTGCTAGGATTGTTTAAACAAGAGGGACTGAAGTGACAGAAAGTGACAGACATCCTTAGAGAAGGTGGAAGGTCAAATAGAAGAAGGAAAAGGAAAAAAAGAACCGCCACCCCCAGCCTATGAGGAAAACATGGCAAGAGGTAAGGTGTGTACCCCCTGTTATTGCTTGAAATAAGTGAAGGAGAGCAGGTAGTGATAGGAAACTTTTCTGTAGCATTTACATAGCTACTATTGTTTCTGGTGGAAGCACTGAGGACAGCAGGCAGACACAAAGGGGAGAAATACCAGAAACCTGAAGTGACATAGGACGTAATAAAAGTAGTAGTAGCAGCCATAAAGCACAAAGTAGAAAAAAAATTAACCCAGGCTCAGGATAATGGGGTTCCAGTATGCTTCCGTGTCAGTGTCTGCGCCTGCTGCGTGGCACAGCCTGAGCCTCCAGCACGGTTGTGCGCCACCTCTGTTATGTTCTGCCTGCCCACAGGGAGGAGACGAGGAGTATTTATGGTGCCTATATTTTGAATTGATTAATTGGGGTGGGGTGCTACTGGGTCAAAAGCGATGTCTACTGCGGGCTCTCCCTCTCGCTCTCTCTCTCTCCCCATGTGCGAGTTCAGGACCACACAAGGACAGCCTGTGCAAAGTGCGAGTCAATTGAAAAACTTACATTTTAATGAATTTAATCATCATCAAAAGAGGACATGTCCGGACAAAAGTGGATGTTTTGTTATCATATTTAAACATGGATCCATAGCATTTCACTGCTTCAAAACAAAATGAGCTCTCCCACGTTACCACCTACTGGTGTGGCGAGTTCAGTGGGGCACATGCACAACGTTGGCGTGAGGTCTAAAATTTTTCCCTGCGCAAATCCTTCGGCGACACTCCCCAGACATACGTCTGTGCCATTTTCGCAGAGGCATACTGGGACCTTTCAAAGTCAAAACTCAGAAGGAGACGTCTGGGGTACACTTAAATTAACCCCATGTGGGGGTCATCAATCACCCAGGTAAAAGATATACAAATCAACACCAGTAAGAGTAATTATAATTCTTACAAAAAACACCATCATATTATAGAAAATGACCTTATCTATATAGTGTGTGATGCAGGAGCTGCTCAAGATGCAGGCAGGTGCATTCAGGGGTAGCCTTCCATCACATATGAAGTTTAAAGCAAGTGGACTTGATGTTCCATGAATGAACTTGATGAATGAACCTTATTTTCGATCATGTATATAAGAATAAATAAAAGGAAAGAAAAGAAAAATGCCATCAAATTACATACTAATGTGAAAAAGGAGTGGGGCAAAGTATACACTTTTTTGTTTTTCCCACTCCTTTTTTTTCATTTTCCATCATTTATATCCACAAATATTATTGCAAATATATGCTGCACCAAAGTAACAAAAGAATTTAAACAGGGGTGCACCTAATTTAAAACTGAGTTACTCAGATGGTTGTTTGGATTGTTTCCCACCCAGGCTTGAGGGAAAGGTACAAAGGCAGCCTCATGAGAGTCAAACTCCTGGCGTCATAAATGGGTGTTTGTAAACCAATGGGTGTCGTCACTAAGGTTTGTTCAGTACGCGAATGCGTTGTAGTAATGCAACTTGTGTTACGCAATGCTGCTATTAAAAAAAATATATATATATATATATATATATATACACACACTTTGAGCCACTCTTAAAGCTCCATCCTGTTCAAAATATTTATCTGAAAAACAATTTTTGAAAACATGTTAAAAATAGCTATTAAGGTGCCGATCAACTGAAAGATGTGTGCAAGCTAAATGTTGCTGACACAAAGAGCTAGAACTTAATTAGCTAGAAATTTTCCACCCTGTTAGGTTCCACCCTGTTAGTCTCTCTTGTGTGTATTTGATTACATTATATTGGACCTGATTTACTAAGATCACAGATAAGGGGTGCTAAATTGCATGCTCCTGGTAAGATTTTGTGCACTTGGTTTGCGTGCGTTTTGCGGGTGATTTACTAAGGGAAATTGCTGGACTTTGCATGCTGTCAGCCTTTCCATTATAGCAAGTGTAAAGGAAAGCGCAAGAATAAATATGATTCCCTGGAGTTGGAAGTCCTTGTGGCTGAGGCAACCAAACACATCTGGAAGAAGAAAGTAAAAAGTTTGCTGCTCTCGATCACTGGCTGCTGGCGATTGCACCAGAGGTGTGAGCAGCGGCCAGTATGGCCAGTATGGCCAGTTTGGCCAGTTTGGCCCATGCGCTCCGGTGGGACACTCGGGCCATTTCTGCACACACTGGGCAGCTGGTCAGCACCGTGTCTGGACCAACGATGACCACACAGTCACTGACTAAAGGAGTGGAAGTCACACTTTAAGGAAACTGTTACCATTTCCTGTTTGATACACATGCCATGAGGCCACAGCTCTGGTAAATTAAGTTTTTCCTTGAATGCATCTTTTAGAAAATATACATCAAGTTTTTTTTTCTTTCAATACATCTTTTAGAAAACATTCAGTGTCACAACCATAGTGTATCAACACCATAACCGCTAAAATTCAAAGTTTATTGGACTTTTTTTGTAATAAAAGCTTTGATCAATTTTATTGTGGTGGCTACAAGAAGCTGGTGTTAAAAAAGTATGGCTGCTGCCAAAAAAAAGTGAGTTATGATAAAGAATTTATTATTTTATCATCTCCATAAGTCATCAACTCCAAAAGGATTTTTGTCTCATGGAGTTATACATTACATATATAATTTATATATTCACCTGGTACATTGTTCTTAAACAGCATAAGTCATTGGTGTACAGAGTAAACAGTACTGGAGATAGCACTGTTCCCTGTGGTGCACCTGTGCTGCTGACCACTGTCTCAGATGTAAAGTCTCCAAGTCTGGCAAACTGGGGCTGCTCAGTGAGATAGTCCGTGACCCAGGACACCAGGCTCTACTCCCATCCGCAGCAGTTTGTCTCTCAGCAGTGTTGTGGAGAGTTGGAGACTGCCTCCACCCTGGTACCGATGACCCCAGAACCACCAGAAGCAGACCCAAACCTGATCCCTCCACCACAACCTCATCCAGTAACCCCACCAGGTTGATCGAGATTTTCCCGGTGGAACTGGGTAATAAGGCTTGGATCGAGAATATGGTGCTGGGGTACCCAAGACCTCTCCTCTGGCCCATATCCCTCCCAGTCCACAAGGGACTGTACCCCGCGACCCCGCCGTCGAGAACGGATCAAACGTTTGACAGTAAACACCGGTCCATTGCTAATCAACCGTGGAGGAGGAGGCAAGGGAGGCGATGGACACAAATCACTGTCACAAACCGGTTTAACACGAGAAACGTGAAAGGTGGGATGAACTCTTAAGGAACGTGGTAGGTAGTTTTAAACGTACCGCTGCTGGGTTTATGACCCGCACAATGGTCCTATGAACCTGGGGGCAAGTTTATTGGCTTCAACCTTCAATGGCAGATCCCGAGTGGAAAGCCAAACCCTTTGACCAACGCGATATGCAGGTGCTGGAGTACGCTTACAGTTAGCCGACCGAATGTAGCGCGCACTTGTCCGCAATAGGGTGGTACGAGTTCGAAGCCACGTTCGCCGGCAACGACGGACAAATGCCTATACGGATGGGCACGAAGCCTCCTGCTCCTGTGAAGGAAAAAGCGGAGGCTGGTATCCATACGCACACTGAAAAGGGGATAGCCCAGTAGCAGAACACAGGAGCGAGTTATGCGCATATTTTACCCACACCAACTGGGACGACCAAGAGGAGGGATTCTGTGGGGTAATGCCCCGGAGCGCTGCCTCCATTTCCTGACTGAAACACTCAGTTTGCCCATGATATCCGGAGGAAAGACTGAACTTAGCTCCAAGTAACAGACAAAACTCCCTGCCAAAAAATAGAGGTAAACTGAGGACCTGTAGAAAAAAAAGCGCATGGGTGAAGTTTCTGATCCACGCTGGAGCTCTGGGACAGAACGGCACCCGCTCCCACCTCAGAGGCATCAACTTCAACCACAAACTGTCAGCATCAGGCATCAGGAGGATTGGAGTCGAGGTAAACCTCTCTTTCAGCGAGGAGAAAGCTGTCTCAGCCCCTGAAGTCCACTCATACCTAACCTTTGAGGAAGTCAATGCAGTCAAGGGAGCTGCAACTTTGCTGTAATTACGGATGAACCGCCTATAAAAATTAGCGAACCCGAGAAAACGCTGCAGCTCCTTGCGATTTCCTGGAGTAGGCCAGTTCACCACCACAGCCACCTTGGCTGGATCCATGCTAATGTTGCCCTGAGAAATAATGCTCCCTAGGAAAGAAACAGTAGCCACATGAAACTCGCATTTCTCTGCTTTCACAAATAAAGAATTCTCCAGCAACCTCTGGAGAACCATCTGGACATGTTTCACATGCTCATCCCGAGAGCGGGAAAAAATCAAAATGTCATCTAAATAGACAAACACAAACTTATTCAGCATGTCTCTTAGAACATCATTAATGAGAGCCTGGAAAACCGCTGGAGCATTAGTTAAACCAAAGGGCATAACCAAATATTCGTAGTGCCCAGAGGGGGTGTTGAAAGCAGTTTTCCACTCATCCCCCTCCCGTATGCGAACTAAATGATAAGCGTTTCTTAAGTCCAGCTTAGTGAAGATAGTTGCACCTTGCAAGAGTTCAAAGGCAGAGGAAAGAAGCGGGAGGGGGTAGCGGTTCTTTATTGTTAGCTCGTTCAGACCCCGATAGTCTATGCAGGGACGGAGACTTCCATCTTTCTTCTCAACGAAAAAGAACCCTGCACCAGCGGGAGAGGAAGATGGACGAATGATTCCTGACGCCAGAGATTCCCTGATGTATGTGTCCATTGCTTCATGCTCAGGTCCAGACAGAGAGTAAAGTCTGCCTCTAGGAAGGGTGGACCCAGGCCGGAGCTTGATAGCACAATCATATGGTCTGTGTGGAGGAAGAGAGGTGGCTTTAGCCTTGCTGAACACCAGAGAAAAGTCTTGGTACTCAGATGGAACTCCTGGTACTTCCTGCCTAGGATCTAATGCCTCCCCCACAGAGCCAGGTATGAGACACCGTTTGTGACAACCCGTGCTCCATTCTAGGATGGATCCATTCACCCAATCAATCTGTGGGTTGTGAAGATGGAGCCAGGGATAACCTAGAATAATTGGTAGCCGAGGTGATGGCGACAGAAGAAATTGAACAGATTCTGAATGGATGCCAGCGATACGGAGAACTGTTGCAGGAGTCTGATGCGTAACACGGCCTAAAATGTGTCCATCAAGGGCCCTAGCAGGAATAGCCACAGAAAATGGCAAACGCTCCAGTCCTAGTTGATATGCTAAACTTTCGTCCGACACTGAATCAGAGGACCGGACAGAAATAGAGAGGTTTGTGAGGCAGCACTCACCAGTAACTCTCCTCCTACTGGTGAGCCTTGGCTTTAGGTGGAAAGGTGGAAATAAAATGACCAGCTCCACCACAGTACAAGCAAAGCCTGGATCGACGCCGCCGCTCTCTCCTCCGGAGAAAGAGAGGTTCGACCCAACTCCATTGGCTCTACTTCCCAAATTTCCACCTGAGCCGGAATGCTGGTTGAGGCTTCCCCGGTCGATGGCGAACTGACTCTGGGCAAAAAAGAAGTACGGCTTCCTCTCCGGCGAGCCTGAACACGAAGATCAATCCGAATAGATAGTTTAATCAATCTATCCAAAGTGGTGGGGAGATCATGAGCCACCATCTCATCTTTAATATAGTCTACAAGACCATGGTAATAGACTTCACGGAGTGCAGTCTCTTCCCACCCGCTCCGATTTGCATGGGTGCAGAAGTCAATGGAGTAGTTGGACACCTCACGTCTTCCCTGCTTCACGGAGAGCAACCCACCTGCCGCTTCAGGACCACACGCCTCAAAACCGAAAACCTTCCGAAGCTCTGAGGAAAAGGCTGAGAAGGAACGGCAAGATGGAGACTGTCTGTCCCACTCTGTAGTTCCCCACAAACGAGCCCTGCCCGTCAGATGACTGATGGTGTAAGCCACTTTAGAGGCCTCGGTAGAGAAGGTGAACAGCAGAGAGCAATTGGACAAAAATGGAGCTCAGGACTCCCTATCGCCACTAAAACGCTCCAGTCCACCAATTCGAGGCTCAGGCTGGTCCAGGAGCACTCCTCCAGCCGGAGGTGACACAGCAGGATGAATTGGTACAACAGCGACACTAGTGGTCGGAGCAGGAACTGCAGCTGTCTGCTCTCCAGCGGTGGAGAGACCCTGCAGTTGTGCCACGAGCCGCTCCAGCAGCTGGGAGTGTCTATCGGCCGTTTCACGATTTCCTGCTGTGGTAGCCCGGATGAGGACCTCGTGGCACTCCATGGCGGCCTCCAACTGATCTAAACGATCCAAACAGTTGTCTGTGCCGCGAGCTAAGTCCATAGCTGGTCAGATTGCACAGGTGAGGGAGATGCCCCGGAAATGCCAATGGGAGAATCGATGTTTCTCCCATTGTCAATGTGGTTGCGCCAGATCCTGTTCATGACGCCAAATAATGTGGTTGCGCCAGATCCTGTTCGTGACGCCAAATACTGTAGTTTATCGAGGGGTGATGTTGATGTTGTTGAAGGAGACTCCGCTGACACTGTCTTACTTGCAAGTAGGAGGTTTAGAACAGCATCAAACAAGCACCATGGTGTGCTTGGAGAAGAACAGCCAAATGTCCTCTGACAGGTAGCTCCAAGCTCACACATTATATAGTCTTCTCCTAAGACTATAACATTCCTTCTGACCATTTACCATCTTATGGTAACTGATCCACACGGCCACTTGGCTTCTGCTGACCCTTGTCCATCTTCTTTTTCGACAGTTCTGACCCAAATACAACCCCTAATAAAAATTCATTACCTTACATGGAGTTAATGACTTCACATGCACACAAACACACTTCTCCAGAGACTACATCAATAGCCGTAGTAATGACCTCCTCATTACCTGAGTTATAGAACCGGTTATAGTACCGGTTATAGCTCTGGACATGTCGCCATCAGCTTTGCCACCTTTACCTCAAATACCAGTGTTGTTTTTAGCCCCCTGCCATGCCTCTTTCATGTTGTTGTCTTGCAATTTTCCTTCCACCTTTATCCCATATGCCTTCTTGGCCACCCTGAGGCTCCTTCTAAGTCCCCCCTGCACGCTCTTCAGCTCTGTCATATTGCGCTCTTTAAAAGCTTTCTTCTTCTTGTTAAAAAGTTTTTTGACATCACTGGTCACCCATGGCTTGTTGTTGTGGTAGCATCGCACAGTCTTGGCGGGAACAACAATGTCCATGCAGAAGTTCAGGTAGTCAGTTGTGCAAGCAGTGGCCTCCTCCAGGTTCTCAGTCTTTTGTAGTCACTCCATACAGTAGACTTAAAGCAATCTCTCAGCGCCTCCTCTGGTCCTAATGTCCATTCTCTGTAGGTTCTTGTAGTGACTGGCAGTCTCTGTACTTTTGGTAGGTACAATGTCTTAAGGTAAATAAGTTTGTAATCAGATATTCCCAGTGGAGGAAGGGGGGTTGCATTGTATGCATCTATCACATTTGCATACAGGAAATCAATTGTCTTGTTTTTCCTTGTTGTACATTTCACAAATTGGTGGAAGTTAGTTACGATGGAATCCAGCGTGAGATGGTTGATATTCCCCCAAAAAAGGCCTCTGTGTACTGTGTTTGAAGCCTCGTGACAGTTGAGTGAATGACGTCACATGCTGTGTCCGGAAGAACTCGTGGTGGAATATAAACAATCAGGATAATGGCGTGCGAGAGTTCTCTTGACAAATAGTAGGGTCAGAGACTTACTGCAAGTAGCTCCACATCCTTACTGCAGAAGGTCTCCTTCACAGTTACATGTCTGGGATTCAGTGGTTGATGAAAATCACTAGTCATCCTCCCTTCTTTTTTCCCGAGATTACCTTGTCTCTGTCGAGTCTGAAGCCGGGAAGGTCCACATTAGCAATTGGGAAGTTGCTAGTCAGCCACATCTCTGTCTGGCAGATCAAGCTCGATTCCCTGTATAGCCTCTTATTCCTTACTAGGGCAGCTAGTTCTTCCGTTTTGTTAGCAAGTGAGTTTACGTTTCTCATAACGATAGCTGGCACAGCAGGTTTGTATTTCCATATTTATACCTCTGACCATGAAATCATATTGGGTGCACAACAAGCAGCTAATGATCTCAGTGACACAATGGTCTACCAACCTGATAATTTTCCCCCAAGCCCTCTCCATACTTTGCTTGAAATGACCTTGGTCTTACACCACACAATTAGCTTCAGAGAAATGAAAGGAGCATTCTCTGAACCTGAGATCATGAACAAAATGTATATTATAATGTATAGTATAGTATAATGTTTACTTCCTGACAACTCAGTGTAAAAAGGCAGCGGTACTGGTGTAGTCAGAGACAGCATCAGTAGCTTCTAGTAAGAGTTTTATGAACGGCACACCCTTGGAACAACTATGAAGGTTCCTTTGCTTAGGCTACTTTCCAAGCATTTTGAGCACAGACAAAAACATTAACATAACATGATATCTTCTGTGGATAAAATAAAATCTTCCATGGATAGGCTCATATGAAACAAATTTGTGGAACTTGTGCGTGCATGTGCTACGCCTGGTGTGACTCTGAATCCCCTCTCCCGCATATTACACCAGATTTGACTCTGAGTCTGAATCCCCTCTCCTGACAGATCCGGGTGTGTTTAATCGGTGGATCCACTCATTACTGTCAGTTAGGACTCAGCAGATCCGGTTCAATGGAGACCTCTGGAGATTCATGACTCGTGAGTCATTTAAAGAATCTGGGTAATTAACCCAGTTGAGTCCTGAACCGCTCAGCACTAATGGAAACTAGAGAAAAATGTGTTGTTAAGTGAACCAAACCAAAGCGTGACAAAAGCAGCGCCACCTTGAGAGTGCCCGGTCGTCATAGCAACCTGTACATGTGACATGGGTTTGCATTGGGGCCCAGCACTGAAGCGGTCCAGATCATACTTGACGGATTGATCTGTCAGCCTAGGTGACACTGTGTCCTCTGCGTCCCCTCTGTCTTGTGAGGCTCCAGAGGGCTCTGTTCTTAGCCCTCTTATACTTTCTCTGTATTTGCTCCCATTTGGCCCCATGCTTTCCTTCCATTGTTATGCAGAAAAGATCTACGTGAGATCCACGTAACAAGTAGACACTGTCAAAAGCCTGGATGACCCTGAACTTCTTAAATTTAATAGTAAGAAGACAGAAGAAGTGATAATTTTTGGTGGCACCACTGGGACCTCTTCTGTAAATCTTCGTTCACAGGCAGCTTCTCTCTTTCTTTCTCTCATTCCCTCTCTTTCTCACTATTTACCCTGTCTCCCACTCTTTTCTTTCCTCTTTTTTCCCTCTTCCTCCCTCTCTCCCCTTCCTTTCCTCCCCTTCTCTCTACCTCTCCTCTTCTCTCTACTTCTCTCTACTCTTCTGTCCTCCTTCCCTTCTCTTCTCTGTGTCACACTGCGGTGAGGTTGTCATGTCTTGGGTTATTGGCACATTCCCTGTTTTATTTAACCCTCCTTTCGTTTCAGGTCACTTGCCCTTCCTCTTGTGTCACCTGTCCCTGATTCCTGATTGTGTCCCCCTGTTCCTCATTACCCCCAGGTATTAAAAGTCTGCATCTCCTTTGTCTTGGGCCACAGTGTTGAGTCCTTATGTTGATCACCCAAGCCTTTTATATTGGTCCTGTTCCCAGCCACAGTAAGCCTTTGCCTTGGAAGAGTGATTTTTCAGTTTGTTACTTAGGTAATTTAGTTTTTGAGTCATAGGACTTTAGTAGCTTTGCCAGGCTCCCCTGGAGTGATTTCTTGTTCACAGGCCTTTGTGAATAGTATAGTCGATCCTCTGCCTTTTAGGAGAGTTTTCAATTAATGTTTTGTTGCCTTTGATTTTCCTCCTTTTGAGTGATTTAGATTTTGATCAATTTTATAACCCGTAGCATAGTTTTTTACGAAGTCTCTTGCTTGGCCATTGCCATGTGTCTTCCCTTTGAGGAGAGACGCTTAGTTATTTCACGGCCTTTTGTTTCGATCACCATGTCAAGAGGGTGAGAGGCTTCAATAAGGTCTGCATTTGTAACATCTCTGCATCTGAGTCCTGTCCTGGGTTCCTGCTTGTCTCTCTGTCCCCACTCTCTTCCTTTCTTTCACTTCTTCTGTCCCTCTTCTCTTCCCCTCTATCTCTTCTTCTTTCATCCATCTCTTTCATTCCCTCTATTTTGATTCCTCAAATATGCAGAACTAAAATGTCAGACTGGGGACCCCCTTGTGCCCTCTCCACCATTAGACAGTATGGGTGCTGGATCCAGAACCCTCTTAGGGTAGTCCTGCCAGTGTATTTACATGCAACCACGTTCCCCCACTCTCTTTTTATGAGACACTACAAACAAATCGATTTAATGTTGTTATTGTTGCATAGTGGGAACATTTTGGAACCTTACCATTCAGTTTCCCAGGAAAAACCTGGGGTCCATTCCATAAAGCAGGCTTAGAAAAGTGGAGCTTAACATGGAACACCCGACTTAAATAAGCCTAACAAATTAGTTGGGACTAAAGCGGTTCCAGAAAGGCCAAGCCACGTTCAGGTGATCTCAATAGTTCAAGCCAGGCTCAGCTAGTCAGACTAACGGCATTTACAATGAAAAAAGAACGAGCAGCGATATTCACTGCCTTGGAGCAGGCGCTTAATCTGGAGAGCTACGAAGAATCTAAACATGAAACAGGGGTAACGGGTGCGGGCGGGGGGTGACCACCACTGGGGGGACACTATTTAAATCCACTGTTCCAATGGCATTTGGAAAAGCTATTAAAGTAAAAATGGGGTAGGTTTATCCCAGGGTAATCTTCAACTTCAACTTAAGTGCCATATCATAACTGCTGTTATCTCAGAGCACAGAGGAGAGCACAGAGGAGAGCAACAATGTGTACATAGTGAAAAAACCCCTGTCCTTAGACCCTTGCAAAGGCTGAGGAACAACTCCCCAGAAAAACCCTGACAGGGACAAAAAAGGGGAGAAACCTCAGGGTGAGAGACAGAGGAGGGGATCCTCACCCAGGACGGACAGGCGGGCACAAGCAAAACAGTACTGATGGCTAACAGTTAAGGATATAAATAAATCAATGAATTGAGTCAGTCCAGAGTAGAAGGCAGGCGGAACCGCAGTGAGAAGAGCCGGGTAGAGGGACGGAGTCCTAGATCCAGCTCAGCGTTGATGGAGGGAAATAATAAAAATAATAAAAAATAAAATAGAAATAAAAATAAGAATAAAAAGAAAATTAAAGATCAAGAATTAAATAATAATAATAAATAAAATAAGAATAAAACATAAAAATAAATAAAAATTGAAAATAAAAAGGAGAAAATAAAAAGGAGATCTACCAACATGAAAAGCAAAAATGTTTCATTTTATAATTAAATCCCTTTTTGGTTGCATAAATTCCGCTGTGTCCAGGGAAAGTTACAAAAATATCAAGATGACTTTTCAAAGCCAAGTAGACTGTGCACAGCGTGGCGTCACGTATGCTTTGCCATTAAATACAGCATCCACAACCATGTACAAAAAAGTGCCACAGGAAAAAATAAATAGATAAAAAGAAATTAAAAAAGAAGACGCAACAGGCATAGATTCTGTGGGACATACCATGACTACCAGACTCATGGCTGGACTGGGGTTACTTCGCTGGACCTCAGTTACACCAAAAAGGGAGCCACGTCTTAGTTAACTTTATTAGCCAGTATTTTAATTGTAATATTCAATATTATAAACAGAAACAACACATAGTCTTTAAAAAAGCATTTCATGATTTAGTTTATTCAATATTTTTTTTTAATGTATTTTCTTTCAGATAAGTGTCATGGCTAAGCTACAACTCAGGCTAAGTCTGACCTTTAGCCCGGCCCGGAGCAGGTGAGTCTGCCAGCGTCGCCATGGTAACTGAGTTTGAACTAGGCTAAGCCTGCTTTGTGGAATCGAATTCCCTGAAAATAAGCCAGGCTTACCAAATAAGCCTGGCTTATTGGCTTAATTGGTAAGCCTGCTTATGGCAAAGGGCCCTGTTCATCATTATCTCCACATACAATCTCTGTGGAAAGGTAAGCACAGTCTTTTTCCTATGAATGTGACTCGCCTCTGTGACTGTCAACCAAATACATGCACTCATATTTCTTTAATGTCATCCTATCACTTATATATGACGTATAATGACCTTTTTATGCCATTTACCATTATGACCTATTTATCAATCAAAAAGGCAAAAGTAATCATTCATAATTCTTTGTAATCCAAAACTCATAGGTCTATGTGCATCATCTGTTTTGATTTTATTTTCAGACCTAATTGCCTAATTGCATAATGCTTTTTTGCATAATGGAATGTTTTGTTATCCATCTTATGTTTTTTAATTCTGTTGTATTACACATAAAAAAGTGATTGAGGTATGATAGTAATGTAACTTACAAGTGGATTGTCTGTGACAATCTGCACTTGCATGTTGAGGAAGTGACTGTGCATCTGCAACACCCACTTGAGCAAGTCCCTCTGTCTCTCCTTCTGTGTCTGACTATCGCAGCTAATTTTACAATAAATTGCTTCCTTAACAAGCTAAGAAGAGACATGCTCAGCAGTCTGGCACCCAGCACTTGTGTGTGTGAACATTATTATATTGATGAAGTGGCTTCGGGTTTCTTAGCTTACAGCGACAACCAATTAGGGCCAGTGTAAATGCTGCTAATTCTTCAAATGCAGTGAGATGAACAGTGACATACTGGTATGGAAGGAAGGTATAGGAGGAAGAAAAATAAGAAGGTATCGAATGTGATAAGGACTAATACAAATAGCACAAGTAATCAAAAGGGAAAAACAGAATAAAATCACACTGATTAAGTTATTACTGTGTGAAAAGCAGTGTAAGTACATCTAATTTTGATTCAGACTGTGAAAATCTATTATGTTTTCTGTTGGTGTCCACTGGTTGTGGGGAAAAAAAGTAATGATATAGAGGGCTTGGTGACATTATGTTGTCGCTGTTCACAATAAGTATGTGAATGCATCTTTCTGGATTTATTACACTCATTCATGTGGCAGTTTTGAGTCATATATGCATCTATAATTGCTGACAAGTTAGAGTTCTAAGTGGTGTTGCCTTACTACTGTATAGGCCACAGGGCTATCAAGATAATAATTGAGCTCATTGGAGCTCAATTAGTTTGTTCCTGCTCCCTTTTTTCCATTAGCAAATAATTCCCATAAGCATATTATGGATTGAATGGTGGTAATTGCTTGACAATGCAACAACAAAGCAATGGTGGGTATTTATTAAACTGTCTTGTACCAACATCTTAAACACTCTTCTTCTGATTATTCTGATAATTATGTAAGTTAGTGTTATGGGGAGTGAGGCTTTTATTGACATTATCACCAGGCATTTAATTTAGCTGGTACCTGTCAAGGCCCAGCATGGGCATGTCAGGTTTTTCAGGGTGATGTTATAAGGAATACCTCTCTCACTGACAGATGCTTGACCCACTCATCTTTCCCTTCACTTTGTTATCCAAGAAAGATTTTGCTGTTAATGGACTTGCAATATCATTTTTTTTCCCCAACAGTCCAATATATCCCAGCAAAGGGCTGTACAATTCCACATTTATGGCTGCTTCACTGAAAGATTAAACATACCTTTTATACAGAAATGCTTTTTCCCTATCTTTTATTGAGAATACACAGGAATGCATGGATGCACACACACACACAGGTGTGCAGCTTGTATTTATCACTAGAGGTGTAACGCATATAGGGTTGATTGCAATCCTTTAAATGTAACTGTTTTTTAAATATATCATATCATGTCATGTATGTATATTCTAGTGTTTCTCTCCCTCCCGCTCACGCTCCCTTTCCCAATGCAGCTGTTTTTAATCTTGTTGCTAGTTGCTTGAATGCTACTCTACACTGTAATTATCATAATTCCCATGTTAAACGGAACATAATCTCACTACCTCTGAAAGGCAATTCTGTTTGACCTATGAAAATGAAATGAAATGGAGGGGGAAAAAAATGACCCTACACTGGTTATTGCTTTCCGTTGAGTGTACGTCAACAACTCTTGAATTTAATGCATTCCCCCAGCAGTGTGCAGCTCACAGGCCCTCTGGGGAAATAACAGCATGTAGCCATTAGAGGATTATAGACGAGTAAAGGAAGAAAAGGTGTGAAGACATATACACAGTAGAACTTTATTGCTCCTTTTCGGCTACACAGTTCCAGTAAGGTATGGCATTGGTCCTATTCTCTTACTTCTCAACCATTTTGAGGAGGTACCTCAAAGTGGTTGAGCTTTTCACAGCACAACTGTCCTGACATTGTATTGTATGCAACACAAATTATGAAGTCAAAAATCATATAATTAGGAGCAACTTAAATCAGTACAGCAGTGCTGAAATGCTGAATTTCTGGTTCCCATCACTGTGGCAGTGACTCTCTTTTCGAAAATGCTATTTAAACGAAACACTTATGTTTAACATGACTGGTCCAGTTTGTAACGTGCCAAAAAAACATGTTCAATCAATACATGGATCCGTTCCATAAAGCAGGCTTAGAAAAGTGGAGCTTAACAGGGCTAACAGGGTGGAGCTTAAGCGGTTCCATAAAGGCCAGCCACGTTCAGCTGATCTCACTAATTCAACCCAGGCTCAGCTAGCCAGACTAACTGCACTTGCACGTTACTCATAAGCAGCCCAATGTAGTTGATTCCAGATCAAACAGATTTAAAATGAAAAAAGAGCAAGCAGCAATATCCACTGCCTCAGAGCAGGTGCTTAATCTGGAGAGCTATGAAGAATCTAAACATCTAATTAAAGTTGCCAGCCGTGAGTGGGTCCTCGCCTTTGCGCCTGTTGGGGTACTGGCAACTGCAGGGTTAATATAGGTCAGAGGCCATCCCAAGACTCCTATATTTTAGCCCACTTTGAAGAGGGTTCTGTTCTGGACTAGGCAGAATACCTGTTATTCAATGATTATGAATCCTCTCTATAGTAATGCTCTACATTTAGTCTATTTACTACAGCAACTATAGAAAAAATGTCCTTGTAAGAAAACTAAAATTCAACCTGATATGTTATGCATTCATGTTCATTGTGAATTTGTCAGCAAATACACTGTCAAAATACTTTTTGAAACATGAAACTATTATTGCAGTCACACTTAGTATAATACTGCAATGAAAAAGAACTGTGGAGTTTCATTTGCCTTTCACATGGCCACTAAATGGAGTTTATCAGGTTAATAGATAGATAGATTGATGGACAGATAGATAGATAGATAGATAGATAGATAGATAGATAGATAGATAGATAGATAGATAGATAGATAGATAGATAGATAGATAGATAGATAGATAGATAGATAGATAGATAGATAGATAGATAGATAGATAGATAGATAGATAGATAGATAGATAGATAGATAGATAGATAGATGGACAGATGGACAGATGGACAGATAGAATGCATTTCATTGATGTTTGCTTAAGATGGGTGGCCAATTTGTACCACTGAGGAAAAGTGAGAGGAAGGTGCCCTGGGCAACAAATCTCACTTTAAAATTATGAGGTTGATAAATAACAATGCAGATTTTTTTTTTTGCTTAGCTAAAAAAAGTGTGACTCAATTTAACGTTATCTCAATTGACACATGCGTTTCAGTTAATTTGAGATGCCTTTAAAGTTGAGTTTCTGCAGATATTTTGATGGCTTTCTTTTGAAATAACATCAATGTATGAATGTGTTAGCATAAGTTAATAATTACGTGCCTTTTCAAATTTCCTCTGTATTTATATTGGTCCAGTGTGCATTTGTGTTCTCTTTGGTGCACAATGGTTCATGACATACGCATGCAGACGTACAGACATACATATAGACACATTAAGACACACATACATGCATGCACACTTACATATGTTCCAAAGTGGCAAACACTTGTTGTTCACGACTATAATAATAATAATAATAATAATAATAATAATAATAATAATAATGATAATTCATGAATATGTTATTGTTAATTATGGACTATTGGCTGCTGCACAGGAGACCAATTTTTCCTGTACACTGCATATTTTAAACATGTCACGCAGGTGATGTTTCAGAAATGGTCAGAGTTAAGCTATTACATCTCATTACATTGATTCAATACAAAAACATGAGCAACAATCCTTATCAACTACCAAAGCACAATGACATGTCATCATTTTCTTAGTTTTGTGAGTGAATAACCAGAAAGTGGTTCAATTTAGCTGAATGTAAAATATGTGTTGTATATGTGGTTTTTATTGAAAGCATTGCTCGGGGCTATACACTGCAGTTGAGCATAATTGCATAATTATTATATTATGGACAGTAGTATGATAGTACGATAGTATACATTATTATTGTTGTTTGAATAGATAGATCTTTTTATATACCTATGTATACATGCATATAAATAATGTATTCAGATATTTTTTCTTAATTTTTCAATTAATTAAACAAGGTGAATATTACTTTCACTGCCACTATCTGATTTACCTATCTCACATCCCATATATCATATATCAGAATATTCTATTATTTTTTATTTTATTATTTTTTTATTAAGCCCACTTTAAATATTAATATACCCCAAACCTGTGCCCTGTGTTATAATTACATATAGGACGTTCGCAGCAAAAAACTTAGTGAAAATCAGTTAAGTATTCAGTGGTTTGTGATTGTTTAATTGCGCTGACATATCACTGCACCTGTCAAACAGATTACACTGAGTTCAGCCGGTGACCTTTCCAATATGGCGGACTCACGGCTCGTCAGCACCAATATGGTGTAGCGGTAGATGCAGTGTCTACTCTTTATATATCTATGGTGAAGACTTTAAAAGTTTCATCTTTCTACTCCATAAAAACCCTTATGTGGAGGGTCATTTGAACATTTCTAGGCGGCGCAGTAGATACATTTAGTCACACCCATTGACAAAGCCATTATCTGGCTCGCAACTTCCCCCATCGGGTACAGTTCCCTGGGGGGAACACACAATCTTTGAAACTGCTATGTGTGGCCATGGCACCAGCCGCCGTGAGGCCGTTCCCCACCAGGTACAGCGCTTCGGGGGGGGGACACACTATCTAGTGAAACTGCTATGGGTGGCCATGGCACCAGCTGCCGTGAGGCCATTCCCACTGGGTACAACGCTTCGGGGGGGAACACACTATCTAGTGAAACTGCTGTGCTAGAATATCATACCCCGTAACCACCTGAAGCATGTGTGACAGTGCCACAAATTAGGGGACACGTTGCCTGCTTTCCCCGCTTTATTCCCCCCTCTTTATAACACTTGATTACCCAAATAAAGGGTCAGAACAATGGAGGTGTGGTCTTTCGTATCCAAAAATATTTTATTGGCTATTCTTATTATGACAACACAACATCAGTAAAAGACTAAGGCCTTAGTAAAACACAATCATGCACACTGCCTATACATGGTACACTGGGTTAGCTATTAGTAGCGTGCCAAGACGAGCAGCGCAGATTCCCTGAACCCAAACCCAAAAGAAAATCACATTAAAGCACACAAATTTATACACCCCAAGCAAAGCCATGCACTGCAAGCCAAAATCACACTACAAACAATTTAGTAGATAACAGAATCTGCTACCACTGGAGGCAGTAGTTGCGACACAGCCACCAGCATACAGCAGATATAGGACTACTGTGCCACAACCAATAGAAATAAAACAAAATAAACAAATTAAACAAAACAATGGATTACAGACAAATAATACACAATTACCCACAGCAATCGACGGTTAATTGGGCAGACCAACAAACGAGCACACAGACGGACAAAGGACTTCACAGAAAAGCACAAACTGCAAGCACACCCACATGCACATCGAGCCAGCAGCCACACACGCACACCTGCATGCACACGCCATGCACATCCAGACCACAGCCGAGCACTATAGCAAGCGGCCTGTCGGTCGGATAGCTGAAGCTACCAGCAGCGTAGCAGGACGGAATACCTCCAGAGGACAAAACAGCAACGGCGACCACCCGGCCAGACGCCAGTCGGCCCAAGCAGCAGTTAACAAAAGCTACAGGAAGCTCGGCTGGTAAAGCACTTCGTGCCTGTTAGATGCTGAGCCGAGGATAGTGGAAGCACCGGAGGGAATAAGAACAGCGCTGCTAGCCAGTTAGCTTTAGCAGCGAACCTACGGCGGTAAGCCAGTAGAACCAAGGATACCCTCCGGAGCTACAGCGAGGGCTGGGCAGTATGAGCACTCAACCTTGCGTCTTCCCCTGGGACAGGCAGATGTTTCCTGCACAGCCCTGCCGGCGTTTATAAGGCCGTGGCTAGCAACCACCTGACCGCACGTGGGGTGAGGTGAGTGTGTAGGCACTATCACTAATTTCCAGGCACTGTCCTGCCACACATGCGATAAAAGATTTAGCGATAAAGCAGAAACAAATATATATTTACATATTAGGGGGAGCGGGAGCTCATGAGCTTTTGAGCTGTCAGGATCTCGTTTTATGGAGCCTGATATTGCGCTGGTAAGAAGAGGATGACCAGTGTCCCAGTGATTTCAGTGTTGAGGTAGGCCAGTGGAGAGCTGCAGTTGTAGCTGCACTGATCCTTACGGAGTGAGGGGAGTAGCGTTTGGGGGGTAGGCCACAGCTTCGGCCGAGGACTTGCTTGGAGGAGTAGGCAAGGCAAGGCAAGTTTATTAGACAGTGACTTGTGACTAGCAAAAGTATTTTAAACTGGATCCCTTGACACACAGTAAGTCAGTGCAGGGATTTAAGGGCTGGTGTGATATGGTCCATTTTCTTGCTGTTGGTCAGGACTCTGGCAACCGCATTCTGGATGAGCTGCAGCTGCTTGACTGATTTTTTACTGACCTGTAAAGACACTATTACAGTGATCTAAGAATAAACTAAGAATAAATGTATGAACAACTTTTTCCATGTCTTGTTTAGACAGAAATCCCTTAATTTGTGTAATGTTTTTGTGATGATAAGCTGATTTAGTGATAGTCTTCATGTGGCTGTTGAAATTCAGGTCTGAGTCAATGGTCGGCTGTTTTCAGTGTCATTGACTCAAGTTGGCCACTGACCTCTAGCCCTGCGTTTTCGGGACCAAAAACAATGACTTTTATCTTTTCTTCATTGAGCTGGAGAAAGTTCTGGCCCATCAACTGTTTGAACTGTTGGATACACTCACTCAGCAACAGTAGTGGACTGTAGTCATGTGGTGACACTGTAATGTAGAGTTGTCATCAGCATAGGCGTGGTAAGAGATGTCAAAGTATTCCACGATCTGGGCCAGTGGAAGCATATAGAGATAGAACACAAGTGGCCCTAGAGTAAAGCCTTGAGGGACCCCACATATCATCTTTATTTGCTCATATTCACAATATCCTAGCAAGACAAAGAAGTCACGATCCTCAAGGTAAGATTTGGACCAATTTAGTACTCTACCAGAAATTCCAACCCACTCCTCCAGTCTATTGAGTAAAATCTTGTGATCAACTGTATCAAATGCAGCACTAAGATGCAGTTGTGCCAATACTGAAGATTTTAATGCATCAGTATTAAGGCGTATCTCATTTAACACCTTAATACGTGCAGTTTCAGTGCCATGGTGTAGTTGAAAACTTGACTGGAAAGGATTGAAGAGATTGTTTTGGGCCAAGAAAGAGTGAATATGTTGATAGACAACTCTCTCAATGACCTTTGACCAAAACGCAAGGTTAGAGACCTGTAGTTACTGATTACTAGAGCATCCAGGTTAGGCTTTTTAAGACAGGTTGGTTTACTGCCATGTTCAGGGCCCTGGGAAATTGCCCTGATAAAGGACACGCATTTACTATCACTTCAACACATCTGGTGCAACACAATGAAATGGCAGCAGGGGGTGGATTTTAAATTCTGAACTGTTTCTGTCAAGAGTGCATGGTTAATTGGTTGAAATTTTCTACATTTCTAGTAAACTGAGGGGGAACTGGTGACATAGCCAGCTTGCCTGTTGATGAGCAACATACTTTTTGTCTTATTATCTGAATTTTGTCTGTAAAGAAGGCTGCAAGGTCATTGCAGGACAAACCCTGCAGATACTGCAGGTTTTGTCAGTCTATTGACAATTGCGAATAGGGTGCAGGCATTGTTATTGCTATTTTTGATAATCTCAGAGAAAAGACACTGTCTTGTGTAGTGCCCTCATGCTGTCAAGTTATGTTGAAACAAAATGTCACCCTCAGTGCAGGTCTGTAGATGTGGCACGTGTGGTGGATTGAACCAGAGTGGCTGCTCCGCTCCAATGGCAGACCAAACTGCAGGGTACCCACGGCTCTGAAGAATGGTCCAAATCTGTGGATCTCGCACGCCCCTCACAGATCCTTCAGCGTTGACAATGAGTCTCTCTGGCGTCCACCCTGTTCAGCTGACGGCGACTCCTCCTTCGTCTTCGACAAACCCAGTCTGTGAAGTCCCAGCACAAGCTTGACTTCAACTACGCAGCAACTGATAACACAATGAAGTTCTCGATCTGACAACTCCTATCAGTTCAGGCTCCACTTCTAAAACCTACAAATGGGCATTAACTGCGCACTTTTCATCAAACTTTTACGGAGACAGATTATCCGCCTGTTTCCCATGATGCTTCTATCATCCTTCCCTTCTCCTTCCCACAATTCATCTGTCTGTCAAGTGTCACCAAACATCAGCCAATCAAAATTACAGAAATTAAAGAAATATTCAAAAAATTAAAATATTTATACAGGCTTTGATAAAATAAAACATTTTGGCATTGTGAGGAGGTGTTTCTCCCCCATTTATTTCCTTTATTCAATCGGGGCGTGATTGGTGGACTGTTGATGCGGTGTGGAGGAGCAGTGCTGGGCTGCACGGACGCGCGGCCGCACGCACACACGCACCCGCACACATGCACGCACGCTCACACGCACCCGCACACACGTTACACACGAACACGTGCTCACACACACACACACACACACACACACACACACACACACACACACACACACACACACACACCTATATATACATATGCTGTCGGCAGTTTGCCCCGCCATTTGCAGCGGCAGGTCCGCGGTTCAGTGCGCGAGTGTGGACCTTTGCTGCCGGGTACACCCTGGAAGTAGACGCCACCGCAATACCCTGTCCTGAACAACTTCCTCCAGTCGACATACTCACCACATCCTCCCCATCTTCAGTCCCCACTGCCAAACAGACGCGCGTTCTCGGTGGGAGGATTTAAAGGGCAGGCTTAACTGTCGGAAAGGGGGAGGGTGTCTGTCGGGAGGGGAGGTTGGGACAGGTATTGGGTTTTGGTAGTCGAATGCTATATGTGTGTGTTTGGTTTGGTGTGATTGGTTACTATAAAGTGGTTGGGATGTGTGGATGATGTGTGCTATATGGAGTTACTGTTTTGTGTATGTTAAATGGGGGGGGGGGGGTATGGATGAAATGGTATGATCCAGACAGGTAGCCAATGGCAGGGCAGGCTCCCCTAGAGGGGGAGGAGAATATAAGCAGGAGGTTCATTGTAGCCGGGGGTAGGTGAGGACAGGTGCTGTCAACCGGGGAAAGAGCAACTGTAAGTAGAACCTGTGGAGATTTGTTGTGAACCATCGCTTTGATTTTTGTTGCTACTTTTTGGCTTATTGTTTTTCTTATTACCTTTTCTTGGTGTTGGTACTTTTTGAGAATTTTTGGGTTTTTTGTCATTTTTCTTTTGATAGACTTACACTGTAAATAAATTGCACATTTTTTCACAATTATACATTGGACTGCTGACTTTTGTTTCACCCTTTTCCCCCTGATATCCAACCGCTCGGTCTCTTGGCGAGTGAGGTGGCCAACTGGTCGCTCACAGGCATATACATTGAAAATTCACATTTTACTTTTAGAAACAACACAGTTGAAAAAGCAAAATATATATATATATAAAACACAGGGCTACACTTGCCTTTTTCAACTCTTGGTTATAAATGCGAAGACTTTCTTTATAGATATCATAATGTACTTGAAGTTTGGATTTTCTCCATCTGCGCACAGCCTGCCTACACTTTCTTTTTTGTGCTTTCACCATAGTGGCATTCCTCCATGGTGACTTTTGTCTTCTAGAAATAACTCTGTTCTTAATCGGAGCGATGGCATCCGTAAAAGTCATAACATTGGAGCTGAAATTATTAATAAGGTCATTGACAGAAGCTGAGGTAACAGTTGGTAATGATGTAAAGGCCTGCGTAAATAATGCAACAGTGCTACTGTTGATAGACTGCTTTCTTATCACCTCTGCTTCTCCTTTGGAGGGGATGGTGATTTTTAAACTGAACACAGATCAGAAATTACCAACATCATGTCTCTTGGACAAAGCATTTATATTATGTTCTTCTCTTCTTGCACATAGTATTTATATTGCTACATTGTGTTTATATTACGTTTATACTATATGATATTTTGTCCATTCTAACCCTGTTCATATCTATGTTCATACTGTCCTTTATGGCTGCTGCAATACTGGAATTTCCCCATTGTGGGACAGTAAAGGAATATCTTATCTTATCTTATCTTATCTATATCACTCACCACAATGTCAGAAATGTTTAGACCCTTGGAAATAATTAGGTCTAATATGTGGCCCTTGGTATGTGTTGGATCTGTTACATGCTAAGAGAGTACAAAGATATCCAGAGTATGTAAGAGTTATTTTGCGCATCCATCTTTAACATTATCAACATAAATCACAGTCAAGGTCAATGCAGATAACTGACAATAGTTTGGAAAACAGTGCATTATATTTTGGAGGTCTGTAGATGGTTAGTAATATTGCACGACAGGAGGCTCTCAACTGAACAGCAACATATTCAAAGCAGTTGAAATTTCCATATGACTTTCCTGCATTGGAAAGTTTCATTAAACAAAATGGCTACTCCACCTCCTTTCTTATCCACTCTAGGTTCGCTTATGAAACTGAAGTTGGGAGGTGCTGATTCAAGAACTGCTGCACTGTTATCTTGGCCTAGACAAGTTTCTGTTAAGAACATATAGTCAAGATTGTGCTGTGCAATGTAATCATTAATTAAGTATGATTTGCCTGATAAAGACCTGACATTCAGTACTGCTAGGTTTGATGTGCTAGAAGCAGTATCTATATTGACTGACTGCTGCTGACATGGAATGAATGTTAAAGTTGACATCAACCTGTTCCTTGGAAATTTAAACATTTTTCTTCTTCTTTTTCTTCTTACCAATCATAACATGAACTGATGAAGCTTCCAGTACACTGGGCCCCAACTTTCGCTGGAAATAGTTTAGAATGATGTCTTTAGAGCCTGGACCCAGAACACATCAGTCAGAACAAGAGAGATTTAAGTGTGTTGAATTCTTATTCCTGTGGAAATGGTGGGGATGGTGCATGTCATAACTTTACTCACGGCCGAGGATGTTGCAGGGCAACAAGCAGAGAGAAAACTGCAGTGGGGTGGGGGGTAAGTTGTGTCCCAACGATGACCAGCTTGTTCATTTGGTCGTGAACTCCATGAGGGGGGACGAGGGTGACAACATGCCCACAGTGGATGGTGAACTGTCTGGGCTTCTGGGGGGTGTAGAAAGTGGATCATCACAGACACTTTTCGGTGTTGAAGGTGGAAAATCCTCTTCTTGTTCGCCCTGACGTCTCTCATGATTGGATCTCACTTCAGTTGGGAGGAGTGTGTCCTCATGATGACATTTATCTCCTGTCTGTTTTGACTTGCCCTGTCTCTTGTCCTTGGTGAAGGGAACAGATTGGTGACACAGGCAGAAAGATATGTTGGACACAAGCAGTTTGACTCCTGACCTATTTAGGAAAAGTCCATCTCATTTGAAAAGATCCCAGAAAAAATTGAAATTGTCCAAAAAGTGCATGGAATGAACATCACATGCTGTGGCAAGCCATGTGCGCAGAGCCATCAATCTGCTGAATCTCTCAACACCTCTTCTGACAGGTGGAAGTGAACTGCTGATTAAAACCTCGACATCCAGGGAGCTGACTGTGTTGAGCAGATCAGTAAAATGTTTTTTTAGGATTTCTATTGCTGATTCACAGTATTATTCATCCCATATGCAAGATGATGTTCTTGACGGTCCAATTTGCTGTAACAATATCAGGGATTCTTGCTGTCATTTCTGGAACCATGTCCTTTGGAAAACCGAGAATCTTCATGTTTTGACTGCACATAAATCTCAGATCTCTGACAGCGGTATCTCCCACAATCAGAGTTTGGGGCTCAGTCGTCAACTTCGGTTGCGGCCTGTTAACTTCTGATTTAAGTTCAGACCTTACCCTCTCTGTGGCGATGAGAAGCTTTCCAGGTCATCGCAGGCAATAGTGGAGCAAACCTGTTGTGTGTTTTGACAGTTTGTTGTACGGGATGCTTGCTGTTGATTTTCCCTTTAGCAGCAGTGCACGGCTGTGTCCTGCTCTGCATTGGAGTCAAGGATGAGGAAGATTGTAGTGCTGGCCAGCCGGTGGCATTGGAAGTCTCCGGATGGGTGGTTCTGCCTGGTAATAGTCCACCCATGTTCCAAGGGACAGATTTCCTCCTTGGCTTTGCCCCAAGGGTGTTCCAGGGAGGGCTTCCATGAGAGGATTTACTGCAGAGATCACAGCTCTTCTGTTTCTTTGCAGGCTTATCAGTACTAACCAGTTGTGTGTTAGCATTCTCTTGTCCACTCTTTTGGGTAAGAGGGAGAGTTGTTTCGTTTCCACAGTGTCCATTAATTTCCATATTTACTTCTAACCTGTTGGTTTTGGATTCCAACCAAGTGATCCTCTGCAGAAGTTTGTGGAAACTGCCAGTGGTCTAGGGTGGCATCCTGCTGCTTGTTAGCTTCAGCTATGTCCACAGACTGTACTGTAGGCTTCAGCTGATGTTAGGCCGTGCTCATGCAGTAGAAAAAAAGCTGTAAAAAACTTTGAAAAATGACTTTGAGCAGCTTAATCCTCAAGCTAAAAGGGAGGACCAAAATACCATAGTATTTACATAAATAAAAGTAGGCAAAGCAGGTAGCAAAGCGGGGAACGAAGCAAAAAGCGTCTGCTGTCGAGCAAGGCGGAAGTTAGAGCCAGGATCCAGGGAACCAGGATCTTGTCATGGGTTGATCAGTGACGAACAGGGGTGTGGCCAGATCAGTCGGTGAGCAATGACATAGAAATGTCATCATAGCGGAGAAAGGACAAAAAGTTGTGTTAGATTTTGCAATGCCAATTTCAGTACCTTGGCAAGATCTATGTGTCTTACAGTGCTTCAGAAATAACAAGTACATGTGGTCTTCCCAAGTTAAATTGGAAAAGGCAAGCTGTGGATTAGTCAGTTTTTATTTGTCAATTTCTTCAGATGTACTTGACATACAAAGGAATTGAGATTGCGTTTCACACTGTCCCATGCGTAGACATAACAACAATAGTTGTCCAAAAGTGGAGATGCACAAGAACAGTCCTAAACACTAAGGTAATATTAAATAAAAAGTGGGCTTAAGGCTTATACTTAGGTAATACTACTGATATATAGGATATGAGTGTTTGTTGTCCTTGTTGGGGAGTGTGTGTGTGTGTGTGTGTGTGGGGGGGGGGGGGGGGGGGGGGTGATGATGACTGCAGGTGAGGCAGGTGATGTAGATGTCTTGCTGGGAGGGGAGTGATACACCAGTTATTTTCTCAGCTGTTCTCAGAATGCCTTGTAGAGCGTTCCTGTGGCAGTCAGTGCAGCAACCGCCCCACACAGTAATGCAGCTGCAAAGGATGCTTTCGATGGTTCCTCTGTAGAATGTGGTCAGGATGGGTGGTGGAGCACTTGCCCGCCAGCACTTGCCCGCAGAGGTTTAGACCTGCTTAATTGAGACACATCTAACTGAAAGGAGGGCAGGTCAAGCTGGAGGGCTTGGCCTGGGGACACATATTTCTGAGCTCTTGAAATTTGAAACAAGACAGTGTACTGTATCAGCTACAGGGTTCTCATGGCCTGGAATGAAGGTAGCTCGCAAAATGAAGTTATTGAGAATGCTTGTCCAAGTTAAATGAGACCCTTTATAATTGGAATGTTGGATCGACCCTTATTAATGATTTCCACTTCAACAGCATTGTCACAGAAGACTGTTATTAGTTTCCTGGACCATCTGCTGTCTCATAACAGGAAAGCAACGGCAACAGGATAAAGCTCGCAAAGTGCAGTGGATGGGGACTCCTGGGAATTCATTTCTGAAAATCACTCATTATTGAACCCCCCCCCCCCCCCCCCCCCCCCCCCCCAAAACCTACAGAAGGCATTGCATCAGTAAAAACTGGAGGGAATCTGAAGAGTCGATGAAGTTGTTATAAAAGAAATTCCATTCCATTTCTCACACAGCAGGGCCCAGAACCGCAGATCTCAATGACAGCCGTCACCTAACGTCAAAGTATCATTCTGGTTTGGGACAGAGTTAGCCAATACGAGTAAGCGAGAGACAAAAGAACAACAATGGCGGATGATACGCATGGCAAATTGAGGTGGCCCAAAGAGATAGGAGGTTTCTTTTTAAGAGTGTGGCAACAGCAGACCAAGCTCTAATGGCATCTCTGATGCAGGAAAGCTTATCTTGAGACAGTGAAGCTACCAAGAGTGATGCAGAGAAATTCCGAACATGTGGAAGGACCTATGGTTTTCTCCTCTGAAAGTGGAATGCCTAAATCATGGAAAAGGTTCTGAAATGTGGATATACTGCGAGCTGGTGGAGATGAGGGAAAGTCAACTACTAAATTAAAGTTGCAAGCAGCTGTGAGCGGGTCTTCGCCTGTGCGTCTGACGGGTACTAGCAACTGCTGGGTCAATGTAGTTCCAAGGCCATCCCAAGAATCCTTTTTTAGCACATTTTGAAGGGGAATTTCTTCTGGGCTGAGCAGTATCCCTATGATTCAGATAATGAACGGTCTCTCTCCTTTGGCCACCATATGGCAACACCCCTTGACATAGAGACAATCTTTTCTGAACTTTTGATCACAATGCCATTAACGTGATCTTATACAATTTCTTGAGTAGTTGATGGGATGAAATATCTAGGCGGACTTGGGTGACAAGTGATGTATTGAAATAGCAACACTTAAAACAGCAACCAAAACTTTCTGTTCAGTTCTGACCATCAGTGCAAGAGACTTTTTTGTGTGTCTTGATAAACTGTATAAGCCTACAAATATTTCTACTACACAAAAAGCTTTATGAGGAGGGGGTTTTGAAAATTTCAAGGTGGCGCTATAGAGGCATTTGGCCATGCCCATTGATAAGGCCATTACCTGGCTTTTCAGGCATACAATGCAATCATGTTCAGCAATTTTGAAACTTCTATGAAGTGCCTGCTCCGAAGAGCATTTTGAAATATTGATGACAAATAACCACACTTTGTCCTGCGCTAGTGGCCACGCCCTTTCACTTCTTCAAAAATCTGTACATAAAATTTTCTCAGCTTGGTCCATAGATGATTTGTACCAAATTTGAAGCCTACTGGATCAACCCCCTCGGAGGAGATCTTTTGAAAATTCATAAATTCAAATCAAAATGGCCAACTTCCTGCCGGGTTGCGGTCAGAGATTTTTCTGTATCTCTCTTTAGGATGCATCTGCATAACAATTTTTATTTGCCGATGACAATGTTTATGGGGATTGGTCAACATTTCTAGGTGGTACTACGTTTGCATTTTGGCACCCCATGGGCAAATACACTGTCAAAGTACTTTTTGAAACATGAAACTTAATTATTGCAGTCACACTTAATATAATACTGCAATGAAATTGAAATCTTGTGACTGGTTTTGCAAAAATCATAATTATTCAGTCACTCTAGAGTTTCATTTGCCTCTCACATGGCCACTAAATGGAGTTGATCAGGTTAAAAGAATGATAGATAGATAGATAGATAGATAGATAGATAGATAGATAGATAGATAGATAGATAGATAGATAGATAGATAGATAGATAGATAGATGGAGTACAACCTTTGATACTTTAAGAATTTGTATAAGCATAAGAAAGGTTGAGAGTATTTTTTAACCCCACATCTGAAGTGAAAGTAAATATACCTGACTGTCCACATCTTTGTTGAAGCCTTGATGAATACACCCACAAATGTCTGTAGGCTTGAAAAAAGTCTCTATTTTCTTCAGTCATCTCATGTATTCAGCACACACAATGGCTTTGTTTAAAATGTCCTCATCACGTGCTTTTCCTGATGCCATGTCATTAATGTCCCACACAGGATCCTGTCAGCCCCTTGTCTGTGTCGTCTGCTCTGTGCATTTCGTTTTGTTCATGCTTTTATCAATATCCCGTCTTTCTCTGAGGATGCTGTCTCTATGAAAAGATCAAACTCCTCAAATACAAGGGACAGAGTTACGAATCCATGTCTCAGATGGAGACATGGATGTAGACAGCCATGCTATACCAAAAAAATGATAGCACCCACCAACATAAAATGGACTGTTTTAGAAAGACTAGATAGTTGTTTTTAACATATCCACAAATTGTGATGATGTTCTGCCTTATTTTTGCAAAACCAATTGTTAATATCGGGATTATGAAGGCACTTTATGAACTGTAATAATCTATACTCTAGTCTCACTTATGTCTTGTATTGAGATATAGAAATAGCAATGTTTCTGTTAGAATTCTCTACCAAAGTTTCATCAAAATGAAGGTGGTGAGAGGTTATATATTTATTACCTAAATAACAAACAAAACATGCACACGGTGGTGGGTTCAAGTCAGTCATCAGTAATGTGTGCATGTTGTTTGTGTGAGATGTTCTGAGTAATATGTGCCATGTTAAAATCATCGAAAATATGTGCCCCGAATGGGGGCTCTGTCTATGTCTCTCCTTGTGTGTGCGAGTAGCAGGACCACACACAGGAAAAGAGAGTAATAATGAAAGTAATCATAATTTAATGTGTACATGTCTGGGCGTTGAAAGTGGACGTTTTGTCCGCGAATTTAAACAAGGACGCATAGCACTTCGTTGTTTCAAATGTACAACAAGGAGTACAGCTGAAGCAGCGGCGATTTCTCGACTCATGCATCCATGACAACCAACAACAAACTGCTTCTGAAATATCTTAGGGTTTAGACCCTATCATGTCTGAAAGTTTGGTTTATGCTGTCATGGATAGTCCCACACACTCTGTTGTCGCATATCAGTTCATCAGTCATATCCATAGCCTGACAATTATTGCCTTTATCTTCATATCACTAATGATGGCATAATGTGATGATTATCTTACCATGCTTCCGTTTCTGATGTTTCTGACTCATGTCTCCTCAAGGTTTTGTTATTTAGAGGGTTGCCTCCGGTGTCACGTGCAGTTTCATCCAGCTCTCCTCCTGTGCTAATGTCGCTGCTAACTTTCCGTCTGCTTGTTGGTTGAAAAAATAGACCTTCCAGTTGATCGAACAGAAAACACCAATCTTGACACTCTCCTGGCACCATGTGGAAGCCTGTGCATGACTACCATATATATCCATTTGGCAATTTTTCTTTAAACTGCCAGAAACACTCAAAACCCTATTAGCCGCTATTAGCCGCTAATAGCCACCTGCTATGGGACATGGAGCTCAACCTTGTGATGTCATCACTATGATGAGTTCATGGACCTCACGGAAGAAATTACTTCATTTTACAGCGACCCCTTGACGAGATTTTAATCTAAAATTTATGTATTTCTCTTTAGTTTTGACCATGGGTGCAAGAGACTTTTTTGTGCATCTGGACAAAGTCTATAAAAATACAAAGTTTCATCTTTCTATTCCATAGAAACCCTTATGTGGAGGGTCATTTGGAAATTTCTAGTTGGCGCAGTCGAGACATGTAGCAACGCCCACTGAGAAGGCCATTACCGGATTGTTCAGGGAAGCAATGTTATTATGTCCAGCAATTTTGAATTTTCTACAATGAAACACCTGCCCTAAAGGCAATTTCAAAATTTTGATGACAAATAGCCAAACTTTGTCATGTGCTAGCGGCCAAGCCGTTTGGGAAAATCAAATTCCTGACATAAATTTTTTTCGGCTTGGTCTCTAGATTATGTGTGCCTAATCTGAAGCCAATTGGGTTAACCTCCTTGGTGGAGACGTTTTTGAAATTTGTCAATTCAAATAAAAATGGCCGCCTTCCTGTCACGTTATGGTCATCATGTCAAGAGACTTTTTTGGTTATCTCTTTATGATGCATTTACATACCCATTTTCGTTTGCCTACGACAGAATTGGAAAAAAAATCCTTATTGACCAGATTTCAAGGTGGCACCTATTGTCTGAATCCCAAAAAAAGTCTGTCATGATGTCATTTATATGGTTAAAGTGTAAGTCAAAGCAGGACTTCATGGAGCTTTGTAGCAATCTTGTCTGAGCCTTGTAGTTTCATTCTTGCTTTTGTGCACAGTAGAACGTGTGTATGTATCTTTATGTATCTTCAGCTAGCGGGTTGTCTGTGTCTCCAGTGAAGTTGAGGTCAGTTTTCAGCAAAACTGCCGAGTGTTTTTAAGGTGCAGACCATGCACAAACATCGACAGGGTGTCAGAAGATGTCCTGTGAGTTTCCCATGACATTCTTTACTTTTCATCACTTTATTGGAGAAGCTAGCTGGCTCAGCTAACATGCTGATCCAAAGGAGATATGCAAGATGGAAACAACAGTTTCTAGGAGTATGATAACTTCGAGGCAACGCAACCACATAAGCCTGCTAAAATAACTGTATGGATCTTCGCAGGAGCAGGAGTAATGGGACTGTGGCTCATTTGTGTACGTAACAGACACAGACGCTGGATAACGCCGGAGCTATATTTAAACTCAGGAGAAAGCTTAGCGCTAGTGGCAAATAGGAGTAAGGCCTGCAGTCCCCTGATACGTCCATCTTGACGCAAAATTACTAATAGCATAAGAACAGACAGTAAGACTTATTGACTGAAAAGTATGTTGAAAGTTATGATTTATACTCAAATTATCTGCTTCAAACAAAGTTTTATTTATGTGGGGTAACAACCGTACTTCCGGGTACGGCATGTGGTGCGCGCATGCATGATACTGATGTGTTTGTACTGAGAAATGTTGACAATGTCAGTAAAAGAAATCCTTAAAATAGTGAGAAAAACATTTTTGGGCAGAGGATCCTTGGTTCTCGTGCTGTTATTGGAGTGAACAGACAGCTGGAGCCTCTGCTCTGAGCATCTCCTACTGCCGCAAGCAGGTTTAGGTAGAAGTCAATTCAGAACCCAGGGTGTTTCATACAGACACAGACGGGTACCTTGTGCATCAATATGAGACATCAACTCTGTTAGAAACAGATCATTTTGACATTTTTTACATTTATTAAAGTCTCATTTTGAATAATGTGTACTGCAGATATATTATTAAGTCCAGGCAATAGCCTTTTTCCTTCTCACAACAAATGTACAGGTTTCAACATTTATGTGGCAAAAAGTCTATCACTGTGTACAAAGTTTCATACTTTTGCAATCAAATTAATTTTAGTTCACATTTGGTTCACATAAACTTGATTAAATGATTGCTGTGTGGTGGGCAGTTCATTTACGTTTACTGTTGTAAACAGAGGACAAGAAATAAATTGCACATAACAAGTTGCGTCATGTTGTTGTTGCTTCTCGCTGTCACTCAAAGCGCTATTGATTTTCGTAATGAAATCATGATAACAAATTAAACACCTTAGACCAGCTTAGGCTGGTTGAGCTGGTTTGATGGTTTTATCTAAAACTAAATATTAAAAATTGAAAACGCTGGTTTGGAGTGGAACACACCAAAAGTTCTCTGCGGTCTAGGCCCAGTTCATCATCTGCAGATTTGCTGCTGTCTGTTCCTTGATTCTCACCATCTAGATCCAGACCAGTCTTCTGTTCCATCAAAAAGGGACTTCCAGGCATCCAAGCTAATTTTTTAAGAATACATTGATCCAGTGGACAAATTGGATCTGCTGCCTCTCAGTATTGAAGATCTCATTTTAAATACTATTGGATAGGAGTCATGATAAAGAAATTGGTTTGGGCCTATGTAGATACAGCTACAGTCTTGCCAACGGAGGTATGGCTGGTGAGCAATCTTTGTGGAAATGACGCAGAGGAGATGCTCATCTACCTCTGGACAAAATTAAACTGGACGCCATCTACAGTAAGTTTTTCAATCTTTTATAGTATGTGTTTTGGCAAAAGATCTTGCTTTTTTATTGATTTCATACACCATACCTGCATTTTACAGTGTGGAAAATGTGCAGTTTCTAACCAACAAATTATTAGAAAATAAAAATAAAATAAAACATTGGGTCAACACTTTTTGAGCAAGATAAGTACTGAAACAATGAACTTCTTGAATCCAAGTGAAAATGCAGTTTCACTCCAAATAACTTTTTTCCTATTCATCTCAATCTCCATCTTCAATCTATCCATCCATCCATCCATCCATCCATCCATCCATCCATCCATCCATCCATCCATCCATCCATCCATCCATCCATCCATCCATCTTCTTCCGCTTATCTGGGGCCGGGTCGCGGGGGGAGCAGTCTGAGCAGGGACGTCCAGACCTCCCTCTCCCTGGACACTTCCTCCAGTTCTTCCGGGAGGATCCCGAGGCGTTCCCAAGCCAGCCGGGTGACATAGTCACTCCAGCGTGTTCCGGGTCTTTCCCTAGGTCTCCTTCCAGATGGACATGCCCGGAACACCTCCCGGGGGAGGCGTCCAGGAGGCACCCGATACAGATGCCAAGCCAACTCAGCTGGCTCCTCTCGATGTGGAGGAGCAGTGGCTCTACTCTGAGCTCCTCCTGGGTGACAGAGCTCCTCACCCTATCTCGAAGGGAGCACTCCGCCACCCTGCAGAGAAAACCCATTACAGCAGCTTCTATCCGGGATCTCATTCTATCGGTCATGACCCAAAGTTCATGACCATAGGTGAGGGTAGGAACGTAGATCGACCGGTAAATCGAGAGCTTTGCCTTTTGGCTCAGCTCTTTCTTCACCCCAAGATACTTGAACTCCTCCACCTGAGGCAGGGACTCTCCACCGACCTGAAGGGGGTGGAGAGAATCTACGAAACACATAATTTCCGGAAATATCTGCATGCATGTGTCCAGTGAAAATTGTAGTAGGCTACACACTGTGTAGCCTGTATGTGGACATTAATATCATCTAATTATGCATTTTTATTGGTTACTTTCAGATTTGGTAATAAAATTATGTGGGGTGTAACACAAACCATTGTGGGGTGTAACACAGAGTGTTAGTGGATCTGATCACATTTTTGAAGTTATTTGTAAATAGCGCCCCCTAATCTCATAGATCTGAAATGTTACATATATGTCACATCCGGCATTAATGTTAACGTTTTTCGTCTTTTGAAAATAAATCTGCTTGGCAGCTTCTTTTGTTTTTTAACACAAATTTGTATTTTTATTTGCATTTTTATAACTTGTATCAAAATTGCCACTTTCTGGTTAATTTTTAACACATTTTTTAAAACAAGTTGAACAACGGAAAATTGGTAATCACTATAAAATCACTATACGTCACTATAAAATGGCCAACATTGCCCCATATTGAAGGTTCTTGAAGGTACACAAGCTTCTGAGGTCATACAGAGCTGTGTCTGAGGCCGTACTTGTAAACAAACATGTATATAGAGAAAAAACACGCTTCAATGAACACAACTTTTTCATTGTAGAACCATTTTTTCATCTCTAACATCTCTCTTACATTTGTGTTTTGCCTATCCAAAATGGTAGGCTTTGAAGCAATTTCTGTCCTCAGTGAAACAAAGACGGACATCACATTTCTCACAGAGTGTGGTCGTTGCATTGACTTTGCAATATTTGCAACGGCCACACTTGTCACATTTTCCAGGCCAGTGTGCAACCAGATCAAATCGAACATCATCTGGGACTCCAACCCGAACTCTCTTGGGGGGTGGTGGTGGTGACTCGGCATTCAGTGACGGCCGACCCTTCTGTGAATGCACAAGAATGAGGCTGGTGGCAACCTCTGCTTGAAAACGCCTTTGTGACATTGGCTTTTGGATACCAAGTAGCTTGCAGTCACGGTGGTAGATCAACCATGTATTGACAAGGCCCAACATGATGGTTTGCCAGAACAGGTAGAGGTACCATCTCCTTGACCTCATATGGTACTTGTACCTGGCAACACATGCACCAAGGAGGTCTACCCCTCCCATGAAAGTGCTGTACACTTTCACAATGTGTGGCCTGTTGAGTTCCAGATATGCTTTCTCTGCTTTGCTCCAGCGTCGAGCTTTATCTTGAGGCTCAGTTCCACAGTAGGATGAGATCAGGGTTACAGATCTGTTGTCATATCACTTGACAATTACCATCTCTCCCTCTTTCTCCACCCTGGCATCAGCAGAGCCCCTACCTCTCTTGGCAAGACTTTTGTCATCTTCAAGGTGACAACCAGCCAGTCGATTGCCACGGAGTGTTCCTACAAAGTAGATTTGCCGCTCATGAAGCTTCAGCACCAGTTGTGCTGAAGAAAAGAAGTTGTCAGCAAACACTTTGTAGTTTTCATTTGATGGAAGAGCTTCACAGAGCCTGACCACAACATCATCTCCAGTGCCAAGTAAGGTTTTTTCTGAGTGGCACCTTCATAGACAATAAAATCACAGAGGATTCCTGAGGAGGAGCAGCGGGCCCAAATTTTCAATCCCCAAGGGTTGAGCTTGCCCTTCACATACTGCCTTATTGGGCTGTGTGTCCCTCTGAAGGACACCATTTGTTCATCAATGGAGTTGTGCTCCTCTGGGGTGACATCCAGGCATTGTCACCGAAACATATTAAGCCATGGACGGATCTTCCAACACTTATCAAAAGCTTGCCTGTTTGATGGATCATTGTTGTCAGTGAAATGTAGAGATGTCAGCAGGGTTTGAAAACGGTTTCGTGACATGTTATCTGCCACCATAGAACACCGTGTGTCATTTCCCAGTAGGCGCGATTTCCCGACATTTGACAGAGACCCATGCGCAGGTAGAGGCCTATCAGTATTTCCAATTCGTTAGCTGTGGTGTTAAGGTTACTGAGACTCTCAGATTTTTGTACACTGTACAAATTTGACTGATCTCTTAGTAACTCAATCATCTCTACTGACTTTCTGAAATATTGAAAGGGAGTATGAAGGTCATCTGGAGGTGTGACACTCTCCCCTGTAAATGTGCAGTCAGGGGGTTCAAAAGGTTTCTTTCTCCAAGAAAATCCTTTTTTTTCCTGGATACCTGCAGCTTCTGTAGCTGAAACTTCTCGCCTGAGGTTCATGTTTGGTTGTAGCTCCATATCCAAATCACTTGATTCATTAAAATCCGAATCACCAGACTCATCGCTGTCCCTGTCCTCTTTACTGGGAATGTAATTAGGATCTTCAGGGTCTTCATCTGAGCTATCCTCACCTCCCTCAAACTCACTCACATCCCCTGTGATGACCGCTAGCACATCCTGAATGCTACATCTTCTTTTGTCACTCATACTACCAAAAAACAACACAAAACACAAATTATTGATTTAATTTGACATTACTTTTATGTTTACATTTTTAAATTATGTGTCAAATTCAACAACAGAGATTATATTAACTCAAAAATCATTGATCAGCTAATTTAATTGAGCAGATCATTGCTGTTTTTCTTATTGTGACATGGACGTCACAATTTTTCATAACTGTTTTTAAGCTAAAGGCCCGATGTGACATATGTGTCACAGCGATATTTTCTTATGTTTTTTATATAAATTTCTTTAAAAAGCTTAGTCACAAACAGGTTATATACAACAAAGGACATGTCATAAAGCAATTTGCATTGTGAAATGGGTGGTGGCCTACCTTTCTTGCTAAAATCAAGCTTTTTGAAATCAGTTGCCCCTGCGACATGTGCTGTCCATGTTGGCAGCCATTTTGGAAATGTTGTCATGGGCACACATAGTCACATGGTATCACATGGCTGCACCAGGACGTTGAGTAGATGTCACTTAGGGACTTCATGAGTTAAAAGTCATAAAACATACACTTGTGTAAGGGGCCTTCCAGGCCATTTAAAGGTTGTGTGACACAGGTGTCACCGTGGGTCCTTATGGGTAAATAATTGTACTGCTATTCTTCTACATTTTACCCTATTGTGTTAATATATAGGTACAACGCTTGACAGGTGGCGTGGGACCCACCCCTCCAGCACTGGCAGCACAATCAATGCCAAAATCACAGAGCTCCATGCCAAAGTAAAAAAGCCCTCCGTGGAGGGTCGGGGCTTGTTCGTGTTGCAGGCGCCTCCCATTCCTCGTAATGGAGCCAGCAGGAACCACAGGGCAGGGGTGGAGAGGATTGAGTGGTGGATGTAGCTTTTCAACTCCATCATCCTCACACACCCACTGATCCATGCGATCCATACTGTCTATCAGAAAATAACATGGCCATACGAACAAGGTAAACACAGTCTATTCATCCAATTAATGTGACTTGCACACCAATATTTATTATTTTCTTTAAAGTCTTTTATCTTTCTAGTCATGGAATTATTTGCAAAATGACCACCATATTACACACTGGCATGGGAAAACCTGGATGTTGAAGCCAGTGAGTTTTGAAAAAGAATTATTGACTGAGTATTTCATGATTGAAAATGGCAGTTTTTGATTGGGTGTATATTGGAGAAAGTGTTTTTTGGAGCCAGGCCTAGCAGATTTCTGTGGTATTACAAGTAAAGTCACTTCCACATTGGCCTCCTTTTTCGTACCAGAAGACTATGTCCACCTTTTATATGCAGTCTATACTTCAGACGCATGAGTAATCCGGACAAAGCACTTTTTTTAATAAACTCTAAATTATTCAAATTTAATGGGGTGCCTCCTTTTTATTTGAGGGTCTTAAGAAGGCTGGTGGATGTGGTGGGGCCTGCCAGTCAGATGCTCAGGCTGTTGCATCCCTGCTGGCAGTCCAGTCCACCAGTTTGTGCCAGATGATCCTGCAGCTGTGGAGGCAGAGGCTCTCAGGGAGCGAGAGGCCTCCTCATTGATCCAGGAGAACTCCTTCCGGAACTTGACATCTGTCCCGATATTGGAGACCCTAGTGGCCCTCTCCTTTAGAACCCAAAAGAGCAACCTCAAGGACAAGAAAGTCTTACTGTGTCAAGGCCATTCACAACAGCAGACTGTGTGATCACTGTCATCTCACTGTGTGGACCATGGATCTGGGAGAAGATAGCCAGCCACAATGGAGAGCTCTGTACAAGCCTCCTCCTCCAGTGGAGGAGTTCACATGGAGCCTTTGCTGCAAATTGTTTTTAGTTCATTCATTGCCCAGCTATGTCAAGCCAGTGCCCATTCTATAAACTTGGAGACACATTTTCATGCTTTTAGTGAGTGTTTATGGCACAGGGTATAAAAAAAATAAAGAAAAATGGCAGTTGCTAAATTTTATCATTTGGGAAGCTAAGATTTCCATATATTTACAGCTGCAAGCCATTAAAGTTCAAAATTTCACAACAAATCAAGCATATGTGCTTGCAACTTTAACCAAAATATAGGCCCAATATCAAAGAAACTGTACACTTAAACCTATTGCAATTTATCCAGTCCACAATACACACAGATTTTTCAAAAATTGAGCCTACAGTGCATCAAAATGTTTGACTGTTAACTGTATTTAGTGCTCAAGGAAGGAACACTATTGTTCCAATGCGTGGCTGACTATACTAACGTAGAAGAACAGATATTCCTTCTCCCATGGGAGTCGTTTGGCTTAGGCACTCTCTCTCCTTTCCCTATAAACAACACTCAGGCACAACTTCTTGGTCTCACTCAATACTCAAACACCCTAATATTCTGGCGTGCCTTCCATTCATACTTATTCTGGCATCAATTAAGGTTGAGGAGGAGTTGACAGATTTGGACTTTTTATGATTTCATTACTATTATAATTTTTTTGACATATGGTCAGGTATTAAATTTTCATCCCAGGATGTCCTAGGGTTACGATGTTAATGGTTACACATTACACATACAATGGTTATATGTTATATAAGTTTATATAAAAGCCCCTTTTCTGAATGGAATGAGTGTTGCCTGGGTTTCTGAGATACTGGTGCTGTTTTCTCTTTTTATCTTGTGTGTTCTCTTTCCATTCTCTTATCAGCTCTCAGAGAGACCCTGCTCATAGTCAAGTGAATTTCCTTTCATGTATTATATTAACTTATTTAGTTGACACTGTGGTCCCGAAGGTGATCAACCTAATGTTCTGTCTTGCCAAAAATGGCTGTCTGTCCTAGACACTCTTGACTCTCTATACACTCCATATATTTCTGTTCCAAACACTTTGGAGAGGACCACTTAATTCCACTTAATTCCAGTCTGAGTTTTGATTGAACACACTTCCTCTTTTTCCTAGTTTCGCACACACTCCTGGGGGCATTGTGAACTGGTTCAACACTTTTAAACACTTATCACCTTTTTTTCTTCTCTTCTTCACTCTTCAGTTAAGGTCAGGTCAGCCGTTTGCTTGCCTCCCCACTGTTTCACAGACGTGAGCTGAGTCTCTACTGACATCTGCTCAAATTTCAAAAGCCATCTGGGAAATATATTAAGTAAGTGGTTAGGCCTCTAACAGGCCTACCAACAGTTTCTTCAACAACAACTCCTGTAGCAATTCCTACCCAATTCCAAAGCTCCTTTGTGTGACACACACAAAACACACGTGCTCACAGGCACACACATGCACACAAATGGTCTGGATTCCTGGAGCGTACGTCTTTTGTGCCAGGTATGAGCCAGATCTGAATATTTGTGCCATATCTGACACATAGATTAGATAACACGTTTTTCCCTTTTATGTCTCTGTCGGAAGGTTTGGAATTGCTGCTGAATTTATTGAAGGAATGATTGGAGGACTTAATGGAGGGTGGAGCATTTGTTAACACATTTAATTCCAGACAGGCTGAGATCTTTGTCCTGGCTTATTATTTGTAGAGTTCTCCTTCTACAATAGTCTGTGCTCAGCCTTGTGACCCATACAATGCGCATCTCAACCAGATAATTGTACATCATGTCCCCTGATAATCTTGTGACCTTTCACTGTGTATTTCTATGACCAAAACAGATGTTAAATGGACAGGTTCTTGTACACTTTTTTTAGTCTTTATGACCACTCAAAATGCTGTGCAGACTTCATCACAGTTACACTGGTCACAGAGGCTACCCTGCTTCAATCTTTCACAGACATTCCCACCTGATGATGTAACATCTGGGACAACCTAGGGTTCAGTATCTTGCCCAAGGATACATTGACATGTAAGCTGCAATGGGCTGGGGTAGAACCACTGACATTCTGATCTATAGACCACCAAATTCCGCCGGAGCCACAGGTTCTTAATAAAGCAACAAAACCATAAATACATCTCTGACTACCCAAAACAATGCTGGTGCCAGTAGATAATATCCCCATTGCCGACCTGACATGTGTGCCCCTAATCAACGGCACCCAGATTTACATGATACCCCTAAAACACACTATTCACACACTCTCCACAATACATCCTCTAATCAATGACACGTCATATCATTTCCACCACAGTACTTAAACCCCTTCATCACAGCAAGGTGGTGGTGAAAGGAGGGGCTTTTTTTTCTGAACAAATTTGTCTTTCTATTGTTGTCCTTGTTTTTATATATTGTGTAGTGTACTATTGAGAATGACCCACATGTTTTTTGCATTCACATAGGGCAATGATAAAAGCCTATTCTATTGATTATGTATTTTGCATTACTAAAAATGTTTTGGCACCTATTGGCTGTCCCCTAAAAAGATTTGAAATCTGTATGAAACGGTGTTGTAGATCCTGTCTGGATGTCATTTCACCTTTTGTCAGTATGCTACATAAAATAACATCAAATGGGACTAGGCTTTGTGATCATTCCTAGAGCTGAGTGATCAAAGCACTGCCAATTCAGGAAGACAGACATTGCTGTATGTACAAAGTGAAAGGTAAAGCCACGCATGCATGCACAGACACGCACACAGACACGCACACATAAAAGTCCCCCCTTTTGTGAATCCTGCTACCGTACTAATGCAATTTCCTTTCAGAATTGTATTACAGCTGGTTTATTAGGATTCCCACTCCTATACACAAGCATGTACATTCTTTAGGGTGGTGACAGAACTAAAAAGGAGAGTACAAGTGGTAAAATACATGTTAATGCATTACCTTTCTGTCCTATGGACAGATTCCATGTTACGGACAATAAAGCACTATTGTGATGAACATCGTCACTCATACACAGTAATGTTTTATTAAGCTTCTTTCCACAGCAACACAGCAAGCGTGGCCGTGTGCACATTGGTGCACTATTTGGTGTGTTTGGTGAATGTTGCCCTCCTGCAGTGTAACTGTAGCAGACTACTGCTGATGTGGGGCCAGGTTGGCCAGAGCCCACAGTGGCTGTGCAGTGTCACAGTGATAGTTTGGTTGTTCTCTTTGGCTTCAGGCCTCCATGGTAACTTTCAACCATATCCATTCCCGTTTTGTTGGCCCAATATTTAATGTTATGTTTTACAGGCTGGTGAGTCTGAGAACTTTAACAAACAAATTGTCCAATAATCCTAATCTTTATACTTTGAAGTACTGTCTCTTGTCCCATGGTGATTATGGATCTGCATGACCTTTTTAACCTGTATCAAATATAGGTTAAGTAAATACCTTCCCTACCTTCCCCAGTTGGTGTTGTCCAACACTCATCACCAACCTCTACGCGCAGCAAAGAGAGTAGGATATCCTTAAATTACTGAAAAAATGAAAAAATGAGAACAAGCATTATATTATTATATTCTATATTTCCAGAGCTGAGATGTCAGGATTGTGCACAACAAAGAGACTGGCTACAAGTAAACATTGCCATTTCTAGAACAAAGTCCAAAACACTAAAAACTAGAAACTAAAAATCAGAAATTCAATAGGGCCTATTAGAATTTGAATAATTTGAATATGGCCTATGGGCCTAAGACTCATATATTACTCCAAACAGACAACATGAAAGCAAACACAATGTACCATCCAATAATGAGCAGTCGTGACAGGTACATTTTAAAAACGCCTTTTCCCCACTGTGATAAGTTTCGAAGATGATGAATTCTGGTATTAGATGCAGTGACAGAGAAACCTGAGGCCCAAGGCAATAAAATCTGTCTACAAGTCTACATGATCTCTGTTACCACAGAGTGAGCAGGTGGAGGTTCAAACACAGAAAGCTCAGATGCTGTATCGCTTTGTCTCTATCAATCTGTGTTTTTTGGTTTTGTTTTTTTTTGGGGCGGGGGGTAAGCAACACTTATTGAAACTTAAGTGACTAAAAGAGAAAGAAAAATGTTTTCATCTTCTGTCATCACTAATAGTCTACTTCAGGTATGAGCAGAGAGGGTGGAAGGAGGGCAGTCAAATAAGATTAGTGAATACATATGGATGCAGGAGTTGCATGCTCAAACTGTTGTTTAGTCTCAGCTCTTTTGATGATGGAATAACAAAATGTTCTCCGGTTTCAGTCTCTTTTATTATAAATCTCTGTCAAATACAGAATTCATAGTTTCCTAAAAAATTCCCCTTTAAGAGAGAATCACATTTAATTCATTTAATACAAAAATGATTTTAAACTGCCCAATCTTAATCTTAATCAAACTTGTCCAATAATAGAAAGAAAAGACAAGTTGACAGTTTTTCACTATACCCATAACTTGACGCAATTAAATCTCCAGTTGGCCTAAACATGCACATTTAGGGATTGTGGGAGTAAATTAAAGAAGTCATTGTGATAACATTTGAAGTCAACACAGAGAGGCCTCTTGGTTCAACTCCACGGTCGAACTTAGGTGACCAGACACAGAATAAGTTGACCAGACATCCTGGATTTCCAGGGGCAGTCCCCCGATTTGGCCGAGGGATCCGTGTTAGATGGGGTAATTTATGTCAGGGTATTTTATATATTTATAAGTCTTGGTAGATATGTGGTATAGCTTGAGGGAAGGCCCTATAAAAGGCTGGCATGACAGAGGTTGAAGGGAGTTCCAGGTGCTGTTACACGGAGAGAAGTTGTGCGTGCATGCATGCGTGCCCCTCTCTCTCTCTCTCTCTCTCTCTCTCTCTCTCTCTCTCTCTCTCTCTCTCTCTCTCTCTCTCTCTCTATCATGTGCATGAAGTGCTGGGGATCACATTTTCCTGCTGGAAAAAATAAATGCCCAACTTGGGTTGGATCAAATCCTCTGTCTGACTCTTCACTACTAGTCAGGGTCGCTCACATGGTCAATCCGCATTATTACTATAAATACCAGCAGTATGAAAGTATAGAACAAAGAGCATGTAATAAAAAGTCATGCAGCGAAAGCATGAAACAAAGCAGCAAGCTAAAGCAGGAAGAGAACTGGCAGTAGGGAGATCCCCTTTTATAGTCTGTGTGCCCCACAGTGGTTGGCTGTGTTAATGGCAATTACACCGATCTCTATACTGCTACACCTGCAACGCTGACCCCACCATAGGCAGCAAGACTAGGACTTTCTCACCAGCTTGAGAGGAACACTGAACTGATTTGTGGTCAAAACAAATTTTTGATTGAGCAGAAAACAGGGCTGTGAGCACAGGTGCAAGCTTTGTGCTGGCGCTCACGAAATGAACTAACATAGTCCAGATGCTCTGCTGCTTAGGATCTATTGTCTCACACCTCAACTTCTCTCTTAGCAGCTTCAGACAGTGTGGTAGAACACCAGGTCAGCGGGACTGAAACCGAGTGACTCCTGGGTTGTTTCATGCACAGTAAACAAAAGTAGTGGGGGGGGGGTAGATCCATCCGAAAGAGATATACAAAAAGGTCTCTTGACATGATGACCTGATAGGAAGTTGACCATTTTGATTTGAATTTTTAAATTTGAAAAACATCTCCTCCGAGGGGGGTTAACCCAATTGGCTTCAAATTTGGTATAAATCATCTATGGACCAAGTTGAGAAAATGTTTTGTTCAGAATTTTTTTCTACCATACCATACCTGTGGTGGGATTATGGAGCATGTCTTCAACATGAGCCTGAATCTGGGGAGAGTTCCACAACTATGGAAAACATCCTGCGTGGTGCCGGTGCCAAAAATGTTGCACCCGAAGGACCTCAACAGCTACAGGCCATTGACACTGACATTGAAACCTGATGAAGACAATGGAATGGCTGATCCTTGCCCAGCTCTGCCCTCTGGTGGGGCCATCTATGGACCCGCTGCAGTTCGCCTATCAGCCTGGCATCTGGGTGGATGACGCTGTCATCTTCCTCCTCCACAGGGCTCTCTCTCACCTGGAAAAACCTGGAAGCACTATGAGGTTTACATTCTTTGACTTCTCCAGTGCTTTCAACACCATCCAGCCTGTGCTTCTGGGGGACAAATTGGAGCTCTCAGGTATGGATTACCAATTTACTTTTTGGATTATCGATTACCTCACTCAACCACCCACAATATGTGAGGGCTAAGGATTGTCTGAGACACAGTGGTCTGCAGCACAGGGGCCCCAGAAGGAACAGTTTTGGCTCCATTCCTGTTCACCCTGTATACTGCAGACTTCAGACACAGTTCCTGTACGCTGTCACCTGCAGAAGTTCTCAGACGACTCTGCCATCGTTGGTCTCATCCTGGATGATGATGACAGGGAATATAGAGAACTAATAATGGACTTTGTAGACTGGTGCCAGTGGAACCGCCTCCAGATCAACGTGGGGAGAACCAAGGAGCTGGTAGTAGATTTCGGCAGGCGCAGCCATACTCCCCTGTACCAGTAAACATCCAGGGAATGGCCATAGAGAGTGTGGACTGTTATAAGTACCTTGGTGTTCATCTGAACAACAAACTGGACTGGACTCATAACACTCTAGCCCTTTGTAAAAAAAGTCAGAGCAGACTGTACCTGCTCAGGAAGCTTAGGTCTTTTGGAGTACGGGGAGAACTCCTGAGGACCTTTTATGACACTGTGGTGGCATCAGCCATTTTCTTTGGAGTGGTCTGCTGGAGCAGCAGCATCTTAGCTTCTGACAGGAAGAGACTAGACAAACTCATTAAGAAGGCCAGCTCTGTCCTGGGTTGTCCCCTCGACTCGGTGCAGACAGTGGGTGAGAGGAGGATGATAACAAAGCTATCATCACTGTTAGACAACAACTCTCACCCCATGCAGGACACCATCACTGCCCTGAACAGCTCCTTCAGTGAGAGACTCCTTCACCCAAAATGTGTAAAGGAGAGATATCATAGGTCCTTCATCCCTGTTGCTGTCAGACTCTTTAAGAACCAGCACTGGCCAAGCAGACCCCCCCCCCCCCCCCCCCCTCCACACCAATAACTATAATAACAATTGTGCAATAACTTGCATGCAATCTGTGGTACTGTTACTGTGTGCAATAATTTCGCTGCTTTTGTTACTTAGTTTGTTTTCGTCTATTCTTATCCTGCTATTCTATGTTCATACTGTCCTTTATGGCTGCTGCAATACTGCAATTTCCTCATTGTGGGACAATAAAGGAATATCTTATCTTATCAGCCACACTGGAGCCTCCTATCATAGCTCCCTTTTTCAGGGAACCCCCCCTCCCAGGGAAACCAGGGACACTGGGTGACTGCTTGAAGTGTAGCCTCTGACCAAGGTCCACCAAGGCCCACCTACTGCTTGGAAGAAGCAGCTCAGCTTTCTAGAAATCTGGCCAAGTGTATTTGTCCTCCGTCATCCTGACTCAGAGTTAAGACCAGGATCCAGGGCTGCAGTTTAACACGCTTCTCTGTGCTTTTCTGTTGTGTGGGTAACTGGGTAGAACTTGAACTACTAAAACTAGTTACCCACATAGCAGAAAAAAAAAAGTTAAAAAAAGGATAAAATAATTTCAAATGTACTCACTTGGACGGCAAAAAATGGAAAAAAGGAAAAAAATGGTGACGGTTCGGATTTTTAGTTACGTCACATTGCAGGTGCATGTGTGTTGCTGGAAATTCCGATGACTTATATTCTGAAGTGATCTGAACGCATTATTATGAATTTCTGTGCTTTTTAAAAAATTGTTGTTTTTAAAGTGTTTTACTGCTTTTGGCTTACCACTGTTACAACACCTACAGAGTAGTTATGTATAATTTTAATCTCCAAAAAATACAGACATCAGCTGCTATGCAGCCGCTTCCGCAAACGTTTCATCGTAACTGCTGCTTTCCTCTAATTGGTTTGCTCAATGGAGGATCCCTCAAAGGCAGAGAAGCCCTGCCCCCACCATTTCTTGTTTACCTTGCTTGGCAGTGCTTCTTACTACTACCACTATGACTAAACATAATGTAGTTTCCAACTGTGGGAAGAAACAATAGTATACAGGAAAAACCCACATAGACCCAGGGACAACATGTAACACATTACTAACCACTACCAGTGTAGCCAATATACTGTACAGGCAAGTATAAAAAAAAGATGAAAAAATGAAATGTGTGTACAACCCCCCACCTCCATTCTGAGGCCTCCAGTCTCCCTCTCATTTGTCCCTCCCCCCCTTTCCCTCCCTTTGCTTTTGCTCTTCCATCCCCATCTCTCCGCTAAAAAGGTTAGTAAATGTCAGATGGTGGTTGTCATCTTCAATGGCATCATAATTCTTCATAGAAACTGTTTTTTTTCTCTCTGTCTCTTTTTCTGTGTGTGCGTGTGCGTGTGTGTGCATGCACGCACAAGATACAATCGACCAAAATTGAAATAGAACAGTATATTGAAAATGGGAAATGACTGCTTTCAGCAAAAGACAGACTGGCATTCAGAAATACATCAACTAGAGCTGACGATGTACACAATATATTTCATACCGCACAGTTGATCATACACCTTGCGTGTTTACATTTTCTGTGTTCATCATAAAGAAAGATTTTCTGTCACCAACTCAGTAGTCTTTGTGAACATTTGTGTCCAGACTTATGTCACAGACCAGCTCCGCTCCTGCTCACTGACACTCCTGCACATTGTTTTTCTCCTCCTCCACTTCTCCTGTGACCATTCCGTCTTGAGGCTTCAGCAGGTCACACATGTCCATCTCCACAAATCACAAGTTCTCCCCATCAATCAGCCTTGAACTTACATGGACCTTTGCCATATTTTATTGCATCCATGCATGACTCTCCAGCCCTTACGTTACCTTACGTCCTCTTGTTGCTGTCAGGCCGTAATCCTGGTGACACCTTCTCTCCAGCTGTAGCAGCGCAGGAGGTGGAGTTCGGCTCCACAGATGCAGCTGGTTGATCTAATCTGTCTGCCTATTTGGGCCCTAGAGCCCCAGCAGAGGGTGTCAGACGATAGACTCACTTATGCCTCATCAAGACCTGCCAAGCTCACGTTTCCTGCCAAGCTCGCCTGTACCAGTCAGTTTTGAACCTGCCAGCCTCTCCTGCAACTCTCCACGTTCACCCTCATCTTGATCAACTTCTGTGAGCCACGTTTGTGCTCTGCTCCACTCTAGCCCACTACTGCCTCTGCGTCTGATTGTCCTGTCCCCCACCAGCCTGCACTCACATTACTCTGACAGATACATTGAATGTTGATACACAATTTAGATTCAGTATAATTCATTTATACTGAAAAAAGTTTCCTGAATCTGAATCTTAAAATTGATTTTAATATTTATATATTTTCTGTCTGGTTTTGACAAGACTTTTTTATGTCTGTACTAACTGTATATAAAAACAAATTTCCATTTTTCTACTCCATGAAAAAACTTATGCGAAAGTTTCAAATTCAAGGTGGAGAGACATTACCAGACTGTTCAGGCATACAATGTAAGTAGGTCCAGCAATTTTTAAGTCTCTATGATGAAGTGCCTACCCAGAAGATCATATTGAAATGTTGATGAAAGATAACCATTCGCTAGTGGCCATGGCCTTTGACTTAAAAAGAATCCAGTACAAAAACTTTTCTCATCTTGGTCCATAGAGGATCTGTACCAAATCCAAAGCCAATTGGGTTGACCCCATCGGAGGAGATGTTTTCAAGATTCAGAAATTAAAATCAAAATGGCCAACTTCCTGTCAGGTACGGTCATCATGTCGAGAGACTTTTTTGTATATAGTATATTATCATTTTCAGCAATTTTCTTGATGCCATGATCAAGTATGTGGGTATGACAGCCTTTCAAAGTAAAAGAGTGTGAAAAAGAAAATCACCCAATTTTGACACGTCCTGGCAACCATGCCCTTTGACCTGCAGAAGTTCTTTTGACTAGAATTGGTCAAAAGAGTTCCTTCAAAAACAGAAAACAAGTTAAAATGGCCAATTTCCTGTTGGGTTGAGGGCGGGGCTTGAAGAGGATTTTTTGTGCACCTGAGTATGTTCTATAAATCCACCAAGTTTCATGCATTTAGGTGAAACTCAGAAGAGGGGCTCAGTGTTAGAAATGTTCTAAGTGGCGCTATTGCACAATTTTGGCCTGAGCATTTTGAACGACTATAAAATACTTTTTTTTTGCCAGACCCAATGTGCATGCCAAAATGGTTTCCGAACATGTTCAGCCCCCCCAAAATAAGACTTCTTATACCTAGATCGATTCCAAGATTCATAATAATAATTAAAGCAGCTGTGAGCGGGTCTGAGCAATTGCTGTTGTAAAAAGAAAAAAAAACATATTTTGTCAATTAGCCCTGACCCGTTTTGAGGAGTGTATTGTGATGAGCCACTTTCAGTATTGCTGTATCTCCAAAACTGTTTAAGCGTAGTCCTTCAAAATTTCAAGGGTTAGATTTTGGCAAATGTACTGTTATTTTGCTATATTTGGCAATATGAACTTTTATACATGTGCTTTTGGTTTATCATAGATTTGTGGGGGCTTAAATTTGCTCAAAAGTTCTAGTTCTATTTCTACTTCTAATTTAATTTACAAATTCTATTCTTCAAAATATGGCAGTATATTAGAAGGACTGTGGACAGTGCAGTTTCAAAGACTGAGGTTTGATGTTAAACATACGCCTTCCCACGCATGTTGTGTACTCATGCCATAGTAAAACCTCACACATGTTCAGGCAAAATCCCTCAACTAATCACTGCAATCAACTGCATTCATAGGAGCGTCCGTTGGTTGCTTGGCTAAAGTCACTGATCTCTTATATTCCACACAGTTATTTTGAGGGTTGCATACCTCTCTGAATCGTCATTCAAAAGCTTTTGTTCACCTCCGGTGTCTGCAGAGTTTCTTTCAGCTCCACTTTAACCTGACCTCTCTGTGTCTGCTGCAAGTGACTGCTCTCGCTGCTAACTTCCCGTATAAAACTGCCAGAAACAACACCAACACAGACTCGGCTGTTAAGCGCCTTGCTAGTGATAACAGGGCTGTGTGACATCATCAATATGGTGTGTTCAGGGAGATCGTGGACAGCACAACTTTATTTTGCAGTGCCCCCCTTGAATTTGCATGAGCGTAAGAAAGTTTTACAGTATTTTTTCACCCCACATCTGAGGTGAAAGTAAGTATACTTGACGGTCCACATCTGTGTAGAAGCCTCGATGAATACATCCATCAAGCTTGAATAAAGTCTCTATTTTCATCAGTCACCTTATGTATTCGGCACAAACAAATGACTTAAAATGTCCTCATCACGTGCTTTTCCTGATGCCATGTCACTAATGTCCCACACAGGATCCTGTCATGAATCAGCCCCGTCTGCGTCTTCTGTTCTGCGCATTTTGTTTTATCAATATCCCAACTCTCTCTGAGGATTCTGTCTCTACGAAAAGAACAAACTCCTCAAATATAAGGGATGGAGTTACGAATCCATGTCTCAGATAGAGACATGGATGGAGACAGCCATGCTATACCAAAAAAATGACAGCACCGAACCAACATAAAAGTGTTTCAAGTGTACAATAAGGAGTACAGCTGAAGCAGTGACGATTTCTCGACTAATGCATCAACCACCAACAACAACAACCAACAACAAACTGCTTCTGAAATATCTTAGGATAGGGTTTAGAGCCTATCACATCTGAAAGTTTTACTTGTGCTGTCATAAATAGTCCCACACACTCTGTAATCGCATATCAGTTCATCAGTCACATGTACAGCCTGACAATTATTGTATTTATTTTCATATCACTAATGATGGCATAATGAGACGACTATCTTGCCATGCTTCTGCTTCTGTGTAGAACTTGTGTCTCCATACGGTTTTGTTATTTAGACGGTTGCCTCCGGTGTCCAGTGCAGAGTTTCATCCAGCTCCGCTCCCATGCTAATGATGCTGCTAACCTTATGTCTGCTTGTTGGTTGAAAAAATAAACCTTTCAGTCGATCGAACAGAAAACACCAATCTTTGACACTTCCTGACACCATGTGGAAGCCTGTGCATGACTGTCACATATATCCACCAGGCAGCTCAACCGTGTGATGTCATCACTATGGTATGTTCACGGATCTCATGAAAGAAATAGCTTTATTTTGCAGCGCAACATCTTCAAGGGGAGGTGATTCAGTGGTGTCATTTGTCTTTGTTGTCCTGTCATCCGGGAGTTGATCGGACAGTTCGGTTCATTCTCCAAAGCTTTTGGCGGGAAACTATAAGGCCAGATGTAAGCGAATTCATTCTAGCCTGCTCTGTCTGTAATCAAGCCAAGTCTTCTCGTCAGCCTCCGCCAGGGCTTCTGCATCCTCTCTCGATTCCTCATCGGCCTTGGTCCCACATCTCCATAGATTTTGTCACTGGTCTTCCTGTGTCGGACGGCAACTCCACTATTCTCTCCATTGTTTACCGATTTAGCAAGATGTGTCATTTCGTGCCATTACTCAAACTTCCGTCGGCCAAGGAAACAGCAGAACTGTTACTACTTCATGCGTTTCGACTCCATGGCATCCCATGTGATGTAGTTTCAGATCACGGTCCTCAGTTTACCTAAATTTTTTGGATGGAGTTTTATCTGTTACTTGGAGATAAATCCAGTCTTTCCTCCGGATATCACCCCCAATCTAATGGGCAAACTGAGCGTTTCAATCAGGAAATGGAGGCAGCGCTCCGGTGCATTACTTCACAGAATCCCTCCTCTTGGTCGTCCCAGTTGGTGTGGGTAAAATGTGCACATAACTCGCTCCTGTGTTCTGCTACTGGGCTATCCCCTTTTCAGTGTGCGTATGGATACCAGCCTCCGCTTTTTCCTTCACAGGAGCAGGAGGCTTCGTGCCCATCTGTACAAGCATTTGTCCGTCGTTGCCGGCGAACGTGGCTTCGAGCTCGTACCACCCTATTGCGGACAAATGCGCACTACATTCGGTCGGCTAACCCTAAGCGTACTCCGGCACCTGCATATCGCGTTGGTCAAAGGGTTTGGCCTTCCACTTGGGATCTGCCATTGAAGGTTGAAGCCATTAAACTTGCCCTGCTCTCGCTCCGACCTTGAGCTCCGGTACGGGGTGTTCCACTCCCTGCCGTCCTCGGGGCCGACCGCGCTCCCACCCCTGTGCATGGATCATCCATCGCCATCCTTGGAGCCGTCCCGGGTCCAGCACGCCGATCGTCCATCGCCGTCTTCGGAGCGATCCCGAGTCCAGTGCGCCGATCACTCTCCGCTCCCTTCCTGCAGGTCGCTTCCCTGTGTTCGGTCCCAGCATCGAGGACCGATCACTCGGTTCCTTGCGGAGGACCCAGACATTCAATAAAGAACTTTTGTGACTAGGTTCCTGTGTCGCGTGCGTTTAAGTCCACCAGCTCCGCTCGTGTCAGTTCTCGCAACTTTGTTGCTCAGACCCTAATAAAATAGAAACAGTACATAGACACAGCTCCTTGTAACTTTGTTGCTCAGACCCTAACAAAAAAAACATGGCAGTTTTAAGACGGTTCTCGCAACGTCGTTCAGACCCTAATAAACCTCAATTGCCTGTCACATAAGCCAATCTGCCAGTCTGAGGACATCACCATTGAGGTTGAAGTTGATATTATGAGATATGCACCTGGAGACAGGTCTACGCTGTACATCACATATCTGTAACATGTCAGTTGTAGTGCTGAAATGTGAAGATTTAGGTTACTTAAGGTGATGAAAACAATAACGTTACTCAAAGATTGTCAAGGAATTCACCAGGGTCATGTCAGTGGACATCAATAAATTCTATGAGGGTCTGGATAGACATCTACATAAACTTCTTTAATGGAGAGCCTCGACAAGGAAGTGCATATTTATTGTAGTTGGGTCCCACATTAATTGTGTAACCCCACCGAGCAGAGGGAACAGGATGACAAACAGTAAACCTCCTCATTAATGTGCTTGGATAGGCATTTTTTATACAGACCGAATGAATAAGAAAATGAAACAACATAGCTGGCTTTTTAAGATGGATGAGTTGGAGAGAAACCCTGGGTTTGTTGAATAAAACCTGCCAGTCAGAAGGTCAGAGTTTAACTGAAAGCTCAGTTTCCATCATTTGAGGGTTAACAAAAAGTTCTGATATCAGTCATGCTTTTACAGGCATCAAACCAAAGGAAGAGAGCAGCAGCTTTGCAGGGACATGAAGGAAAACCCTTGCATATTGATGAGGCGATTTGAGGTAAGCAGCAAAATGTTGTTCAGTGCTACAAAATTTATTTCACAATGGGCAGGGCTACACATAACCTTTCGGGCATCCTCTGTGCAGATACACTATATAGTAAAACATGTCTAAAGCACAGGCACCTTTTTGTTTTTTGTTTGTTTTTGCATGAAGCCAACAGTCCCTGGGGGAGGATGCTCTTCTTTTTATGTATCATGCCATTATTTATATTTGGGATGGTGTAATTTCAGTTTGTGGGCAGACCAGAGCACAAGTGTGTTAGAGGTTTGTCCCAAGGAAGGGCTTTTTCGATGTCTCGACATCCATTGACACTTATTTTGAAGCAAGGCTGGTTGGAGTTGGACTTGTTGGGGATTTAATAAAGGTCCTTGAAGAATTGTGTTTTGTATTTTTTCATGTGTCAATATTTAAGTTTGACATATCTAATTCTCATGTAGATTCTTTGTAGATATACCTGTAGCTTAAATTTTGTTGTCCAGCAATTTCTGTAAATTGCCCTAACTTGATAAAACACATTCAAATAGCATCTTTTTTTAGTTCTTTTTAAGTAATGTTTTTCAGTCAACATTACTTGATACAGAAAGTTGAGACAACAAATTGTGAGTTTTATCAGTTATGCATTGCATGTTGAGCCAACTTGACAAAATAACCAACATCTCTTAAACGTATCTTAAATAATTTCAAGTCCGACTTACTAGTTATAGAAAGTTGAGTCAACAGATTACATGTTCCATCAACTCCCTTTATGAAGTATAATATACATGTAAAATAGTCTGTTTAGAGGATCCCAGGTCCCTCACTCCAGCAAGGGCTGACAGAGTGTCAGGTTTAGTGTTCTTGGACCCGAAACGATGGGACAGAATGATGTTGAACCGATCAAAAAATAGAGGCCATCAGGCCTGTCTTGAGTTCAGTGTCTTAGCCGATTGCAAATATTCAAGGTTCTTCTCCAACCACTGCCGCCACTCCTCTAGGGCCATCTTTACTGCTAACAGTTCGCGGTTCCCAGTGTCACAGTTTCGCTCAGCAGGGGAGAGACATCGGGAGAAAAAGGCACAGGGGTGCACCTTATTGTCATCCGACCGCTGGGAGAGTACTGCTCCAACACCAACATCCGATGCGTCCAACTCAACCACAGAACCAGAATGGGCGCAGAAGTAAAGCTATCCTTTAGCGAGATGAAGCCAGCTTCAGCCTCACGAATCCACCGAAACCTTACCTACACAATTAGTTGATTTACAGTTGCATGATATACACAATTAGTTGATTTACTGTGAGCAGGCATCAGTGGTGAATCATCAGATGAGCGTGATAACTATATACATATGTACAATTTCTTCGAACAACTATAAAGAACCAATATCCTTTGCCTTTGCTCTCATCTGCCTTTTAGCTTCTCCAGGAAGCCACCATTTTTTCTAAGTTTTTCAAATTTTTTCTAAGGACTTAAGGAATGCCTATCGTCAGATCAGGGAAGGGGATGAATGGAGGACGGTGTTCAACGCCCCTACTGGACACTATGAGTACCCCTTCATGCCTTTTGGTCCCTGTAATGCTCCTGCTGTCTTCCAGGCATTATTAATGATGTCCTCTGGTACATGCTAAAAAGTTTGCATTTGTCTACATACAATTTGACTATTGCAAATCTCAAAATCTTACCCCTTCATTTTACCCTACCACTAAATCTTTGTCTTTGTCTTGCCCTTTGATACCGAGCTGAGAGGGCTAGGGGTGCGACTGTTCCCCTAAGAATCATCAAGTTAAACACTTGTTCTCTCAGAGCACATGATACTGGACAGAGATTGCGACCTGCATATCTGACCTATGCCATGATAACCAGAACAGCGCTAACTCACCCAATTATCTGTACTCTTGAAGGACAGCGCCATATAGCCTATTCTCTAGCCCTTAAAACAACAATATCTGTTTTGTCTCAGGTTTGCGCCCATGTATCTATCTGTTGAACGCCAAGCTGTGGAGGGCCCTTGCCTGCCCAACAGATAAAAAGGTATTGCATCTTCTGCTCGGGGGTCATTCTGACTGAGATCTTGCAAGAACTCTGTCTCTCTGAGCCGCAGCGCTGCATACTCTACCTGTGACCAGAATAAACTCTTTGCCAGACGATCACTTCGGCCTTTCCTTAAGCAACCAACAAAAGAACCTAACAGAAGTACTGAATTACAAGGTAAATGTTACATTGGCCTCACCATGAGTAGTGAGACAGTATCTTCGGCTCCGGGCTAAAAGAGCGCCACCACCACAGGGGGTCCATCACTGGCCTGGGACCAAGAACCTCATGTGCATCTCCATAAAATTGCCAGGTAATGAAGGTCATCCCACCCATTTAAATTCCGGAGCATTTTTTGGGAGTTCTCAATTCCTGAAACACAAACACACAATAAACACAACTGTCCAGTGGCTACATACATCCTTCAGTTGGAAATTATGTTAAACTGTGCATCCCATACATTGTATTTCTGTTTCAAGCCTGTTGGCTGGTCACCTTCCCTCCAAAACCAACAGTATAAACATTCAGTATTCAGAGCACAACACAGGATTTCAAGAATACAAAAAAATCTGAAACAGACAAGATTATAGTGAGGCTGCTCTATTCTCCCCCTCACCCTATGTTGTAGGCCAATATGTTGTTTACATACTGATTGAATACTGACCAATATGTATACATGTTCAGAAGATGTGTGGTAAGTGTGGTATTTTGGCTCATAGCTCATGCAGTGCTGTTATAAATGCCTGTTCAATGCCCAAGCTGCAGCCCACAACCTATACACTGTTTTTGTGTACTGTGAAAGAAAAACAATTCCTCAAGTGCAGAAATGTGCCAAATTCAGATGATAATGATAATCACAGTGAGACAGAGAAGGTGGGGGACACTGATTGAGTGCAGGAGCGGGGAACAGAACTCAAAAAGTTACAGTGAGGCGATAAAATCACAATAACAATAGAGCCAAACCTAGCTGCAGAGACTTTTTGGCACCTCTGAAGCGCAAACACAAGGTAGATGTGTGAAAAGAAGGTTTGCTTAAGGATGCCTCTCTTTTTAGAAGGGGTTGGTTATGAGTGTAGCAGGAAGGATCAGATCTAATGTAATGCATATGATCTAGGAAAAATTAAACACTTTGCAGTCAGAATTGCCGGAGTTCAGAGTGCATCTACATATGGTTTTCTTTGTCATGACTATTTGTACCCAAGCCACACAATAAGCAGCTCGCATTGCCAGCTCGACAGTTATGATTGAACAATGCATTAACAAATACTCACTCCAACTGTTACTGTCCCACGTTACAGAGTATTGGGACTTTATGTTCAGCGATTAGGTACTGTAGTATTAAGCACATGCTTTAGCATTATCATTACCTTTTGTTTGCACTTAATGGGCTTTTTGGTCTCCCAATGTCACACTAATTCTTTATAGAGCCCAAAATGCAACAAGACTAAAGCATGCACTTAAAACTATACAGCAGTGGTCCCCAACGCCAGGGCCGGTCCATTGATCAATTGGTACTGAGCCGCACAAGAAATAATTAATTATGTATTATCTGAGTCTACATGATTTTTTATTTTGAAATACCTTTTATTTTCAAAAATGATTTTGCCGGTGACCTCGGACGCTTGTGAGTCTTAGCGGGCATACAAACATGCAGAGGCTGAAAGAAAACCAAGTCTGTGTGAAATGAAATGTGAAATGTGAAGTATTAAGGTTTCTTCAGACTGACTGATTTTCTTTACAAATTTCTTTATTTGTGGCAAATCTGACCCTTATTTTTAAAGGACATTTAAATGCAGGGCCGTCGCTGCCTATATGAAGAACATGCGCAATGCGTAGGGCCCCGCGATCCAATAGGTACCTCGTTTTGCACGAAAGATGCACATATGTGCAGCTGGGAGCCTTGCTACTAGATTAGCTGTCGCGAGGCAGGAGGAGAGAGAGCGGCACAAGCCGTCACTGCAATGATTTACAGCAGTCCATCCGACCGATCACTGGACAGACGTGCTCCTCAGGGGGTGGGGGGTGGGGTTGCGCTTGTGTCGCAATTGCAATGCCCTTTTTTGCGTAGGGCCCCACTTTGTTCAGAAACGGCGCTGTGTAAACGTTATGATAGCTACCAGTCACGAGTCAGGGCGCTCTGAGCCCCCCCCCCAGTTCCAGTTAGTTCAGTGGTTTCTTGGTTGTTTCCCGGAAAAACTTTTTCTGTTCGTTTTTCTGTTCTAGTTATAGCTCAGGTTCTTTTGTGTCTTTTGTTTGTTTTTGTTTTCACCTGCGGAGACTGTAAAGAACCAGAATTATTTGTTTTCCAGAGTAGATAGATAGTGCTGTGGAGACCTTAAGGTCCCAGGCTCATTTTGTTCTATAGCATGGTTAGTATTTTCTGTCCTGCGGAGACTGTAGGGTCCCAGGCTCGTTTTGTTTTCAGTGTAGTCAGATTTTTTTATATTGTCCTGCAGTGAACACGGGTCCCAGGCATTTTCTGTTGAACTTTAACAAAGCCATTGATTTCATTTGATCCTGTTTGTTGAGCGTGCTTTTGGGTCTTCCAGCTGGAACCCTTACACTGTCATACTTAGTATAATACTGCAATGAAATTGAAATACTATGTCTGGTTTGACAAAAATCATTATTATTGAGTCACTGTAGAGTATCATCTACGTGTCACACAGCCACTAAATGGAGTTGATCAGGTTAAGAGAATGAGGTTTGTGTTTGTCATTTCTTGTTTACACCAAAGGGCATCATGAGTAAAATGACATATGAGAACACTGAGGCATTGATGTCTTATGTCCAGAATTTTTTAAGAAGTTTGGGTTATGTATGTTGGAGAGAGAGCGGCTGGATTATACATGGCGAGGCACCACAATTGCCACTGCCATACAGCCACACCCCTTGGCATAGAAAGAGGCTTTTCAGAACTTTTGATCACAAAGCCTTTTAGGTTATATACTTATATAATATGAAGTCAATAGTATGAAATCTCTGGGCAAACATGGCTGACACTCGATATATTAAATTAACGTCACTTGACCATTGAAAACAAATGCCTGACTTCCTGTCCAGTCCTGACCATTGGTGCACCATTGGTGGACTTTTTTGTGTGTCTCAATAAACTTTATAAGCCTACAAATTGTCATCTTTCTATTACAAAAACGGGGAGGTGTTTTTGAAAATTTCAAGGTGGCACTATAGAGACATTTATCAATGCCCATTGTCAAGGCCATCACTGGGCTGTTCAGGCATAAAATGCAAGTATGTCCAGCAATTTCGAAGCTTCTATGAAGTGCCTGCCGCTACTTTCGCATTTGGGTCCATGGGCTATGCCCCTCATTAAAGCCATCACAAGGCCACCTGTTATACGAGGGATCGCTATTCATGCCCACCACACGGACACCATTGGAGACACATAACCTGGGCAAACAGAAAATTCACACCTTCCTGTCATTAGACTTATCCCAAACCCACAGAAACAAATCAATAACAAATATCCACATTTCACATCTTCTCTAGACAGCCCCTGCTGCTCACCAGCTGGGATCTAGCTGGATTCCCCATTCACACACATTATTGGGGACCACCGAGCACCATTTACATCATGCTTAAAATTTTACTTGAATGCTACGTTACATGATCGCAGGTATTTATCCTGTGATTATTGTACACCACCCACGTGCAATAAATCGGTGCTACAGGTGCTCTAGCCCCTGCCCCTTTTCTGTTTGCTGTCCAAAGTTCCCTTTTCATAGGGACTGATTTGGATTTTTTTTCAAATGTAATATTTCTAAAATATAAGTTAGCTCCAACAGCAATAGTCTCTACAATATGTTCATAATGTATGAAACTACAGATTTACAGACGTTTTTCTATGTAAATGTCCTTGCGGGCATCAATCCGTGATGTCATGCATTCAGTGAATCTCCGTGCAGAAAGTGCATCCTGGCAGTGGACAGCGGGAGACAGAGAGTACAGTGCGAGGAATGGCATGGTAAGGTAGGGTGACCAGATGTCCTGGATTTCTAGGGACAGTCCCCGATTCGGCCGCCCTGTCCCTGCGAAAGCTGGCACTGAAAGTGTCCCTGATTTTGAACGGGAGAGAAAAAAAGAAAAAAAGTCACACTTAAAGTGTTAAGACCAGGGTTTGAGGACTCAAACGCAGAGACACAGACAGACAGTTTGCAGGGATTTATTGGTAACTGAAAGGAACGGATTGAGGCTTACTAGGGCCGGTCAGGACAGAGGCTGGTAGAAAGTGGATGGTGGGGCCAGGTTTGGGATCCCCTAGACAGGCCTGATGAGCAGGAGCAGCCAGGTAGGGTTGCAGGCAGAGTAGCAGGCTGAACTACTAGAAGGACTGCAGGTTAGCAGAGAGGCCGGGAAGCAGGAGAGCAGGCCAGCAGGTAAGCAGGCAAGCAGGCAGGCAGGAGCTAGGATGATGTTTCCTCAGCGTAGTTGGTCTAAGATCTGACAACCCCTCCTGGGGCGCCAGGACTCTTATAGTAGCCAAGCTCCACCTCCAACAGCTGCAGGAAGTTACGGAGGGGAGGTCCTGACATAAAGTCTACTTTCATTTCTTATCTGAACATGCAATAAGCTTTGAGCACAACAGTAAAATGTGTATGGTTGTTTGTCATTTAATAAAGCTGCCTAGGTTATAGGCTATTTAAACAGTTTGCTCCATCCATTTCATTAACGTGGCAGATTTGGTAACATATTCTAGCTGTTTCAAAAACTTAAGGCTGAACTATTATGTTATAGAAGCTTAGGGTAGTTGAGTTAAAACATAGGGAAACGTTTTCTGAATAAAGAGAAATGAAAGCCTGCATTACTGTTGGACCCAACTTCAAGTTATTCTCCATTTCATTCCACTACATTTTGTTGTTGTCGGTGTCCGTGCAGCCATGCGTAGATCACATGAAACTGTGGCACCAACTCTCCAATGGTGGTGTGGTAGTTGCCTGGGATACTCTCCTTTTAATTTCATGGGTAGTATGTGCCTCCTGACCACACATGCAATGACAAGTGTTACAGCTTTGACTGCTGTTTGCACTGATTCCATTCTTTTTGGTTAATGAACATAAGGATTCATAAAATCTATACCTATATTAGGCTCTTTGTAAATTACCTATTTCACCTTCATAATTTTTAAAATGGCATAATAGAATTAGATAAATTGCTAAACTAAAATTCCAGCTCAGGTTCAGATCACTAAACTTGTACATTCAAATGAATGAGAATTTAAGCTCCAGTTTAAATTGACATCCAGTTAATTGAATTTGTGTGCAACTTTTGTATGCGTCTATGATTGACCTTTAAACATTATATTGTGCATAGTGCAAATATGCCTCATAAAGAGAGGACTGCTGCTTTTACTGCAGCAATACTGCAGCATTTAGATGGATCTCACACAGGTGCACACACACAAACACACACACACACACACAGAATGTTTAGTTGCAATTAAAATTTTGTTTTGAATTAAGTTAACTTGTGTGAAAAATTTGTTCCAAGTGCCCGTTTTTAAATGTTGAGCCCCTGCCCCTCCAAAGGTCTTTGCATGGCCCTGTTGTACACAGCTTCCTGTGAAACTCTCCAGTTGTTTATTTTGCACGACTGTTTGGACCAATTTTGCAAATCACAGAATTCATCTTCAAGACGGCTTTTCAAATCCTTTCCTGGTTTTTCCTGCAACCACTTAAGGGAAACAGAACCCTTTATCCAGCACTGTGATCCGGATCGGAAAGAAAGCGGATCTTTCAGTTAGTGGTATGACCCAGACTTACCGGAATCTTTCACAACCACAACCTTTGACTGACAGAAATTCTTTTGGCGAGTGTTGGTCACCATTGTCTCTGGATGATCTGTACCTAATTTAAATCAATGTCAATTAATCTCAGAACAGCTCCTTCCGTTCATTCAAAAAAGAAAACAAACAAGTCAAAATGGCCGACTTCCTGTTGGGTTGAGGGTGGGACTTCAAGAGGATTTTTTGTGTTCCCCAGTATGTTATATAAACCCACCATGCATTTAGGAAAACTCAGAAGTTGTGCTTGCCGTTTGAAATATTCTAGGTGGTGTTATTGTTCAATTTGGCCCCATGGATTTTGAATGACTTCAAGATATGAAGATTTTGGCTGAATCCCAATGTTGCACAGCCACTGCCGCCTATACAGAGAACACTCACAGGGTATAGGGCCCCATGTTTTGCCTGAAGGATGTGTATATGCGCAGCCGTGAGGTGCGCTACAAGATCAGCTGTCAGTGCGGGGCAGGAGGAGAGAGAGAAGAGACCTTTTTTCTGTTGTAATGTGACACCGCACATGCCATCACTGCAATGATTGACAGCAGTGCGTCCGACCAATCGTTGCTCAGATCCTCGTAACTTCATTGCTCTGACCCTACAAAGAAACATGACAGTTACAATAGGGTTCTCGCAACTTTGTTGGTCGGACTCTAAAAAGAAACACTACAGATTAAACAGGGTTCTCGCAACTTCATTCCTCAGACCATAATTATGTCTTCATTTTTGAGCATCCAATATCCTGAAGAAAGCAGTTCATGAGCCCAGAGCTCCCTACTGAACTAAGTGAAATAATTAAAACCACCAATGAGGTCAAAATTACATACACTCTCTTTCTCTCACAGACACAGGCACACGGACTAGGACTAGGACTAGGACTAGGACGAAACCAATCAATATTCTGGTCTGGTCACAGAAGCTCGACACCCCCCAGCTCCTGTCTAACTGACCTTTATGTCCACCATATTCATCCACTATGCTGGCTTCTATGTGTGTGCACTGTGAATGGCTAATAATGCACTTTTTTTGGTTATTTATTCTCTTTCCTGATTTCATCTCAATTCTTTCTAATCTACAACCTTTGTTAACAGACTTGATAACTTTTTTTGTATACTGGTGTGTGTGTGTGTGTGTGTGTGTGTATGTGTGTGTGTGTGTACTGTGTGTGTGTGTGTACTGTGTGTCTGTGTGTGTGTGTGTGCGCGCGTGTGTGTGTGTGTGTGTGTGTGTGTGTGTGTGAGTGCGCGTTTTCTATTCTTCCCAAGAATGGACACTGTCAGTCAATCTCAGATGGAGTGAAGCTTGTTTATCAGCTGCAAGCCATACAGACGTGGACTGAAAAATGCAGAAGATTATGTCTGTACCTGCTCTGAAAAGAATTGTTTTTTCTTGCACGCGTGCCTCAAAGACATACACTCATATGTATGCACGTTTTCACTAAAGGATATGCGCAGGCACAGATTGAAGCAAATTCATGTTCTATGCTGCTCTGTACCCCTCTGTGATGCTTTGTTGAGCAGGTCAATGGAAGAAACTGCACAGCAAGACAGAGATATACTTTTCTATTTGGTCTGTCACTTGTATTTAATCCTGAAACAGCGTTGGGACACAGCTACTTTTAACATTTAGGGCTCTGCTATGGCAATTGGATGAAAGCCTGTGATTTTAGAAGTGGTTTTGCAAACAAGTGAGCTGTAGAAGATGACAAGGATAAAGAGTTTTGTTTTGAATTTAAATGTAATTGAATTAAAATATGTTACATACATGTATAAATGTAAGGTGTAATATATACATACATATACATATATAGTAATGTACGCTTGGTCCTCATGTATAAGAATGGATTTGATTTCTTACGCAGATCATCATACTTCTGGACTTAAGTTATCATCTACTTCCTTTGTCTTTTCACACAGTCTCTGTGTTTTAACCCCATCTCTCATAATATCCTCCCTTTTTTCGATACGGTAAGAAATAATAAAGTTATACTGTCGAGATGTGTGTTTTTTTTTCTGTGTGAGCAATCATGTAGGGGTGTTTCTGTCAGTGTGTGTTATGGGAAACAGAGCCTAATGTGTTTATAATTGACTCCAGCTCCACCAGACTGGCTCAGCAGGCAACAGATGCCACAGTTGCAGCTGCCACAAGCTGTGTGCTATGTGAGTGCGTGTACACTCGTCTGTGAAGTCACACACACACACAATGGTAAAAATAGTAATTATGTATCAATATGGGTGTCTTTGTCTATTGGTGTGCATTTGAGTGACTGACAGCTTAGAATCAAAGTTTAATTACAGTCAGTCAAAATGGGGACTGTCAGGAAAAACCAAAATCTTTAGACACTATTGCTAATGAGATGCTGTGGTAAACCAACAGTTATAGACAAACCATCACTCTATCCAACTAACTCTGCCTAGTTTTTAAGGCCAGTCCCACAAATGTGATGAAGTGAACTATAGCAATTTATATCCACACCCAAATAATGAAAAAAACAAAGATTTTTTGTCTTGTGAAATGTTTTTGTGTTTTGTGAAATGTTTATGTGTTTTGTGAAATGTTGTAGTGTTTTCTGAAGTGTTGTTATGTTTTGACCTTCAGGGCCACCATAGAAAAGCCACTGAAATGTTTCACAACACAGCGTGACGTCACAGCAGTCCACATGCAATCTCAAAGCGCATGCATGTCGTCTCGCAGCTCTTTCTCCCAAATGTGGATTGGTTCATAACCCCATGTTGCCTGATGAGTGACTGTACTGCACAAGCTCTCAAGCTCTCCCTGAGAGCTGGCGAGCATCGTGGACTGCTCGCCAGGCGAGCAGTGTCCGTAGGACTGAATGAGCTTGTTCAATGAGCATTTTTAGTGCCGTATCCATTTCTTATAATACATCCATGGGCTTTAAGGGAGCCATGACAAGGAGGCTGAGGAAGCCACAGGTTGTCAACCCCTGCTCTAAGGAATCCCATTGCCAACAACAGCTTGCGAGGACCCAGAGAAGCCATTTAAGGAATTAATGCAATCATCTCTGAAATTTCCACCAGATATACCTATATTCTAAACCGTTAGCCATCAGTACATGTCTCTCTCTGCACTGTCTTGCTTGTGCCCGCCATGAGGATCCCCTCCTCTGTCTCTCACCCTGAGGTTTATCTCCTTTACTTTTTTTCACTGTCAGGGTTTTTTCTTGGGAGTTGTTCCTCAGCCTTTACGAGGGCCTAAGGACAGGGTTTTTTTACTATGTACATATTGTTCCTCCCTTTGTAAAGTGCCTTGAGATAATGGCTGTACTGGTACTTAAAGTTAAAATTGTTGACACAATTCCAACTCCCAGCAGCTTCTTTTTGGTTTATGACGTACCGTGTCACATTAAATAAACATATTTGTCATGGCAATTCATATTTCTTTGAATATTGAAAGAGGCTTTCTTAACCCTGATGAAAAGCCTTACCTGGAAATTAACTACATAGCAATACACATTCATGTGCTCTGCTATATTGTTTTGTTGTTCTAATGTGCCTTCAAGTCAGAAGAGAGGAGGAGAGAGAAAAATACTGTCCTGGTTCTGGTGATACCTGGTTCTTGACTATGTTGCTTGTCAGAAGGTCTTCTATTAGGAACTGCTGCCTCCAAGTTGATATCACCTTCATAGAGCTACTTAGCTTCCCTGAGGGTCGATGGAGGCGGGGCTCAGAGGGCCTGTTCCTGATCCCCCATGGTGTCTGCCGATTGAGTTTTAGGCTATTTGGTCTATTTTCGTGACCGTAGCAAATTCTCAATGGTGGGAAATGGCAAATATTCAAAGCCCCGCCATTTGAAACGTATGGGGAAACTCTTGAATCAGGCTCTTAAACAAGGTAGCTTGTGCAGCAGTACGAGACATTCAGAGGCATGACATAGTCAGTATTTTACACACTAGGATGAGAACAGGTTGTTCCAGCAAAAGTCAGGACCCAGTCTACTGAAAGCTTCTTCAGTTCATGTTATGATTGGTAATAGAAGAAGAATGTCAAAATTGTCAAAAAACAGAATATGTCAATCTTAACATTCATTCCATGTCAGCTACACTCATTTCACAGTATAGATACTGCTTCTGACACATCAAATCTAGTTCATTTCATTATCAGGCAAATCATTCTCAATTAATGATTACATTGTAGAGCACAACCTTGATTTTATGTTCCTAACAGAAACTTGGTGAGGTCAAGAAAACAGTGCAGCAGTTCTTAGTGAATGAATGCATCCTAACTTCAGTTTCACAAGTGAAGCCAGATGGAGATGTGGAGAATTTTGTTGAATGAAACTTGCAGGAAAATGCAGGAAAACGTTGTATGGAAATTCCAACTCCTATGAATATGTTGCTGTTCAGTTGAAAGCCTTGAGAACCACTACATACAGAGCCCCAAAATATAATCCCCCCTTTTTTGAGGAGTTTTCCAAACTACTGTCTATTATCGGTATTGGGTTTGACTCTGTGATTCTGGTTGGTGATTAATAATGAATTTATTAAAATTAATTTAATAGTCCTGTTGATAATATGAAAGATGGATGCCCAAAAGATCTTAAATACGCTGAATATCTCTGGACTCTCTCAGCATGTAACAGACCAGGGCCACATATTAGATACACATTTAATATATGTTAAACATATTGGTGCTGGCGAAGATCTAATGTGTGAATAGATAACAATGAGATGCAATAATATTACTTTATTTTGCTCTGAGAAAAAGTGATGAGTGAGGTAGAGAGAAGACTTAGAAAAGAGCAGCATAGTGAAAGTGGAAGCAAACTAAGTAAATGCAGGAGAGTTAAGAAGTGATGTGAAAAGGTAAAGTGAAGAGAGAGTAAGGAGAGAAGAAAGAAGGGTTGGAAAAGAAGAGCGGTTCAGGTGAAGAAATTTAAGAGGATAAGAAATGAAACAAGGTGAGGGAAAATGAGCAGACAGGAAGATGGCTCTGTCAAACAAACCCAAATGCCATTTTACTAAAAAATCCCAGAGGAATTTCCAATTGTTTATTTTTTTCAGGTATTTCCATCTGCCCCTGTTTAAAGTCAAGTTGACACAATGGTCCATTGCATCCTTTGCCAGTCTTCTTTTTCAATTGCCAGTGGGGAAAAATTTTCAATGGTGAAGCATCAACTTGCAAAAAATAAAAATGCAATGACTACCAATGCTGGTATATCATCCATCACATTTTGCAAGAAGGCAGCACCTCCCCAAAAGGAGTATGGATTAGCTGTACAGAAGGGCATGTTGGCGTGCTACACTATGAGACACAATCATAATTTCTACAGACTGCACAGCACAGCTGACAAAAAAGCTTCACGAGCAAAGTTTTCATATGCTCAGACCAAAGGTCAAACCATTGTCAATAATGTGTTTGCACCATGGACCTAGACCAGGATGAATTTGTCTCCTGGTCTATTGATTCATCCAATCTTGGACATGTCAAGCTGCTGTCAATAAAGGTCAGGCTTGTTCCCATTGATGTGGAGTATCTACTCACAAAGATATTTTCATATTTTCACTCGAAGAGTGGAAAGACTGAAAAGCTTTTGTCAGTTTGTTGAATGAGAGACAGCAAAAACGTGAGAGAGAAGAGAAGGAAAAACAGATGCCGCATATGCCCGATTTCTGTACTGGAACTGTGAATGTAATATTAAGTCTCTACCCTTGAGGAGTCACATTTGTGAGTGCAATTTATAAATAAAGGGTATTCTTTCATTTTATTATAGCAGCATGACATGCTTAGCTTTGCGGATGCTGTTGCATATATTTAAAGTGGCACTTTGAAAATTTGGTTTAGCACAGTGGTATGTGGTCTGTAAGGTCTCGGAACCTTTTATATAGCACATTTGAAACAGGCAATTGCATTTAGCCAATAAGCAAAGAAAATAAAAGTTAGCAAATCTGTTATTATTTCTTTGTTAAAAAAAAACTTCATATCATAGTCCTGTCTGTTTCTGCCACTCCATGGTGAGGTTTGTCTTGTGTTGTTTTTTTTTAATTTCCTGTTTTATTTTGAAAGCCTAACCCACCTCATGTCTGCTCACTTGCCTTTCCCTTGTGTCACACTTGAGTCTCATTCTCCCCTAATCACTGGTGCTTCAAGTCTGTCTGCCCTTTGTCTTGTGCCAGGGCATGTAGTTTTTTATGTAGCTTTAGTCCTAGCTCAGTCTTGTGCTCCTTGTTCTTCTAAGTCCTTCTTGTTATTTTTTGTGTGTTCTTGTACTTCAGCCTAATCTAATATTTACTCAAAGTCATTCAAGTGTTTAGTTCTCCTCTGTGGTCCTGTTCCTAGTGTTCTCCTTGGGGTAAGCTCACATCCCTATGTTTCATTTGTGTACCTTTTCTCTTTTGCTGTTGTGTTTTTTCACATTTTCATGTTCACTATGTTTCTCATTAGTTTAGTTCTTAGTCTGGTTCCCTTTCTGAACTTCATTAATAAATTTCTCTCATACTATTTGTGTTCTGAGTCATTGCGTTTGCATCTGCTCTTTCAATTTGTTCATGTTCTCCTCTGCTGTTCCATCCATGCCACAGAGGCTGAGATTACTCAGGGAGAGGACTGCGTTGGGACCTGCTGAACCAGCTGGGTTCATGAATCCAGACATGTAAAAAACGGATCATGAACATGGAAAAATTCCAAAGACTGATGTGAGATATGGCCATAAAATCTATCAGCTAAACAATAAATAGGTTGAATAAGAATGTTGTTACTTTTGTTTTATCTGCTTTAAAAACTCTAATGTCAAATGCAGCCTTAACAGAAGTGTCAATTCTTCCTTCCTACTACCAGGACTACCAGGAAAATTAAAATACATTACATGTAATTGCCTCTTTTATACAGTACAGGTCAAAAGTTTCTCATTCAATATGTTTTCTTCATTTTCATGATTATTGACATTGTAGATTCTCACTGAAGGCATCAAAACTACGAATGAACACGTGGAATTATAGACTCAACAAAAAAGTGTAAAATAACTGAAAACATGTCTTATATTCTAGATTCTTCAAAGCTTGATTGACTCAGAGAGGGAGGACTGTGGGTTCTGGAGGAAAAGTAATACATCATCAGCATTGAGACTTATTTTATGGTCGCGGGTTGCTGTCTGAATCCCTTTGATATTTATATCTTGTCGGATGGCCGCAGCCAGCGGTTCTATGAAAATGGCGGACAACGACGGAGAGAGTGGACAGCCTTGTCTTGTTCCCCTCTGCAAAATGAACCTTGCGGAGGTCTGATCATTTATGCTTACGGCGGCGCTGGGTGAGTTGCATAGGATTTTTATCCAAGATATAAAGGAGTCCCCAAATTTGAATTTATTGAACACAGCTTAGCACACACATTAGGCGAAATTATTGTATAACAGTAGTGTTTGGAACTCCCCAATTTGATCGATAGAGATCATTCAGGGATGCAAGTCCCCTCTTTGTAATTTAATCATATAGTCAGAGGTCTTTTAAGTAAATTTTCTATTCTATCCCAAGCTAGACTATGTAGAATGTCAGTCCACTATCTGCGTGTTTGTGTGTATGTGTGTATGAGTGAGAGAGAGAGTGCACGTTATAATAATAAAGCTTACTACTGCTATATTTATTCTTGTAAAATTGCGCTGTGTGTGACTGACCTATCACAGTCAGCTACGAAGATTGCTATGAAGATATTCATTCAATGCGAGATTGGTGGAAAGTCATAAAACAATAGGGTGAAATTTGATCTTTGGGGAAAACCCGTATAACAAAAATGAAGATTGAGATTGAGATTGTGTTTTGATCTTGACACAATTTTTGATCTTGTCACTGACTTCAGCCAGTGAAATATGTTAACTGGTAGTTTAAATTTAGTTAATTTAGAGAGGAGAACTGAATGACTCAATATTCAGTTGATGATATAGTCTATAATTTGCTGCAAATTATAGTCCAGGAGGATGGCTCCAACTGCACAACTGTACTACTTATTTTATGGTGGAATAGTTTGTACAGACCAAAATGAATTTGATGTCAACATTTTTCCTTGATGTCGATGTGAATAATCGCCTTGTAGGTATTACAGAAATCTGAATTAAAATAAGTTTAGATAAGTTAATGAAAAAATCAGAATTTGATGTGAATTTAAATTTATTATATATACATATATATATATATATATATAATTATTTTCCCCTAAGCCTAACCCATGTGAAATATTAAGATGTTGTTTCTTGTTTCTCGTTACTTGTATTAATACAGTCCTCAGCATGAGCAGGACGTGCAAGATGTGAATGTCTGAGCAATAAACACCTGTATTCAAAGAACAAGCTGTGTTTGTGATGTGGAGAGAGCTACCCATCTATTCCATATCCACCCTTTCAAGTACTTTAAAAATGGTGGGAAGTACACTGACTTTGCAACTTCTCATCAGTCATTGCATTTAAAACCTGGGATTATAATGGCTGATATCAGGCCAGAGAAGAACACACACCTAATGAGGTTCGTAATGTATGTAATAGATGAAGCAAAAATCTGACATGATTGGCTATTTGGGACAGATGACTGGCTACCCTACTCTCGTTTCTGGTTTTAATCTTGACAGCTGTTTTTATCTTCTTTTGATTGCTTTTGTAGTACTTTGAGTACTACTTTATATTATATATACAGAGCATTACAAACAAAATGTGTTTTTCTTGCTGAAGATCCTTCCAAAAAGTCTCATTTAAGCACCTGATATTTGGAGAAACTTTTCACTTCTGTCACCACAATGTTATGTTGCTTAAATTCTGTCAGGGACCAACCTAAAACAGCAGTCCTACCTAAGAACCCAAAACTTATTGTTGCTTGTTGGTGATATTGGTCATGCCCTGGGGTGCCACTGAATCACAGTTCCGCTAAATCTGGTCAATATTTTGACTTCTCTTGGCACAGAATGCAAACTGTAAAACACACATTACTATATCCAGTGATACTGTGCAATACACAGCATCATGTACACATATACCTGCATATCAATTTCTGTGGCATTGGGTGTATGACTTTGTGTGTTTTTGCTTGCAGAGTTTGAAATCCTCTGCAGCAGTGATGAATGCATGCAATATCTGTGTATGCCACAGGGCTTCCATCAGCAGTGCATAAAAGTAAGCCTTAACATAATTTATTTGTAGGAGTGTGAGGAATAGGAGGAAGGAAATTGTGAGATAAGACAGAGCATGAAGACAGATATTGAAGTAGAAAAAAAATCTGAAAGAAATTATGAAATCAAGAGAAGAGTAAACAGTACACACATTGAACAATGCAGGACCATTTAATGGTCAGATAGAAATATAGCATAGTGAGGTAAGGAAAGAAGAATTTCAAGCGCCATTTATTGATCCATTTCATGGAAAAAATACTAGCTGTCTCAACTAACTGCAACTGAATAACTGTGAACAACAAATTATATCAAATTACATCAAAAAATTAACTAATTTCTGTGGAGTCTTCTCATTATCTCAGTGTCTTGCCTGGGTACTCTGGTTTCTGATGAAGGCCAGAAGAACATTCTATGATGGTCACAGTAATGGTATAGCCAATAAAAGCAAAAGGAACACATATTTACAGCAGATGCATGCCGACCTCAGTTTACGTTTGGGCAAATGGCCATTGCTGCAAATTGCTTTTTTATGTTGAACTGTTCTTCCACTATGTAAGGAAACCTGATGTTGCACTGGATCTAGTGCAATTTTGATGTGGTTGGGGTTACTACAGCATGTCTGCTGTAACGTCTCGTTCATGACAAAAAAAAAAAAAGAAATGAGGAAACAATCACATTAGTCAACAAACCAAAACAACAGCACATCACTGAGGATGGAATGAATTCATTACAAAAAGTGCACACACAACTTAAATTATTACATTCCCTTTCATGCATATCTGTTCAAGTGATGCTGTTCTCCCTTCTGGGGCCCGCTAAAGGGAGCAGGGTCAGCAAACTCTGATTCAATCCAGAACTCTGAGTTGAGTTACTCTGAGAAAAGAATTTCAATCAGTTCAGTTCAGCTCGAGTTCAGCATGTGCACAACACCTTTTAAAGGCCATCATCAATAGAGCCCAATGATTCATCATGGCGATGAGTGAGAAACAAAGGTTGGAGAGTTAGAAATTTTGATGCGCTCTTACAACGAATTTGAAGAAATATTCAGATCTTTAGAAAGCAGAAAATAGCTTATTTCTAGTCAAAACAAATCTCTTTACACTCACTTGTGTCTTATTACACAAATAAGACACATCATCTAATAAATGACTTGTTTATAGCCAGGTATTTAACACCACCTGCCTTGAGCCTAGTTACCAGCTTGTCTTTGAGCCTTGCCCAGACTTTCCAGCATTTTTCTCTACCTCGCCTGTTCGGATTTTTGAACCAGCTTGTTTTTGAACACTGATTGTGTCTCCTGCCTGCCTTGTTCTGACATGCCTTTGCCTTTGGATTCGTCTTGCTGTGTTTCATCGGTAATCTGACCAACGCTTGTTTTCTGACTCTGTGTTCCTGTCCTCCCTATTAGACTCCTTTTTCCGTCCCTTACTGTGTCGAGTTACTGCCCTGGTTTATAATCTGTCTCTGCCCCTTGACTCTCAGTTAGCGTTAGCCGCAGTAGGCTTCAGGGATCTGTTTCACAAAGCAGGTTCAACAAACTCTGTGTCTAACCCTGAATTGTTTTGAGTTGAGTGTTTCAGATAATGATCAATTAACCTGCACATTACTGCTCTGACTGGAATTCCTATTCACACCGTCTGCCTCGTTTTGTGAGGGAACAGTGATAAGAATATTTTCCATATGCAACCAGTCCCTCTGGGAATCCCAAAAAGAAACTCAGGCCAGTCACCCCAGTCTGAGGCTACAGCACCATGTCATTAACAGAACATGAGTTTTAATAATACATTTTAACTGAGTTCCTCATCATTTGAAACTCATCCTTGATTACTAAAACACGGGTCTACTCGTGGTCTGCAAATGATCTCTCGACCTACATGTAACATCCTGTGAAATAAACTGAAGAAATCAGCTAAAATTTATTACCACAACTCATCTGTTAATAGTAACAGAACAACCTTCTGACTGCACCACGCATGAGGAGATGGCGTTAGGCGATTCAGCTCCCATGAGTGCTCTGCTTGTTGCTAGTTACAGCCCTGCTTTTATCCAGTTTTCTAGATATGTCTGCCCTTCTCTACTAATACCGGCAAACCCTGCTTTACATCCGTGACCTCGTTCTCTGAAAGGAAAGTGCTGTTAGCTCTGATCCTGGAGCTTGAACCAAGCCTCCCTCTCCCGTGCTGCCAGGCATCCCCACTTACCTGCGCCGCATGCCCGCGGCCACTCCTCGGAAGAAGTGCTCCAGGAGACGAGGTAGGAGGGGAGATCTGCTGGTGAAGCTCAGGATGCGACTGCCCGCAGATAGAGCTGCTGCTTGCCTGGTACATTGGCTATCTTCCTCCACCATGACTGGATTCTGCTGCTCTCATGCCTCCACACTATCGTGCTCCCAGCGTAGGTGCAGCCATGGTGTTAACCACTCTAGCCTCTGTTTTCTGAAGCGCACTGGCCCTTCAGCTAGTGACGAGCTAACCCTCCAGATGGACTTGACAAATATGCGCTCCCTAGCAAACTGCCCTTTTTGTCTAAAGTCCTTGAGCAAGTAATTTAGGTCCAGCTGCAGTTATCTTTATCTAACAATAACATTTATTAAACATTTCAGTCTGCCTTTAGAATAGCCCACAGCACTCTGTTAGCCCTCTGATCCTGGTGCTGCTTGATCTCACAGCAACGTTTGACACAGTTGAACATAGATCCTCAGACTCAGCCCTGACATTCTTTCATTCCTACCTGGCCAACAGGCGCTTCTCTGTTCATCTTGGAGATTCCATTTCCTCTGTCAACCCACTCACCTGTGGAGTTCCTCAAGGCTCTAAACTGGGCCCCATTCTATTTTTGCTGTACATGTTACCCCTAAGGGAAATCATGGCTAAACACATTTCATTGTTTGGCTAACGACCTCCAGCTGTATTTCCCTCTTAGGGTTGAAGAACAGGCTGCACTCCATCCACTACTAGACTGCCTGGCGGACATCAAGGCATGGTTGAGAGCAAACTTCCTCAATCTTAATGAAGAAAAGTTTGAGATAATTGTCTTTCTCCAATGCCCTATCTCTGTCAGGAATCTGGGTGTGACCTTTGACAGTGCCTTAAAGTTCGAACAGCAGGTCAGTGAAATAGTCAGGAAGAGCTTTTTCCAACTGAGAACCCTGGCTAAGATTAAAGCCCACCTGCCTCAGAGTGAGCTAGAAGGAGCAATCCACGCCTTTATTCCATCTCAACTGGACTACTGCAATGCCTTCTACATTGGTTTAGACCCATCACTTTGCTTGTTATAAGCAAATAATTCTGCCAATGGAACAAGTGAAAATTCACTTGGTAAGATTTCTTGAAATAAAACATCATATTTAAGCTTTATAAGATGTGTGATGTTGAAATTAGTTGGGAAAACTCATTTTTAGCTATATTTTTTTCTTATTATAAGTTTGTGATAGATCCCATCAAACTAAGGTAGAGGGACAGTGTGCCATCTTACTGAAGCGATCTACGATGGTGAGTATGACTGTCATTCAATCAGATGGAGGTAGTCCTTTGATGAAGTCCAGGGATACGTGGGACCAGGGGACGCAGAGGAACAGGTAGAGCCTGGAGAAGTCCGGCTGGGTGCTGGTTGGACGGTCTGTTCTGGTTGCAGGTGGGGCAGGCTTGGATGAACTCCCGCACATCCCTTCTTAGTGAGGGACCGCTGAATGAGCAGATCCTGGATGCCGAACCATGATGGCATGCCAGACGGGAGTCATGTGCCGATTGTATCACCCTAGGACCTCAGGTCAGCTGAACAGGTGCTGGGACTCGGCTGGTCACTGATAGCTTCTTGCACCTGCTTCTCGATGTCCCAGGTCAAGGCAGCCATGACGCAGGGACTTTGTGGTCGGTCCAAACCACAATTGGAAACTCAGCCTCTAACCAATGACGCCACTCCTCAAGGGCGAGCTTGACGGCCAGTAGCTCACGGTTGCCGAAGTCGTAATTTATCTCAGCTGTGGTCAGCCTTTGGGAGTAGAAGGCACAGGGATGCATTTTGCCATCGTCCGCGGAGCGTTGGGAGAGCACCGCCCCAACCCCCATAATCTGAAGCATCTACCTCCACCACGGACTGTCGCTCTGCATCAGGCATCAGGAGAATGGGAGCTGAAACAAGCCTTGAGGGTCTCAAAGGCCTTGTCAGCCGCTGCAGTCCATTGAAAGGGCTGTTTTATGCTGGTCAGTGCAGTGAGTGGGGCTGCCACGGTACTGTAGTTGCGGATAAATCGCCGATAGAAGTTGGCAAATCCCAGGAACTGCTGCAACTTCTTCCGACTCTCTGGGTAAAATGAGCGGAAATTTGAGAGCAGCTGCAGTTGCTGCTTTTAATTGTGCATTTTGAACGGGAAACACACACACACCAACACACACACACACACACTATCAGCAGTCTTAAATGGGAGAAAGACAGAGTGAAGGTACATAGGACCTACACTCTCCACACTATTATTAGCCCCAAGTCCGGTGACCTGAACACCCGAGTGTAAATATAGGGTGGGTGTACAATATGTGGTCATTCAAAATGTGGTCAGATATATGTTCTTCACAGAAAATCAGCCAAGGCCAATGAATATGAGATTGAAAAAATAATTAATTGTTTCATTTTTCTTTTGAAAAAAAAAGTGAAAATGGGTCCCACAGACCCATTTTCCCAGACACCCAGACACCATACAAAGGTTAAATAAACATATATGTCATGGTCATACATATTTCTTTGAATATTGACCGGAAAGAGGTTTTCATAACCCTGATGAAAAGCCTTACCTGGAAATGAACAACATTGCAATACACACGTGCTCCATCATGTTGTGTTGTAGTTCTAATGTGCCTGAGTCAGATGGGATGAGGGGAGAGAAAAATACTTTCCCCTTGAAGTTTCCTCTTGGTTTTTGACTATGTTGCTTGTCAGAAGGTCTTGGATTAGGATCTGCTGCCCTCATGTTAAGTGTAGCATATATAAATGTACAATGATGGTTACAATTAATGTTACACTGAGTCACCTGAAGAATTAAGTCGGGCTCAGGGTGGAAATGGAGTAGAGGAAAAAACACACAGAGGTAGGAGAGTTGCATAGGAAAATCATGTATGTATTTTAGAACAAATAATGCATATTATAGTACAATACAATATTACAGTACATATAACGTAAAGGAAATATATCAAAGAAAATGCAAAAACCTAACAAAAGACCAAAAAAAGAAACCCACAATTGTACCCAGTACCATGGGTTAATACTGGGGGAAAAAGTACAGTTCAATGCAAGATACAAAGCAGCACTGTTCTTCAAAAGCCCAGCGTCCCACCCAAAGTCCAATTTGAGTCCAGGTTGCCATATTGGGATTGGGGTTAGGCATGTGTAAAAGTCAATCAGACTCTTGGGTTGCTCGCCATCACAAATTTCACATCATCCTCGACACCTGGCCAGTTCAGCGCAGACGGCACGATCACAAAAACCCAGAACTCTGTAGCGGACCCAATGGTGCTCGGCTCCTGCGGCATGGACGACCCGACGCATGTAGCTGGACCCAAAGACTTCCGTTTAAATAATACTCGGCCGTGATCGACAGAAACCTGTCACATGACGTCATTATTGCGAATCACACCGCGACTTTAAGGGAGAGGAAAAACAGAAAAGGCTGCTTCCTGCACCCGGGTTACATAAGACCCCCCTTTGCTTCCCCAAGGGCCCCCAAGGGTCAAGGTTTCAGAGGTTCTGTTCCAGGTGCCCCATGGGGCCTGCAGATTGAATTTCAGGCCATTTGTTCTAATTTTACATCCGTGGCAACCCCTCAAGGTGGGAAATCAAAAATGTTCAAAGCCCCGCCCTTCAAAAAGTATGGCTCCAATCAGGACCAAAACAACACATACTTGCTCGTCCTGCCATTGTCATAATGCATGCAATGTAAATGATATTCAAATTGTCTCTAATAACCAGCATTTAGCACACCAGTCACATGGTCAGGGCACTGTGACAAAAAAAATCAATGCTGAATGAGAATAGGTTGAATTATTATATATCATATTATTGTAATATTTGTTGCCCTGGGATTGGTCCGTCGGGGGCCCTGCCCACGACTGCCACCCAGTACACTTTGCACCCGACCCCAGTCATTCGCCCTGCAGGTGGTGGGTCCACGGGGCGGCGGAGAGGATGGAATCCTCACGTATCCATTTCGGGCTGGGCCCGACCGGGCCCCGTGACAGACCCGGCCACCAGGCGCTCGCTGACGGGCCCTCCGTTCGGGGGCCCTCTCGACCAGAGAAAGGTGGACTGCCCTCTTCAGGTCGGTGGAGAGCCCCTGCCTCAGGTGGAGGAGTTCAAGTATCTCGGGGTCTTGTTCACGAGTGAGGGAAAGAAGAAGCGAGAGATCGACAGGCGGTTCGGTGCAGCGGCTGCAGTAATGCGGTCACTGTATTGGTCCGTCGTGGTGAAGAAGAAGCTGAGCCAAAAGGCGAAGCTCTCGATTTACCGGTCGATCTATGTTCCTACCCTATGGTCATGAACTCTGGGTCATGACCGAAAGAATGAGATCCCAGATAGAAGCGGCTGAAATGGGTTTTCTCCGCAGGGTGACAGGCCGCTCCCTTAGAGATAGGGTGAGGAGCTCTGTCACCCGGGAGGAGCTCGGAGTAGAGCCACTGCTCCTATACATCGAGAGGAGCCAGCTGAGGTGGCTCGGGCATCTGAATCGGATGCCTCCTGGACGCCTTCCCTGGGAGATGTTCCGGGCATGTCCATCCGGAAAGAGACCCAGGGGAAGACCCAGGACATGGGGTGGAGTGACTATGTCACCCGGCTGGCCTGGGAACGCCTCGGGATCCTCCCGGAAGAGCTGGAGGAAGTGTCCAGGGAGAGGGAGGTCTGGACGTCCCTGCACAGACTGCTCCCCCCGCGACCCGGCCACGGAAAAGCGGAAGAAGATGGATGGATGGATGGATGGATGGATGGATGGATGGATGGATGGATGGATGGATTATTATAATATATAGCATATTTGTTTTGTAATAATGCAGTTTATAACACAATTGTTTATACATATAGTTATCCTATAGTATATATTGCCATTGTTATTATATTTGCATTATTTTTGTTTAAACAAATATTACATATTCACTACTTTATCTCCTGTCATTCTTTCACATACATTCTTGCAAGTGCATGTGTAGACTGGCTGGTTTCTAAATGATAGTTGCCGTACAGAAAACGTTTCATGGTGTAATATCCGGTAGGTCAGTATGGTGGAAAATGATACATGCTCAATAACTGGTGATGCTTACGTAAATTAAATAAATTGTAGTCACATTACAGGAACATAATTCTATACTTTTATTTGGGTGGCTCTTAAAAGAGCAGCTTGTGGGGTGCTGTGCACTATATGCTGTGCTGCCATGGAACCACTCCCTTTGCAGAGAAGAAGGCTGTGAAAGTTTCCTGAACCCTGATGGCCTCGCTCGCAGAGTTTGCTCTGACTCTTCCCAGGTCTGGCAGTGGCTCCACCTCACTGCCTTACAGCACAAATAGTAGAAAGAACAACCAAGACATGTTACAATGTAATTTAATGTTACATGTAATTTAAAGTTACATGTTCAATATAAAAATAAATAAGTAAAATGTAATTTAAATGGCTGCAAGGTATTACATATATAAGTATTACATTGAGATGATAGAACAGGAGATTGGGTGTGTGAACATATTAAGGTGAGTAGTGACTATTGTTATGACCAGAGTTTTAAGCTGTTGTTGTACAGTGTGATGGCATGTGGCATGTGGTTCTTGAGTCTGAGCTGCATGCGGCATATAACTGGTTAGAGCCATAGCTAATGAGCTATCAGGCATGTGCAGTAGTGTAATATAGCCTATATTTACAGTGACATTAGCAGTTTTTACTTTTTATAAACATTTTTACTTCGACTTTGTTCAAGTTCACTGTTATCACCAGGCTCCTGATATCGTAGACACCCAAAACAATCTGTGTGAAACATTTCAACAATTATTTCTGATTTGTGATGTAATGAAAGACAAAAAGATTTTTCTATGACATGATATTTGATTACAATCGGTCCACTAGGTGTCAGTCCTCTCTTCTCAAAACCCATTTTAGTCAGTCAAGGTAAGGGAGAATCTGCCGATTCCAAGAAAACCCGCCAACAATCCCAGTGGTCCCCCGGTGAGCTCGCAGATGATCCTGTTCGTTACGCCAAGTTTGTGGTGGAAATCTCTGTAAGTGAGGTGAGAAGAAAAGAAAAGACAGAGAAAACAAGTGCTTTTTTGGTGCTTTCTTGAGAAAGGGTGGACTTTGACGCAGCTGGAAAGCTTACTGAGAGTGTTGCTCCGAGCCCCCTGCCACACCGGGGTTATGTAAAGCCAATCGTCATACAATTGTCACATTGCTGTCACGTTGCACCTGCTCCTAAAGCTGAGTTTTATATAGAAAAAATGCTTTTCCTGCCTCTGCGATCTTTCCTGCGTCCTGGCGGTACGTCCTGGTGGTACGTCCTGGTGGTACGTCCTGGTGGTACGTCCTGGCAGTACTTCATATCTTTCTTGCTTGTAAGCGAGGGACCTTCACAGGGAGTTTTCTCTTCTTGCCGCTCCACTTGTTACTTCTAAGAACTCAAGGTGCACCTGCTCTTGCAACTGCTTGCTGCATCCTGTGCTTCATGTATGTCTCATTTAAGCACACTTCTCCTGTCTGCCTTTTCTGCTCATGCAAGAATTTTGTTCTTTCGTTACAAGGTCAGGTCACTATGAGGTTCTCATAAGGTCAGGTAGAATTAAAATTAAATTAAATTAAAATGTAAAATTTTTTATTACATATTTTGGCCCAAACACCACTGAAAAAGTAAGTAAGTGTGAAATCACCTCTCATATGTACTAGAACTCACCCTCTAAAGATTATTTTTCTCTGTTTCATAGAATTGTGTTCAATTGAAGAGCTAATTCCCTATTATCAAATGTGACTCATCATCACAACTGAAGTCAAATCGAAGACACAGACAACCAATATCTGACACATCACCCCACAAAGCTATAAACAATTTCAGTACTTTATGAATAACACACCATCAAACAAGAAAAGAGACAGGAAACACAACTATTTACAATAAAACTATAATTCACAACTATTAACTACTACCAATTTTTAAAATTAATATAACTGTTTGACCGTGAGTCTGGATTTACATTTGTTGCAGGTCAGTCTCTACCACCAAATACTGTAAATCCTGTCCACATCCAGAACCCGGTGTGTCCTCCTGTGCAGCCCTACTCCTGTGAGCTGGCACTGCCCATATGCAGGGTTAGGGCATCTGTAAAGAATCTGTAAAGCATCCAGAATAAAAGTTGGTGAACAAAAAACTGTCTGGAGTGGGAGCCTTGTGGAACAGACAGCTTGCTGGCTGTGGAGGAAAGTACCACACCACTACACACCACACCACCACACACAAGACAACCTGAAGCTGTGGTATTCCCTTAGGTCCAAACTTCAGGTGGTTTTCCCAGAAACTGGGCAGCGGAGTTGCAGGAGCCTCATATCAGTGGTCTGCAATTGAAAACAATGCATAAACATATTTGATACTGGTAAAAGACACCATGAATGTTCTATACAGCATGACATGAAATGAGGAATGAACTGTTGAAACAGTGGCACATTCTGTAGTGTGACTCAGGACAGGGATTGTTGCTTAAGCAGTTATCTAAGTGTCTTCAGCCTGTAAAAACCATAACCAGGAATGTTGTCATTTGTTCAAAAGTAAAAGTTGAAGTTATTTCATAGGAATGTTCTACAATATTTTCCGGTTTTAAGTATATTTCCTATCATGAATACTTCAACTATATTTGAAAAGTGAATTGTATCGTGACTCACTGGGGCTGCAATACTCACTAAAGAACCAGATGTTTGCTCAGTAGGGTTAGTAGATTGGGTTTGTAAAGTATTTACCTTGTATTAAAAATGTTTCAAACATTTGACTTTTGTTTACCTGGGTTGGTCTTCTGGCCACACTGAGATTTGACGATGCAGCAGCCACATGTGCACCACCATATCTTGTTTTGGTAAAGTGAAAAGCAATTTGGCAACGAGCCATGTCATAAGTGAGAGTGCTATACTGTCAAACTATCATCCAGTGAACAAACTGTCAAATATCCTATTTCAATTTTAATGAGTATCAGTTAATGTCCAGATACTGGACATTGCCAAAGTCAGTTTTGTAAGGTAGTCAGCGGTCCTATAGTCTCTTGGAGGCTGGGACTCCCCAGTGCAAACTGTTGCCCCACTGCCTCCTGGGCCATAGCCGGTGTAGTTGCCTGCTGTGTCATTACAGAGTAGATACACTATCTCACAAATTAGTATTATACACAATGTGTTTGTGGTATCTGTAAATGCCAAATTGCACTTCAGTGATCTGGAGTTCAGGTCACTGAACACATTGCTGCACCCATCAGGCAGCTAGTCAGCGCTGCGTCGGGACCAGCGATGGCCATACAGTCACTGGCCGGATGGCTAGTGGCCGGTTCTTCCATCAGGTTCTTCCAAGAGCAGGAGGAGCAGGCAGGGAGGAGAGGGAGTTGGAGGACAGGAGGACTGGAGAGTGCAGGACCAGTGCGCACGCTGGGTAATAGCTAATTATGTGTTAGGTGCAAAAAAATAACCGAAAAAATAAAGCCACAGAGATGTCATATTGACAGCCGTTGTTCATATTGTAATGGACCCTAGTTATAAAGATATTAGTCTGTCACCCTCCATGTCACTACTGCGGGTCCTGTCAGTCAAGGTGGGTGGGGGGTGAGGATTGGTGAGAGTGGGAGAGGGCGGAGTTCCGGGGTCAGGGGTGGTGAACTGGAAGTTGTTATGTTGTAGTTCTGCAACCTGGCGGAATTCATGCGTTACAGTGATCCTGTGATGAATAGAGGAATAAACTTTTTTTTGGAAGAAAAGCTCGTCACTGTCTTTTTGCTGAGACATTACAATATTTTGTTTGGATTTCAGATTTTCTTCTGTTTATTCTTGATAAATATGTTTAATCACGTTCCCCATGCGTAATTTCCCTGTATCCTTTGTCTTTTACAGCTCACAGAAAATAACTCTGAATCAAAATTCATTTTCTGCAGCCATTGTGCCTCAAACTGGGAGGATTTGCACCTCCCTTTCTGACGTGTTAAATTTAGCCTCAAAAATAACGAGCCATAAAAAAAAGTCACTACTGTCGTTTCCGGGTTTGATAAATCGTTCTCCATGTGCTAATATTTCCTATCTACATTTTCTTCTCCCAGTACTTTTACTGAAACAAGCTGTAACGCCCCATATTGCATATGCATTAAGGCTAAGGTGCTAAAATGCCAGTGTGTGCAGTTTTGCTCACTTTGAAGACGCAATCCACAGTGCGCACCATTAGTAAATCAGCTTGCACATTTTTTTGCAGGTGACAGCGAGTTTGCACACGTTTTTATATTTAAAGTTTTAGTAAATCAGTCCCTATGTGAAAAGGTTTGCCAGAGAGTCTTTTCACAGGCACGGTGATAGAGAGTATCACACAAAGAACGTTGAAGGCATCATTTAGGCAAAGCTTAAGGGTATCTAAAATTTCATGTACTTAAAATTATGATCATGGATAACCCAAATTTACAATGGGAAAGGGAGGACAAATATTAATAATATATTAATAACAAATACAACAAAAGGTAGGAGTGTGATCACAGGAGCGAGATAGGTCTATCTGTTAGGACGTGGCCTGTGCCTGTTTGTTGATTCATCTGCATACAGTAATCCTAACCACGTTCTTAGTCTGTTGCAGTTTTATTTTGTCTATGAGCTTCAGCAGAAGTAGCAATAACTGTGAAATCTCATCCGTCTCACTCGTATTGTGGTTCTTCCTGTGCTGCTTCTGCATGGGACTCCAGGAGTCCTGACTGACTCTCCAGGAGTGAATGCAATGTTCTTGGCCTGGCTACTATAGTGGTCGAGGTCCTCTCATGTCACTTTGTTCAGTTGGAGGTGGCTTTGCACACTCAACGCAATTCAACTTTGTTTTAAGTACTCGTTCATAACAGCTGTTATCTCATGGCACTTTACAAAGAGAGCCACAATATGTACATAGAAAAAACCCCTATCCTTAGACCCTCACAAAGACTGAAGAACAACCCCCGAGTAAAACCCTGACACGGAAAAAAGGGGAGGAACCTCAGGTTGAGAGAGGGATCATCACCCAGGATGGACAGGCGATATAGAAAGATACATGTACTGATGGCTAACAGTTTAGAATATAGATCAGAAGTCAAAACAGTCCAGAGTAGAAAAGTGCATGCAGCAGGAAGAGCTGAGTTAAGGGACAGAGTCCTGGATCCAGCTTCTTGGAATCTGGGAGGGAAGAAAGCACAGATACTCCAGGAACGCGTGGTCCCAGGTCCATATGTTAGTCCCACATTGTCATGGAAAACACATTAAAAGAAATAAACGAAATTCCAACAAAACACAATAAACATACTAAAAGAGAAAGTGTCACTGTGATGTGGTAAAAACAATCCTGAATTGGTGGGTCTTAAGTTTGGCTTTGAACAGTGGTAGCTCAATGATTGCATGTAACTCCATTGGAATGAATGGCCTCACAACGCTGGAGTAGAATGATCGCCCCATTGCTTACGCCTCGTTCGAGGGACCTGTAACAGATGCTGCCCAGCAGAGCGCAAGGCCCTGCCAGGTTGGTGACTGTTTAAAAGTTCACATAAATACAGAGTGCGAGACAATGGACAGCACTGAAAACAAACAGCAAAAGTTTAAAATCAATTCTGTACTTTACAGGGAGCCAGTGGAGAGAGTAAAGCAGGGGTCATCCATGGGTGCCAGGTCACACGCAAGGACCACCTCAGTCACCCGCAAGCCTTTTCTAAGAATAGCTCTATCTACCTCTATCTGGCCCAATGACCGTAGTGCCTCTCAGCCTTCCAATGAGAAACATCCTTTTTTGTTATGACTATTTATTTTTGGATGTATATTTAAAAAAATACAATATACTGTATGTGCATTATAAAAAAGATGTTCCCATTACGGTAGATTACAGCTAGCTGGTATCCATGGCAACCATTGAATAGAGAATGCTGATGGTTAGGGTTAGGGTTAACCCTAACCCTAACCCTAACCCTAACCCTAACCCATACACAGTCCATTGCACTTTACTCATTTTCAACATGGCAATGAAAAGAACACTAGGAAATCTGGACGATAATAGTTCTGACAACCAGTTTGAGGCATCACGGATTTGTGTGATGGGCTGTTTGACCACTGAACACAAACAGATGGGGAGTGGCAGATGGCCAGCAATGCTTGTGCAGGACAGATGCTGATACAGACTGAAAGACTGATACAGCCTCTCAATTGTAAGTCGCGTTGGATAAAAGTGTCTGCCAAATGAGTAAATGTAGATGTAAATGTATTATTACAAGAGGACAGCTGAATTGAATGATGTTAATCAGTAACAGGTTTTCAGTTGTTTTTGCCTCATGTTGTGAATAAGTCAAAACAAGATTCTTGTGACAATTGAAGAGGGCCACTGGTAATCTGCAAATGGAGATTCACAACTATCAAATATTCAACAGGTGGCCTAACTATTGTTGTTGCTGGTATTTAGTTAATGACATTGGGATGAATTATTTGCGGGGCACACCTAAACAATACAGGCCTGAACAGGGTATGGAACTTTATGGCTCTGTGGCTTTAACTCTCTCCTCTGGCCACTTGTATTCTGATCATGTGGTACTTATTGTCATTTTCGGATTAAGATGACTGTGTAGCGGCGCAACACTGATAAACCCACTGTTGCTCTGCTTGCTGTGGATCTCTCTCTTTGTTGCTCTCTCTGTCAGATGGAGAGCGACCAAATAATAATTATTATAATTATCATAATCAATAATTGAATTTAACGAAAGGTTCTATTATTTATTCATCTCAATTGTCACATTAAGTAGTTAGTTACATTTTTTTTTATCCTGTCATGAGTTTACTGTTACCTTAGCCTATTGAAAGCTTACAGTTCATTTGGATTTTAGAGTTTATTTAACTTTATTAAGAACAACAAAGTTCAGTCTAAGTCTAAGACGGACCAAGCCGGGACCGGAAGTCAGAATTTCCATAGCAACCGTCCAAGCGACCACCAACAACCAGCAAGCCAACACTGAGCAAGCTAGTGATAATTAGCGTGATCAGACATGCCCGATTTTTGTTTCCAGTTAAAACTGTCCCCGAAAATGTCCCCAGTTTCAATGCATTTTAATAGACATTTACTTTACAATGATTTAAACTCTGTATACATTTTTTAGGGAAACCCCGACTAGACTACCACACATTGCATGCGCAGGGGGCGGGTCCTGAGCAAATGCAAACGGTCTGTTGAAATCCAATTTGTCCAATCCAATTGTTATGATTGTTGTTTTAGTATAAATTCATATAATTTACGTAGATATTTAGCCAGGCATTTAGAATATTGGCCTTGTTCAATGTGTCAGTGGATATTTTGTCGTGCTGTGTGTTCCTCTCAAGTGACTGTGGCGTGGGTAAGGATTCACGCCACAGTCACTTGTGACTGGTCAGTCAGGAGTGAATGGACCGAAGAGGTTCTGGCTGAGCGATTGTCTCCTGCACCAATGGTCAGGACTGGACAGGAAGTCAGCCATTTTGGTTTTAATGGTCAAGGGAGAGGCTGCATGGCATCAGGAGCAGAGGGTGTCACAAACAGATCTGGAGGACGCACGCAGCACACGAATCGGTTCACAAAAGAGAAGTTTATTAAGCAGTCTGGTATCACGATGATTATAAACATCAGAACAAATGTCCCCCTAGCTTTGGCGGTGATCACAGCAATGAGACAACCCGAACAGGAAACCGGAGCAAGGCAGGTAGAAGATGGGACAAAACTGGGAAAGCAGGTCTGGAGCACATGCTGGATAATCAGGTCAGTAAGGCTGACGGTCTGGCAAGGAAGGTGAGTCAGAGGAGAATTTATAAACCCAGAAAATTAGTGCAGCAAGGTGTGTGATTGGTTGAACCGAAGGAACAAGGAGACAGGACTAGTTGCAAGTAATTGAGTGAAGTGTGAAAGAGGAGACCAGTGATTGGAAGGATTTCCAAAGCCAGGGTTGCAGACAGGGTTGCAGACAGGGTTGCAGACAGGGTTGCAGACAGGGTTGCAGACAGGGTTGCAGACAGGGTTGCAGACAGGGTTGCAGACAGGGTTGCAGACAGGGTTGCAGACAGGGTTGCAGACAGGGTTGCAGACAGGGTTGCAGACAGGTAGGGTTGCAGGCAGGAGCTAGGACGACGTTTCCTCAGCATAGTTGATCTAAGATCTGACAGACTTTTATAGCAGCCAAGCTCCACTTCCAACAGTTGCAGGAAGTTACGGAGGGGCGGTCCTGACGTATTTCTTTTTAATAGGGCTTACAGTCCATTTGTTACGTTGGTTAAATAATTTGGGGTTTACTATTGTTTAATTAGTTTAATTAGTTATTTTGTGAATTTTAATATTTTTAAATTTGATTATTGCTTGTTTCCTTTTCACTTGTTTTTCTCTCCCAAATCTGGAACTCCTGATATCTTCTCGAGCTGCCTCATTCACAAGAATCAAATATTCATCAGGTGGCTTAACTGCTGTTCTAAAACATATGATGCTGGGATGCATGTTTTTTTTTCTTGTATTTTTATCAAGTGTTGATATAAAACATGCAACACCAAATGAACATGTATGAAAGTTTTTTTTTTTAATAAAGTGCACTGTCTCCCAACAGTGCTTATGCTTAATATGGGGACACAGCCAACCAAGTTGCTCCAAAAGTGATGACCTTGACACACTGCAGGCTCTACCACCAGTTCTGCCTTTCGCTCTCTTTCTTGCTTTGACATATTTGTTGCACAAGTTTTCCCACTGCTGCCAACAAATATGCTCCTCCATCCCCATTCCTTCCAGGAATTGGCACACTGAAAGGCGTCCTTGTACTCCCGCAGGGAGGTCTTGTACAGGCAAGAGTACAACTGTACCTCCTGACACAGTCTCTTTTAAACAGCATCCATGCTCCAAACAACTTCTCTCAAAAATTAGTTCCCGCCCTGTTCTCAACAGGTTTGGAGAGAACACCTGTGTGGAGAGTTCAGTTTAGTGCATGTGCTGGCATGCCAACTTCAGGTCTCAAAATTTTGGGGGCACACAAGATGTCACGGTTAGGCAGTAGGAGAGAGAGCGAGCGTAACTGCAATGATTGACAGCAGTCCGTCCGACCGATGGCTGTCAGTGTTATAAACAAGCAAAACCGGATTGCTGCTCAGCACTGTCCGGTTGGGGGGGGTACTCGTTTGTTGCACGCGGCCCCTTTCTCTTTTTGCGTAGGGCGCCACTTTAGTCAGAAATTGCGCTGAGGCAGAGTGAAGGGTTTGATCATTTGCAATAGATTTAAGTATACAAAATTGTCTTCAGTACTGGGGCTACATTTTGGTGGAAGTTGTAAATCTATAGCACATATGAATGATTTGTTGTGAATTTTTAAAATTTTCAACTTAAATGGCTTTCTGTGCCCCCACTTACCTAACAAGACTCTTTGTAGCTCCCAAATCTCGTGTGGGATTGGACCTTTCGACGAAATTTGGTCATTTTTTTAAAGCATGGGAAACAGAATTTCCCCAGAAGAAGAAGATAATGAATAAAAGGAAGAAGAAGATGCAGCAAAACAAAAGGGTTCTTGCACCTTAGCCTGCTCTGCATCTAATTATTTACACATACTATAATTTGGCTTGGCTTGGCTGCTAGGATGTGACAACATTTTGTGAATGTTGTTTTCACGCTCTTTCACTTTGAACAGCTCTCACGCCCACCTACTTGATCATGGCACTTTGAAACTTGTTGAACATAAGGAGGGCTCCATCCTGAACAGCCTCATGGCGCCCCCACAGTGATGACAGTAAGTGTTTTACACTTACATGTAGTAATCCTACATTACTGACGACATCAACTCTATTCCACTTGTAATACATGCAGAACAAGAACAAGTGAAGCTACATTACAAATGCAGTGAAGATACAGCCAAAGGCATTATTGTGACGGGCATGAATTGCAATCCCTTGCCATGCATTACGAGTGACAGATTTAAGGAACTCATATCATCATGAAAATTTGTAGACCAATTGAGAACCAAGAGCTCGGACACTTGATGAGGGCATAGGGGGCCCAAATGCAAAAGTAGCAGCCCCCACAAATTTTGAGCAATCCCCATGAGGATTTTTTTTACCTTTGTCGTAGGCAAATGAAAATTGGTAGGACAATGCATCCTAAGAGATGTACAAAAAAGACTCTTGACAGGAAGGCCATTTTGATTTGAATTTTGAAAACATCATCTATGATGGGGTTAACCCAATTGGCTTCAAATTGGAACCGATCATCTATGGACCAAGCTGAGAACAATTTATGTACTGAATGTTTTTTACTTCAAAGGGTGTTGCCACTAGTGGATGACAAATTTTGGTCATGTGCCATCAATATTTCATAATGTTCTTCCAGGGTGGTGCTTCATCATAAAAACTTCCAAATTGCTGGACATAATTGGATGCCTGAACATAATTGCTGGACATAATTGCATGCCTGAATAATCAGGTAATGGCTTTGTCAATGGGCGTTGCTAAATGTCCCTATAGCGCCACCTTGAAATTTTCAAAAACCCCTCCCCTGAAGGTTTTTGTGGAGTAGAAAGATGAACATTTGTAGGCTCATACAGTTTATTGAGATGCACAAAAAAGTCTCCTGCACCAATGGTCAGGACTGGACAGGAAGTCAGCCATTTTGGTTTTAATGGTCAAGTGTCATTAATTCAATACATCAGGTGTCAGCAAAGTTTGCCCAGGGATTTCATACCGTGGTGGAAAATTTTACATACATCTAGGAGCATTTGATTAATCTCAGTATTCATTTAGATGTAGCCTGATGCAGCCTAGTTTTACATCTAGCCTCTGTGTGCTCCAGGCATCACTGACTCAGATCATTCACTGCTCCTTAACACTTCCTGTTGTCAGAGTGTGATGTCTTCCTTCTCTGCAGATAATAAACACTTGGTAGCTGTTCCAGCCTTGCTTTTTGATTTTCCCAGACCGAATAACTTCATATTGTATAAGCATCACCTACAAGGCTTTGTGATCAAAAGTTTTGAAAAGCCTTTCTGTATGTCAACGGGTATGGCCGTTTAGCGGTGCCAATTCTGGTGCCATGACCATGTATTCTCCAGCAGCTCTCTGTCCAACATACTTAATCCAAACTGCTTCAAAATTTCTGGACATGATAAGAGGTCAAAAATGACATGATAAAACATGATAAGCCAGAGTATTGAGGGACATGGTAATTAATCTGGCTTGGAGGAGAGGCCTTATTTGGACTACCATAATCACTTTCATAAAGCCAAACCCAACCCTAACCCTTATTAAAAACATAAAAGAGAAGGTTATTCTTCTGATCATTTCATGTCTTACTACTTAATCCTATTTTGATTTCTGGACAGTCCACATTTTAATACAATGCCAAGCTAAAGTTTTTAAAAAAACAATTCATTTTGTTTCAGTAGACTGATTTCTTCCCTTAAGAGTTTGATGTATAGCCCTACTACTTTCTCAAAAACTGTCTAGGGCTGCAAGCGTTTCACACAACGGAGGAGTGTTAAGAAACAACTCCTCTTTGCTTGGTATTTTAAAAAATCACCAGAGCATCTTATACATGATTTTAGCATGACTTCAAACATGCCCAACAGGGGACTTGAGAAATGTCCCCTGTTTGTGAGTGTGAGCTGATCTAAAATAGGGCTCTCCCAGTCCTACCACGTCCTGGGCTCATGCAATGTGTGAACATGGATGACTAGGAATGGAGAGAGGATGAGGCAGACCAGAACTGGACTTTTTTTAGGCACATGTCGGCTATGAGAAGCACTGCCATTATAGCAGGTGTGCTTCCACAATATGGGCTGGCCTGAGATGAGTGTCCCTCTGTGCTGCTGCCTCATGGGCATCACCAGACACTTTATCTAGGTTCCACAGGGTACAGAGACAACAATATGTACAGAGAAGTAACACAGTAAAAAAAAACCCTGCCCTTAGACCCTTGAATCCATTGAGGAACGACTCCCAAGAAAAGCTGTGACAGGGAAAAAAAGAGAGAAACCTCAAAATGAGAGAGAGACAGGCAGGCAAACAAGACAGTATACATTGACAGCTAACAGTTTAGATTTTAGTCTGTGTCAGTGCATGCAGCAGGAAGAGCTGTGGTGAGGGACGGAGTCCAGGATCCAACTCAGCATCTACAGTGGTATGAAAAAGTTTGGGCACCCCTGATCATTTTCAGGATTTTCCTTTATAAATCATTGGTTGTTCGGATCAGCAATTTCAGTTAAATATATCATATAGCAGACAAACACAGTGATATTTGAGAAGTGAAATGAAGTTTATAGGATTTGTAGAAAGTGTGCAACAATTACTTAGATAAAAGTGGACAGGTGCATAAATTTGGGCACCCTTGTTGTTTTATTGATTTGAGTACCTTTAGCACTAATTATTGGAACACAAAGTTTGTTTGGTAAGCTCATTGACCCTTGACCTACATACACAGGTGAAGCCAATCATGAGAAAGGGTATTTCAGGTGGCCAGAAGCAAGTTGCTCTCCCTTTTGCATCTTCTCTGAGGAGCCTCAAAACAACTCTCAAATGACCTGAAAACAAAGATTGTCCAACATCATGGTTTAGGGGAAGGATACAAAAAGCTGGCTCAGAGATTTAAGCTGTCAGTTTCCACTGTGAGGAACATAGTGAGGAAATGGACGACCACAGGCACAGTCCTAGTTAAGGCCCGGAGTGGCAGGCCAAGAAAAATCTCTGATAAGCAGAGGCGAGGAATGGTGAGAACGGTCAAACTCAACCCACAGACCAGCTCCAAAGACCTACAACATGATCTTGCTGCAGATGGTGTCACTGTGCATCGTTCAACTATTCAGCGCACTTTGCACAAGGAGATGCTGTATGGGAGAGTAATGCGGCGGAAGCCTATTCTACGCACATGCCACAAACAGAGTCGCTTGAGGTATGCTTAAGCACATTTGGACAAGCCAGCTTCCTTTTAGAATAAGGTGCTGTGGACTGATGAATGTAAAATTGAGTTATTTGGACATAACAAGGGGCGGTATGCATGGCGGAAGAAGAACACAGCATTCCAAGACAAACACTTGCTACCCACAGTAAAATTTGGTGGTGGTTCCATCATGCTGTGGGGCTGTGTGGCCAGTGCAGGTACTGGCAATCTTGTAAAAGTTGAAGGTCGCATGGATTCCAGTCAGTATCAGCAGATTCTTGCCAACAATGTTCAAGAATCAGTGACAAAGTTGAAGTTGCGCCAGGGCTGGATACTTCAACAAGACAACGATCCCAAACACTGCTCAAACTCTACAAAGGCATTCATGCAGAGGAACAACCACAACGTTCTGGAATGGCCATCTCAGTCCCCAGACCTGAACATTATTGAAAATCTGTGGTGTGATTTAAAGCGGGCTGTCCATGCTCGGAAACCATCAAACCTGACTAAACTGGAGATTTTTTGTAAAGAAGAATGGTCAAAAATACCTTCAACCAGACTCCAGACCCTCATTGGAAGCTATAGGAAGCGTTTAGAGGCTGTTATTTCTGCAAAAGGAGGATCTACGAAATATTGATGTCATTTTTCTATTGTGGTGCCCAAATTTATGCACCTGCCTACTGTTGTTTAAGTAATTATTGCACACTTTCTGTTAATCCTATAAACTTCATTTCACTTCTCAAATATCATTGTGTTTGTCTGCTATATGATATATTTAACTGAAATTGCTGATCCGAACAACCAATGACTTATAAAGGAAAATCCTGAAAATGATCAGGGGTGCCCAAACTTTTTCATACCACTGTATGTGGTCTGGGAGGGGAGGGAGCACAGAGAATGTTACAAATTAAACATTTGATGTACATTGAATTCAAATAAGAGAAATTATATCACCTAGTAGTAGTAGTATTAGTAGTAGTACTAGAATGATCTAGTAATTCCATAGTAAAAATAATAGCCACATATGACTTCACAATATTGCTACTGATTAAACAATGATTTTTTTTTACCTTGCAAAGAGTATCAATATATTTTAAACACATACAAATATTCTTTCAAAAACAAATCGCATATCAAAATCATATAGTCTGATAAATTAAAAAAACAGTTCAGTCTATTGTGATGATCTTTGTTGTGAAAGCTGAAGAACAATAACTTGAAAGACAGTATTGGTAAAGTAAGTGAAGGGAGCAGACGATAAGACAAAGGCACTATCTTCCATTTTCCACTGCAGATGACAAGGGTAAAATAATTATTATCACATAAACAATAATCTGTCTTTCCTGTGCCATCTCCCCTAAGTCACAGCCATAGCTCCAGGCAGATAATATACTGGACTGCCTGAGATGCATTTGAATATTTCTTTGGCAGGAAATCACATTACTGGCTATTAAAAAGTAATTATTTGTACATAAATTCCCTGCAAGTTTGAGCCGTCTTAGCAGGTGCCTGTGCTTGTGTGTCTGTGTTTGTGTGTGTGTGCACGTGCACACGTGTGTTTGTGTGTGGGTGTGTCTGTGCGTGTGTGTGAAATCCGATGCTAAGGCAGTTAGCATGTGGAGTATTGCCGTGTTGTGTTTATTAAAAATGCAGACAGCCTCTCCATCACCAACCAACTCTACTCACAAACGCACAGACACTCACAGTCATATACACACAAACACTTGGTGACACTGAAACTATATTTCATAGGGTAGTGCACAATAATGTAATTATGAATACTTAGGCTAGACAGTGAGAAATACAGAGAGCACAAAAAGAAGAGATATACAGAGGGAGAGAGAAGAAAAGGAAAAGGGATTGAGTAAGACCAAAAAGGGGAAATAAAATATGAAGAAATAGATGGACAGTGAATGAATAACACCAGTGTTACATTGCAGAAAACAAACAAACAAAAAAAACACGCCAGATGTAAAGGCTTCAGTAAAATAGTTGTCTGTCTGAAATGAGAGGCCTCAGACATATTAAATTATACATTAGTAAGCTTTGCCACAGGTCTGCAACCACAGCGCTTCATTTTGAAATAAAATTCACTGCATGCCAATGAGGAAAGAGTTGGTTAAGAGGAGTGACTTTTCATATTCAAGATTACTACATAAAGACAGTTTTATTGCTTACTTACATTTTATGCTTACATTGTAAATAGGGAAGAATTCTTAAGCTTGGCTGACCACAACCAGCTTTGCCTGTTTTATGGAAAGTACTTATTGTAATCATAAATACCCAGAATCATGATTTAATAAACAGACATGTGCACACAGCCAAAATACACTCATTTAGTGCATGAAGCAGGTGGCTCTTAGCCCAGAGCTATTTATTGCTTTATTACTAGGGGTGTAATGATATAAAAATCTCACAATATTTCAGGACCTCAATAGTAGGCCCACGGTACAATATTTATTGCAGTATTGTAAGTCATGTCAAGACAGTAATGTCGATATCTAGAACCTAAAAATCTAAAAAGAAACTTACAGTGTCTCAAGCTTTTTAAGTGTAGAACAAAACACAGTTCTCTGTTTTCATGTCTCATATATAACAAATAATAATGTCTGAAATAATATAATAAATACCAAGAACATTTGGTAAAAAAAACAAAAACAAATGAGGCTGAGGGGATATACTGTAGAGCCCATTTGACATGTATGTATCTCAGGGCAGCCTGGCTTTGTTCACTGTCCTCTGTTTCTCTGTTACTTTCTCTCTTTTGTCATTGCAGAATGAATTGAATGACTTGAATTTCCTCGATTGTCTGTGTTGTCATACATCTCAGTGCAGTGCACTATGTCTGTGATCCATATGGTCTGCAGACAGGACTGCAAAGGATCATAGGCAGTGCAAAGGTATATGGTCTTTGTAGTTTTTATGCTCTAAGTTTTGCCCAGAGGCACTACCAAGGCACTTTCATTGCAGATCTCACCTCTCTCCCTTCCCATCAGCTCATTGCCCTCACCTGGTTTTCCCCGCCCACCTCTTCACCTGCAGTCAGGTCCTTTGCAATAGGGCAAGCTATGAATTACATATTTGCTGTACTGATAAATAATTCAACTTACACATGCTTAAAGGTAGTTTCTGTAAAGTTAATTTGAAATATCATTATCTTAAGTTGTAGTTAATATTGACCAGTTACTCATACAATCAAATGCCAGGCTTTGTCTTTCTTGGCATTGTCCTTATAAAAAGGATCCATGGTGTTCTAAATGATCTTGTGGTTTTACATGGCTGAGTGCATCTAGAACACAGCTGAGAGTGCCTGGTGGGTGTACTCTCAATGGCAGTTAATTGCTACAGTGACCGCGTCACAGGTGTAACGCCCCGGAGGGTCCTTGTGGAAAATGTCCATTTACCACAGAGTACTCACTCACACTCGCACTCACACACACGCATACACTTACAGACACCACGCTGGTGATCGTCATTTTCAGACACGCACACTCATAAAGACACCTGGTAGCTGCCATGGTGCCAACACCAATAGGACCATGGGACAACAATACAAACAATTTAGTTTATCTGCGGAGCAGACAGTGATACCCGCTGATCTGGCTCTATAGCCCTCCGTAACAGTATCACACAACACTCAAACATGTCACTCACGGGGTTGGTTGGCTCACTTACGGGTCAGTCCACAAACTGGTACGAGGGAGGAAAACCATGGCTGTATTAAAAGAACTGGATACGGCACTAAACATGGCAGCTCATTCATTCCTATGCTCACCCTGGCGCATACAACTTGCTTCCGGATCATGGACCCCTGAGAGCTTGCACAGTAGAGTCACTCACATCAGGCAACAAAATATTAACCAATCCACATTCGGGAGAAAGCACTGCGAGATGACATGCATGCGATTTGAGAGTGCATGTGAACTGCTCTGATATCATGCTGTGTTTTCAGTGGCTTTTCTGCCCTGTTCTGTAGGGCTATGGCTATTTTTATTGTGTGTTTCTGATTATTTTGGTGTTTTGTATGGGGATTTTATTTTTGTGTTTTGATGACTTTACTATCTTCCTTTAGTTTTTCCCCATGTCTGTGAATGGGCTTTGCCAATGACGTTTAAATGGGTAGGCTTTTAAAAAGAGAGCTGCGTTCACTGTGGACTTATGCCCCGTTTCCACAACACAGTACCGGCTCGGCTATACTTGATTCGGCTAGGCTTGGTGTGCATTTCCATTATCTGGAATGTGAACCAGGTACTATTTTTCTAGCACCTACTTGCTTGCTGGGCCAACTCAAGTTGGGCCGAGTAGCACTGGGCAGCGACCTATTAAAGCATCAGCGCGAGTAATAAGAAACAAACAGGAAAACGTTCCTCCCATAGAGTTGACTGGATACAGAGCAGAACATACCTTGCGTGGCCATGCAACCCAACTCACAAATTTCCAAACTGTCCTTTGTTTTTCCTCAGTATTCCTTTTCGCTGCCTTCAGCCTCTTCTAAAACAACTCCTTTCTCTTTGCAATGGCAAATAGCCACATACCCAGGATCAAAATGATCATTCCCTCTATTCCTCTATTGTGTGCATGTCAGCGTGTTTTAACCGGTGGTTAGTGGTATTGCATAGACGATGACGTCACATGCAACAGTTGCTATGACAACTGGGTACTCTCGAGGCAGCACAGCTTTGTAATGGAAACACGAGCTGGGCCAAGTCAAGTAGAGCTGAGTCGAGTAGAGTCGAGTAGAGCCGAGCCTGTACCATGAAGTGGAAACAGAGCATTAGACTTAACTTTATTGATCCCTTTGTGATGACTCCCTTAGGGAAATTTACATTTCCAGCACCATAAAAAAGGTGGCAAAAGAGAGAAAAGAACGAACAAAAAAAAAAGGTATAAACTCTTAATAAAAGTAACATCTTAATAAATGGTAAAACTCTTAGTAAAAAGTAGACTCTACCACGCCTTCCCCTTTGTCCTCCCTTCTTGGATATGCTGCCCCTCGAGCATACCACAGTGTAAAAGAGGACATTAATCTCAGAGGTGTTGAGCTGTAGGTGGTTATCCTGGCACCATGCAGCAATGTCCCCCACCAGTTTTCGATACTCCTCCTTTCTGTCATCCCTGATGCATTCAGTTATGGCTGTGTCATCTACGTTCTTCTTTATGACATAGCTCTGAGTTGTAACAGAAGTCTGAGGTATACAGGGTCAGGAGGAGAGTGTCTAGCACTGTTCCCTGAGTGGCTCCAGGTGGTATATACAGTCTGGCCCAGAAATATTTGGACGACATAATTTTCAGCATTATGGCTCTGTACTTCACCATAATAGATTTGAAATGCAAAGGTCAAGGTGTTCTTTAAGTGCAGATTACGGACTATATACAGTATGCCAGTCTGAGAATGTCTGCCCTGCCTGCACATTTGTCTCTGTCTGCCTATATCTGTATGTCGCTCTCTTTCCCCCTCTGTCTCTCCGTCTCTCCATCTCTTACTCACTCACCCTCTCCCTCTCTTTTAAGCAGTCCTCCTTCCAATTTCTGAAAGCAATTCAGTAATTATGACGGCCGTTGAGAGGTTTAATAAGTGATGTCACTTCCCAGCAACTGGGAGAGGGATAAGGGAATAAGATTTGTGGGGTCACCCTCAAACAAATCAATAAGAAAAAGAAATAACCTTACCGTAGCAGCAATAAATGAAACAAAAATAAAAATCAAACAATAATCAAAATTATTGTTAGCTGCCAAAAGTAATTAGGGTCAATACAAATCACTACACTACCAAAATCAAAGAACAGAAAGATGACACTCAATTTAACCAAGGAGATGAAACCCAGCCTGTGGCAGCAATACAGGAAAGGAAGAAATAAAAAAAGATAAAGAAAAAGAAATTAGCCAAATGACTGCCAGCTGCCAACATAAATGTAATTAATAAAACTACAACAGCCAAAACAACATAAATACAGAAACGGGCAACCCAGGTTACCAAAAGAAAATACACTACTGAAATTCAATCTTCAAATAAAAAAAGAAAACATAGGAAGAAAAGATAAATAAATGCAAAGCAAGACAGAACTCTGAACAGAGGCTCTAAAATAACTCTAAAAAGATGCAGCCATCACCAGGCTTTCACCAACAACTCAAGGGCTCTGAAGGTGAAGGCCCGCAGTAATCCAATACAGGATGGGGCCACCCTGGAGCGATGAGCGTCTGGCATCCAGTGTCCAGTGGAGCGGAGCAGACTGAGGCCACAGTTGGGCATCTAGACTTAAGCGGTAGTAATAAAACGAATCAAACCGGGAGAACAAAGCAGTCGTGATTCCTTGGCGCTGTGGCTACCCCAATGGTTCCTACACAAGAAAAAAAAAAAAAGTGGGAATAAAAGTCCCAGAAGTCTCTGCCAAGACTCTCTGCCGCCACAACTCCACTTCCACACTCATCCTCGCCACTACGACTCGTCAGCTGACCGTCCGGAGCTCCAGCCACCGCTGCCACAGCCGCTTCGAGCGCTGCACCACAGTCCTTTTCAGGACTAAAAGAGTCTATTCCTGCATTTGATCCACCACCCAGCGCAGCATCAAGGAGCTACACTGAGCTGGACCACAGGACAGAATCGTGACCGCAACACGTGGGACACGTAAGGTCTCGATTCGGGCAGAGACTGTGACGCAGTAGCATCTCTAAAGTACAGAAGCCGACATGAACTCTATGTTAATGTATGACAGTGTAGGACGCACGGCTGAGTGAATCCGTCTCTGACCGGATCCTATTACTTTTCCCACTTTGTTTCTCGTGCGTCCGAGTGGACCATGTGATTATACGCACGCACACTCACATGCGCTTACGCACACACACACACACACACACAGATGCATGATTGTTTATTGTTTGTTTATTGTTTGTTCAGTCTGTTTAGTCATGAATGAATGTTTTTTGTTAGAATAGTAAATGGTCAATGATAACCTTAATGCACTAATTGTAAAATAGATGTGCCATGAAAGTGTGATTGTTGTACTAAGAAGTGTATAATTATTGACCCTGCACAACAGTTGCTAAATCCAGGTCAGTGCTCGGATCTCGCTTCCTTCACAGAGTCTAGAGGTAATTCGTAATTTGACTGATGTGATTTACTAGTTGGTTAACTAGATTATTGGTCCCTGTTTTAAAGGGTGGTGCCCAGATTCATAATTAATAATAATAATAAATAATAAGCTAATAATCTAGGTTTACCTCCACTAGGTCCCAGTATTTGGCACCCTGAGTGAGCTGCATTATAGCTGTCTCATCTCCAGCGGTGAAAGGCCAACTTAAAGGGGACCCTATTTTGAGTTGGTCCTAGCTTGACGGCTGGATCGTCCAAATAGTTAACTATATTGGTTGACATAAAATCCCAACAACAACAACAACGCTGAAAGCAAAGCTGAAAAGCAGAGCCAGCGAGAAACTGCAGACACAGGCTGCCATGGCTACATTGCTTGCATAGGTTGCAGCGGTGAGCAGAAGCATGGCCAGCCAAAAGTGTGTCAGAGCCAGAGCAAGACAGAGAGTAGAATGCTTACAGCCTCCTTATATACAATGCCCTCTCATGGTGACAGGTGGAAGAGGGCGGCGAGGCAGCACCCTCTCATTAGGAGCAGAGCCACCCATCCTGCTACATCATGGTTCATCATGTCTTTCGGTTGCATGAAATTCTGGTTGATTTTGTCTCTGATCATGGGCCACAGTTCACGTCCAGGTGGTGGCAGGAGTTCTGTGGTTTTGTCGGATTATCAGTCAGTTTGTCCAGTCAGACCGGGAGTTTATCATCCCAGAAACCAGCTTCTTGGTCTTCTCAGATTTACTCGACTGAATATACCCACAACAGCTTGGTCAGTTCGTCCACTGGAATGTCTCTGTTCTAGTGAGTTCATGTTTTCCAAGACACAGCTCTTTCAGGTCCACGAGATTGAGATAGTGTCTTTTTCAGTTAGGTCGTTTGCTCCACATTGTCAGCGGAGGAGGGAGCCTGTGGCTCACCTTCAGGCTCAGGGTCGGTATGTGAGAGCAGCTAACCGGAAAGGTTCAGACGCACCAGTGTGTCAGGTGGAACAATAGGCTCTGGCTATCCTCCTAGGATCTGCCTTTGAGACTTGAGTCCAAGAATTTGGCCCCCAGTTTCATTGGTTGGATTGGAAGGGGTATCGTCTGGAGGAACTTGGGTTCCAGCTTGGTTTATTATAGACATGGACTTGATTTCTGATCAACCAGGCGGAGGGGACACAGATGTTCTGGAGGATCTATTACCCGGTCCCGCCACCAACCTCCTGCCATCCATGGCGACTCTTGCCCACCACCATCCTCCCGTTGCCCACCCAGTGACTCACAACCAGCCAGCAACCACGCTTGGCCCTCTGCCACCCAATCGCCTCGGGGGCTTAGTATCCCGGGGGAGGACATGGAGGTGGATATCATTCCGCCATTTGAGGATGAGGTAGAGTTGTTGGAGGAAGAAAATGAGGATCTTTAGGATTATGTTTTTTATACTAATCTGGATTTAGTGTAGTGTAATCATTTTTATTTGAATTTTTTCTTCTTGCAAACGATTAAGACATTTGTCCGCCAACCCTCCAATCCCCTGGCCCAAACTAGACCTATGCATTCGGCACCGAATGCAATGGATATATCCCTGAACAATCTGTGTTGCTCCGTGTTTGCTCCGTCTTTATATTATATATATATATATATATATATATATATATATATATATATATATATATACTGTAGCTATAAGCACACATGTCATTTTTCAAACATAGCGCTGCCCGTTGTGGCCAAACGTACAATCAGAAATGCATGAAAATTGAATCAGCTCTTCCTCTATGAGTGATGAATCTGTCTGCCAAATATCAAAATTCAAATCCAAAAAAAAATGTTGAATTATACTATGGACTCATTTGACCTCTGAACTATAATCTAAACTGTTAGCCATCAATCCATGTACTCCTGTATACTTCAGCCCAGCTGTTTGATCTGGGTGAGGATCCCCTCCTCAGTCACTCACCTTGAGGTTTCTTCTTCCCTGTTCCTAGGCCTTTGCAAGAGTCTAAGGAAAGGAGGTGTTTACTATGTACATATTGTTGCTCACTTTGTAAAGTGCCTTGAGATAATGTTTGTTATGAGCTGGCACTCAAAACAAAGGAGAAAGTTGAAAGTTGAATTTGAATCCAACTGTGCCAATATGCCATCTGTTTAGGGTTTTTTTGGTGGGTACCACCAGACCTAAAAAAACTGCCTAGTCAATACTCAGACGGAAGCATGGGAGAACTCAAATTATTTTCCATTTCCTCTTTATTTACAAGTAGAATGCAGATTGCATGAGCAGTTAAGTATAGGTTGATAACCTTCACAGACAAATTCACATAAAAGAGACACTGCATTAAAATATTTAAAACTAAACACATCATAGTTGATACTGCCAGTCAAATCATCATTTCAAGGACTGTAGTTAAATAAGCAAACCAAGTCCAAGAAAACTATTCCCTGTTAAGTCAAACCAAATCACTAATTTTCATACATGAGCAAAGTGACCATTTAATGTAAACATAAGCATCAGATACCTTTAGTATAAACACAGACCTTGACTTGACAAATTGAGCCATTGGCCATTAAAGGCCCGTACAAGTTTCATCAACAAACCCTGCAGGCCCTGCCATGCCTTGATGTGCCCTGTCGAACTTGCTACACCAGTAGGTGGAGTCTAGAGTCCGGTGCTCAAAACCCTGTTGACCACCAGGAAGAGCACATTTTTTTTGTTTGTTGTGATGGACACTAAGGATGAAAGACTTGTTGATTCAGTCCGCTATTACATCCACCTTTACAACACAGCCCTACCAGAGTATAATGATGGTTTCCGCTGTGCAAACTCATGGTGTGAGATAATGCAGAGGCTGGGGCGGGATGAGTGTTCGCGTCGTGAGAGATGGAAAAGTCTCTGCGACAGCTTCGTGAAAGCGACGAGGTAGAAAAGCGACGCCGCTGCTGCTGTGTTCCGTTCCCCGGTTCTGCAACAGCTGGAGTGGCTATTGTGCCATATAAATTATTGGGATACAGACTCCAACATGACGTCACAGGTAAGACCAATGAAAGCCTCTGTTTGTACAGCAACATTGTGGAGTGTTTTTATTGCATTCATATTGTAAACAAAGTCCCAGCATGTGTGCCACCATTGCTGCGGGGGTTTGTCCTTTCATACGTAGTAGGACCCCAAACACACTGAAGAAAATGTAGTCACTAGTACAACAGATCTGTCAATTAGCATTCAGATAAAGCATAATATACAAACTGATCATTCTACAATATAACCCACAGGCAACAGCTGATTAGGCACGAAGGGGCCACCAATCAAATTGAAACACTGATGCAATGTCATTTTCCCCTTTCAAAGTTCACATATTTATATTTCTTTTACAAAAGCCCATTTCCCTACCTGTTGCATCTGGAGCATCTTGACCATGAGCTGAGTGTTCTTTGTTTTAGTTGTGTTCTGAAAGATTACCTTTGCTCTCCTCGCTCACAAATTTTTCTCCCCTATGTCTTTCACACACTCTATGTCTTTCCTGTGCATGTGTGCAGGTTATATACTGTAGCTGTAAGCACAGGACAAGAAGGGCAGGGCAATTTCTCAGTTACTAACTCTTCCCCCTGTAGGTTCGGAGGTACGGAGCTGAGATTTGCATGAATATTTGTGAGTAATTCAAAGAATATAATGTGCATTGAAATGTGCGTTGACCTATAGAATTATAAACTGGAATGTGTGGAGGGAGTCACACCCTTTCAATGGTAGGAATCAGTGTGCATACTCTGTAGCACACAATGCAAGTAAAATTACTGTCATGATGTTCTTATGTCATCCTGTATTGGGATTGTATTCTATTAGGTATTGTAATTTGGACAGTATCTCAGCTTATCCCATCTGAAACTATACATGAATTTGGAATATTCATTCATATGGTGTTAGAAGAGTGCTGAATTAAATCTCAGAGGGTCATTCAAAAGAAGTTGTTGGGGTTAAATGAATAATGGACATGTTAGTCCCCTGCAGTCAGGGCACAGCATCATAACACTAAGAAAGGTCTAGGTCGGGTTGTTTATACATGGTTGAAAAAAGGAATGTTTTTAGCCGATTCTTGAACATGGTCACTGATGTGGTCTGTTTAACTGTGTCAGGCAGGTTTTTCCAGAGGCGTGGTGTATAGGTGCTGAATGCAGCCTGCCCCTGCTTCGTGTTACATCGAGGAATGATTTGCCTCTGACTATTGGTGGATCTGAGCGGTCTTGATGGGGTGTAGTTTCAAAGCTTATCTGTTAAGTACTGAGGTGCGAGGCCATGTAAAGCTTTGTTAACCAGGAGCAGGATCTTTAAGTCAGTCCTGGTTTTCACTGGTAACCAGTGCAGTGATTTAAGAACTGCTGCGATGTGGTGATATCTCTTAGTTCTGGCGAGAACGCGTGCAGCTGCATTTTGTCCATGAGTCCATGAGCACTAGTGGTGGGAGCAGGATGGTCGCGGACAGGTGGTATCCCAGGGCACTGTATCCTGGAAGGCCACTGATGATGTCGAGGTGCCGTCATGGCTGACCAACCTTTTCAACATTACATAGAAGTGCGGAATGGTGCCAAAGAAGTGGCAAACCAGGATGGTGGTCCCTCTCTTTAAGGAGACCAGAGGATCTGGAAAAGCATCTTAGAGTACAGGATAAACCAAATGTCAAACCTCAGATCAAAGAGGAATAACATGGGTTTAATCCAGGTCTGCTAATAATGTAGTACCAGAGATTAGTGCATGCAACCAAATTTCCAGCAGCCATGATGATTTAATATTTGCATCATAGGAAATGGTTTAAATGATGACAACATTAAAGGAAAGTTATCAACTTTAGAAAGAGTGAAAGAAAAACTTGACAGAAAACAAACACTCACTAGATGAAATAATGTATTAATTTGATCAATTTCCCAAATTCTGGAATTCTGTAATTTAACTTGCATGGAAATTAGCTTCTATCACCTCTAATGGAGTGAGATATAACCTCTTTCAGAGTCAGCATAACAGAAAGAGTAGTTAAGGAGATGGATGGATCCAAAAAACAAATAAAAACACATCACTTTAAACATTTGAAACTGAAACGAACAAGTTCACAATCGATGATTCAAAGCACACAGTTTTTTCAGTGGATTATGCACTAATCTTTCTCTTCTAATTAGAGTATTTGTGATCAGAAGATGATGCAAAATGGTTACGTAATTCTTTTGGAAATTATCAGCAGGGTAGAAATCTGATTTAACAATTGATTTGTTGTAACAATCAGCTATGGTACAACATCTGATGGCAAACTTCCAAACTATGAACACTGAGGATTAAATTGTTTTAGTGAATAATACCAAGGATCTTAGTCTTGCCAGAGAGGCAAATACTTGGATCCAGATCTTCTCTTGGCACAGCATATTTCTCCTCTGTTTGGATCACAGTCATTGCAGAGAAGGCCTCACATACAAGTAAGCAAAAGGTGCAGCTGTTCCAAAGCTTTTTTCAGGGTGCGCCCGATCAGTGACCCCCCCCCCCCCCCCCCCCCCCCCGTGCTTTGTTCTTTCTAATTCTTGTTTTTTCTTTCTTCCAGTTTGATGACTTCCTGATCCCTGTTTCCAGCCTAGCTGTGATTTGCTGTTTCATTTGAAAGCAGAAGCTGTGATTTTTCATTCTTTCTCTATTTTCCCTACCTCTATACAGTTTTCAGCTTTTCTGTTTCTGGTTCTCTTCCTTTTTCTCTTTTGAGCATTTCTGTCGTCGTTTTTTGCGAACAGAATAAACCTTTTTGGTACCGTGAACTGCCTCAGCTCCTCTGTCTGCAATAACTGGCTAGTTGGCCGTTTCAACAATCCTGCTATGCAGATTTCTCCTATATGTCAAGAAAGTAGGAATGGAAATCTTGAATCAAGTTGGTCACTACTAGAGAGTGAATGATTCACCAAGTGTGCAGACCCCTTCTCCACTGCTCTGCTTTCTTAATGAAGCCACCCAGCTTGTCATACAGGTTTAAAATGGTAAAAAATTGTGTTCAAGAGGTGTCATTGGTAACCTATTCATCTCATTCAGTTTGCTGAATATACGCCAGGTAGCACAGCTTTGCAAGCCAATCCTGAACCAATACAAATGAATCAGTACAGCTCTAATCCTTACAAGTGTAATCCAACATAAAACCCAGTTTTGGGAAGAACTTTGTTCGAAAATTTGCATGTTAGTAGCAGGAGTAGTTATCAATTTGTGCTTCATCCAAAGGACCAATCATTGTGCAGAAGGTTCACAGGAGTCTTTGTTGCCTTTTAGACGTGTTGTACTTGGCAATTTTGGAGAAATCTGTTCTACAGGACGCAGATAGACAAATGTTTCTTTTCTTCATTATAGAAATATTTTCTGATATTTAAATGTATTAAAATACCATGTACAGACATTTTCTAGTATGCATTTATGTAGTATGACGCAATATGTTGGCTCTTCCTCCCTCTGCCCAGTTAGAACCGCAAGAAACCTGGGTGTCATGATCGACGATCAGCTCTCCTTCATAGAGCACATTGCAGTGGTCTGCCAGGCATGTCACTTTGCTCTTTATAACATTCAGAAAATCAGACCATTCTTGACTCTTCCCTTCCCTTGTGCACCACAAAACCTCTACAGATGGTGCAGAATGCTGTTGCATGCCATACTCTTGAGCATTGCGCTCCTCCCAGCAACATCGTCTTGTACTGCCATCCCTACACACAACGCAATCTCAGTCCAGACTGTTTGCCCTTGTGGTCCCTAGGTGATGAAACAAAAGTCCAACACCATCAGTAGGAACCTCTCTATTCATATTTAATAATATATTGAACACTCTCCACCAAGAGCACCTCCATTACTAAACATTGCTCTAACTTCTCTAATATGTAAAAAAAATCTGTTCTAACTTTCCATTTAACTGTTATATTTAGTCTGTAGTATCTACCTCAACTGTCACCTCTAGTTGTAAGCACTTATAACATCCCTCAACTGTAAGTTGGATAAGCTGGATAAGTTGCATGTAAAGTGTATTTATATTATTGTTTTTCACTCGCACCCTTTTGTTAAAGTTCTGCTATGAAATTTTCTACCATGTTTCTTACTTTCTACTTTCTCCTTTCCTTTCATTTTTCAGAAAATTCAAGTCAGTAGTTCTCAAAGAACAACTACAACATTCCTGTTGTTCACTGGGAAAGTCACCCTCCAAAGCAAAGTCTTTTTTTTAAATAGGACTTCATCATCATCCCAACAGAGAATTTTTAAAAAACTTTACTTCAGAAAGAGAAAATCCTAAATGTGTTGATGATATGATATGCTTTTCATATAACATCAGACAATGAGCTTTGTTATGGGACTGACAAATTGCCATTTTTAACCAATTAAAAATGCATGGAATACAAATATTTGAAATAAATTAGATATTGGTTGTCACACATGGTATTTTATATATACAGTATATATACATTAGTAGCATGCAAAGTCTGGATTGTAGTTGACAGTTATACCAAGGAGGCTATAAGCAGCAATCTTGGTGTACTGGCCCATGGACAGTGGTTTGAAAGAGGAGACGTGTTGGAATCAAGAAGTACCCTTCTTCCACTGAAGGAGGAACTGCTCCAGATGTTCTAGTGATTCACAGTGAGGGCAGTGATCTTGGACATGTGAAAAGAGTGCTGCTTCTCAAGCCAATAAAGAAGGACCTCCAGAATTAGTTTCATGTGTTAATGGAACTAATCTGCATTATCCACTTGTGTTTGACAACCCTCAGCTATTTCAACATTTATTTAAGTTCTTCAGGAATTTATACATTTTCCATTAATTATTGCCTTGTCCTGTAAGGTTAATTTCACAGCACAGTTTTCAGTGGAAAAAAGTATAAAACCCTTTGTTATGTGTATACTGTCCTCAGTCAGCCACATTAAATATTTTGCTAACTGTGACATTTTCAGTTTGTATTTTGACAACAGAGGAATGTGAATTATAAAAGGGAATGACATTGATGATGATGTTTTATTAACTGAAGGCATTTTATGTTCTACGGTAGATGTATTTGAAAATGTATCATTTTAAGCATTGTAAATAATCTGAATGTAGAGTTGTATGACTGAATTCCTAGTTAACCTTTATTTCCAAGCATTAAAGCATGGCCTGTATTGTAATGACCACAATTTTTTGTCATATTAATGTTTGCAGCTTATCTGTGGTGTTTTTAACTACAGGTTGTAATATCCCCAAATTTGTGTTGAAAAATGTGCCAGAACACGGGCTCTCAGGAGAGATACGAACTGTTGTAGAATAGGCAGTCATTTAGTTATGTTGTGCCAAGGTAGATGTCTATGCATATTATATCACTCTTCCCTGAATTAAAACATGTTTAAAACCTGCTCTAATCTGTCTTCCTTTGGAATCATCCTCCTGAGAATCTCTGTCAGCACAACAAAAGGCACAACTGTGAAGAGGTGACGCAAGAGGATCTGGAGGACTTAATCGCACGCGACACAGGAACCAGGTCTCATAAGTACGGTAAAGAAACAACAGTTCAGTCCTTAACACCGGAACAGACCACTGACGACCCGCAGTAAGGGAGCGGGGAATGACCGGCGCACTGGGGTGGATATGTGGTTGACTCCGAGGACAGCAGGAAAGAGGGATACCTGGTGCTGGTGCACGGGACCTGGGCGAGACCGGCGGCAGATCAAGGCGAAGAGGACTGGGAAGGCGGCAGGTGTAGCTGGCAAGGTACAGAAAATCTCCAGGACCGGCATAGGAGGAATGGAATGGGGATCAGCAGTCAGGACAACCCGAGCAGGTAACCGGAACAAGGCAGGACAGAGTCGGGACAGGATTAAGTTGGCAGAACAGAACTGGAACATGCGCTGGAAGGTCAGGCAACAAACACTTACAATCTGGCAAGGAGGGTGCGTCTGAGAGGAGTAAATGAACCCGGATAATGAGAGCAGCAAAGAGTGTGACTGGATGAACAGAAAGAACCAGGAGCAGGACTAGGAGAATGTAATTGAGAGAGAGGTAACAAGTGATTGGAAGAAAAAAACAGGTACCGGTAATTGAGTGAAAAGAACCAGTGAGAGCGACTGAAATGTGCAGAATGTGACAAGAGGACTTTTCATGGAGCATTTCATTTTGAACTCTGCTCTACAATAGTAAAGGTGATTCCCACTAAAGAATCACATACAGTAAGACCCCTCTTTGTTAAAACTTAAGTGACATGAGTCCCCCGTTAGATAGTAAGGAGTTATTGTCACAGTCCTCTAGTATTCACTCCTCTAGTTCATTCATTCATAATTCAACACTTGAAAAAATCCTTGATAAATTTAGAGACTAAATTCTACCCGTTAACACCTTTCGATGCGCTGGATTTATGCAGTTTAAATGTGGAGTTAGACATTGTACAAAATGGTTTGCTATAAGTACCCTCTTTGTAAGAACTAAATGAGCGACGTTCACCCTCCAAAACAAAGGAATGCTCTCCTGACTCCAATTAGATTATTAAAATCAAAGACAAAACAAATTCATGGCATAATGCGAGTCCTCTTTGAAATCCATGCTTCATGATTCCACATTGGTCATAAACATGAGAAACAACAGGGCAGAATAATATGAATTCCCTGAAGTAAAAGTAATCACAGATAAGTTAGTTTTCTTGCTAATACTGCAGTACCTGAAATATGTGCATGCAGCCAAGTTACTTACAGTAATGGTCACTTCAAATTTCCCATCCAAGCCAAAAGCCAGCAGATTTCCCTACCTTTTCCAGCAATAATATAGCAGTAATATGGAGGCCGATAATCCAATCCAAATAATTTCATGATTAATAAAATATCAAAGCTTAAAAAAATGAAAGAACATGGGTGTGTCGGGATATAACTTTAATGCAGGTTTCTACACTTACTAAACGCTGTTGTGTTGGGCAGAATCTCTGCCCGAATCGAGACCTTACGTGATCCACATTTCTGTCCCAATCATCTCGACACTGTCCGGCTCAGTTCAGCCTCTTGTTGCTGTACGTTCCATCTCTGTCATGATGCGGCTCGACGGTCAAGCTGCTGCACTGAGGCTCATGGCAGTGTGGATCCTGGATTTGCAAGTGGGTAAGAGTGGGTTAGAGTGGGTCCCCGCCCCTGAGTGCTTTTTAGCACAGGCTTTGCCTCATCCTCTCTGCCTCAGGGTCTGCGATCCTGATGGCAGACGCCCCACGGAGTTGGCTGCCGCAGCTCTCTGGGTGGTCTGTGTACGACCGGCATCTCCGCCCCCTGGTTCGTGGTGGAGTGAGTTTCGGAGTTGGAGGGTCTCAGCCCCTTGGTGCTCTCTAGCATGGGCATTGACGCGTTCTTTCTCTTCTTGAGATCTGTGACCCCAACGACAGGCTGCCCGCGGAGTTGGCAGCTGCCTGTGGGTGGTCTGAGTTAGACCGATGAGTTGATCTCCAGGTGGCTGACCAAACTCAGGGAAAAGAAATCAACTCTTTAGTAGCCAAGCGTTATGCTTGGGACCTTAAAAGGGCTGTGGTGCAGTGTCTAAAGGGGTGGGGGGGTTCTCTCCCATTCAAAATCGGGGACAGGGCGGCCGTGTCGGGGAGTGCCCCCGGAAATCCAGGACGTCAGGTCACCCTAAGTTAACAGCACCTCTGACAGAAGCCCAAGTAGGACACACGCCCCAACCTCAGCTGTCAGGACTTCATGGTCGAATTGCTGCAAAGAAGTGGCCACTGTAGAAGAACTACAAGAAGATAATTGCTTGGGCCAAGAGGCACAAGGAACAGCCATTAGCCCAGGAGAAATCTGCACTGATATCTGTAGTACAAATTCAATGTGTTTGGTTCCACCTGTTGTGTTATTGTGAAATACAGAAAATGTATTTGGAGGAGGAGGTGCGATAGTGTAGGGTTGCTTTGCTGGTGACACTGATTTAATCAAAATTAAAGGCACACTTAACCAGCAGGGCTAACACAATGATTTGCAGTGACCTACCACCTCACCTGGTCTCTTTGCTTATCCATTTTCCTTTTTCTCACCTATAAAAAACGACCCATGTTGTGTTTCCCTCATTTCCCCTATGTTCACATATTACTATTAGGTTCTGGATATCAGATTTTTTTGCACACATTTTTGTACAGGCACTTGATACCTCTGCTTTTGTTCTAACTCCCATGCTGCAACAGAGTTCTGTTTTCAAACAGCCATTGTTCATCCCTTTTGTATTTCTACTCTGAGAATGAATTAATCTGAGTGAATGAATCTTGTCATCAATAAAAAAGATGCACGTGTCAAATGGTTCATGTTTAACACTAACAATGTGGTGCACAGTATTTAGAAATCTAGAAATAACCTGGCTTCCCAATTACAGTTAGGCAGCTGGTGCATCCTCTGTCTAACTGGGTCAGACTAGCTGATTGGACACAGGGGATATAGAGGGTGACTGAGGCACACACACAGGGTCAGACAGACCACTGGAAAGATGGATAAATGGAAACAGACAGATGTACTGAGACCTCAACAATACCACAAGGGAAAAGTTTGAGCTTTAAAGTGGCCAACTAGATCATTTCAAAGTTAAAATCTGAACAAAAGCCTCTCAATTAATATATCAAAATGCCTTTGTCAAGTTTTCATTTAAACTTGGTTGCAGCTGTCATCCTACTTTGTTGATACCCCACTGATATTAGAAAATGAAAGCTGATGCAAAAACCATGATATAAAATATCTGACAAATGCATAAGCACATTCATGAGGAAGCTGAGGTTATTATGCAACAATTGAGATCACAGGGGTCTTGCACTTTTCTTTTTTTCACAAATTGCCTTTTAAACTTTGGCAATGAAAAAGAAACATCCAATGTGGTGTGGCATTGTGGTGCTGCTATAAGGGCATAACACACCTTACTTTGCACCTAACTGATTCTCATAGTGTTGCCTAAATCTCGTATCCACGTAGTTGTTCAGTTCAGTTGCTCATTCTCCTGAATACTTTATGCATTTTCAACACCATCTACTATGTTCATATATTCAGGGCCCAAGCAACAAAGTTGTGAGAACCCAAATGAAATTAATGCTGCAAGCAGCTGTGAGCTGGTTCTCGCATTTGCGCCCATCTGGGTTCTGGCAACCACAGGTTTAATGCACGTCCTAGGCCATCCCAAGACTCCTCTCTCTTTCTTTTTTTTTAACACATTTTGAGGAGGAATCTCTTCTGGGCTGAACAGCGTCCCTGCTAATCAACCGTCTCTCCACTATGGCCATATAGCTACACCCCTTGACATAGAGAAAAGCTTTGCTGACTTTTAGATCACAATACCATATAGGTGAATCTTACACAATATGAAGTTGATGGGATGAAATCTCCAGGCAGACTCTGGCGAAAAGTGATGTATTGAGGTAGCGATATTTGACTATTGAAATATTAATGATAATAATTAATGAATATGTTATTGTTAATGTTGGACTATTGGCTACTGCACAGGAGACCCATTTTACCTGTACACTGCACATTTTAAACATGTCACGCAGGTGATTTCAGGTTTCAGAAATGGTCAGAGGTCTTATTACATTATCACATTGATTTAACACAAAAATATGAGCAACAATCAACTATGAAAGCACAATAATTTGTCATCTTTTCTTAGTTTTGTGAGTAATTAACCAAAAAGTGGCTCAATTTAGCTGAATATAAAGTGTTGCTTGAGGCTATACACTGTGGTTGAGTATAATTATATAATTATTATATTATGGACACAAGTATGATAGTACGATAATATATATTATTATTGTTGTTGTAATTGCTGTTCTTATCATCACTCTTAAAATCATTTTATTCTTCTATTATCGTATTATTAGTGTTATTGTTAATTATTAATATTATTATATGTATTTATATTCTAGGTACAAGTATTCTTATTATGTTATTATTGTTGTTATACACATATACACACCATACCAGTGAAAAGAGATGCCACAAGATCTGGTTTCTATACAGTGCTCATTAAAACACACATACAATAGATCCATACAGAAGTCCAAAAGAAGTCTGGCATCTTTTTGTCTTTAGATGCTTCAGAAGCTCATCTGCCTTACACTGTTTATAAATACCTATGCTGGATTGAGAGAGAGGCAGAGTGTGGAGTGTAAGTGGTAGAAAAATCAGTATTTTGATGCAAGCATGCAAGATGCAAGCACCCTTTGTTTGCCTACTACAGTTCAAAAAAATTCTCATAGATATATTTTCCAGGTGGCACTGTTGCGCAATTCTGCCCCATGCACTTTCAGCGTTATTTGTACATGTATATTTTTGCCCATCTCTATGTGCATGCTGAAAATGGTGAGTTTTTGAGCATGTTCAGGCCTCCTAAAACGCAATTTACTTTAGGAAGGAAAAAAAAATAATAAAAAAGAAATATAGCAGATAGATTCCTTGCAACTTTGTTGCTCGGACCCTAATTAAAACGAAACATAGCAGATACAATAGGTTCCTTGCAACTTCGTTGCTCAGACCCTAATTAGAACTGCAAGCAGCTGTGAACAGGTCCTCGCATTTGCGCTCATCGGGGTTCTGGGAACCGCAGGGTTAATGCACATCATAGGCCATCCAAAGACTCTTCTCTTTTTTATCACATTTTGGAGAGGAATCTCTTCTGGGCCTAGCAGCATCCCTGTGATTCTGTGATAATGAACCTCCTCTCTGCTATGGCTGCTATACAGCTACAACCCTTGACAAAGAGAAAAGCTGTTCTGAAGTTTAGATCACAAGGCCATTTAGGTGATGCTTACACAACATGATGTTGATGGGATGAAATCTTTAAACGGACTCGGGTGACAAATGATGCATTGAAATAGCGACATTAAACTATTGGAACCAAAATGGCCGACTTCCTGTCTAGTTCCGCCCATCAGCGCAAGATAATTTTTTGTTAATCTGGATAAACTCTAAAAGCCTACAAATTTTCATCTTTTTACTCCACAAAAAGCTTTATGGAGACACTTAGCAATTACGTGGCTGTTCAGGCACACCATGCAATCATATCCATTAATTTTGAAGCTATGATGAAGTGCCTGCCCAGAAGAGCATATAGAAATATTGTTGAAGAATAACCTAATTTTGTCATGCGCTAGTGGCCACGCCCTTTGACTTTCTGAAAATAAAATTTTCTCTGCTTGGTCCATAGATGATTTGTACCAATTGGGTAAAGCCCCTCGGAGGAGATTCAAATCAATCAAAATGGCTGACTTCCTGTCAGGTTACGGTCATCATGTCAAGAGACCTTTTTGTATATCTCTTTAGGATGCATTTCCACACTAATTTTTATCTGCCTATGACAAAGTAAAAAAAATCCTCATGGCGATAGGTCAAAATTCTAGGGGGCGCTACATTTGCTTTTGGGCCTCCAATGGACTGTGCCCCTATCAAGTGTAAAGGCCCGCACAAGCTTCCACGGCTTTGGCTGCGCAGCCTGCTTTTGCAAACTCAAAAATTGCGAGCTCGCAACTTTGGTTGTGTTGGTCGCGCATGCGCCATGTCGAACTTACCACACCAGTAGGTAGAGCCTGGGGGTTAAAACCCTGTTGACAACCAGGAAGAGCTTTCAGACGAAAGCTGCTTCACCCGCCTCTATAATACAGCCCTGACAGAGTACAAAGGCGGTTTCCGCTGTGCAAATTCATGGCGTGAGATAGCACAGATGCTGATGTGTCACACATACGCACATGCTCATTGATAGCGGTTCATCCGCGCACACCCTCCAAGCGGCGGCATCTGTGCACTGGATTTAGCGGCACATCTGCACATGTAGGATCCAGACAAATACACAGAAATACAAATTTTGTGCCTCATATCAAAAAACCAGGACATTCAGTGTCTCAGCAGAATTTACTCACACACACTCATTAAATTGTGTCAATGAACGGTCCAAAGGCAAAGAAAGAGCTGCACACACACCCCAGGGCACTCTTGAAATTTCCGTGTGGGAATTTACTAGTAAGTTCATCGGGAAGGAGCACTTTTGTTCTTCTGCTTCTGTTCTTCTTATTATTATTAGCAAGATTTTGGTGGGCTTTCGGTCGGCTGCAGCTCGAAAATGCTTCATCACACACACACACACAAAAGATACATCAACATGTGCGGATTTGCCCCGGCAAGCGTGCTTGCTTTTTCTTTTTCTTTTTCTTTTTCACAACAAAATTCCAGTTTTTGACCTTGCTTTGTCTCACAACTGTCAGCAAACGATCCAGAATCTGGACAAGTTATATAGAAGTTTCATTCCAGAGACTCTGCCAGACGCGTTGGTGTATAACAATCCAAATTTTGACCAAGATCTGCAAAGTTATTACACTGCCCTAAAAGAATCTCCCATAATAAATGAATGGGAACAAGCAAATTCAAAAATTCCCCCTCAAAACCTGTGCGCCAATAAGATTTCAGCCCTGAGTAGTTTTACTCTCACCATGCCAAGAAAAATGTTTTGGCTCTGGTGCTCCTAGTCTTGGCCTTTCTCTCAAATCATATAATGGTGTACAGATTGTTGTTTTCTGGGGTGCATCATCTTATCTCTCTAAGATAATGGACTTCACATATTCCCATGAGCAAGAGCTAATTGTGACCCAAACCATTTTTAAGAAGGGGTAATTGATATTATTCAAATTAAAATACTGCATGATCTTGTGGCTTTGTTTGACCTCTGATGCATTAGTATTGATATATATAAGTCATGTCTATGCATAACATTTAGTCATCGATTCAACTGGGAGGATTTGGACCCTTATAATTGTCATCACCTTTCCCCCCATATGAGGGTCCTGTGTGCGTGTGTGTCTGTGTGTCCTGTCCATTTCCCTTTTGGCTTTATTTAATGTTGTGTTGTGCAGACTGGTGATTCTGAGACTTTAAAGAATAACCTATCTTTATATTTTGAAACACTGTTCCTTCTAAATGCTGATTCCAGAGCTGCGTAATCTTTATCCTTTCTGAACTCACTAATTACTTCCTGGAGTGAAATTCCCTAGGTGGAGCTGTTTAGCAGCACATTCATTTCCCTCCACTTACTGCAGTAATAATTCCCCATTTTGCCAAAACAGTTAGCACTCTGAATAGAGATGCATTAAAGCAAGCTCATCTCCAGTGGGATAATCCTGACATTAACCATTTATGGCGGCCCTAAATTGTAATAGCAGAATGTCCAACCTCACAAGGTAACTAGTGTCATATCATTAGATATTATTAGGTATGAGATGTAAATTTAATCCCACCAGAGTTAAACAAGCAAGGTAACTAACTTGAGGGAGAGCCAATTGCCAAAATAATAAACAAAACATCCCTAACTCAAACTCTCAAGATCTCTCTGACCTGCTGCTGATTCTCAAAAAGAAAAGTACAAACCTAAGTATGACTCCTCAGCCTTCAAAGGAAAACCAGGAGAAACAGGCCACTGGCTTCCACAGAATACACGCACACAGGTTCTCAGTGAGCAACAATCAAGCAGAAGACACCCCAGGCTGGAGTGGCCAAATGGCCATGATGACTGGCTGCTAAGGTCTTAAGTATGTCATTGGGGCTTGGAGTGGGGTGGCAACCACTGGCAGGATCCAACCAGTGCAGGAGGGTGGAGCAGGAGGCCTTGCAGGGGAGGAGAACAGATTATCAACACCTCATCTACCTGATAGCATTCAGGGTATATGACAATAAAAGATAAATCTTATTATTTTCTGATGAATGGGTGATGGCTAATGTTGCTCTATCAGATGTTTACTGTGTTCAATTTAAAGTGAGCATTCCCATTCCTTCTAATATTAGCAAAAGAGAAGCATAAGTGCAGTCAGGCTCTAACATGACCACTAACTCTTCCTTAATTCTCTGTCAGTGACCATAGATTTAGCCCCTGTCAGGTCTGGGAAGAAAAAGTTACCATGGAGGAACGCTGTTGTTCCTCCATGGAGTGGCAGGCTGAACAAAGATGATGAAAAACCAAACTTCAGGTTCATTTTGAACCTATGATGAGTCTTCACATCAATAAACAAAAATTAAAAGAGACCAGACAATCATTTTTTCTCTGAGATTATCAATCATAACACCAACAATGCATGTGTCTTATTCACTGTTATGGTCTGACATCTGTCCTCACTGTCAAATCACTGCATCACTGACTCCCTGTGTGTAGAAGGATAGATTTTATATTGTGTCTTGTCTGTATTTCACTAAATTTGGGCCTCAGTGTTCCCAGAGTCAGAACCAAGCAGGGTGAAACATTTAGATGCGTATTGTGAGTACAATAATCTATTTTCCTCACTGTTATTGTTGTGCATTTCTCTCTGTCCTTGCCTCACTTTCTCACTTTTAGAATCTATCTGCCGTCTCTATTGTCTCCACTGTTATTTAGTTTCGAGGCAGTCGAAACCAGATAATTGCACACTCTAGATCGTGGTGGGTGGGTCAGATCCCCCCTCACAAACACTTCTTTGTTGCTACCTAAAAGGGTGCAAACAATTCATTGAGAAAAATGGCTTATATAGTCACGCAACTTCCTCATACGTTGCGCAAGCTTTCAAGCGCAACAGGCTTTATAGGTCAATTTGACGCCTTCCTGTCATCCATTCCCAACCACAAGTGTCCACTACTCATCCTTGGTGACATGAATATTCAAATAAAATAATATAATAAATAAAATAAATTGCCCAAGCTCTGACGGTTTCCTGAATCTGATCAACTCCTTTGATTTAACACAAGTTATTCATTTACAGAGCTCGCAAAGAACTCGACCTAATCCTCATTCACAATTGTTTCATAGACTGTCTCACAGTCACACCTCTGCATGTCTCTGACCATTTCTTTATTACAGTAACTTCAAAACAGCCTAAATCTCTCCCCCTGGAGGTAAATGAGGCCACAGAGTGTTTGTGTTCCACACTATCCTCCTGCCTAGAAAGCTTATATCCTCTGTCCACCAAGGCAGCTCACTCCAACCCACCCAAGTCATGGCGACACCATTCAGGAACTACACACCACCCTAAGAGCTGCAGAGAGAAAATGGCACAAAACCAAGAACCTGGTGATCTCAAAGCCTATCAGTCACTCCATTCCTTCTTTTCCTCCAGCATCTGCACTGCTAAATCCACTTTCTACAACAATAATATAACAGCACCAGACACCCACAAACTATTTTCCACCTTCAAGTCACTGCTCAATCCTTCACATCCACCACCAACCTGTTCTCACTCAGCTTTTGTGCAAAAAAATACAAAATATAGTACGCAATTCATATAGAAAAATGTTTTATTTATTAAAAAAACGGACAAATCAACCTATGCACGGACATCAGCCTTGAGGAGTCGATCATGATGGACGTGTAACCATAACATATATGTTCATTTAGTGGTAGTAGTAAAAATGAACACTTGCAGTTTTTAGTGCTAGTTTAGTGGCGATTCCTGCGCCCCTGTTTTGAGAAAGAGCAAATTTGGAGCCTTGTCAACAAATAGCGCACCTTTATTTGTATATGTGTCCATGGCAAACAGTAAAACAGAGAGCTTCTCATTGACGATCTGGAGGTCATAGACACTCTCTGAAAAAGATAATGGAAATAGATGTTCATTAGGGACTGATCGGTACCAGTTGGAGTTGTGTCAGAGAGAAAAAGTGTGTAATAAACGGTTGAGCAGACAACGACACAGTGTCAGTTCTGTCAGTCATAAGCGCAGTTCTAGAAGCCATAAACCTTGGACGCTACATTAGTTTAGTGGCGTTTCTGTCTATGTCTGCGGTTAGATTCCAGAGCAGACCAGAATACGTCAACCTCGCCACCACATTACCAGGGGCAAATAGGAGTAATGCCTGTGGTCCGCGAATACGTATCAATTGAAAACTATGTTGAAATATCCGATTTCCACCGGAATCCTCTGCTTCAAACGATTATGTTTTATTTATGCAGGGTATCAATTTTGTTTCCGGGTACGGGGCGTAGTGTGCGCATGCGCACCGGTGTCACTAGAAATTCGTATGAAAACGGACAAAATTTTCAGTCTCCAGATTAAGTACTTTTCCATATCAATTAGTCATGAGAACACCTTGCCACCACTAATCGAGTCCTTTGCTTCCTTTCCTACAGAAAATTTGGAAACTATCAGCTGGCAGTTTTCTGTACCACCCACTCTCAATCAGCCTCTTCAGGACAAGGGCCCATCAGTCTCTTCATCTGCAGAACTGCATTCTGCAGCTGTGTCTTCCCCATGCCAGGTACATACATGCATTGAATTAAGCATACCACATGCCAAGCCTGTGATTTTAATAAAGTGTACTAACTAGATCCTCTTGTAGTAGCTCCACGAGTCTAACTGTGCTCTCAGAGACTGCAAGGAAATCCAAAGTCAGAAAGTATAATATTTGATTGTGGTCCATGTGCGGTAGTACTGCACTGTATAAAGCAAGCAGTTTCTGGAGCGGAGACAGAGTTAGTGACAGTCCCTCCCTGGATCCCCTCTGTAACTGGCCTCCCTTTATTTAAGTGCCAGAGGGCCACACTTGTTCCAGTTTTATGTTTGCAGACACCTCATCTATTTATATTTTTCACTGTTATCTAAACTAAAGTCACGTAGCGGCCTGAAAAATGTTCTTATACTTTATTTTAACTTGCTGCCAGGTCAATTTCTGGCCAGACAAGTTTGTTCTTCATGAAGGATAGATAGATAAATGACAAAAAAACAAAACATGGGAGAAATACATTAAACGACACATTGTGGATAATTATTTGCACTTAATTATACTCTAAATAACATGCACATCTGCTTTCCACATTTAAAGCAAAATGTTGGTCTGTTGAACCGTGAACTGTTGATTAGTGGGTTTGTTTAGTATCTGATTTATAAATTCTGCCAGCTAAAGTGGAGTAGATCTGGCTCTGGTGTTGTATTTAATCTCAATCATAATCAAAACTCAAACTCAAACCCAATCTCCCTCACAACTGATATACTGTGAAAAAATAGCTTGTTAAAGATTTGTATGCCTTGCTATTCAAATTACAAAAAAAACATTAGTAGTGTAACAATAGAAGTGGGCTCTGTATAAGCTTTGCTCTGAAATGAAAAAAAGATTACAAAAAATATTACAAAACAGAAAACCTTAGCAAATACTTATGAGAATACAACAGTAAAGACTTATATGTGATATAGGAAGAAAAAGAAAAAGATATTGCTTATTAAAGAAATAAGCACGAACGACTTAGAAACAAAATAAAATGAAAATAAAATGTCAGACTGTCAAGAGAGTTAAGTAGAATGTAGTGCAAGCAGGTGTGTGAGATTTGGGTGGTAAACTGATGTGTGTGGAGTACATTACCCAGATTTGCAGTCAATTAAATTGGATTTACTGGGTCAATGATGAGATCCCTACTCACTGTGTGTTTATATTGGACTAGGGTTAAAAGTAAGCCTTGATCCTTTCTCCTCCACTCGCCCTCAGCTCTGATGCATCCAGCATACAGGGCTGTGCAGGCACTGGTCGGGCAATAACTGGTGCCAGTAATTAAGACTGAACCTCCCCAGAGGCGAGCCAAGATGATCTTTACCAGCAAAACATTTTATGAAGTGAAAAGTCACACACCAACCTGCTCTCAGTTATGGGGCATCAAATAAAGTCACCATGTCACATGCTTTGGCATCGCGTACAGAAACATTTTCATCTTAAATTTTATTTCAAAAGTCAGTTCATAACAGCATTATCTTCAGGCATTTTCCATGTACAAAACAGCAAGCAACATATACAGACCAGAGCCCTACAAAACTAAACAGGATGCCATAAGAATGCTAAAATGATGGGGGCGAGGAAAAAGCAGTGAGAAAGCCTCAGGCACAACCAGGCTCAGAGGGTTGTATGCCAACTACCACAGAACTGTGTTTATGTAGAACAGAATCAGTAATATTTAAGACTGGTCGTGTCCGTGCTAAACGTCCAGTGAATATGATCTCAGTGGCGACAGCAGGTGGACAACCCGTTCTTATCCCAGCTCATAAATTACCGACTATTTGTCACGCCCCTGAACGTCACATATAGACACAGAAAGTAACCTTCCGCGTCTGACTATTGATGCTCCGGGTTATCATTGACTCTCATACAGACCCCAGCTCGGCTGGATGGGACACTGAGGGCAGAGGCTCTGGCCGTCCATTCACTCCCATAACCCGGTCACACGAATCTGGAGTGACTGGAAGAAAAAGTTAATTTCCATGTTTGGATAGTAACGGTTTTATGTAGTAAGGTTGAAGTGTTGCTGTTTGGTGACATGTTGTGGAGTTTCTTTAGTCACGTAGCATAATTGTGTGGCTGTTTTCGAGTGAGCAAGTTAGCTAAGAGTGCGCTAACTTTCCACGGGTTCTGCCTGTATGTATGTGTATGTGACTGTGAGTGCGGTTGTGCACACATGCTAATTGTCTCTCCTGATAATTTCCTGTTGCTGTAGGCATCGTGGAGAGCATGGAAAAGAAAACACACTTCATGTTCATTCTGTCACACTACAGGTATGTGTGCAGCTGTTTGTGTTTCGTGACTGTGTTTCATTTAAAACTAAATTTAAAAGTTAATGTTAATTTATGTGGAAGTGTTTGTGTGATAAGTGACTTTTCTTTGATATGTGTTCTTCTGTTCATAGTATTTGTGTTGCATTGTGTATGTTAAAACTATCATTTGTCACTGATGTGTATTTTTTTATTTTCTTTGACACTGTAAATCCTCCGGGCAGTCCGCCGGGCATGTCTGATCACGTTAATAATCACTCGTTTGCTCAATGTTGGTTTGCTGGTTGTTGGTTGTCGCTAGGATGGTTGCTATGAAAATTCTGACTTCCAGTACTGGCTTGGTCCATCTTAGACTGAACTTTGTTGTTCTTAATAAAGTTAATAAATAAATGCTAAACTCTGAATGAGCTGTAAGCTTTCAATGGGTAACAGTAATCTCATAACAGGATGAAAAAAAAACAGTAAACTCTTGGCTAAATGTGCAGAATAGATGGATTAAAGTGACGATGGAGGTGAATAAATAATAGAACCTTTAGTTCAGTTAAGTTATTGATTATTAAAATTAATTATTTGGTCCCTCTCCGTGTGACAGTGAGAGAGACAGAGAGAGAGAGAGAGGCTTCGGAGGGTCAAAGAGACAGTATCCCAGTGTGGAAGCACCACAACATAAATATGACATGGTTAAACATATTTCTTTGAATAATGACTTGGTAGATAAGAATCTCTTAGAAGATTGAAAGATTGATGAGAAGAAGAAATTGTGAACCTTGGAGGCTTATTATAGATTTTGGGGCCTGCTTGACTGGTGTTGCTTCTGATCTCATAAACATTCTAAAATGTCATCCTCATTGCTCAAAAAGTCTATGCAGGGCTGGTTCTTGGCATAGGTGATATAGGCGGTCACCTGGGGTGCCATCTGCTGGAGGGGTGCTGTCATGTCACCCTTGGCCTGTCATTCAATTGCGTGTGGCCATCTCAGACACTTTCTGAGGTAGTAGGAGTCTGAAACTCAGCATGCTGGATGCTCTTGACCTACTTTTGAACATAGTCAAATTTCAGCCATTTAGCTCAAAGTGTTGAGGAGTGTCTGATTTAGAAATGAGGTGGTGTAAAAGCTATAGCCAACTAGACCATCAGATTCTGGAGGCCAATCTGGAGGAGATCTCTTTCTAAAGGTGCTGTGAATCTGACACTTCAGTATGTAGTAGGGGGGGCCTGGACAAGCACATATGTGTTGGTTTGGTCATGATCGAAGCCATATTTTTCGAAGGGCGGGGCTTTGACCGTTCGCCATTTCCCACCTTTGAGGGCTTGCCACTGTCGCAAAAATAGACCAAATGGCCTGAAACTCGGTCTTAAGACCCCATGGGGGACCTTGAGCCCCACCTCCATAGACCCTTGGGGGCCTTTGGGGTAGCAAAATTGCTCCAGGAAGGTGCTATCAACATGGAGGCAGCAGATCCTAATACAAGAACTTCTGACAAGCAACATAGTCAAAAACCAGGAGGAAATTTCTAGGGGAAGGTATTTTTCTCTCCCCTCTTCCCTCCTGACTGGCACATTAGGACTACAAACAAAATGGTGGCACACATGAGTGTGTATGGCAATTGTAATTGCAATGTAGTTAATTTGCGGGTAAGGCTTTTCATCAGGGCTAAGAAAACCTCTTTCCGGTGAATATTCAAAGAAAGATGTATAACCATGACATGTTTATTTGATGAGACACGGTGCATCATGAATCATAAACATTTACATTTATTAGAACTAGTGTAAGAGTAGACACGATATAGCCAGCTTGTCATGTACGGCGCAGCTATGACATCATTAAAAGTGTGGTGTGGTGGCTGTTGGGAGTTGTGTCAGAGTGAAAAAGTAATAAACCATAATAAACGGTTGAGGGGATACCGCTCCAACAGTCTCGGTTCCTGAGTTTTTGGCAGTCATAAGAGCAATTGTAGAAGCCCTACACCTTGGACGCTTCATTAGTGTCGTTTCCTACCTCAGTCTGACTGAAGGGGGTGCATTCAAAGTCAGAATTGCTTCAGCAACGTTTGAAAAACACCTTCTGTGCTTTTGACTTGGATTTGTTTTATTTGTGAGAACTAAAAAAATCGGAACTTTCATCAAAGTTGGAATTTTCTGGAATCCTCTGCTTCAAAAAATTGTAGTAAGTTTGATTTATGTGGGGTGTCATTTATTTCCGGGTACGAGCTTGTTGCGCGCATGCATGATACGGATGTGTTTGTATTGAGAAATGTAAAAGATGTTTTTAAAAGAAATCTTGAAAAGGTGTAACTGTGAGGCGGCAGAAAGGAAGTATGGATACCACAGGTCTGCAAATGATTTTCGTACTGTCTCTCTCTCACACACAAACACACACACACAAGCAACACCGTCCATTCGTTTCCATGGTAATGCGCCACACACTGCATGCGCAGGGGGCGTATCCTGAGCAGATGTAAATAGCCTGTTGAAATCAAATTTATCCATTGTTATCATTGTTGTTTTAGCATAAATTCACAACCGGATACTTAGTCTCACCTCAGCCCTGCACTCACTGCCAGATTGTCTTTGGTTCTTGCCAGACTCCAGGACTCATAGATCACCAGTTCCTGCTACACCCTGCCTGACCTGTTTTCGTCCTTGGATCTTGCTCTCGTGCCTGCCCCAGCTGTTTGACCTGCCTTCCATCCTTGACCCTGCTCCAGCCTCAGCCCTTGGTGATTGAGCTGCCTCCTATCCCTGACCCTGCTCCAGCCTCAGCCTTTGGTTATCGACCTACTTTTCGTCCCCGACCCTGTTCCAGTCTCTTGGTGATCGACCTGCCTTTCATCCCTGACCACGATTCACCACCGACGGTAGACACTTAGCCTTGTGCCTCCTGCCATGTTAGTAGAGCCGCTACATGTGTTCAGGCCGTCCTGTTCCAGCCCCTACTCCACACAAGACTGAATAGTTTAAATAAAAACTACTAAGACTAAGACAGGGAAAGACAAGAGACGAGAGATGACAAGCAACGGTTCTTAAACAAGGGCACATAGGTAGTTATGGATGCTGCATTTGGTCAGAAGGGATATACACAATTACAGGCTATGTTTGGTTGGATTTGAAAAAGGCTTTGAATGGTTTCCAGATATATTCAAAGGCTGACATGCTTCTGTTAGTGAGCATGAGTTTTTTTCCAATAAAATGTATTCTAAGATTAAGTTAATGCAGTGTGTGATGTGGCACGAATTCCTTGATTCAGTAGTCTTTCCAGTTCTGGAGGACTACTTTCTTAGAGAATTTGAAATGTTTAATTTAGGTGGGAGGTGTGTATTGGAGTTATTGTTGTCTGTGCTCCCTAAAGTGCATTGTGAATAAATTTAAGTAATTGGTAATGGTAAATGTTTTTATATATTTGTTCCCATAATTTAGGATTGTGAGAGAGGTCACTTCAGGTCATTTTCCGGTAATTATTATATGTAATTGTACAATTTAAGGTTGATATGAGTGGATATAATTTGGAAATCTTTGTTTTTAATGGTTGTTGATTTTTGGTTAATCCTTCCATTCGCGGAGATGGCTGTAGTGTATTATTATTGAAAGATATTGTCTGTAAGTTTGAACTTGTGGACACACCAATCAGGTTCAAGCACTACAAAAAGGCAGCAGGTGAGTTCAAATGTCTTCTACCACACACACACACACACACACACACACCCATACGTCTGTGTATGTGTGGAGCATCTGTTTTATGAGAAAAAAAGTCTTGTCTGCACTTGCCCTTATTGAGCATTAATTAAAACAGAAAAAAAGGTATGAAAATGAATAATTGTACTTTATGCATACTCATACAGTCTGTCTTATTTCAGACGAACACAACTCGCAATGAGTGGCTTTGTGATCGGGAATAGTGCACCATGCACACCACAGTAAGCAGCTGTTTTGACAGCATCCTGAACACACACACAGTCCTACAAACCTTTTACAATGACAGACTGTCTATTTAAATTCTTCATAGGAAAAACAGATCACATAGGCCTACAGTAGCACTACTGTAATTGTCAACAGTACTGTACCACATTTTCAAAAAATACAATATGTTACTGTAAATAAAGGCACTTTACCCACAATGCATTGCATATTACAATAATTTACTGGAAAGATATTTTATGGTAGTGTTACTATACAGTTTTAAGGTGCTTCCACATACACCGCAGGCAGCGGGCGGCAAACCCATTCATTGTGTATGTGGTTGCGCGGCGCAAGAGCGCAGAGCCTTGAGCCCTTGAGGATTGGCGCCTGCCGCTGTTGCGCGCCGCTGAGCGACACGCTGTGACGTCATTGCGGCGCGTCCAATAGGAAAGAGGTTCTTGGGTCACGAGTTCCAGAGGAGTCCAGAACAATGCAGCTGATAAAGTTTCCCGATCTCTGGGACACAAGGTTTACCGGGCAGGCGGTTAAACTGCTCCCTACTTAGTCTAAGTAGACCTCAAAACGGGCGTTATGGAGCTGTAGCTCCCGGACCAGCCTGAGGTAGCTCTCAAAGCGGTCGTTACGGAGCTGTAGCTCCCGGACCAGCCTGAGGTAGCTCTCAAAGCGGTTGTTACGGAGCTGTAGCTCCCGGACCCGGTCTATTTTCCCCCAGTTCCTGCCTTCCCATCAGAACTGGATGGACCAACATCCTCCTTTTCTGTGCTGCTCGTCTCCTCGTCTCCTTATTAGCACTATAGCCAGGACTTAATACACCTTCTCACAAAATCGCGCTCAAACCAACTGGTAAATGTTGTTACTGGTAGCTTAGCAACCTGGCAGCCTTGCCGCGCAGCACAGCGGCAGCGCTGCGCCCAGCTGCGCTGTACCCAGCGCTGCGCGCCGCGCTTGCCGCGGTCTATGTGGAAGCACCTTTACTGTAAAAATTACAGCAAGGGCTAACTGTACATTGGAAAGACATACTGTTCATTGCAGCAATTCAAAAACAGTTAGGATCTTTCATGGGGCTCAAGTTAAGAGAAATTATTGCTAATTGCTTCAAGATAGTGTAACAAATGGTACATGAAACCATATTTTGTTCCCCTATTGGAAACCTCTGCCAATACAGTAGTTTCCTTGGATCACACTTGAAAAGTTTTAACCCATTAATATCGGGTATATATTGCATGGAAGGGTCATGGTCAGGGTGTGTGGTGGCAAGATGAATTGCCTCTATTAATTATCAGGGTGACCTTAATGATCATTAAAACAGTATGTGCTTTATTATATGCTACACTTCCAATACTCTTTTACTTTACTGTGAATTTTGGTAACACGTGTAGTATGAGCTACACATTTTTTTAAAAACATTTTCAATGTTTTGAGCCTATCACAGCTGTTTGTTTTAATGTTATATTTCAGCAAAATTGTAATAAAATAATTTTATCTTGTCAGACTTGTCAGACATGAACACATTTTGTAAATTGAACATTATGTAAATAAACCATACATCTCACATTATTCTTCTGAATTGATTTATTTCTCAATTTTTTTCCATGAGATAAACTGATATGAGGTATAAAAGTGACTAATCTGAGACAACTTTAAGAGAATCTGAAAACTCAAATAGTGAGCAGTGAGAAACAGAATTTAGACATAAATGAGTTAGTAATGATATCAAATTAAGACATTGAATATGTCTCATTTTCTTAGTTGAGATCAGGAAAAGAGACAGCTGTGAGAGAACTTGTTCAGTGCCCTCACAGTACTCACTGTGAGACTTAATTCTCAGGAGAAACATTTGAGAAGAATGAGAAAACCAATTTTGTCTTAATTAGTGCTCATTTATGTCTAGGAGATGTAAATGTGACATAAAGGAGATCTCATCTTTAATTTTGCTTTGCTATGGGTGATAAGCAGTTATAGCAGAAATTGCAGAATAAATCCTGCAGTTGAAGACAATGAACAATACAATTTTCTTTTTAACATTCAGGTCTTAGCAATAGCAATTATTACAACCCTCCCTGGTACCTCTTAGGCCAGGAGGGTAACACTATGTATGTAATTTCATTTAGCCCACAGGTAGATTGGTTCTGACCAGTCAGCAGACGGCTGGTGCTGGTAAATGATTGACAGGCGTCATTATAAACCCCCATGATTTACTTGTCATTTGGGCTGCATTCATTTAGCCCAACACCGCTGTTTTAAAAGATGGTAGAGAATAATAAGAAGAAAGAGACATGGTGCATTTCGGGACCTTCTGAAACTTGATTGTTGATGATTACAGCAGTAGTTAAACTTTAGATAGGGACAAATAATTATTTGTCACCCTCTGGTGACAAATGTACCAGTTGTGCTATTGTTCACTGTTTTATTCAGGGTATAGGGTAGTTACATGACAAAAGTTCAGATCCATGGTCATGCTTGTCATCACGTCATTCTACCTGTGCAAATTTGTTGAACGGTGTCCGCATGTATGTGTACATGCATGCATGCATGGGCGTGCACAATACATGGCGGTGGTGAGGGTGTTTTTTGTTTTGTTTGTGTTCATGATGCAGAATTCAAATCATGTGTTGTACTGTGGTCATCAGGCATTTGTAAGACAATGCCACTATGAGGGGCTGGAAGGCAAAGTTGAAACCCCAACAAGAGGCTGCACAGAATCTCTTGTAGGCCAGCAGGAAACCTTCTTATGACTGGTCACTGACAACATCTGTGTGCAGACCTGCTTTTCTTCACAAGGTCCAAATAGACAGTCTAGCAGATGTTATTAGCTCAGGCGGAAGGTCATTTATAATCTGTTGCCATCTGTTGGCTCTGGACTTTCTGCATGTAACACAGTTATCAATTTTCTGAGCCAATTTCTGGCCTTTTATCACCCAGGCTTTCTTTCTCATCTGAAGGAATGTGCCTGCAACTTCTTCATTGTTTGCACTGTGGGCTTCTCAGGCTAACAAAGAGGACATCCAAGATCCGTAAGGCAAGACTGGCACAGTGGTTCTGTCGTTATTAAATATCTGAAATCTTCAGAAGCCAGTTTCTGTATCTTTGTACACAGCAAGACTGTTGACGGGGGTGTCTAGGAAGCCTACATCTTGTTGAGCTGCAAGGAAGAAGTCTCTTTGTGCATCTTCACACTCCCTGATGGTAAGTACAGCTTGTTTGGCATTGGATTTTACTTCTGCTGAAGAAGTTTCCTCCACTTTGGCCTTCTTGAAATCTGCAGCTGAGTGGTTCGTTAGTGCCTTCGTCCACATGATTGCAGCTCTCCAAACAGGCAATGACTCGGATCAACTTGTTTAGGTTGCTGATTTTCCTAATTTGAATCGGTTCTGCAGAACCTGCTGTTGGTCTTTGGAATTGAATATTTGATCTTCCCTATAGACTACTTTGCAGCACATCGACTGCCTCTTTTGCCATAGGCTGCAGAAAATGACTTTTGACAGAAAACACAGATGAGACAACCTCACTACGGTGTGACAATATCAATGGCTGTGTCTTTGGATTGCTCTTAACACAGTTTGGCTCCTTTCTGATCGAGTGGTGTTAGTTTTGCTTTTGACTGTGGTCACTTTCATCAGAGAATGTTACTCCCAATGGGTTTCTGATCCAGTTACCTGGGGTGAGGCTTCGGTTGAAGGTGATTTGGCTAAGATGTGTGTATTCTTCAAACAACTGAATGGCCTCCTCTCTCAACTGCTCAGACAGTGGTGTGTCCCAGGTGTCTCGGGTCGCGCTGCTTCCAGTTTCATAGAATGCTTTTCTGACTAGAATGGCACCCTTTTGTTTAGCCAGTGCAACAAGACCTATTGGGTCATACAGGCTAGATACGTGGTTTAGCAGTTGTCTTCTGGTCAGTAGGTTTGGAGTTTTTCCTTTCACCTCTTCAAGGAGATTTTGATCCATTCTCATCTTCTTCCTCCTCTCTGAGAAATTGATTGAGGTCATTGAGTACAGTTTGTCACTTTCAACAAGGTAGCCAACTCCCAGGTCAGGAGGCCAGGAAGAATCTGCCTGCCATCAGGATTTCCTCTTACTCTTTTGGTGTTTTCCTTCAGCTTTTCCAGGTCATTGTGGGAAGTTAGGACATCGTCAACATAAGAGTCATCTTCTAGGATCCTACATTCCTCCTCCAAGTAAGCAAACATGGAGAGCTTTGCAGTTTCTCTCATGGCCAGCGGTGCGATGCACCCTGCTGGTTTATCGGGAATATTAAATCTGGTAATGGCATACTCTTCGATCTCTCCACCCTCTGTATCTCTACAGAGAGATCTGTGAAGATGCATTTCTTCTTCTTCTTCTTTTCTTCCAAACAGGCGGAATTATGCTTCTTGATGTCACCAAGTGCGGCATGCATGCCTCCTCCGGATCTCAGTAGCACTGCTCTAATTGGGTTGAGGACATCAGGCGCTTTCGGCAAAAGATCATTCATGCTGACTTCCTTGAACTTCTGGCTGCTGTTCCATACCAGGTGTATGGGTGTTGTGACAGCATGTGGGTTTAGCGCCACCAGGTGGCTTTTGTCCCATACTTGCCTCCTCCAGTTGGCAATTATCTCTTTGGTGAGCTTTTTTGCTGCTCTCCTTTCCACCATCTCATGGACTTGAGCTACATGTGCTACTCTCTACTCTGGCTCTTGCTTGAGTTCTCTCAAGCATCTCCATCTTCTCTATCTCCAAGGATATTTTGGTTCCCATTCCCATATTGTGGTTCACTGCTGTGAGTATCTGCTTTAATATAGGTGAGACCTTTTTTTTTTCAGCTCTCTTTTGTTATTTCCTTGCCTCCTGGCTTACAGTTGCCACATCTCTATTCTCCGGCTCGCAAGATGTTCCAATGCTGTCCTATTTCCACCAGTCAATAAATTCTCTCTTGGCCTCAGTAGTCTTGGTTTCAGCTTTGAATTCTTTTGGATCAGTGAGCTCTTGGTACTTCACTGCCATGACTCTCACGGATCGGGCAAAGTGTCTCAGATGTGTGCGCAACCATCTCCACTTCCTCAAAGAGATCTGGATGTGCTCCACCTATGGTCTTACCCAGTGGGCCCTACCATAGGACAAGGCCTCCAATCACCTTCACTCTCTGTGGAGCAAGTCCTCCCTCGAGGTGACTGAAAAGCAGTTCAGTGCACTTGGGTCTATACAGTTCTTTCAGGCTGGCTTCTGGGAAGAATGTTTTGAGTTTCTCTGGTCTGATTACGCTGTGTACTTTGGCAATTTTATTTGTGGTGGAAAAATTCTTCATATGTCTGGGAAAATCAAAAAGCAAGATTGGAACAGGTACCAAGTGTTAAATCTCTGCAGAGAAGGAAGACAACACACTCTGACCACAGCTAGTGGATCAGAGGACTGCTTCCCCGAGGAAGGGTCACAATGCATTTTATCCTGACCTCCAGGAACACACCCCGAGGTGTGAAAACCATTTGATCACAATAAACAAATTGTCAGGAGCTGAGCATTTTTTTTACAACTGGTCCAGGACACTTTCATAAGCATAACAATGGACGTGCTAAGGAGCAGGGAATGATCTTACAGTGAAGTTCTTGAGTCTTTGATGGCTGCAGCACACAGAGTTCAGGCTACAATTGAATGAATACTGAGATTAATCAAATGTTCCGAGATGCATGTAAAATTTCCACCACACAATCAAGCCATAGCAGGCAAGTTCATGAGCTCTCTGTCCCTGTGGGCGTCTTGACCCACATTCTGAGGAGATACTGTAGCTCTTGGTCTTGACCTTTAGGACCATTTCTCCGACTCCATGGACAATCAGAGTGATCTTTTCACTGTGCAAGTTCAGTCTTCTGGCAGCTCTGTGGGTGATGTAGTTGGTGTCTGAAGCTAAGTCTATGATTGTTACAATTATTTTCTGACCTGTACTGGCAGTTACCTCAAGCAGCAGTTACCTCTCCAGGTTTGTCAGCACATTGTATTTTCACAGTAATGTTGGTAAAAGCTCTCCTGAACTTTTCTGCCATCTCTGGGGAGAGTTCAGACATAAATTTCTCTTGGTCCTCTGTAAGCTTGTGCCTACACATGCTTGACTTTTGTGGTCTGTCTATTTCACTCCTCTTGGAGTGTCCTCTCCAGCAAAGAAAGAAATGGTGGTCTGAAGAACTCCCTTTTCTACAGTCCCTGTTCTTACACATGTAAGTACCTTCACATTCACCATTATCATCATGACATACTGGGCACCTTTTGCATGTTCCTAGTTTCTCCATAGAATTAATCTTTTAATTGGGCTTCAGTTCTTTGAACCATTTGCAGAAGAAAATCTTTTCTCTGTGTTTTTTGTCTCCACAGACACAACCACCTTTCCTTGTGGACCAGGGAGAGGTGTATTTCTCCAAGTGGCTCTAGTTTTTCTAGAATTTCCTCTCAGGAAGGAGTTTTCAGGAATTTTAAGAGACTATCAATGTGATTGTCTGATGTGATTGCATTTTTCACAATCCCATCATTCCTGGAGGGGACATCTCGGACACTTCCAGAGGTGGTAGGAGACTGAAAGTCGGCATGCTGGATAATCTTGACCTTGTGATGAAGATCAGCCTCTTAGCTCAAAGTGTTGAGGACATATTAAAATTGAATATTCACCATTTCCCACCTTTGAGGTCTTGCCACAGTCACAAAAATCGACTGAATGACCTGAAATTGAATTTGCAGACCCCATGGGTGACTGGGAAAAGATCCTCTGAGCCCTGCCTCTGTTGACTCTTGGAGGGTCATAATGGTCATAAAGTTGCATGAAGGCAGCAGATCATAATTGAACACCTTGTGACAAGCAAGAACCAGGTGAAAACTTCAAGGGGAAGGTATTTTTCTCTCCCCACCTTCCTTCTGACTTGAAGGCACATTAGAACTACAAAACAATATGGCGGAGCACATGAGTGTGAATTGCAATGTAGCTCCCTTCTGGGTAAGGCTTTTCAGGGTTAAGAAAACCTCTTCTGGTAAATATTCAGAGAAAAATTCAAAGAAATATGTATAACCATGACATATACAGTATGTTTATTTAATGTGACATGGTACATTATAAATCATAGACATATACATTTATTAGTGCTAGTGTAAGAGTGGACACAGCATAGCCAGCTTGTCATGTGTGGCGCAGCTATGGCGTCATGAAAATGTGCAGCTGCTCGGAATTCGAACTCTTACAGAGTGAAGAAGTAATAAACCATAATAAATGGTTGAGGGGATACTTCTCCTGTTCCTGAGTTTTTGTCAGTCATAAGGGTTAGGGTTAGGGCAATTCTAGAAGCCCTTGGCACCTTGGATGCTTCATTCGTTTATTGGCAATGCCTGCCTCTCTCTGTGAATAGTAAACACTGTCACTGGTAATGGACAGTGCCAGGGTCGGCACTAGTGAACTAGCGTGGAGGTTAGCAGACAGGAACACCAGAACAGGACACCTGAGCAGGACAGGACTAGGACAAAATAGGATGAAGCCGGGAGAGCTGGACAGGAACTGTGCAGGATTGTCAAGCATGAATCACTGACGATCTGGCGAAGACGGTGGGTCTGAGAGGAGTTAATGAGTGCAGCTAAGTGCGTGATTGGATGAACAGACAGGACCAGAAGGAAGGACTAGGTGCATGCAATTGAGTGAAATGAGAGAAAAGAACCAAGTGATTGGAAGAGACAACCAGGTAGTTGAGGTAGATGAACCAGTGAGAGTGACTGAGAACGTACAGACAGCGACTGAATGTGATACAAATAATGAAACAGTTCACGTACAGACAAGGGTTGCCTCTTCTGAAAAACAATACACTGAGATATGCTGTCCCTAGATGTATATAGCTGTATAACAACTTGACTGGTAGCAAAAAGCCGAAACATTTTGAAAGAGTTGCTGGTAGGAGAGAGCGAGTTGCGACCCTTGGTTTACACTATGGTTCTGATTTACTAAGATCCCAGATAAGGGGTGCTAAATTGCGTGCTCCTGGTTTGCGTGCATTTTGTCGGTGAACTACGAAGGGAAATTGCCGCAGTGACAACAGGTGATGATTCCTTGCAGTTGGAAGTCCTTGTGGCTGAGGCAAACAAATACATCAGGCAGAACAAAGTTCCGCTGCTCTCGACCACGGGCTACTGGCGATTGCATAAGAGGTGCGAGCAGTGGCCAGTATGGCTTGTGCGCTCTGGTGGGGCGCTCGGGACATTGCTGTGCACACTGGGCAGCTGGTCAGCGCCGTGTCTGGTCTAACGATGGCCATACAGTCACTGACTAGAGGAGTGGAAGTTGCGGCGCAGGCAGTGGCCGGTTCTTCAATCAGCCTAAGGGCTGAGGGACTGGCTGGACCGGAACAGGAGATGGAGGACTGGAGAGCGCAGGACCAGTACGCACATACACTGCGTAAAACTGCGATTAATTATGTGTTCAATGTAAAAAAACAACAAAGAAAATTGAGTCACAGAGATGTCATATTGACAGCGGGTTCTAATATTTTGGATGGATTTCAGATTTTCTTCAGTTTATTCTTTCAGACGTGTTAAATTTAGCCGCAATCATAGTCACCACAATCGTTTCCGGGTTTGATAAATCATCTTGCATGTGCTAATTGGAATATAAAATGGACTTAAAAAGTAAAATGGAATAAAAGAGGTGTTTTTTTCTGCTGTAATGATGACGTAATAATACTGTAATACTTTAATAAATGGCTCCATTTTACAATATATGAATACATCAATTTGTGGTCCATCCGTAAGCCTATAAGCCTAAATGTGAGTTGCAAACTGTGATTTGGAGCTTGCTTAACTCTAAAAAAATACTTTGTTTAAAAAAAAATGCATACAATAATACTTTTGTTTATACAGCAAGGTTTTTGGAAAGACATGAATCAGTTTATACCAATAAGTTGTCCATCTATATATTGCTATATATTTTCAAATAAATGGGGAAGTTTCTCATATGTTGAAATATATTTCTTCATGTATTGCAATATAAAATCTAATATATTGCACTTTTGTTTTGTAAGGGACTATTCACACACAGATTGCATGGAATTAATAGACCCATACTGAATTGTGCACACACAATGGAAGAGATGACATCTAACTCCTCTGTTTGTACTTGTGTTGTGTATGATGTGCAGGCCTTTTTTTGTTTTGTGCTTTTGCTGTCTTTTTGCTCTTGTTTCTTTCCCCCCCCTGTCCAGTGGTACATTCCATCCAGAGAGAAGAGGCACAGCTGCACCTCATTCACCTGTCTATAAAAGCCTGCCTGTTACTTCTCAACGCCAGATAATTCCACTGCGTCCAGTGAGAGCTTTTTAGCCCTTCGTGTCATGTCTTGTGATTCCCTGTGCATTGTTCTTTCTAACTAATTCTTGTTTTTTCTTTCTTCCAGTTTAAAGATTTCCTGATCCCTGTTTCCAGCCTAGCTGTGATTTTCTGTTTTTCTCCTGCCTTTTTGACAGTATGTTTTTGTTCTCTTTTTAGCTCTTGACTGTCCAGCGTAAGCTGAGTTTTCAGTTTTGTGTTCTTTCCTAGTTATCCCCAGCCTTTTGCTGTGAGGTCTCTTTTAGTTCTTTCAACTTTTTCCAGCAAAAGCTTTGATTTTCTGTTCTTTCTCTTTCTTCCATACCTCTTGCTGTTTGCAACTCTTTCTGTTTCTGGTTCTCTTCCTTTTTCTCTTTTGAGGATTTCTGTCATCGTTTTTTGCGATAGAAAAAACCTTTTTGGTACCGTGAACTGCCTCAGCTTCTCTGTCTGCATTTGGGTCCTCTAACTGGCTAGTTGGCCGTTACACTTTAATCTGAAGGCAACATCATAACAGTGACTGTACTGTTATATGTAAATGTCAAGCTCACACTAACAACTGACCTTGGTTCACATTGAAATGATAGAGCTGATAGTGCTACCACACACACACACACACACACAGAGTGAAACAGACACGAGCATAATCATTTATCAAAAAGGACAGAAAAGGTTTACAGAATCTTCCCACTGTGAAACACATGGCATAATATGTTAGAAAGAGTTGTATTACTAGATTATTCCTAGCTGGGGCATTTCAGTAATAACATGACACAAACACACAAAGCAGATGAAGAAGGTCCCTCCACATCAAACCACAGAAGCACAACACACACTGAGGTCAGTTTTCGGGTCTCTCACCCTGATCCAGAAACTCGGTTGTGAGGGAGGAATGTTGGCAGTAAGGTGTGAGGCACTCAACTACCTGTGAGCAATGATGGTCCAACAGTGACAACCCTGGTTTCTATTTCAATGTGATGGATTCTTAGTGGTGGATGAGTGGTGATAATTAACTCATGTTTGGATAATATTTTACTGCATCAAACTTTACTGGAGAACTGATTTAAGATGAGGTTAGAAACATCTATAGGTAGAGTAAAACGAAGAGCCCAACAGGAAGCTTTGATTTATATGTATGCACACATCTGGAGTTCCAAAAGGTTTTCCTGGTGACCGGAGATCTCAACACTCTACAAGCCTTTTCTGTGAAAAGGGATTTAACTTCCATAATCACCATGGTGATTGATGGTCATTTTCACAGCACTTGTTTTGTGTAGATGCTGTTTCATATGCAAATGAGAGGATTTGCAATGTACTTCTTTTTTGAGAGTTATGAGAAAAGTGAAACTGCAGAAGAAAAAATGCTAAGATAAAATGTGAGATAAAGCACATATAACTGGTCTTACATAAAGGTGGGTTAGGCAGTTTCTAAAAAACGGCTTGTGCGGACAACACTTTGAAAATACACACCTGAAATGTCTTGCCTCTTTCCACAGTCTTCTCTCTGAAGCCCTGCCTCCAGAGCACACAAACAAACAGCGGTGTCATCATTGCATCTTGAACCAGCTTGCCACATTCTGCGATGCATCAAAGATGTGTGTATGACCGCAGAGGAGGGCCGAAGAGGTGGATGTTCCGTGTTCTTTAAAAGTTTCCTCTACTGGGGAGTTTACTGTTGTCCTCACAGATATGTGCCCTAAAGTTCTCCAGGCTTTCTTTCTCTGGTGATTCCTGAGTGGAGCATTCAATGGTATCTCTAGAAAACTCTAGAAAATGAATTGTAAATCTGAAATGCTGGTTTTGCCTGGTTTATTTCACTATGAAAATCCTTTTTCATTCGTTTAAAACATCACATGGATGCCACATGGGTGCCATGGCTTTAGTTGCACCGTTAATGGCATGCTCCAAGTCACAGCATGCTCTACCTTTTTGGATAATTTATATTTGTAATTGTAATTGTAATCCCCACAATCTGCTGTAATCCATTGTGCTGGATCACCACAGAGAGTGCAGTGAAGATTGTCTTTAGGATGCTGCTGCTTATTAAGTGTCAAAAATGATGTCAAAGTATGGACCTTTATCCCTAAAAGTCATCTGTGTTGTCTCGTGTGTGTGTGTGAGTGCGCCACGTGTGTAATACCTGCCAAAGGATTGGTGTCCCACCATTTTTACACATTACATTGTGTACACTAGTCCACTAGGCCACCAACTTGTGCTATTGCCACTGATGTCATCAAATCAACTTTTTGTTCATGCCCGATTATACAATTAGAGTAAAACTATTCTGTCGTAATTCAGTATAGTACACATACCTGAAAAGTATATAATAACAAAGTATGGATGGATAATGGACAACACCTCACCCTGCTGTGGAGGGATTAAAACTGGGGTCAAGAAAAGTGTCAGGTTACCTTGGCACAGGTCAGCACACGGACTGCATATTTCATTTCAAGGTTGAAGAGCTGAAAATTAAATAATGTTAGTAATTTATACAGGATACACAGCCGTCCTGCATTATTTTACACTTATTGTGACCTCTGAAATCATTGCAGCTCTCTGACATTGATGCACATGCAAACATGTCAACGCAGTTATACATATCTGCCAGTGTACTTAACTGCAGACGTAAATATACGCAAGCAAGCAAGGACACCCAAACGTGGTTACGCACACATTCATGTACCCTTCAACCATCACACCACACCTCTCTGTCAGGTCAAGCTTTAATGATACTGCAGATACAGTAGGGAGACAGGAGGTGTGAAATGGTGTGAAATATTGCTTATCCAAATTAAGTTGAGGTCATCCTTTTCTAGGCAAAGAAGGGGGGATGGAGATAATTTTAGTGGTGAGGAGGCAGGTGAATTCTCTGTGCAGCATGTTTTTAAAGAGAGAAATCTGCATAATATCTGGCAGGTGATTGGCAGGATAGGGCATGGAGCGAAAGGAGAGTAGGGAGTGCGAAGGAGGAAAACATTAAGGAAGTGACAACAAGAGATGCTGAGATTTTGTAAATACCTCAATATTTCATTGGAAGTAATGTTTTCTGTGGGAAGATGGACTGAATGCTGAACCACTGGCTTCACAGACACAATCTAGGAGTCTCAACTAATGTAGATGGAAAACACTGTAAATGTACTCAGTCACATCTTTTTAGTTTAGTGTTTGTTTACCATAATAGTACTCAAATACAAGCTTCAAGATATAAATAATTTACAATACAAATGTAATTTGCAACAGCTGTAACTGTACAGTATTCCCTCTCTATTTCACGGTTCATGTTTTGTGGCTTCAGTGCATCGCGGGTTTTTAATTTATATATCTAATTTTTCATTACAGAACAGTTCTGCCTTGAGAGTACCCGGTTGTCATGGCAACACGTGTGCGTGACGTCATCTTCAACGCAACACCGCAGAAAAACAACAACAACGATACGCACACAGTGGAGAAAATCGAGAGGATGATAATTTGGATCCTGGATATGTGTTTTCCGGTTGCCATAGCAAGGCAAAAACATTTGTTCCGTCTTTTAAAGCAGAAGTCACTGTTAATAATTATGTCATTTTTTTTAAACTACTAACTACTAAACTCAGGCCAGGACAAATTGCTGTTGTCACCCACACCCCCCAGAGGGTGATAGTAGGTGCAAGATTGGACTTGTGCCACCCCGCCTTCAGTCAGTGCCCAACTTGGGCGATCAAAAATCAAAAAGTCTGGACATGCCCCAGAACATCAACTGTCAGCCTGTTGGAAAACTCCCTTAGGGTCATGTTGTTGTTCTGGTTTCTCCATGAGTTGCTATGATCTCTAAACAAAAGTTTCAATAAAGTTTGAAAAAAAAGTGACCATTTTTTCTAATGTGAATATTGTGACCAGCTCTTTTTCAATAGAGCACAACGTTTCAAGGTCTTTGGATTTGGAGGACATCAGCATTTTGCAGTTTAAAATGTATTATCTATTTTATGTTTTAATATTTTATTTTCTATATATTGTGCCAATTTATGGTTTCATGTACTTGAATTGATTTTGTTTTTGTCGTTCAATGTGTATTGTTCTAGGCATTTCTATGCATATTTTAAAAACAAAACAATTGCGAAAATAATTTGATTTTCTACACTTTTTTCTTGGTCTCAGGTTATTATAAATAAGATCATAGAATCCTCACTGCATGTAAATATAATATATTTAAATATGAGTACATATTTGAACATGTGGAAATTGGAAATTGGCTTTGGGTAGCACTTTATAATAACTCCTCCTTATTAAGCATTTATTCAGCATTAGTTCACATTTGTTCATCATCGGTAGACTGTTCATGCTAAATCATTTCTCATCAGGCAATCATTTATAGATGAGAAATAATTTTAACTCTTAATCATTAATTGTTAATCTTAATCTCAGTTTGCTTTATCATTTCTCATCAGTTAATCATTTATAGATGAGAAATAATTAAGAGTTAACAATTTACTAATGATTAACAAAGGTGTCAAATAATGCTTAATAAATGCTTAATAAGGAGGAGCTATTATAAAGTGTTACCTGGGTTTGTAGTATAAATATTGTCTGTCTTGGATGCCTGCCTTTGATGTCTGAAGCCTGATTTTGTTTCACCTGTATTGCTGCTGAGATTCAAGCTTCTAGTTTTCCTGCATCTCTGTCTGTTCCTTCATTTTGCCCCAATGTCTGTGCCCCTACATCTCGTCTGTCCCTATATAAGTTTCATGTATTTGTTCATGAGATCCTCTGTTATCTTTATTTGTATTTGTTTTATTTGATTCATTAAATAAATCCACATAATACATGAAAGAAATATTAATGGACTTACACTTTTTTGTTAAAACATCCTTTGTGAGAATTTTTAGCTGCTTTATGTATCTACAGCTGCCAGGCTTGGCACTGAGAACCCACGTGCAGAACAGACACACACCGAATGTAGGGTAAGTAGTCTTTTAGTGAACTGCTCAGTCTGCTGTGGAGGGCAGGACTGGAACAAGGCGGGCCTGAACACGTGTAGCAGTTCTGCTAACGTGTCATGAGGCACAAGGATAGTTGCCTTACCGTCGATGGTGAATTGAGGTCAGGGACGGAAGGCAGGTCAACAACTGGGGTAGGCACAAGAGCAAGATCCAAGGACAAAAACGGGTCAGGTAGGGTATAGCAAGAACTGGCAATCTATGAGTGCTGGAGAGTCTGGCAAGAACCGAGGACAATCTGGCAGTGAGTGCAGTGGGAATGAGTATCCGGTTAACCGGGTGATCTGCTGCAGTGATTGGTGGGAGAGAGCAGGGGTGTGGTTCTGGCCAGAAGGAAGGATAACACGCAGGAATACGGATACTGACAACAGCATGCTTATCCAGTTGGTTCACTACAGATTTTTGAACCAATGGACATGTTTTCCTCAGGTGTTGTGTTAATCAACCCATGTTGTGTGTAGTAACCACATTTACTCTGTTACATTGACTTGAGTAACATTTTGGATAAATTATACTTGTAAAAGTACTTGAATATATTTCTGAAATGTTTTATTTTGTCAAGACTTCCCACAAAGGTTCTGCCACATGACTGTTTCTCACCAATCAAATGTAACTACTAGTGACGTTTAACTCCATCTCACCAATCAAGCCAGCTGAGCCATCAGATTACCAGTTATGCATTGTCATATGTGTATCCCCCCACCATGGATGTATTATGGGCCCTTACAACTTTATAACAGCAACAACTTTATCTGTTTTAAGTGCCATTCATAACAGCTGTTATCTCAGGGCACTTTACAAGGAGAGCAACAATGTGTGCATAGTGAAAAACCACCTGTCCTTAGAACCTCGCAAAGTCTGAGGAACAACTCCCAAGAAAAACCCTGACAGGGAAAAAAAGGGGAGAAACTTCAGGGTGAGAGACAGAGGAGGGGATCCTCACCCAGGACGGACAAGCAGGCATAAGCAAAAGGATATAAATAAATCAATGAATTGAATCAGTCCAGAGTAGAAGGCAGGCGGAACCGCAGTGAGAAGAGCCGGGTAGAGGGACGGAGTCCTAGATCCAGCTCAATGTTGATGGAACCCGGGAGGGAAAAATAAAAATAATAAAACATAAATAGATAAAAATAAAGATTAAAAATTAAAAATTAAAAAAATTAAAATTACGGAGTCACCGACTTAGAGGCATGTTCACTGGAAGTCCATGAGTGTGTGAGGATTGTTCCCGTGTCAGATCATCAAGTCAGCGACTCAATGAATGAGCAGCCAACCTTGATCTGTTTCTTATTGCTATTCTTATTTTCTCTGTAATTCCTGCCTACTGAGCCCATTGTTTTGTTAGTGAACATGCAAATACACAGAAGTACACACATGCACACGCATGATTTTATGAAGTTAGATAAATACATACATAGCTTTTTCCTCTTGCTCTTATTCTTTGAAATCTTTAACTATTGGCTGAATTAGAGTCAGAAAAAAACTTACTGAAATTGCACTCTTTCTTTTTATTATCATTATTATTGTTATTCTGACTTGAAAATCCTCATTTCAAGGCATGAAGCATAAAGATTTATCTTTCAAGTTCAACACGCCCAGGACAGCATGCAGTTCGCGTACTAGCTGAATGTTGGTGTAGATGATACCATTCTCTACCTGCTACACCTAGCCCACTCCCATCTGGATAAAGGAAGTGGCACAGCGAGAATTCTTTTCCTGGACTTCTCTAGTGCCTTTAACATCATCCAGCCCCGCATGATCCGCTACAAACTGCACAGGATGGGAGTGGACCCCCACCTTATAGACTGGATCTCTGACTACCTCACTGACAGACCACAGTATGTCAGGCTAAAGGACACCACGTCTGACATGGTGGTCAGCAGCACTTGAGACCCCAGGGAACAGTGCTAGCACCTCTCCTCTTCACCCTGTACACCTTGGACCTCTGTTACAACTCGGAGCTGTGTCACATACAGAAGTACGCAGATGACACAGCCATTGTTGGGTGCATCAGGGATGACAATGAGGAGGAGAATCCAAGAAGGACAACTCCAGGCTAGATAAACTGGTCAGGCTCTGTGGTTGGCATGAAACTGAACTCCCTGGTGACAGTGGCAGAGATGAAGACACTGGACAAACTGCAGGACATTATGGACAATGCCAGACATCCTCTGCACACCGTCATCGACAACCTGAGGATTCTGTTCAGTGAGGGACTGCTTCTTCCAACATGCAGAACCACTATACTTAAGAACTCCTTTGTCCATCATGCTCTACAACTCCTAACTTGGGGGGAGGGGGAAATAGAGAGGACAGAGGGGAAGGAGTGATAGCCAGTGTGTGGAATGTGAATGGTCTGAAATGTGCAATAACAGCTACAGTGCATTTAAATTAAAAATAGATATTGTTGTTCATTAGAATTACCATTTATTATAAGATCGACTATTATCTACTGTTTGTTTTATTATTACGATTCCTTATTGTTTATTATTATTATTATTATTTATTTTAAACTGCTTTATTGATTGATTCTTGTATATACTTATATTTTATATTTGTCTGTTTATCATTAATTTATTGTGTATTGTTTACTCTCTTATATATAGTTTATATATCCAATTATATAATACATAGGTTACTTACTGTTTAACAAATTAACAGTGAACATTAAAAGAAAACAATTTGATATTAACTCCATCAGTTTCTGACATTTGTCATTTGTGTTCATCAATTAAGATATGTCAATATTTGGTTTAATTGTAAGTGCCACCTCATGACCAAATGTAACATGATTCACTCCCTCATTCATGACTCCCAACAGGTCATTCTCTTCTTCTTCTCACTCAGTTTAGTGCCTCAATTCTTGACCATGGTTTCAAGCAAACATTATGGATATTAAATGCACATTTTGTATATGTATTTAATTAGATGTTGCTGTGTTTTTGCTGTATAAGATGTAACGTTCCTTTTCTCAATTCACACATGCACACAAATAATATCAGTCATTGTAATGCAATTGAATAGAGATGGATGTTGCTCATTTGTTCTATATATGAGAAATATGAAGTACTCTGGCACATTTCAAATCTAATGCAAGGATTGTTTTGTTCTTATAATTATGATTCTTTTTTTATAGAGACCCAACAGTTCCAAAAAAAGTGCAAGCACTTAGAAACAATGGAGAAGAAAAATGTTATTAACACGAAGAACCCTTCAGCACAACAAGACTAAATGTGAGCGCCTTTTGCCTTGCGTGGTTAAGTTTTAGAAGAGAGAGGGGGCTGTGGAGGAGAGAGGGTTGATAGAGAGAGAGAACAGCAACAGCAGTGTAAACAGTAACTAGAAAAGTCCAGCGTGCTGAAATTTCGAGAGTGCTCCAGGGTGTGTGCTCGTTGGTTTGCAGCACTTGCTCTGCCTTTGAATTACTCACAAGACAGCAGTCAGGGAGTGCATGCATGTATGAGAGTGAGTGAGTGAGTGAGTGTGTGTGTGTGTGAGTGTGTTTGTGTGTGTGTGTGTGTGTGTGTGTGTGTGTGTGTGTGTGTGTGTGTGTGTGTGTGTATGAAGTGTTTGTGTGTCTGTGAGGTCATCTGTGAGCCTGCTGCAGCAGGAGGCTCTCTGTCAGCAGAGGAACAGACAGGAGCTGGCACTTGACCACATACTTTTTGATAAGGTGCTGCTGAAAAGCACAACAACCTATCAACATGCAACTTGGTACCAAAACAAAGTTTCTCAAGGCAACGTCGCAGTTTGTTTGAGGAGTTCTGTTTTTCCCATTCATTCCTATGGGAAAAAATGAAATTGCCTAAGTGCTAAACACTTGCACCTATCTGGAATATAAGCACACCTTCAAGCAGGGAAGAGTCTCACACCCTGATGCAATTTGGTATGTCTACTATGAAAACTGAGTGTGTAGTAGTTTGATCACAGTGGTCGGAAAATGAATGGAGGCTTATGGAGAGAAGAGGCTGCCTTGGGCTGACTCTGAGGCTTGCCGTTTAAATTTTATAAGGTGCACAGGTTTATGGCCAGCATTGCATGAAAGAGCACAAATTTTCAGCAAAATACTGGGAGGAGAAAATGCAGATTAGAAAGAGTGAAAAGAAAGCAGGTCAACCAGGTTAAGCAACCAGGTTAAAGTAATAAAGTAATAAAGCTGAGTTAAACTGAGCAGGTCCTTGCGTTTGCGCCCGTCAAGGCTCTGGCAACTGCAAAGTTAATCCAGGTCATAGGTCTTCCCAAGACTCCTCTCTTTTTTAGCACATTTTGAAGAGGAATCTTCCTCTTCCTCTTCTGGACTGAGCCCAAATGCTGAGCCCCAATGATTCTGATAATGAACCGTCACTCTACTATGGCTGCCATAAGGCTACACCTTTTGGCATCGAGAAAATCTTTTCTGAAGTTTTGGTCACAATTCCATTTAGGTGATCTTATGCAATATGAAGTTGATGGGATGAATGGGATGACCTCTAGGTGGACTTGGGTATGAAGTTGATGGGATGAATGGGATGACCTCTAGGTGGACTTGGGTAACAAGTGATGAGTTAAACCAAAATGGCCAACTTTCTGTCCAGTTCTGACCATCAGTGCAAGAGACCTTTTTGTGCGTCTTGATAAACTGTATAAGCCTACAAATTTTCATCTTTCTACTCCACAAAAAGCTTTATGGGGAGGGGTTTTTGAAAATTTCAAGGTGGCGCTTTAGAGACATTTGGCAATGTCCATTGACAAGGACATCACCACACTGGATCTCAGCGTGGTGGCTGTGGCCTGGGGTGGTGGAGCAGCATTTTGGGTGCTAAAACCTGGCACGGACCGCGCTTCACTTATCTAAAGGTAGGGCCCTCTGCCCTCATGCCTTTTATGAATGCCGCTGCGTGCGCATTGGTGGTGCTGTGTGCGCATTGGCAACACAGATGTTTTGTGCACGCAGCTGGCTGTTTGGTTGCCGGGGAGGACGGTCTGGCCTGTCGGAGCTGGGCGCGTTGGCTCTCATCTTTTCAGGCTGGTCAGCGTTTTCCGCTATTACCTCTACCTTGCGTGGCTCTCAGCTGAACTCGGGTCCCTTACTTCTCCTGTAGTGGGTTAAGACCTTTGGGTTATTTTTTAGTTTGATTATTTTTTTTATCTATTTTACTCTATGTAGTTAAGTACGATTTTATGGTAATCCCTGGGCTTCCTTTTTTTGCTTTTGTTGATTAATTGTGAATTTTCTTTTCATTATTTGACAGGTGTGCAGAGCCCAGGCAGCAGCTCCCTTCCCTGGTCGTGGGTTCCCCCTTCACTCCCAGGTTTGGTTGCTGATTTGTTATGTCACTGATGGTTTTCTTTTGTGTGTAGCCTTGTTTTGTTCCTGCTGCCCTGACAATCCCTAATCCTGCTTTTAATCTCTTTTTTTTCCCAGTTTTGCAGTTGGTTTATCTTTGTTAAGCCCTGGTGGTTAACCCGATCTTACTCCACTGTGACTAATAAAGTATTTAAGTAGCACGTTTCTGCCCAAGTGGAATTATTGAACCTGTGTCGTGAGATCATCTGGGTGAGCTAAACCCTCAATTTAATACTTCCGGGGGTGAAACGCTGGCGTTGTCGCAGCAATTACACCACACTGCCACACATAGATGATTGTGACGAAGAAGACATTGTCAGCTGGTCTGCACATGGCACATGCACTTTGATCACTGCACAAGCACTTAGGGCAACAGCACTTTATTGCACAATACACTTTAACGCATTACATTTTGCACTTTGAAGAAATATAGTTGCCTTTTTTATTGAATATTTCTGACTATATTTATTGCCCTGGAGAGGGACATAAGAATGTGTTTAAAAATGATTAAACCAGATAAGGGAATTTATATTGGTTTGCTCATTAAGCATTGTGTTGGAAATCTCTGTAAGTGAAATGAGAAGAAAACAAAAGACAGAGACTAGTGCCTTTTTGGTACTACTTTCTACTACTTTCACTACTTGCTACTACTTTCTGCAGAAAGGGCTGTCTTTCACGCAGCTTGAGAGCTGAATGAGAGTGTTGCACCGAACACCCGGCCACACCGTTCTTTATTTGGTTTGATATTCAAATCGGTTATGTTGTCTGTTTCTGCAAACTTTCTTGCACCTTGGCGATACATATCTCATTACACCGTTCTCATTTGTAAGCAAGGGGTTTTTACTGACAGTCAACACCCCACTCACCACTTCTAAGAATTCTTCCATGTCTCGTTTGAGTGCACATCTTCTGTCCATCTTTCCTGCCCACACAGGAACTGTCGAACTCTTGTTGCAAGGTCAGGTCACCATGAACTTGTTACAATGTCAGGTTGTTGTAAATTCATAGCAAGATAATCAAAAGTTTTGTCACTGCATGTGCAGTGACAAAGTGTATTCTGTACTCACCAGTCTTTATGTTTTCAGGGTGTGCAGAAAAAGGCTTTCCCAGACTGGAGGTTCTGGTTTTGTACTCCCCGGGCCAACCAGCTGGAGACTAGGTGCAGGGACATGGATGTCTGTGTGGTCTAATGAATATATTAAGAATGTATGGTTGATTGGGGTGTTTTGTAGGTGTTCAGCTTCCACTCTGAGAATATGTAACTGGGTGGTGGTAGGAATTTAGGGAAATAAATATAAAAAAAGGAAGAAAGTCATTAGATGGCTAGACTGTGGGTCCCCGTGGGTGGAATCTTCCAGCCAATGCTGTCTTGACAAAATGGTGAATAAAACCTTCTCCTGTGTCATACCCTCACCTGCCTTGAGAGCATTCTTGCTGTGTCATCCAACCGCAAATGTGGTCATGCTCACAATGATCTGTACCAAATATGAAGCCAATTGGGTGAACCCCATCAATGCAGAGGTTTTAAAATCCTCATTGGGATTGGTAAAAAAATCTAGGGCGTGCCACTTTTGCATTTGGGCTCCCCCATGGACTATTGCCCTATCAAGGGTCAGAGATCTTTGTCCTCAATCAGCGTACCAATTTTCATGATGATAGGAATTCCTTAAAGATGTCACAGAGCCACTCGTAATACATGGCGAGGGATCGCTATTAGCATGTTAGCATGTTCAGGCCCCAAAAAAGTTATTACCTACTCCTAAGAATCATAATGAAAAGAAACACAACAGATTTAATAGGGTTCTCGCAATTTTGTTGCTTGGACCCTAAAAAGAAACAGGACTGATTTAAAAGGTTTCCCTCAACTTTGTTTCACGAACCCTAAATAAGACATAAACAATGTAGTGTATGAGAGTGTACATTAGTTATGTGCTGTTAATTGTGCAAAAGCATGTAAGGTAATGTGCATAAATGTCCCCAGATTATTATGCCAGATGTGACTCGGGCACAGACTGTTGGTGGGACCATGACCTCTGAACACATAGATAAGAACTGTAGACTCGAATGGCGAGTTTAGCCAGAGACAGCAGCCTGGTGCTGAACATACTCCTCACAGCATTGAAGATGCTGTCCATGATGGACAGGATCTTATCCAGGGTCCTTTCCTCTGCCACAGACACCATAGAGTCTGGCTCTGTGCCCACCACAGATCTGGCCCTCTGCACCAGTCTGTCTAGCTTCTAGTTTTGTCCTCTTGAAAGGACACTGACTTCAACAGTCTGGTAGAACCTCAGTTACAGTTTTTTACAGATGCTAAAGGACCCCAGGCTCCTCAGGAAGCATAGACAACTCTGTATTTTTCTGTGTATGGCATCACTGGTGACATTTGTTCACTGACCAGTCCAGTCTGTCATCCATCTGCACTCCAGGTACTTGTAGGTCATAACCACCTCTGTGTCCTGGATGGAGACTTGTGAGGGATGGGAACTGTCCCTCCTCAAGTCAAGCTGCAACTTGCTAGCTGTGCATCATTCAGCAAAGCCCCCCTTACCCTCCAGTCCATCCTCAATGCATCTCACATGTTGTGCAGCTTGTCTCTTCGGAGAATGGTATGCACGGCAGAAATTGAAGAGCATTGCCCCTGTTGTTCGGGTGAGAATAGGCTTTATGCAGCAGCTACAGGATGGTGTCACCCTTCCCTTACTTTGTTTAATAGGCAAACTGCAAGGGGGCCTGGGCATGCCAGATCTTGGGTCTAAGGTGGTGGAGCAATCAACTGTCCAAGCGTCACGTACGAAGTTCGGGCCACTGCTCTGTCATGGCTGTCTCAAATGTGTTTTTCCTGGTGGCACAGGCCTTGAGCACTTTAAGGTACATCTTGTCTGGGCCAGTTGCCTTGTGGGGTGGAGTTTCTAAAGCTCCCTGCTGACTTGGTGACAAGTGTAATGTAAAATTCAGGATGAACTATATGTAACCTTTGTACGGTTGTAGAAAACATGTGAGGTCAAATAAAGGTCAATTATGTGCAAGGTACTGAGTGACATCCTGTCTTAAAAGAAAAGAGGAACAGAGTATTCTGCTAAAGTGACAGGTACTCAATTGGCAAAGACCATAGGAGTTGTTGACAATAATCATAAAGGGCATGTCCCCAAAATGCCCCCAAGCTTTTGTATGAGGGGCATGAGTAAAACGGGATGTGTAAGAAAATGCTTTATAGCCGTATTTGCATACTAAAGAAATAAAGTTGCTGGTAATCCAGGGCTTGCTATTGGAGAAGCAGTGTACAGTCTTGGCAGGGAGACCAGTGTCCCTGCAGAAGCTCATATATCCATTAAGCAGTGTGTGAACCCCTTGATGTCCTCACTGTGTGCAATCAGCACACTCCAATTTTTGGATTCAAAGCAGTCCTTCAGACCCTCCTATGCCACAGGGGTCCACTTCCTGAAAAAGCGAGCCTATCATCCAGTTCAGTCAGGTGGGGCAGGCTCAGACATAGTCTCACTGCTAGCAATTTCAGCATTCTGTTTCATCTTATCTCCTACACAGTTACATGTCAAGGGTTGCTGTTGATGTACAGTGGAAGTCTTCCTCCTTTCTTCTTCCCGCTTTGTCTCAAATCCGCTTTCCCATCCGCTTTCACCTGGGAGAAGGCTGGTAGATCCACGCTAGTGTCAGGTGTGATGCTGCTCAGCCATGTCTCAGAGAAGCAGAGTAAACTGCACTCTCTGAGTTCATATTCCCCATAGGCACTAACAGAACTGCATGCTTGCATCTCCACCACATTGCCTCTAGTTTAGCTTTTAGCTTAGCTCAGCAGCCTCAATATGGCCGTCGGAGCTCAGTGGGGATGGGGTTGACAATGTCAGCTTGTGGACAATGCCAGCTTGTTGGGTGTTCCGTTGAATAAACACAATTACCACAGTTTCCTTGCCTCTCAACCTGCATTATATCCATAGGATAGAGAAAAAAGACACAGATTAGCTCAAAAGATACAAAAGAGGGATGAAAAACAAACTTTTGGAAAAAACACATGAAGAGGCTGCCACATGCCACGGCGCCAGAAGGGGATTCAATACTATTACTTGTCCAATTTTGGCTAGCGTATCCACCTCTGATCAGGGATATTTTATATATTTATCCTGAAGTTTAAGTTTTAACATTAGATATCATAAATAACAAATTTATTAGTAACTGTTTTGTTTTGATGGAGACAAAAAAAAGCTGTTCCCACTATTCCTTTTGTCCACTCAACATCACTCCAGGCTAGAAAGAATATACAGGTCCAACACAAACACACACTTACCCTCTCTATCTTATCTGACTGGTCTCTCCCTTCTGTGCTTTGACTGGGGCTTTGATAAGTGAAAAAAGAAGATATGGTAAAAGCTTAATAATCAGAAGTGGTAATGATAATATAGCGAAGGATGGGTAAGAAGATGGACGTAGGAGGAAGACAGCTATGGTAAAATAAGAGGAGACAAAACTGGGGAAAACACACTGAATAGGGGGGTTGTGGGGGGCAGTGTCCATGGTAGCAAAGGACCCACACAGGGGGGAGATTGGAGGAGGAAAGCAGAAAGCACACCGACTCTGTAGAGCAAGCGATTGAAGAAAGTAGAAGGTGGGGTGGGTGGGGGCTTGGGGAGGGCAATCTATGGGTGGGGGCAGGTGAAAAGAAAAGTAAAAATAAATCAAAATTGCCCTCTATTGCTGAAATTAAAAGCTACTTTCATGACCTGTTTGAACACAAGTTGCGACGGCATTAGCCACTGAAATAGCAGCTCAGTTATGTAAAGATGACTTCCTGTTGACACACACACTTAAAATGTGACTTGAAGTAACAATATATTACATTGAGAATAATTGAACTGACTGTCATTAATATTACATCATCTGAAAGGGGCACTTGATCCCTCTAAAGAGAAACATCATGACCTCTAAGAAAAGTTACACTATGACCTCTGCTATGGTCAGAAAGTACGCTCTAACTTTTTAACAATATAATGATCGCCATAAGGCATGTGACACTGACTTATTATCAACACCATGACCGGAAGTTGCTGCACTCTATATGAACTGAACAGTGCTCTGTGTTGCTCTGTAACTTCATTTACCATAAATATGTAGCCTGTAGGTCATTGTTGGGGTCCTGCGGTGACAGCTATTATTGTTTTTGTTTTTTAGCTCTTGTGGTTATGTCGCTCTCTCTTCCCTCTCTCACTCTCTCTTGGTTCCCCTGCCTCTCTTGACACAGACTTTGTTCTGCTTGCATCATAAATTTGAGATTAAGATGGGCATTGGTTATCCCACCTAAATGGCATTGTCACAGTGACTATGAAAGGGCACTCAGTAGAAGTGTCAACATTAAAAAAACTGAGCAGTGGGAACATTTATAGGAAAATATTTGCATCCCTTTTCTGTGGTGGAAGATGTGGGATTTTGTCATTTGATGAAAACGTTTGACCCATATTAGGTTGTGCCCAGTCGTACATCTTTCAGCGACGTGATTCCAAATCTGTATGACAAAATGTGAAAAGACATTGAATACCATTTGGCCAAAAAACAAAGCCTTGCATTCAGCACGGATAATTGGACCTCAAGAGTAACAGAACGCTACTTTAGCTTTATGTAGCTTTTCCACCATATATTCCACCATGCAGAGTACAGTACTGCAAACACATCGACTCTATGAAAGTCATACAAGTGCACATTTGGCCGAGGAACTGAGTATAGTGACTGATTGGAAGTATGAGCAGCCAAACATCACCGTACCAGTGGCACACAACATAATGCAGCAAACATTGTGAATGCTATCTATGCAACAGATGGACTGGGGCCACAGTAAGGCTGTTCTGCGCACGCTGTGAATGTCTTTTTATATTACTTATTGTATATACTAAGGCTAAGGGGCACTTAAACATTTTCAAGTATTTTTTGTTTAGATATTGTTTGTTTAGATATTTTCTTTTTTTATCCAAATATTATGTTATCGTGTGATTTGAGTTTATTTAAGTGTTTGGTAATGAATTGTTAACTACAACTATTATTGTTAATCAGTAGTGGAAATGTTTGGAAATTGTGACAAGAAAAATGTATAAATTATTTTATGAGAAGAAAACGTCTCATGATGCACAAAACTATGCCCCAAAAACCGAGGTAAGGACTGTACCATGAGCTAACTGTTATACTAATAAACAGCACATCTGTAAAACCTGCAAGGCCACTGCCTATACAGATTCTCTCAACCCAGAAAACTTGACGTTCCGATCACAGGCCTGTTCCACTGACACTGATTACATGAAAATGCCTGACCAGAATGCCCCTAACGACGGTCATGGCAACTCACATAGGGCTCAGAATGTCCTACAGAACATTAAAGATCATATAAAACAAGAAATAGAGCACAAACAAAAATGTAAGGCCCCCCCCACCCCACAAAACGCTGGTCACAGCAACCACCAATGGAGGCCCCAATTCCTATGGCAAGACAAGACGGGGGGCAATATAGTGGTTAACACAACCCTCAAGATGCTCTTTAGAGGGGCTTTTGATTCATCCATGTCAAACCAGCCTGCTGATAAACTTATTGGCTTATCCAACATGTCATTTAACACCTGGTCTGATCACATTGTCCAGTATATAGATAAATATACTGACAAATGCAGCTTGCCCCTGTGTCTAATCATCAACCTTGCCCTCAGAAACCCACTCCCACACTGGCACATCCTGCTGCTGCTCGTAATCACCCGTCCCTTCTCTCACCACAGCAAGAATGGCATCCATCCATCCATTTTCTTCATCGCATTGTTCCTCCTGGATCCGAGGTTCGAGGTTGGCTGAACTCTCCTCTCTAGTACCCTGGAATAGACCTTCCCCCGGGAGGCTGAGGAGTGTGATCCCCCGGTAGTTGGAACACACCCTCCGGTCCCCCTTTTTAAAAAGAGGGACCACCACCCTGGTCTGCCACTCAAGTGGCACTGTTCCCAACTGCCACGCGATGTTGCAGAGGCGTGTCAGCCAGGATAGCCCTACAACATCCAGACTTGATATCCTCAGGGCGGATCTCATCCACCCCCAGAGCCTTGCCGCTGGGCAGCATGCGAACTACCTCAGTGACTTCAGCTTGGGTTATGAATGAGTCAACCTCTGGGTCCTCAGCCTCCGCTTCTCCTAAGGAAGGCGTGTCTTCGAGGCTGACCTATAGGTCCTTCTCCATGGCCTCCCCGAACTTTTCCCCGACCCGGGTTTTTGCTTCTGTGACTGCTCGAGCTGCCATCCGTTTGGCCTGTCGGTACTTGTCAGCTGTCTCAGGAGTCTACCGAACCACCCAGGCTTGGTAGGACTCCTTCAGCTTGGCGGCATCCTTTACTTCCGGTGTCCACCACCGGGTTCTGGGATTGCCGCCGCGACAGGCACCGGAGGTCTTGCGGCCACAGCTTTGAACAGCCGCATCTACAATGGAGGTGGAGAACATGGTCCACTCTGACTCCATGTCCCCAGCCTCCCTCGTGATCTGGTCAAAGCTCTCCCGGAGGTGGGAGTTGAAGACCTCCCTGACAGGGGATTCTGCCAGGCATTCCCAGCAGACCCTCACAATGCACTTGGGTCTGCCAAGTCTGCCCAGCTTCCTCCCCCGTCAGCAGACCCAACTCACAACCAGGTGGTGATTGGTTGACAGCTCAGCCCCTCTCTTTACCCGAGTGTCCAAGACATACGGCCGGAGGTCAGACGATACAGCTACAAAGTCAATCATTGATCTCCGGCCCAGGGTGTCCTGGTGCCATGTGCACTGATGGACACCCTTATGCTTGAACATGGTGTTTCAGGCACAGAAGTCCTCCCGATCACGCCCCTTCACAGCAAAAGTGCCTCAAGTTAAATTAACATTAAATGGCCATGAATATATGTGTATGATCAATTCAGAAGCTAGGTATTCTACTTAAAACATGTCACTCCCTCATCTACGTAACTGTACCTGTTTCTGAAACTCCCTAACTTTCAAACATTCTTTCCTATTCTCTTCTGTGTGTGAGTATATCCTTTAGCACGGGACATCATGTATGCAAAGAATATTTAATTATTCATTCTTGATCATGTTGACATCACCTTCTGAGATGGCTCTGTACAAACTTGGTGGAGATTTGGTGGGACTTTGACACTCTGGGGAACTTAAAAAAAAGTTAAAAACCTTTTCACTCAAGGCTTTCTCAAGGCCTTTTCTTTTCCTTCAGCTTTGGATTTGTGCCCTTGTTCTTTCTCTACTCTTTCATAAAATAAAATTGGCATCACTGGTCAATGGTAGTCTTCTCACTGGAAATTTTGAAGGAGATGTCTGGCTGTGTCACTACTTCAACCTTTTCTGCGACTTCTGCCACAGTTGGTGGGATTACAATGGTAGACAGGGAAGGATGTGGCAGAGTGTCCTGGGGCACTGTTATTGCTGGCTGCAGAGGATTGTGCAAAGGATGGAAAGAGGTCTACTCCATTTCCCATGTTTGCAGATGGCAAGTCCTCATCCTCCCCACCATCAGGTGGAGCATGATATGGGGTTGCTCGTGCAGGGTCCACTGGAGTGTCTTGGAAGGATCTCTCACTAGTTTGAGATGGCATGAAAAGATTCTCACTAATCTTGGCTGGGCTGAATGGGTAAATGGGTAATACCTAATGCTCTAAAGCAGGGGTGCCCATTCCTGTTCCTTGTGAGCCCCTGTCCTGCATGTTTTAGATGTTTCCTGCTCCAACACACCTGATTCAAATGAACACCTTATAGCAGAACTCGATGATTGCCTGATCATTTCAAACAGCTGTCGTCTCCAGGAAATTAAAAATTTAAAAATTGGTGCAGTGACAACAGGTGCAAACAGCAGTATGCAAATGAGGAGTTTGCACACTGCCAACCTTTCCATCATAGCGAGTGCAGAGGAAAGTGCAAGAATTAATATGATATGATAATATGAGTGTGGTGCATTCAATAACGTCGGAACTGCTATGGTGCGTTCAAGAGCATAGGTCATATGAAAACCTACTGAATCAAGCTATCACTAAATGGAACAGTTCAGTAAACCGAACAATCTATCAACAATGTGCGCTTTCTAACACCCTCTTTTCTCATTAAACTGATTGGCCGGAGTTTGTACATCATCCGTTGGCAGGGGGAATCTGTATTTTCCTAGGTTCGAGATCATCTGTGCAAGCTTTTCTTCATCCTTTACTGAAATGATTTGACATCCCAGGATCTGGCTAAAAGCCTTAGCTGAAGGACTCCAGTGTCTTCTATAATTTCCCCGTATTCACTTATTCTTTCCATCCTCCACTGATTTCACCCCTCATTCTTTTTTCTGCCTTACCCTGGCTCTGTTTTCTGCATTATCTCTCTCTCTCAAAAATTTAGAAAAACATCTCACCATCCACACAGACTTACATGATCACATGCTTTTCACACACAGCACTTAATGCAGAGAAACACAAATACAAAGAAGGGAAATAGAGATAGGCCATGATGGACAGCCGACAAGACTTCATGTAGTCTACAGGACCAACTGACGTAGGCCCTCTTATCAACATTCCACCTCTCTCTATCCTAATGAAACCCAACACCATTTATATCCACCCAATATCCTCCCAGACCTCTTTGGCATTGCGAACACAATCGGAGAACTTCTGCAAACAGGAGTCCTCGTACCCACCACATCACCCATTCATCCCAATTTCTAAACCTGGCAAGCCTGACTACCATAAGGTGCATGATCTCAGACCTGTTAACTCATCCATTTCCTCCAGTTCCTCCTTGTCCTGTAAGTGTCACTTCCTGCTGAGTGCCGACAGCGCTAGTACTGCTGCTACTCTCTCTTTACTCCTGTTTCTAGTGACCTTCCTCCTATAGCCAGAGTGATATGTGTATGCACTGCAGCGTATTGGTTAGGCTGGAGGCCAGGCTTAGGAATCTTGAAGCTTGACTCCTCACTGGGGAAACAAATCCACTAACTGCAGTTAGCCAGAGCCCTTTAACCACAGCGGAGCCTCCAAGCATAGCTTCCATTAGCTCCCCCTAGCGTCCCCCGAGCAGCTGGGAGAACAAGGTCGCTGGATGACTGTTAGAGTGAGGCATAGCTCCCATCCAAAGTCCACCAATGCTGACCCACCGCTGCCTATTTCCATTAGCGTCCCCCGGCGAGGATCAACCTCTGGTCATTGGGGACTCCATCTTGAGAAATGTGAAGTGAGTCCAGCAACCATAGTCTGCATCCCAGGGGCTAGAGCAAGTGGTGTTGAGTTGAAATACAAGTTACTGGCTAAGGCTAAGTGTAAAGGTGGCAGCATAGCATATGCGCTACACATGACGGTCCTTGAACGCACCTGTTGGCCTATCAGTGATGAGGTGCCGACTGGGGCGAATCTAGGGTTTTTTTAGCGGTGCCAAGGGACCGCATAATATAATATTTTAAAAATGCCTAATAATTCTGCACTCAGTGTATTTATAAATGTGAGTGCGTCATTTTGTCAGAAACAATGTGCGTCAGAAAAAAATGTGCGTCTGAGCGCTGGGGGCTTGGCACCCCTAAAGACCAGATGCTAAAATCGCCCCTGGGCGCCGACTTTTTAAGCCGGCACCTCCTCCTTCTCTCTCACTTCTGCAATACTCCTGGTGAGAAGCCGCAGCGTGTGTGTGCTGCGCTGTGTGGGTGTGCGTTGCTGTGTCACTTCTCTGCACTCCACTTTGGCAGTGATGAGTGTCCTTCCTCCCTCTCTTTGTGTGTGATAGCATGCAAGTGGCTAACGCTAGTGTGGTCCTAGGAAAATGCTGAAGTCAGGCTCCGTCCCTCTCGCCTTCCCTCCTGTATGAGTGTGTGTGCTAATCAGTTCTGCTAACAGGTAGGTGCTGCTTGCAGCCATCATTCTCAGCCTTATTGAACTGCGCTAATGATTATGTTTTGTTAGGGGAAACCACATAGGACCCTGCTGCTTTGTCTTCGGTTGGCCTCCAGCTGACCAGTGGTGTTGCTGCTCTGCTGTTTACTGTTTGGCTGGGGCTGCTCGGGCTGCCGATGCGGCTTGAGGCCTGTTTGGATGCAGATCCACAGACTGTTTAAAGCGCCCTTCCTGCAGATCCCCAGACGGTGCTGTGGCTAACTGATCTGCAGCTTCTACGGCAGCTGCCTATGCTGCACCCCAGGACTGCCCTGAATCTCTCCTCTAAGAAAAATATTGAATTGTTTTATTGGTGTTCGATTGGTGATTTACCTTGAATTATGTTACTTCTGTTTCTTTCTCTTGGGTTCTGATGAAAGTTTAACTTCTTTTTCCTTTGGTTGCCTAAATTGTTGAGTTATTGTATGTTTGGTTGGAGTGCGACTCCCTTTTTTTTAATCGTTTCTTTTTGTCTGTTTTCAGCGTCAGAGGCCGGTGGGGGTGGCGATGACTGGCAGGGTCCCTTCACTGGGTGTGCCGTGCTTTTGGTGGTGGTGATTTCCAAGTGTGTGAGTGGATGATTTAGTGTTTTAATTTTGATTTCTTTAATTTGGGTGGGCTCCGCAGTACATTCGTTCACCAACCCCCAGCCTCTGCCCTGACTATTTTCTGTTTTTGTTTTGTGTGTGTGATTAAAGCTGGTTTTATGGGTTTTTTTACTTGACTTCTGAGCAAAATAAAATGACATCTTGATACTATGAACCTTGTCTCAGCAACTCAATAGAACAAACCTGTGTGTCTGACCAATAATTTCCCTGGGTGAAATTCCCAGGGTGGCGTTGTCATGCAACAATTTAAATTGATTTGCTTCATCTTTACACTTCTCCGCCACATAAATATAGTAAGATTCTTATTCATGTGGGTGCTAATGACTTGGCCTGTGCATCTTTACTGGTCTCACAATTTGAATACAATTCTCATGTTAACTATTCAATTCGATTCCACGGTGCATCACAATGCATTGCGATGAAATGCATCGTAATAGTACTACGCATGGTTACATTTTTTAATCAATTAATACACGCCGTCATGTGAATTTGAACTCCCTTCTTTATTAATTAGAGAGTGCTTCAATAACATCAATGTCTAAATAAAATGTAAATCTAAACAAAAGTAAAACAAATAACTACAGCTTCTAGCAACTGTCCTCTACTCATAGAAAGGACACTGAATGTTGTGAATGTGGCAAGCATCAGGAATATGACTGAACACAGGAGACAACAGTGACTATTTCTAAAAGAGAATACTAAAATGGCATTAATACAGCACAGTGTACTTCTTCATCAAACAACATATTGCATCAACCACATCACCTGCAGTGGAGAAAACTCGCTCTGCAGACACACTTGTGCCTGGGATACACAAGTACCGCTCTGACAGCCAAGAGAGGAGGGGAAATATGGTCTCCTGGACACGCCACCACTCAAAAGGATCCTCAGTTAGTGAGAGAGATTGGGCTTTACAGTATCTCTCCATTTTCTCCTCAGCCCTGGAATAAGGGGTCTTCAGTTCTACTGTGCCTTCAGTGTCAGTGAAGGACTGTCCCAGCAAACTCACAAGCAGCGATGATGTGCCCTTTCTTTTGGGAGCAGAAGGACGGTCTCTCTTCTTCCAGAGTGCCCATTTCCCCAGGTGCTCCATCCACTTCTGTCCTCTTAACTGTCCTCTCATTCTTTGTTTGAACCAAAGAGCAGAAACAAGAAAAGAGCATTAAAGAAGTTAGCACTTAAAGCTCACATTTAGGGCCTGATTTACTAAGATCCCAGATAAGGGGCGATAAATTGCGTGCTCCTGGTAAGATTTTGCGTGCTTGGTTTGCATGCGTTTTGTGGGTGAATTACTAAGGGAGACTGCCGCAGTGACAACAGGTGCAAACAGTAGTATGCAAATGAGGAGTTTGCGCGCTGTCAGTCTTTCCATTATAGCGAGTGCAGAGGAAAACGCAAGAATAAATAAGATTCGCTGGAGTTGGAAGTCCTTGTGGCTGATGCAAACATACACATCTGGCAAAAGAAAGTAAAAAGTTTGCCGCTCAATCACGGGCGATTGCGCAAGAGGTGCGATCAGCACCTCTTGCAATAAAGTGCCAAGCACTTGGCAATAAAGTGCCAAGCACATCACAAAGGGAATAATGATTTGATTCATGGTAACAATGCAGCTAATTCCACAAAATGGCTGCTAAGTGCCAAATGGCTATTTTGGTGGTGAGATTTGCTGATAAGAGAGGTAATCCCTCAGTTTGGGATTCCCTCAGAAATCAGCTCAGACAATGGGTCTGCATTCGTCAAGAAATTTGCAAAAGGTATCCCACAACAGCTGAGATCCAAGATCTGGACCCAAATACAACATGGACACAGTACTGGATGTATGATGAAAAGGCTTAATTTGACTGGAGTCTGTGAATGTAGTGCCTGCTAGCAGATGTAGCCCGGGAACAAGCAGTCCTGCTAGCCGCAAGGATGGTCTTGATCTGCACCACAGGTAATCTTCAGGTGAAGATCAGCAATGTCAGGTCAATCAGCCTGGGCAGAAATGAAGGAAGATCAGTTCCATAGCATGGGGCAGAGCTGGTAGCGTCAGGACACAGATGCAGGGTCCATTACCGGGAAGGCAGAGCAGGCAGGGTCGCAGGGAAAGGCAGGTCAGACACTTGGGACTGAAGACAGGAATCGTAGTCGATAGGCAAAGGCAGGGTTTATCAGGCGGGCAGGTAAGTCATGCATGTCAGGAACAAAATGGGCCAAATTTGAAAGGTGTGGAAAAGGAACGAATACTGGGGAGTCATTCAAATGCAACTACAAAAACAATCTGGCTGTCATGAACTTAGAAGTGAACCCAGTTGCACAAAACACACAGACTGATTGATGTCTTTAGAGGAATTTAATGAAACAAGCTTGAACACCACAGATATCTTACACAAGGCCAAAACCAGAAACGCTAGGCTAAGAGAGTAGTCAGGGACAGAGATGCAGTTCAGACACCGGGGCAGAGACACGACATAAACAAGGACGGAAGGCAGGTCAAATTGGGAGGGCAGGAGATCAAGACTGATCAAAGCAAAAGAACAGGTTACATTACCACGTGTCAGACAGAGATCAGTTTCCACAGAAGAGCAGGTCGGTCCAGGACTCCAAAAAAAACGGGTAAAAATCAAAGGCAAACACGATCGGTACCGGGTGAGCAGGCTCAGAAAAAAGTGCTGGAGAGTCATCAACAATCAAGAGTCAATCTGGGGACTCTGGTGGGCAACAGGTGAACAAACAGAACATGTGGACAGTGATGCAGCATTAGTGGATTGCTTAAAATCTCATATCAGCATTATTCATACATAGAAACCGTATCACTGTCTTACCTTTACTTATACTGTAAATCACAGTAGGACTAAATAACGGATGGCTGCATTTGAAATCACTTGTCTTTGTTACTTATTCTGCAGCCGAGCCGAGTAGTAGCGAGAAGAATCCCGGGATCATTAGCGCCCCCTACCATGAGGCAGGAGAACTGCCTGCCTCACCCAGCGCCCCTTCACTGCCGTTGTTAGATCGCTGAGCACACAAATTTGGCTCCACACAAATATTACAAACATCAGCCAAACTATGGAAAGTCAGGACCCATGTGACCATGCACAGAAATAAAAGGAGGGAAAACATTTCAAGAAACTGACACCCACCCACAGCACCATGACACTGGCAAAGACTCCATGCACCAGGTGAGCTGAAATAGTGATTGGCAGCCATGAGTCTCTGATTGGCAGGGAGCAGCGGGACCGGATAGACTGAGACGCAGATGGGCAGGGAAGACCCAGAAGCAGTTATGACAGGAATGATAAAACAACATTTTGGAGCAGGGAACCACAAACAAAGTCCTGGAATGGTTGAAAAAATAAATGGAACCTTGAGGGCTATGGTAAACAAAATCTGTGCTGCTACTAAACTCAACTGAGTAGCTCCTTTGTTAAGGACTGATACAGAATTTGTGATACACCATTCACCATACACCATTCTGATACAGAATGGTGATTTACCATTAGTTATCCTTAAAAGAAAACCAAGATATGGGAGTAGAAAATGTTATGTTTTCCTCCACGTTTTCCTCCATGACATATTGCAACAGAATCCTGTGGTACATACATGTTGGTTAAGTGTGCCTTGCATTTTAAATATTCACCAAGATTTCCACTAGCTAAGTGTAACTAGGAGCACTAAAGCCCCAGTTCACAATAGAACCCAACAATGCCACCCAAGGTGACAAATGAAGACTTCACTGATAAAATCATCAGCATGTACTGGCACACAACTGAAGTTCTCAAGCAAAAGTTTAATGTCCCACTACGCACACTGCAGAAGGACGGTGCACTGCAAACTGTTAAAAGAAAGGTGAACACTACAGCGCTCACTGAACATGTAATAAACTAAAGAGGGTAGAATGATTAAAAAAAAGGAAAACCAAGAAGGCCCAGCATTTCACTGGACCTAACGATTACATGCAGCAGGGCAAAAACAAAAATAGTTATATACGGGGAATAAATTATAGTTGACATGGAAAAAAAGAGACAAACAAAGTTGGTTGCACAAACAAACAATAATACCTGGGCCCCCAGCAAGCAGGCAGGCCCCCAGGAGGATCAAGGAGTACCATGCGCTAATGGCATAAGTGCACTAGCGTGGTGCGGACGCACACAGCAACGAACAACAAAAGCATTATAACTAGGTAACTTATGAAGCAGCAATCGCAGCCTAATACGTCAACAAACATTACTTTGCCTTGGTGACTAATGACTCTTATGTCCATTATATCTGCCATCACCATATTGAGTCCTCCTAACAAACCCAACATAAAGATTAAAACCAACATAACAGAGGGGTGTAGGGAACTTCAAAGAGGAAAACACACCTGATACAGCAGCTAGCTGGCTTGTAACAGTAGTAACCTGGAGTCTTTGCAGCAGCTCAGTGGCCTACCAAATGAAATAAAGCTGTGTTCAGACACCCCTCTTACCTGCCAGCAACCCACAATCTGAGGGAGGTTTAGCCCAGCATGGCTGCTTTTATATGATCACTGCAGTCACACTGAAAAAAATAACTCGTAAGATTTACTTAAAAAATAAATTGTACGTATTTGCACGCTAATGATTTAAGTAAAATTTAATGCTGCAATATCAAGTAACAGTGACTTGTCAGTATCAACTAAAATTTACTTACCATAAAACATAACAGTTGTGAAGACATTAACTCACAATAACATTCAAGTTTTTAGTTATATCTATTTAAAGAAATTAAGTAAAGTCTACTTGTTTATCATTGATAGAAAAATCATTTTTAAGTACAATTTTAAGAAAATTTGATAAATCTGTAGTATTTACTGTTATGAAGGGATTAAGTAGATCTTAATTATTTCCATGTGCTTGATATTTTAATTACTTGGCTGCATTACGTTATACTACTCACTAAAATTAAGTAATCATTGCCAGTCTTCTTTTGATAAATGTTACTGAATAAGTTTAAACAATTCTCTATGCATTTAATATGCATTTATCGCATAGTACTGCCAAAGTAAATCCACTAATATTGATTGAATTGCCAAATCATTTATGGGGCACCCATAAATTTAACATTTGCATGACTGTACTAAAAAGAACAAATAGACAGTATTACACAGTATACACTACATCCAACAAACACTATTCTATATAGTCTATATAGTCTATTCTATATAGACTATATAGTCTCTAAATAATAGCAACACTGTCAAAACTCTCACTGTTATTAGCATTAGATTGTGCAGTACATATCTGGAATAGTGCCTTTCAAACTCAGATTTTCAAGAACATTTAACACACAAACAGGCACAAAACATCTTCTTTGACAGTCAGGTTAGAAATAGCCTCTTAAGCCAAAAATTTTTCACACTACTGAAAGCTTGGTGTAACTGGTAAAGAGCAAACATACAGTATTACACATTATGCACCGTATCCAACATAGATAGTCACTTCCCAAATATGCAATTAAAATGTTACAAACCTACACTCTGAAACAGTGGAATTTCAACATTTACATCAGACCTCTGGACCAGTGCACTTTTGAGAATGCAATCAAAACATTAATGAAATAAAATCAGCAGAATCAATTAAAAATGAACATTTTAGTGTCTAGCCATTATAGATGGTTATAGATGGTGTAGAAGAATGAAATCTTGTAATTAAAAGAAGCCTCATTTGACATATACACAGAAAAATATTTGTAACAGGCAACTAGTAAACCACAAGTAAACCCAGATGCACTGGTCCATGCATGATGCGACATCCTCAACAAGAGCTAGGGTTAGGGTTAGTCAATTTTTCTCCTCTAGGATGACAAAGACATTTATTTAGGAAAGTAACTTCAACTTCAAGGTGTTTACTTTTGGGGACAGTTTAAATCCATCCAGCTCCAGCAAGAGTTTTTGGAAGACTTCAAAAGTGTAGCGCAAAGTGGGAGCATATGCCAAGTGAAGGGTATAAATCAGTCCCATGAGCAGTGAACAAGCTTTCACAGTACTGTTGCACCCTGGCCTTCCACAAAGATGGAGACACCGACTGAATCCTCACCGGCACCATGGACGACGAGTATTTTGAGCACTCAAGCTGTCCTCCTGCATACAATGTACAACAAAAGAAGACTGTTATTGAAAACAAATTATAGAATTCATTAATCACTCAAAGTGACTTCTTTAACAGGGAAGAATGAGTACAAGAATATCTCTGTTCCATTGTCTGCTCTACCCTTAACTTGAACATTACATTATGTCGTGTCATTAAATTTATTTTTAAATGATTAAAATCATGCTATACTGAGCAGTCTTCAACATTATAGTAAACATGGCATTAGAAAACAGAAACAGAAAACATTTCACATAATCATTTTACATTTCACAAATTACGAACTTTTCACAAAAAAACATTTCATAAAACACATTATAGAAAACATGTCTATCAGTATATGTATATATATGAATTATGACAAAACATTGTAACATTGTGAATTGTGACAAAACATTTTTGCAAATCAATTGAAAAGAAAAACTGAAATATCACATGTTTATAAGTATCCAAACCATTTGCTGTGACAGACAAAATGCATACTCCTCTGTCTGTTTTCTTGTGGACTTGAAAAACGTCATCAGGGTCAGACCAGCTACTGCACAAATTTGAGTCTGATTGGACCTGATTAGAAAAGCCACACCTGTCTATATAGGAACTTGCAGCTCACAGTGCATGTCAAGGCAATGAGAATCATGAGGTCAAAGGAACTGCACGAAGAGGTCAGAAAACCGAATTGTGGCAAGGCACAGATGGCCAAGGTTACAAAAGAATTTCTTCCTTTTAGGCTCCTAACAGCACAGTGGCCTCCATAACTCTTAAGTGAAAGACGTTTGGGACGACTAGAACTCTTCCTACACCTGGCTGTCTGGTCAAACTAAGGAATTCTGGGGGAAGTAAAGAACCCAAAGATCACTATGGCTGAGCTGTCAGGGTGGATTAATCAGGACCCAAACTTGGGCTGGAACCGGGCACTGTGAGCCTGGAGCAGGGGACTGGCTGGACTGGTTGCAGAGACTGGGATGTTTCTTGGGAGCCGAGGAAGATTGCACTGGCTGTGGCAGTAGCCACACATGATCAAGGGACAGAAGGCAGCCGGAATGGAGACAGGTTGAGGTCAAGATATGAAAGGTGCGTTAAGGTAGCAGAGCAGAGACAGGAGATGTGGTCAAGGGGCAAAAAGCGAGTTGAACAGCTGGATTGCAGACACAAGGAGATAGAATCCAAAGGGCAGTCTGGTTTTCCTGGGCTGGAGACACAAACAGCGAAGAGAATGGTAGAGCAATGCTGTGAAACACTGCAGCCACGGCTCATGCAGTGTCACGTTAACAAATAACAAACAGACAAGTAAACAAATAAAAAGATAGGTATATTTATCTGTGTGTGTGACTCTGTGTGGATGTGTGCATTGACATGTGAACATGAGCCCATGGCTATGTGCCTAAAAGCCTGTGTATGTACCAAAAATTATCAGAATGTGCTAGACACTGATACATAAACAGAAAGCGGCAACAAGACAAGGCACACTACATGATAGAATGGTTTCAAAGTTAACACACACTAGTCATGAAGATAGCTGTGCTTGAGATTGGTCTGGGTAAAAGTGTTAGCTCTATGCGTTAGCTCTAGGCTCTATGCTTATTTGCCACTCTGCCCAGAACAATAGCCTCACATGTCACATGTGTAACCCATGAATACATGAGATATTAGGGAGTAATGAGCGAATATATATGAATCCCCTCATTGGTGCCTGCAGGTGGATGCTGGGGTGGTGGTGGGACTGAATGAACTGAATGGGAGCAACGTGGGCACTGGCAAGCAGAGGGGGAGATGAGAAATTCTGCAGTTCAAATAGCCTGCCAATTGAGTGGCTGTGTTTTAGTAGATGATTGGAGTATGAGTTATAACATATGTACAGTGTGCAGCTCGAGTTGAATGCCTGAACCAGCTCGCAGGCTTCACTCCATTTCAGTCAGATAACTTACATTCAGTTCTTTATTAGAGGCAGAACATATTTTGAGATTGCCGTCTAGGCTCCGACCTCATCACTCCCTGCATAAGATATTGGGGAGGGATGAGCGAATATATATGAACCCACCAAAATTTCAAGATACGGAGCCTGACGCTGTGCATGGAGATCTTCTATGTGTGGTCATGGCACACCGAGTACAGTACCACAGAGGGAACACACTATCTAGAGAAACTGCTATTTGTGGCCATGGCACCTGCCACCGTGAGGCCGTTCCCCATCGAATACAGGCCATGGGGGGAATACACTATCTAGTGAAACTGCTGTGCTAGAATGTCCTACCTAGCAACCACCTGATGCATGCAATAAAAGATTGAGCAGTAAAGCAGAATAAATTGATATTGTCCAAAAAATGCATGGAATTAGCATCACATGCTATGGAAAGCCATGTGCTCAATCTGCTGAATCTCTCAGCACTCAGCCTCTGACAAGAGGAAGTGAACCACTGATTAAAACCTCAACATCCAGGGAGCTGACTGTGTTCAGTAAAATGTTGTTTGAGCATTTCAGATTGCTGATTCACAATATCATTCATCCCCATTTGCAAGATGATGTTCTTAATGGTTGGATTTGCTGAAACAATACCAGGGACCCCCGAGGAGCGATCAGTCGGATGAACTGCTGTTAATCATTGCAGTGACTGCCATGCGGCTCTCTCTCCTTCTGCCTTGCGCTGACAGTTGATCTAGTAGCGCGGCTCACGGCTGCGAATCTTTCATGCAAAACGGGGTCCCTTGAATCCGGGGGCCCTACGCACTGAGTGTGTTCTGCATATAGGCAGCGACTGCCTTGTTTCCAGGTCATCACAGGGAGATGCAGAATCCTGTAGTAGTGGAGCAAACCTGTTTTGACAGTGTATTGTATAGGATGTTTGCTGTTGGTCTTCCCTTTAGCAGCAGTCCACGGCTGTGTCCTGCTCTGCATTGGAGTTGAGGATGAGGAAGATGGTAGTGCTGGCAAGCTGGTAGCATCTGAGATCATCAGAGCCCGCACAAGCTTCCACGACAACGCAGCTTGCGGCGCCCATACTTCGCATACGTGATTGTTCTTCCAAGCGCTCTAATGTTCTTGGTCAGCATAAGGGAGCAGTATAAATCTATACACAGGCCTGTCCTGCCCTCGGGGTACACGAAGAAGAACGAGATGCAACCAACTCCGGTCCTAGTATTTCCACGAGTCTTGCCACCTGTCCTGGTTTTCCCCGATTGTCCTAGATTTTTACGGAAAAGTGCGGGAAAATCAGAAAAAAAACAAAAACAAAATGGGACACTGAATGTCCTGGTTTTTCTATATAATGCATAAAAAAATGTATTTCTGTGTACTTGTAGCCTACGTGCACGGATGCCTAGGGAGGGTACGCGCGGATGCGCCACTGTCAATGGGGTATGCCCCCCATGTCCTGTTTTTTTGTGTGACACAGGTGGCAACATTATCAGCGACACAAACACTCCTCCCCTCCTAGCGTCCGCGCTATCTCATGCCATGAGTTTGCACAGCAACAAGTCTTTCTTCTGAAGTGTCCATCACAGCAACAATTCCTCTTCATAGCAGAAAAAAATGAGCTCTTCCTGGTTGTTGACAGGGTTTTGAGCACCAAACTCTAGACTCCACCTACTTGTGTGGCGAGTCCAACAGGGCGCATGCACAACCGATGTGACCAAAGCCACGAGGTCTCAAATTTTGAGGTGCACAAAATGGGCCACTTGGCCGCTTTGCAAGTCGCATGACCAAAGCCATGGAAGCTTGTGCAGGCCTTTAATCGTCCACCCATGTTCCAGATTTCCTCTTCGGTTTTGCCCCAAGGATGTTCCAGGGAGGGCTTCCATAACAGGATTTACTGCAGAAATCACAGCTCTCCTGTTTCTTTGCAGTCTTATCAGTGCCAGTTCTGTGTTTGCATTCTGCTGCTTTGGTTAAGAGGGGGAGTTGTTTTATTTCCACACTGTCCATTAATTTCCACATTTACTTCTTTTTTTTAATTGGCACATTTACAACCTGTTGAGTTTTGATTCAAACCAAATGATCCTCTAAAGAAGTTTGTGGAAATCAACAGTGGTGAAGGGTGGTATCCTGCTGCTGGTTAGCTTCAGCTATATCCACTGACTGTACTGTAGACTTGAGCTGATACTGGGCCACTCTCATGCAATAGTGAAAAAGTTGTAAAACTGTCTTTGAGCAGCTTAATCCTCAAGCTCCAGATGATATATAGGTATCAGGATCAGGATTCCATGAAAGTGAAACGATTGTGGTGAAAGATGAATAACCAAACAGGCAAAGCAGGGGGCAAAGCGGAGAGCAAAGCAAAAAGCGTCTGCTGTCGAGCAGGCGCAAATGGACTGTCATTCATTAATTTCATTTTACACTGATATCCGAATTTAACTTGTTAACTTTTGTGTCAAATATTTTTTTAAAATCACATTAAATTCTGTCCAGTTGAGCTGCTAATTTTGAGAGGATAATCATGAATTCACATTTGTTTTAAGCATTTAAGCATTTGCTCCAGTGGTCTCCACCTGTTGAACAAATTCCTGGAACACCTTGCACAAACGGTCATCTCTTTTAATTCCGGGCTGAAAACATTATTGTTTACTGCAGCTTTCCTACAGTTCCAATTTCATTCGTTTCAACTTTGCAATCTGCTATGTGCTACTTTGTCTATGTGATTTAAAGGTTTCTACTGTTTCATTGTAAAGCACTGTGAATTGTCTTGTGTAAGAATGGTGCTATACAAATCAACTTGCCTTGCTTTGCCGTAAATAGTCAAGGGAGACACAGTCACCTTGGGGTTTTGGTTGAAAACTGCTGCAAGGAAAGTGCAGAGAACTGTGTGACACTACAGCTCTGCCTCCTAGTCTCATCCCAATTCTCCATCTTCCATCTGTTTTTTGAAAGCACGATAAAGAGGATGAAAAAGTACTGTTGATTAGAGATAGAGTAAGGCATAGGGAGATGTGGTCATTTGTGGGTGTGAGGAGTTTGTGTGTAGGTGTGTGTGTGTGAGAGTTTCTATTCATTTGTGTTGGCCTTGTGCTTCTCTTATGTTAGCTGAAGGTTGAGCCTTGGCTGCTGATGAAAAGAAACCATCTGCAAGCAGTGAGCACCCTCTTCCTGTGTATCTGTGTGTTTTGTGCATGGTTCCTGGTAGCCTTGGACATACAGGACCCACACACATTGAAAGCACTGTCTTTGTTCCTTCCACACCGCTCTATAGAAAGTGATAAAGACATGAGAGCTCTGACCACCAATTCAACATTCTATCCTTATTTTATTTTCTTCACCCTACTTTCCATCACTGTTTCTCTGTACTTCTAACCTTGATTTTCTCTCACCCTCTTTCTTACTCCTCACGTGTCTGTGCCTTTGTCTGTTGCTTCTTTTGTTTGCTGTCTCAGGTGTGTTTTCTTTCCTCTGCTTATGATTTCCTTTCTCTCAATTCATGTCTTTCTTTGGTTTACTATGGTTTATATTGGTGCTTTTTTATATATTTATTATGTTTTTCATATCCTATCATGTCTTATTTATTTTATTTTCATTTAACCATAATCTTTCCCTCTCTTTCTATCCCCATTTCTTTCCACTCTATGACACTGTCTCCCCTCTCCTGTTCATGCTGAGCTTGCCTGCTGTCCGTGCCTCTCCCTTCCTCTCACCCTGTTTTTATGTCCTGTGTCCTTCGATCTGTTTATTCTCTGCTTGTTTTTTTCCGGCCTACACAGCTCTCTCCTTCCCAAGCTCTCTAACACAACCATCTCATTCTACCCTTTCTATCCCTCTTCCTTCCCTCCACTGTCCTCTTTACCCCTGTACCCACCTATGACTCTTTCTCCTCTGCTTAAACCCCTTTTTATCTTAATTTAATGAGTCATTTACTCATTACATTTATTTTCTACGCCATAGGCCTATTTGTACCTGGAAATCAGTTGAACCATATCTAACGTGATATATATAATGTGTCAATACCATTTGTGATATTATTATTATTACTTTACTTTACTTTACTTTACTTTAATTTACTTTACTTTACTGTACTTTACTTTTATTTTATTATTCATGTGTATGTTTTTCCACATTGACCGAAGGGTACATAATTAAAAAAAAATTGCAACACAACATTGAAAACAGTGCCTACTTTCAGGTCATAGACATGGGCTACTGTTTCAATTTGTAATTTATAACAAATTTCATTATTGATAAGCAACTTGTGGATTTCAACAATAATTCAAAAGAATTAAGCATAATACATCTAATCATAAAATCTTTAATAGAAAAACAGCTATTTCTAAGAAATTAAGCCAGGTATATCAGTCTTCTTGATACATCGACATCTGACTGTGGTGGGTGTCGAGTGGGTTTGAGTCTGCAATGGAAGACATAATCCTTTCCTCCATGTAAACTAACTGCAATAACTTAACATCATTATAACTATAATTAAACATGGATAAAGGACTCATTTCAATTATTCAAATTACCATGCTCTCATACTAGAAGACAAAAATAAAGTACTGCTGTGTTGCTTGAGGTAGATGGACTGAATTTCCCAGCAAACAGTGGGGTAAGATGTTTAAGTAATCATTGTGTTAAATTACTGTGCTGGGTTGTTACTAATGTAACCAGTTTGAAATTGTTATTTTATTAATTTAATTAACTCTCTTGAGCTATTTTCTGTATTGAAAAGCTTGTCACTTCTGTGTATTATTTTACTATACAACCTGTTAAAATGTAGATATTAAAATCTGTACTGTCACTTTGAGAGATTGCACCTCTCTTGACCTCAGCTCACTGACACCCTCAACTGGAATTTATAAATAAATGGATCGCTGGAGCCACGAGATTCATATTTCTCACGTTTCTTCATGACTGAGAAAACAACACGTGTGGGTGTGCCTAAACACAATAAGCAGGTCAGTTTTACAGAGCAACAAGAGTCTAATAGCTGGATTAACAAGAGGACATTGTCTGTGTAGTAGAGCGCTATTTTTGAAATGTCTCTCTGTTCTTGGCTGTAGCATGGATAAATTAAACAAAAACATAAATCAATGTACAGTGGTGTAGTATATCCAAGTTGACATCTCTCTCTCAGTCTGTCTCTCTCTTGCACCTCTTCTCCGCCCTTCCTGCACCACCCTGGTGCCATCACACACCCATACGCACAGACATCTCCACATTGATATCAGGCTCAGCCTGTAACAGGCACTTTTCGACCGTGGCAATTAAAATTTCTTCATCAGTCTTCCTGTGGACTCCTTGGCTGCTTATTTTGGTTTAACGGCATAAGTAGTATCTTCCGGCTATGCTGTACGAATTGCTGTTGAATTTGCCTGACAGGATTAGGATGGAAACTGATCCTTTTAGATGGATCACGGATGAGTCCTGGAACTGGGATGGAGCTGTACCAGGGGTGTCATGGAGCATGTGGACATTATCTCATTGACTAGAGTGGTGGTATATCAGCTCAGTTAATGTCACACAGCACGCATGATGCAGTTGCACATTCAGGTAAGTCTGTGCTCTAAAAACTGAGAGGAGGTAAGTGGAAAGACCTTTGTACATTGAGTCCACCTTATAGCTGCGACACGGTAACCGCCGCAATTATCTTCCATTAAAATCAATGACAGCTCTCCCACTGAGAGCGGCTCAGCTACCTCCCAGATGTATTCAGCGTCCAGGGTTGTCCAGGGATTGGTCGGTCAGCCCAGGACTGCCATCCAGTTCACACTGATCCTGACCCTAGTCATTCGTCCTGCAGGTGGTGGGTCCATGGAGGAACAGAGAAGATGGCAACGCCACGTGGCTCTTTCTGGCTGTGCCCCGTGGCAGACATGGCCACCAGGCGCTCACGGACGGGCCCTCCGTTCAGGCCTGGCTCCAGATGTGGGCCCCGGGCTTCTTCCGGGCAGGGTCCCATTTTTCTCTTGTTTTTCATGGGGTCTTCTGAACCATTCTTAGTCTGGCCCCTGGCCTGAGACCAGTTTGCCTAGCTTTGTGATCAAAAGTTCTGAAAAGCTTTTCTCTATGTTGAGGGATGTGGCCGTATGGCAGCCAGAGGAGAGAGACAGTTCATTATCACTGAATCACAGGGATGCTGCTCAGCCCAGAAGAGACTCCACTTCAAAGTGTGCTAAAAAAGAAAAGAGTCTTGGAATGGCCTGCTCAGACCCACTCACAGCTGCTTGCAGCTTTCATTTCATTTAGCATTTTAGTAGCATTTAATTTAATCACTTTGTCAACTACTGCATGTAAGAAAATGGTTTGTAACTTTCTAATTAGCTAGCAGGAACTCAGTACAGGACTCAGATGCAGAGATGTCAGGATAGCAGCCTCTATTGAAGTCTGTGAGGGTGGAGCAGTGCAGCACACATTTGCCCATCACATCTGGGATGCAGCAACCAGGTGGCTGCAGCCGGGAGAGATGGAGGGAGATGCACGCAACATCGGACTGGTGATGATGGAGCAGTTCATCGTGGGGCATCCCCACTCTGCCACGGTCTGGGTGCACTGCCATTGGTAGGGAGACCTGGATCAAGCCGTGGCTCTGGCCAAAGACCATCTGGTTGTGCATCCAGCTACTGCACTCCCACCCGCGCACATAGTGGAGGCTAGACCGGTTCCAGGAGGACTCCCACGGTGCCAGCCCCAGTCCGTGTCAGCATTGGAGACGGCAGCACGAAGAGACAGCCCCCCCACAGGTCTCTATGGGATGGAGCCGCAGGGGGCACCTCATATGCATGGGCAGGGATGTTGGAGTTGGACGGGCTGGAATGAAGTTTCACAGTTTGAAGCAAATCCAATGCCCCGGGTTAACGAGCTCTTTGATTGGCTCGGCATGGCTCGTTGGATTGAAACAAGGGACACTGGCAGATTCCCCTGTTGCCAGAATACCGTGAGAAACCTTCTCCACCACGTACAGTTTGTACCAATTTGTCACGCTTCTGTTCAGGTTGTTTGGAGCCCCAGTCACCTTCCAACACCTCATGGACCAGGTGCTGCAGCAGCATGCCGCATACGCTGCCGCCTACATGTTTATTTGTTTCATGGAAATCAACAATGTGAAGATGTGGAACTCAAAGTTCACATACTTCAGAAAGAATAATTAACTAAGTGCACATGCTGTTTCTCTGTCTCTTTCTCCTATAAAAACTCAACTGAAACGTCACTCTGTGTACAGTCTTTAACAAGACTGCACACAGATAAGATAGAGAAACACTGGGTTCTGATTTTGTTTTCAGGTCATTCATGCTGTTGGTTGTTGGTCTAATTGATACGCTATTTTATAATAAATTCTCACAATTGTAGAAGCTCATTGTTGGGGTTTTTTTTACCTCCCCTCAAAAATGTTTTCCCTCTACAGTGGTCATCTATAATGGCAGCTGGGCGGAGCATGTGCAACAGGTGGCTGCAGTGCTCAACTCTTTGAGTAGGCGAGGCTCACTGTCAATCCAAGGAAATGTGTAGTCACGTGGCCACCTGCGGCCATCACCAGCTGTCCGAGGCCCTGGTCAAAAAAGGAGGTCAGGCAGTTCTTGGGGCTGGCAGAATACAATTGCCGATTCATCCCAAATTTTGCCGACCTGGCCGGGCCCTTGACTGACCTGCGGAGCATCAAATATGATTGCCTGTGGCAAGGAACTGAAGCTGCACCATGCAGTATGTGATTGTCACTCATTCAATCTGATTGTGAAGAAGTCTCTTGAGCTAACCTTGGCCCTGTCCACCATCCGAACTAAAGCAAGGAAGCTGGTGGGATACTTCAAAAGCAGCACAACTGCCAAAGTGAGTAAAGTTTTTAATTCATTGTTATACAGACATGATGTATCTCTATCTTTGAAAGGAGAAGCTGACCCTTGTCCAAGACCAAATGGGAATGCCTAAGAAAAAACTGATCCAGGGGGTTGAAACAAGACTGCACCTTTGACATGCTGAACCGACTTGCAGAACTGAGGGAGCCAGTAGGGGTAGCTCTGGCAGGGTTACAAAACATATTGCTGCCCTAACCTCAAACCACATCACTATAGATGTTGTGTGTTTGTTGATGCTGTCTCCATTTCATGAGGCTACAACAGAACTGTAAGGAGAGAGAAACATCTCAGGCTCTTAAGTGCCCCTCATGAAAATGATGGAGAAGATGCTTCAAGAGGAGACAGCCGGCAACTATTCCAGTTGCAAGGGAACTGGGATAGCACCTCACCAGGCTCCTCAGGGATAAACTTTTCAAAGTTCAGAGGATGAGCATCATGACACTGGCAATTCGTTTGCAATTCGTTTGGGGGGGGGGGGTTCTCCAAAGCTAGAGAAGTTGTTTCTAAAAAGAGAAACAGGTTGAGTCCCAGCACTGTTGAAAGGATCTTGTTTTTAAATGAAAATTAATGAAGTCACAATCGTCCCAGTATGCATAAACAGTGTCCCATTTTTCACTGCAGTGTTTACAAGCATTGTACTATTATCATTATCATTACAGTATTCTCAAGCACAGATTTGAAACCAATACAGCAATTTTAACATAAACATCTTATCTCTTGCTGGATTTATTTAAACACTGGCTGAAATCGTACACTTTTTTTACATTAATAGACCTCTATTCGCATTACCCACACATTGATCAAAAAACACAACATGAATGTGATTATGCCCTCAGAAACAAAGGTAACATCGACATTCCTGATCTTCTCCAGCAACCCCTGCTGCTTTCCAGCCACATCTAGCTGTATTCCTCATTCACACATGTTGTTGGGGACCAACGAGCAGCCACATTTACATCGACACAATAGCCTCTCTCCTACACCGACTCAATCAAACACCTTGATCGTTACCTCAAGACCTCACACCTTTCTAAACATCATACCATCATTCAACAGTGCCACATAGTGGTATCTGCAGAACCTAACATGGTCAATCATGGCGACAATAGAAATAATCTTATTGGTCCACCTCAACCAATGCACACCCACAAATTGCACCTAAGATGGAAAACCACTCCCCCACAGACAGGTACATGAATGAAGGACCACCAAGGTCTCTACAGAGTTTTACTTGAATGCAATGTCACATGATCTTGGATGTTTACCCTGTTGTTTATTTTGCATGACCGTTTGGAACAACTTTCACGAATAAAAGAACTCATCTTTAAGAGGCCTTTTCAAATCCTTTCCTGGGTTTTTCCTACAACTACTGAAAACAGAACCCTCCATCCAGTACTGTGATGCAGATCGGAAAGACAGCAAATCTTTCAGTAGTTGCCAAAGCTTTCATGAGGAACAAGTGGAGACTTTAACAATCAAGTGATACAAGAGAAAGGGCAAGTGACCTAGAATAAGAGGAGCGTTAGAAAAAATAAACAGGAAATGACAAGACAATAACCCAAGATGGACAACCTCACCATGGTGTGAAACAGCACCAAAACACACCCGAAACTCAGCTCAGAGTGAACGGGTCTTTCGTGCTCGTTCAGCGGATCATTCACTTAAAACAGGCAGCTCGGGCTGCACCTGTTCTTGTACTTGTTCATCTGATCCATTCATTCATCTGGTTCGCGGATCTTGCGCTCACTCACCCGACCCGTTTATTTGTTACGACGTGTTCATTTGTTACAATCCATTCATTTTCTTCTTGCTCGTTCGCAGCAAGAGGCAGGATTTCTTCTCGGATCTCGCACGTGCAGTTAAACAATGGCAGGGAGGATGCACAAGTCACTTTAATGTGATGTGTTTTTCCTGTCTTCTCCTCCTACTCCTCCCCAAGGAGCACATCTGACTAGCGATCGGTCAGACGGACCCGCATGTGGCTCTACCTCCTGCCTCACGCTGACAGTTGATCTTGTGGCGCGGCTCACGACTGGACATATGCACATCTTTCGGGCATATACGCGCTGCGCGTGTTCTGCGTATAGGCAGTGACGGCCCTGAGAACTGCTGCCTTCTTTACAATGCCCATAAGAGGGCCAAAGCGCCACCTGCTGTAAAAATTAACAAAATGATTTGTTCCAGATTCGTTCAATTTACTGTTTGAGAGTAGAAGATCTGAGTAAGTAAAAAGAGTCCGTCAACACTAGAGGTCAGTTCATTCAATTATTTCCTGTGTAGTGTTTGTCAACAGGAAGGTTGATAACCAATTGAAGGGAATTAGCCATTAAATGCGCCATTAAGACTTAACTTTCTGACCTTTATAAGTCTGGCTGCCTGCTTGTCAGGGTTCATGTGTTACCGTGTTTGTTTGTACAACTAACTGTGTTTTGTTTCTTTTCTTATCTTAACCCTAATTTATTTCCTGGGTGCTGGGCCCTCTTGGTTTTCAACATTTTCTTACTCTTCCCTCTTTATAGCTCACTGCATGCTTAGGTGGCTTTGTAGTATTCACCCTTTAACTGTATGCCATCTGATTTAACTCCAGCCGCCTAATTATAAGAACTTTTGCTTGAGAATTTGAGCACTGGGTCTCTGCTGCCTAATTTTTTTGTAAGAACTTTGTCCCTTGGGGTGGTGTGTTGGGTTCCATTTTGAGTTGGGGATATAGTTGCACCATTTACAAAGGCAACAGATAAGACAATGTTAATCATGAACCAGTTTCAGCTTGCTCCACTGGAGAAATTCTCATTTAAAACAGAGGACTGGCCAAAATGGATTAAAAAATCTGACAGAGTTCACATTGCTTCAGGATCGGAAACTCAAGCAGAGGAAAATCAAGTCAATGTTCTCATCTATACAATGGGTGATGGGGCAGAAAACACTGTAACATACTTGTACTTAATCGCTGGTGAAGCTTGTGGGTGCCAAACTGTCAAGGAGAAGTTGGACACACACTGCTGCTCGCTGCTCGCAAAAAACATATATAAATGGGCAATGTTTAATCAGTGGCAGCAACAGTCAGGCAACTCAGCTGACCCATTCATCACCACATTAGATTGTCTGCTGTCAAACATCTGTAAGAGAAATGAGTGGTCTGGACCAGTAACTTGACCCAGAACTCACAAAAAGTGCAAGCATAAGCTATGAAAATAACCCAAAAGCCTCAATGATGCTATTAAAAAGCAAAAAATTAAAAAAGGGCACCTGAGTTGTGCATAAGCGTAGCCAAGCAAACCAGAAGCGGTCAAAAACTGTGTGCGCACCCCTCCATCCAGAAACGCCTACTGCCTGAACGGTAGTTCCCACCTTTATTGGTTGAGTGCACAAGCCCTTTCTGATCTCCATCTCCTTCTGATATATGCATCATGTTGGTCAAACAGCCCTGACGGTCTTCCTTTCATCAGCAGGATATGATTAGGTGTCAAGGGTTCAAGGTCCTGTGGATCGTCAGACAGTTTGGTGATAGGGTGGTCATTTAAAATGGCTTCAGCTTCACACATGACTGTCTGAAGTGCATCATCATCCACTTTTTGTTGCTGAAGAACAGAGATAAGAATCTTCTTCACCATGCGGATTACATGCTCCCAGACGCCACCAAAGTGAGACGCTGCTAGAGGATTTAAGTTCCACTCAATTCCCTTCTGCTGCAGCATCTCTCCAACCCATGCCTGATTCAGGGATGACAGTGCTTCTCTGAGCTCTCTCTCTCTGTTCCTATGAAGTTGGTGCCATTGTCAGACAAAAGTTGAACAACTTGACGTCTTCTGAAGCAGCGTAGTGCATTAATGCATGGCGTTTTGTGCATCAACGCCATCTTCAACAGTGTTCAAATGGCTCTGTAGGCCTGTCTGAGGTCTGTGATGTTGCAGATTTCACATCGAGGTTTGCAACAATTTAGCAGCGTAACAAAGTTCGAAACAACATAGCAACGTCATTTACCTGCCACACGTGTCACCAATGCATTGGATTTTGCCCTTCAAATGTGTGCACAGACTGAATGTCAATGAAATGAACATACTTTCAGTCTTGTACGTGCATTTATTCCTGCTCCCAAAGTTTCCAGTAATCCTGCGCATACAGTCAGATTATACAAGCATCAGGGCAAAAAAAAAGGCACCTGAGCAATGCATGAGTGTAACCAAGCAAACCGGAAGCGGTCAAAAACTGTGTGCCCTCCTCCGTCGAGCAACACCTACTACCTGAATGGCAGTTCCCACCTTTATTGGCATAACCCCAGTTGCCTTAGGCTGCCCCCTACTGGTCATACATAGCCTTATAGGAAAGAGGCTAAATGGCTCCTACAATGTCCGTTTTAAAACTGGACAGCAGAGACACAACAGGGTGCTACCTACTACCAGCTACCAGCTATCTGCTACCTAGAAACAATCTAGTCTCACTTGCTCACTCGCTGAGAGGCAATATAGTCCTCAATACTCTACTAGTATGGAGGTATTATTGTTACTTTATTATTTGCAAATATGTATCTAGTGGTATGTAATCAGATTCGCAAATGCATATCTCTATCTTGTAAATGCCTGCTGACACTTGTGTCCATGTACATGGATTTGTAAATGTATAAAACAAATTCTTGTCAGTATTCAGATTTGCAAGTGAAGACAAATCTGCAAATGCATACAAAGCTCTGTAAGTGTACATCATCTATAAATGTGTATGTAAATCTGTAAAAGTGTAAACAGTTCTACAAATACGTCAACAAATACATAGACACAAGTGTCAGTTACAGTCTAGGTGGGAGCTCTCCATTCGCTGTGTTCTTGCACACACAATTTGGTACATTTATGTCATATCCTTTTCCCTGAGCTCAGGCTCACAGGCTCAGGCTGCTGTCCTGGGCACCAATGGCAAATGGTTAAGATGGCGCAGGTCATCACAGTGCTAACATAGTGACATGCTGGTAAACTTCAGCTATTAGAATGACCCGCCAAGTAATGGTATGTGGGCAGCATGTATGCAGCCTACATAATGCAGCCAGAGCCTGTGATCATATGATACACATTTGCAAATAATAAAATAACAATAATAACCCCATACTGGTTAAATTAAGTGTGAGGTCATCTGTACCACCAATGTTTGAAAAGACTGGAATGGATGGTCTGAGTGGTAATAAAAACTAGTAAAGCAAAACATAACTCGTCTACTATCTGGAAACCTGGAATATGAAATCTGAAACAAAAAAAATTTGCAAAATTCAGACAGGAGATGCAATGGACAGGAGGGGAAACAGCAGAAACCTGCCTGTCTGAGTTGGACCAGCACATCAGGGCCATTATTAGGGAGTTTCCAATTTACTTGATTAATGTTAAATCATTGGCACATTTTATTTATCAAAAAATAAAAATTCTCAGTACATTTCCAAAAATATAAAATGAGTAAATGACAAATATGACAGAATTATCACTGTAATTGAATTTTGTTGAATTGTACAAGAGAAGCAAACACAACCATGCCAGCATGTCAGCACTGATATGTGCGTAAGTATACTCCTGAGTGTTCGTGCGATTTGTTCTTCCCTAAGAATAAATCCTAGATAAGAAGAAATTCATGAATGCCACAATCTTCGTAAAATCTTCTTAAGTGGGATTTAAGAACAAATTTGTTCATAAGAGCGGTTCGTGAATGAGGCCCACTGATATTTGTTTTACACATTTATTAGATCTATCAATGTTCATATGACCTAAATTTAGCCTTTCAGGCAAAAATGATCAAGTAAATGCAAAGACGAGAGATGAACTCATGTTTATAATTTGGTGTTCTCGTGGAATGATTATGTCTCTACTGTCCTTTTGTCAGAGCTCATCCAAGTATGGTTCTTTAATTACCACAGAGGATGAAACACCTATAGCAGCTCTGGAAGCAGGACACTTAACTATCTTCATCATTAATATAATGTTTCATTTAAGCAGCATCAGTGATGGTATTCACTTTGCTCTTGATAAGCACATTAAATGCAACCTCTTCCCAACAAACACACACCCAGCAAGTCTCCTTGTTCCCTCTCTTTGTCTCTGTCTCTGTCAGTATTAAGTGCTCCCTTTGACCTCAACTACTACTGATCCAATTTACTTCATCTCTCCATTGGGAAAGACAAACACACCTGGAGTCAACAAACTCGCTTAACACTGTGTTATACATTTGTAGAATGTTGACATGCTCAAGCAAAGCTAAGTCAAAGACTGACAGGTTGCGGTGATAAGTGTGTTTCATTACAAGTCTTATTGATCAGTACAACTAATTATGCCTTTATTAGCCAGTTGGTATATGCCTCTGTCTTTTGAGGTCAATAATGGAGGGCAGTTTTGATGCTGAAATCTACATCTCCTCTCACTCCAAACGTGCTGCATACATGTTTGAGTTTTGAATATTATATATTTTGTGAAATGTATAATGTTGACCACATGAGTTTCCCTTAGGGGATAATAAAGTTTACCTTGACCTTGTCTTTAATACATTCTTTCAGTTTGGTTGAAGAATAATAAATACAAATTCTCAGTACATTTCCAAAAATATAAAATGACTAAATGACAGATATGACAGAATTATCACTGTAATTGAATTTTGTTGAATTGTACAAGAGAAGCAAACACAACCATGCCAACATGTCAGCACTGATATGTGCGTAAGTATACTCCTCACTGTTCGTAGGATTTGTTCTTACCTAAGAATAAATCCGAGATAAGAAGAAATTCATGAATGCCATAATCTTCATAAAATAAGTGTGACTTAAGAACAAATTTGTTCGTAAGAACGGTTCGTGAATGACGCCTAATGGGAACAGAACAGGAGTATACTTATGCACATATCAGTGCCGACATCTTGGCATGGTTGTGTTTTCTTCTCTTGTACAATTCAACAAAATTCAATATTACAGTGATAATTCTGTTATATTTATTGTTTACTCATTTTACATTTTTGGAAATGTACTGAGAATTTTTATTTTTTTAATAAATAAAATGTGTGTCATTGATCAAGTAAATTTGAAAATCCTCTATGATGGTCCCAATGCACTGGTCCAACTCAGACAGGCAGGTGTCTGCTGTTTCCCCTCCTGTCCGTTGCATTTCCTTTCGGAATTTCAGATCAAACCATTTGTTTTTCCTTCTCCTGACACTGTGTCCTAGCCTACCATGCTCCTTTTTTGTTTGTGCTGGAATAGCTTGAACTACAGCTACCGAATAAATTTCAGTTCAATTTAAATTTAAGTTCAAATTAAGTTTAAGTTTTCTCTCTTTTGGTTTTTCACCTGCTGCGCTCTATCTGATTTCTGCTTTGCTTTAAGCATTGTTGCTGTTTGCCCCATTTTGTTGCTGTTTACTTGTTGCTTTTTACTTGCTCCTGTCCACATGGCTTTGCAGTCTCTTTAACAGGCCCTTTTATAGGCATTGATGGGGCGGTTACCTATGCTAATCCTATGTTAATTAGACTCAACTGACTCGCCCTCTCAACTTAAGAAGAGATGGGTTAGGGTTAGAGTAGGGTTAGAATCTTCTTAGGAATCTAAGAAGATTCCTAAAAAGATATTGGTGAATGAGGCCCAATGAGCAAAAGAGAGAGCGAGGACACAAGCTACTAACTAATCAAATGAACAGTCACAAGACAGACTTTAAGCACCAGTGCTTAGGGGAGAACGAGACCCAGGTGTGACACAAGGGAACTGAGCAGACACAAGGAGGGTTTCAGACTTTCAAAATAAAACAGGAAATGACAAGACATAACCCTCAGACAAGACAAATCTCACCACAGTGTGACAGAAACAGACAGGACTATAGAAACGTCCCTTTTTATTACAATAACTGGCTTTCACGGCAGAAAAAAATGCCCTATAAAAGAAACAAATAGAAAGATCTCTGAGAAAAGTAGCTTATACAGTTACACAACTTCCTTATACAACTTCCTTATACATCAGACAAGCTTATAAGCACATAGCAAGGCAGTGGTTGTAAGTATAATTTATTTTCCTTACTCTTATTTCTGTGCGATTCTCTCTGTCCTCTCCTCACTTTCTCACTCCAAGAGCCCATCGATACTAGATAATTGCCCTCTCTAGACTGTAGAGGGTGGATCAGATCCCCCCACATAAATTAATCCTTTCCTGCCACCAAAAGGGGGTGTGCTCTCCAACTCACGTGAACTGCCACAAATATTCAGGGAATAGAGCTGCAGTGGCAGTAGAAACAACATCCCTCCTCATGTGAAAACTAACTCAAGTAAAGACCAGCAAGTCTTCTTCACCATTGAGTCTTCTTGACCAGCGAGTCCTCTTGTGCGAGTCTGCTGAGCGAAGCTGAGTATTGCTACCACAACTCAGCCATATTTATGTGTCTCACCATTCCTGTCATCTCCAGCACAGATAGAAAGCCTTACTATTCCAGTAGGAAAAGAAACATCAGCCTTACTCTTCGAACTCCTCTCTGAATTCCTTTTCTTTTGGGCTATGGAAGTGCCAATCTGCAGTTAACAAAGCTGACTTCATTCTGGCTTATGCCAATCAGCAGTCCCTCAGCCTCCTGGCTCTCACTGACACCTGGATCAAACCTGAAAACTCTGCCACCCCAGCTGCACTCTCTACAAAATACTCTTTCTCTCAAACCCCCCATCTGACAGGAAAAGGAGTAAGGACAGGTCTCCTGATCTCCATAAAGTGGAAATTTATTCATTCATTCTATCACCCCCACACAGTTTCACCTCGTTTGAGTACCACGCTGTCCAGGTGACTGCCCCATGAGTGTTCACTACTCATGTTTGGCAGCATGAGACAGACACAGGAAGTCTCTCTCAGAGCTTGGGCAATTAAGGTGAATTGGCAATTAAGGTGAATACCTTAACTGCCCTTAAGTCACTGCTCAATCATCCACCACCAGGAACTACAAATCCGTCTGCTGAGTCTTTACAGAAAAGGTGGAAACTATCAGCCAACAATTTTCTGCACCACCCATTGTCAGTCAGCCTCCTCAGGATGTGCTCATAACTCTCCTCGTTCACCCCTCTCTTTGACACTGTTGTCAGGTCTCTTGACCTATAGCCGTACCACCACCTGTGCTCTGGGCCCTATTCCTGACAAATCCTCCTACAAAACAAAAGCTCTGTTGTCTGTGACAGAAGCTCTGTGGACCGCTAGGTCTGCAGGACAATCCACAATTCCCATCCTCTTAGATGTATCAGTTGCTTTCGAGACAGTGAACCACCACATCCTGCGATCCACACTCTCTGAAATGGGCATCTCTGGCTCGCCTGGTTTAACTCATATAGAAATGGGAGTTCTTTAAAGTTTCAAGGAAACACCTCCTCCTCCTCCTCACATCCACTAACCCACAGGGGTGCCCTAAGGATCACCTCTGGGCCCCTTCTCTTTGCAACATACTCCACCTCCTTGAGCCCAGTCATCCGCTTGCATGGCCTCTCATACCATTATATGCAGATAACACCCAACTTTACTTGTCCTTCCCTCCAGATGACCCCACTGAGGCAATGTTGCTTTGCTCTTTATAACATTCATAACATCAGACCATTCCTGACTCAATATGCGACCTGAACCGCCTGTTCTGGCTGGCCTTTTCTTATGTGCCTTAAAACCTCAACAGATGGTGCAGAATGGTGCTGCACGCCTCATTTTCAACCAAAAAAGGCACACGTGACGCCGCTTCCGACAGACCTCCATGGGCTACCAGTAGCGGCCCAAATCAAATTAAAATCACTTACATTAGCTCACAGATTCACCTCTGAGTTTGTGATAGGGACGAAGCAGCAGGCACTAGAAACGCAGTATAGAAACGTTCAAAATAAGGATTTACTTGCTTTTAAAAAACGTGACGCATTGGAATAACTTAATTAAATGAAATTTAAAGCAGAAAAAAGATCAAAATAACAGAGGTCAACACAAAACTAAGAAGCTAAACTAAACACAACTGAACTCAAAAGAACTGACCTGCGAAATGACACACTGGGTGAGCATATATACTTGATTGATCAAACCAACTAGACAGAGAAGATGTAGACCAATGGTTATTACCGGAACTCAAAAGACAGAGACAACAGTGAACTCAAGAGGAAAGACAAAGGTAAATCATTAATATTTGCAAAGTTAAATTCTAAACAACATAAATCAGGACAAAGCTAATTATTCTCATAACCATGAACTTCCTCTTCCCCCCATAAGGTTTCCAGGATAAAGACCCCTCTGTTGGCCTCTTAATGTGAAACTCCACACTGAAATTAACAAATCACAACTTATGAACAATGTGCACCTAGCTGTAACTTAAATGTGAAACACTAAATAAAGATTAGAATGTTGAAACTTGTTGCATGTTTTTTTGTCCAATGTGTGTGTATGTGATGTGCAGCGTCTATGCAGGATGATTATCATAAACCAAGCAATGTGCAATGATGGGGTGTTGAATGACTGCTATAAACGTGCAAAAATGAAAAGGAAATAATTAAATGGTGGTGTAGGGAGTGTGTAGGTGTAGCATGGTGCCTTGCCACCTGTTTGAATGTGCGGCCGCAGAGCCGGCAGCCACAGTCCACTCCACACTCCCTCTTACCTGAACTTCATCATTCAGATCTATGCTCCTTCTCAAGCATTTTGCTCCTCCTAAGAACGTCGTCTTCAATTTCAGTCCAGACTGTTTGCCTTTGTGTTCCCCAGGTGGTGAAACAAACTTCCAAACACTATCAGAAGGGGAACCTTTCTGTCCATCTTCAAGAATCAACTGAAGACTCTCTTCCAAGAGCACCTCCTTTTCTAAACAATGCTCTAAAAAAAATTCTGTCCTAACTTTCTATTCAGCCTTTATCTTATCTGTCCTATCACCTCTTGTTGCACTGTAAGCACTTATACCGTCCCTCAACTGTAAGTAAAGTAAGCGTCTGCCACATAATTATTTATTAATTAATTAATTTGTAATTGTACAAGTAAATGTAAATATCAGTGTAAGATGTCTTGAACTTCACTACTTTCAGGAACAGTTCTGCATGTGTTGGGGGTACCTTGGAGTTCAGGGAGAGGTGAAAGGGAAGGGAATTTTAATGAGTACCAGGGGATGGGAATACATGTGTTCCTTTCATATGAACACGAGAACACTACATTCACTGGCCACTTTATTAGGTACACCTGTCCAACTGCTCGTTAACACTTTTCTAATCAGCCAATCACATGGCGGCAACTCAGTGCATTTAGGCATGTAGACATGGTCAAGACAATCTCCTGCAGTTCAAACCGAGCATCAGTATGGGGAAGAAAGGTCATTTGAGTGACTTTGAACGTGGCATGGTTGTTGGTGACAGAAGGGCTGGTCTGAGTATTTCAAAAACTGCTGATCTACTGGGATTTTCACACACAACCATCTCTAGGGTTTACAGAGAATGGTCTGAAAAAGAAAAAATATCCAGTGAGTGGCAGTTCTGTGGGCGGAAATGCCTTGTTGATGCCAGAGGTCAGAGGAGAATGGCCAGACTGGTTCGAGCTGATAGAAAGGCAACAGTGACTCAAATAACCACCCGTTACAACCAAGGTAGGCAGAAGAGCATCTCTGAACGCGCAGTACGTCGAACTTTGAGGCAGATGGGCTACAGCAGCAGAAGACCACGCCGGGTGCCATTCCTTTCAGCTAGGAACAGGAAACTGAGGCTACAATTTGCACAAGCTCATCGAAATTGGACAATAGAAGATTGGAAAAACATTGCCTGGTCTGATGAGTCTCGATTTCTACTGCGACATTCGGATAGTAAGGGTCAGAATTTGGCGTCAACAACATGAAAGCATGGATCCATCCTGCCTTGTATCAACGGTTCAAGCTGGTGGTGGTGGTGTAATGGTGTGGGGAATATTTTCTTGGCACTCTTTGGGCCCCTTGGTACCAATTGAGCATCATTGCAACGCCACAGCCTACCTGAGTATTGTTGCTGACCATGTCCATCCCTTTATGACCACAATGTACCCAACTTCTGATGGCTACTTTCAGCAGGATAATGCGCCATGTCATAAAGCTGGAATCATCTCAGACTGGTTTCTTGAACATGACAATGAGTTCACTGTACTCAAATGGCCTCCACAGTCACCAGATCTCAATCCAATAGAGCATCTTTGGGATGTAGAGGAACGGGAGATTCGCATCATGGATGTGCAGCCAACAAATCTGCGCCAACTGTGTGATGCCAAATGTCAAACTCTCTGAGGAATGCTTCCAGCACCTTGTTGAATCTATGCCACGAAGAACTGAGGCAGTTCTGAAGACAAAAGGGGGTCCAACCCGTTACTAGCATGGTGTACCTAATAAAGTGGCCGGTGAGTGTATAGCCTAGCCTGATAGTATGTGACATCTCACAACACTTGGCAGATTAATGGTTGGATGACAAAGTGAGGTAGAAAAAAAAAGTGGTATGTGAGTCAGTAAGGAGCATATACCACACATGTATGTGATTGTGTCAAACATGTTGTTGGTGAAGTGGTAATGTACAGCAGACATGGTGGACCAAATCTTAATTTTGTTAGATTAAGACCTCTAGTCATTTCCTCCAATTCAAGTGTTGTTTTTGTTCTTCTTTCATCCTCAGATAGTTTTATAGCCACTTTGAGTGCTTCCTCTGTCACAAGGTCGAAAGGGGATCAAATAAATTGAGTGCATCTGTGATATTTGTTGGCTAGTTAGTGTGCAAAGATTAATTATGATGCTGTGTTAAGGCCTTTGTGCACTGTATCCATTTTTTTCATCTCAAATGTTTTGCATTTATCAATCTGCCTTTCTGCGTGGCTCAGAAAGATTGTGGTGTGGCAGTCAGCACCTGCAGCTGCTGCAGGGATCACAGATTCGAAGATCATACAACAGACCAGCAGACTAGACATTGAGAGACCATGGACTGTGGCCGCAGGGCACATGTTGACCATTTCAACCTGGTCTCAGGAAGAGAGATGCACCACAAGCATCACTACACAACTCCATACCCCCAGCCCTCAGAACCGATTTCTGTGAATCACAGTGATCACAGTCCTCTCAGAAACCTATACAGCTTTTCTCCGCGGATAGAATATCAATTCTGACAACTGTAAACACAATAACCGGACATTTTGATGCTGGCAACATTTTGCTACCTTAACTTTTCTCTTAATGTCTTGTATGTGATATTCAGAATGAATAGGGAACAATAGCACTGCCGCCGCCCCGATACACGCATAGCTTTTTGATGACATCTGCTATAAAAGGGTCTATTGTTTTATTCAAACTTTATAGAAAAACACAAGACACCAGATGGTTTTGCCAACATGGCAAGGTGAAGCACTTTAGTTCTTATTCTTAGAATGAATAATGGGTGAGGTATTATGTAGCAGCTGACATACATGTTGGAAAAGAAGACATTGGTGAGAACAATATTGAGATTTGAATATTTGTGTGATGAGTAATTTAAGAGGTACATATTTAATGCAGCCTCTTACTGTTACTGGTACAAGGAGAGACATCAAAACATGTTAAGCCTCATTTCCTATTGTGTTATTGTTGATGAATGTTTATTCCATCCAATGTAATTTTTCACCAACCTCAAGTAGTAGCTCTTCGAATGAACTACTTCGAGTAGATCATATTTTTTTCTAAATTTCTCTGTTGCGAGTGATTAATATAACAAGTTATTGAATATTGAATTTGACAGAGCTGTCAGGTTTCTGATCCAGGTTTCAGCAATTCGATGATTGTTTATAGAGCCCCATCGTGAGCGAGGTGGCAAGCTGCACTGAACTATTATCGAGCCTGGTGATTGAAGGATCTCCAGATTCCCATTCTCTCATGGATTGTGGGGTAGGACAGAACAATACACCAATACACTGTTAATTGTTTTAAACAAAAGGTTTTTGACTTTGATTTTGCTGGCTTTATTGTTTATTATGTTTGATTTTTTGTTTATTTTTTCCACTGAATGTTTAAAAACAAGTTATTTTACCACCCATTGTGTCTTAATCTTTTAACAAGAGGCCACAAGACACTCACAAGTATGGGCTCTTACCCCAATATTCAGGGCCATTGCTGCCTATACACAGAACGCACTGCAACTCGTCATGAAGTCGCAGTTCTTGGCACGGGGCCCAGTTAGTCTTTTTTGGGCAGGGCCCCACTTTGGTCAGAAACGGCGCTGCCAATATTCCATAGAATGCGTGAGCGAGATCGTACAGCCGCGGCGCGTTAACAGCCACAATCATCTTCCATTAAAACCAATGACAGCTTTTCCACATACTGCGCTCAACAATGTCCCAGGAACGCTCAGCTGTGGCTTGCCGCTCCCGAGCGCTCCATATACACAGCTTTTCAATATGAGCGGTTACCGCTCAAATTTAAACCAATCAGATCGCACCGAACCAGAAATTATCACTACGGTGTCAAAATAAACTTGTGTCAAAATTCAAAATAAAACAGAAAGCTCAGATAGATTTGCTTGATCAGACGTCCCGGTTAAAACGCTTCCCGAGCATGTCCCTGATTTTTCCCTGAGAGAGGGAAAAAGTTGAGCAGGGAGAGCAAGAGAGATAGATAGAGAAGAGAAAGAGAGAGAGATAGAGAACAGAGAGAGAAGCAGAAAGCAGAGTTTAGGCCTGAAGCTACAGGATGAAGTGCTGTTGAACAAGTTGTTGTATACATTGCCTTTATGATTGCATCTTGTGGTCTCTCATACTTTATCACGGAAGTATCACGCAGTCTTGTGATATCTCGCAAATTCAGCTGCCGCTCCACTGCCATCCACAGTGGATGGTATTTTGGACTTTTTACAGAACCGCGCTGCATTCTGTGATTGACCTATGCTCTGTTACCACATTGTAATAAGGATTACTGATAGGTACCTAGCACCTCTTTAGAGCAATGGACACACAGTTCACCTCTTTAGAGCAACCAACTTCACTGCAAACCAATGCAATCTGTGAGAGTAAGCCCCCTTTTTTGAGGCAAACCTAGGGATAACTATGAAAGGAAAACCAGTACCGGTTTACCTGTTTACTTTGGCAGTTTCAGACGAGAGATTTGCAACGCTTGGCGTTAAATGGTTTAATAAAGGCTAAATAATGAATCCATGGGGGTGATTAATTACTCAAGCAAGTAGAGTGAATGATAGACTAAATGAATAACTGAATGAATTGAGATTGTGAATGATTGATGAATTGAAGTTATTCAGCTGAATTTGATGATTTTGAGGAAATATGGTAATTTGAGGAATGGGATGGGTCACTGCATCTGACTGACTGTCTGGTGATGTTCTGGAGACCAGCTGCCCGAGAGGCAATTTTGTCCAGTGGAGTTTTTCCCAAAAGCAGGTGATAAAGACAGCGGGCTAGGCAGTGAAAATGCTGATCTTTGTCCCACAGAGGTCCAGGTGACACGGGTCCTATTCAAGCCAGCTCAGGGGTTCTCAATGAGTTTCATTGATGAGTTTATCATTCATCTTATTTTATCATTCATCTTCGTTTATCATTCATCTGGAGCTATCCCCCAGATATTAAAGTTGAAAATAGTCTAAATGGCCATTCGAGGTTATCTACAAATATTATCATCTGCACATCAGAAAAATTCCAAAACACAGCAACAGACATTAGCATTATAACAACTTCCTCTGTGAACCAATCCTGGTTGAGAGCAGGCTATGTCGAAGAAATCTCGAGCTACCAAAGTTAAATCCATTGAGTCCGAGCGAGGGAGTTTTGTTGAGGTAATTACTCAGTTTTCCAACAATGGCTAGTCCATTTATTGCTCATCTCGTGCGCAAGGAGGCAATATTACTCTGAAGGGAGTTGCACCTATGCTGGGACCCCATTTAGATATTTTTTCCTTTCCGGACAATTTTCTTTTTGAAAGGTACTGTTTTACAGCACAATCATTAATATACATCCAAAGCTTCATCCACCAAGATATTCTGAATGTCACCCACCATGGAGGGGCACTTTCATCAGAGCAAGTTCTTGGTGTTGCGCTCTGTTTTTTGGCAAACGGTTTCCTTTACAACATTGCTGATGCTGAAAACATAAGCAAGGCAACTGTATGCCGTGCAGTGAGGACAGTTTGCCTTGCCTTAAAAAATCATTTGTACAGACTCAAGCCTGTGGGAGTGATCAAGGAGGAGTTCCACAGGATTGCAGGTCAATGCAGTAGAAATCAGTTAAAATGTATGAATACAAATTATATTCTTTTAACAGTATGGGGGTTAGATGCTGCAACCTCAGATTGGGATTACTAATTTGCATTTCTTTTAGAATTTCCCAGTGTGATAGCTGCATCGATGGGACTCACATTCCCATCATTGCTCCCTCAGAAAATGAAGCTGACTTTGTGAATAGGAAGTCTACTCACTCTATTCACAGTATTAATGTGCAGGTAAGTTTACTATCGTCTCAGAATGTCTCAGAAAGGTTACATCACACTGTAAGAACTCATGCCAAGTCATATCAAGAATATCTGTTTATTTTGTAGTCATACTGTCTCATTTTTAATCAAAACAAATGTCATAACTGTGTACCTCAAAAGGTAACATTTTTTGGCAATTTTAACTTGTTTCAAGGACACATACATACATATTTGAAATAAGTCCAGTGTGTCAGTGGAGCAAGTGTATTATTCCTAATTATTGCAATAGAACTTGGAATAGATACTTGAAATCAGCTATAATTTTCTTAAAACAAGTCACTTTTTAGGGTCTTTACAATGGCTTGGAAAGACATTTGCTTTGACTAGAAATTACACATTTGACAACTGACAACTGTCATTGAATGACACTGTCATTCTCTGTACTGTCAAGATCATTTGTGATGCAGCCAACATCATTACGAATGTGGAGACCAAGTGGCCTCACGCAACAACTCACGCATGTATTGTGAGTCTAACATAAGTAATTTAATGGACCATGGTAAGCAGCCACAAGTCTTGCACAATACAATTCACTTATTTCCCTCCTTTAGGGCACTCAAATGTATCCTCTATATCAGTGGTCAACTAACACAAAGGGCTGGTGTGCCTGCTGGTTTTAGTTCCAACCTACCAAGAGAACACAGATTGTCCAATTAGCTGTCTGAAGACTCAGATCAGTTAATTCAATAATTGGTTGGATAATTGGTTGGAACTAAAACCAGCAGCAACCCCGGCACTTTGTGGAGCATTTTGTTGACCCTTGCTCTATATGTTACGGGACACTTTGATGGCTTCTTGCTTGGGGACAGGGACTACCCCTTACCCTGACCCTGGCCCACAGCAGAGCTTCAACCTGGCCCATTGCAGGATGAGACCCTGTGTGGAGATGATGATAGGTCTGATGAAAGCCCGTTTCCAGTACATCACCTCAGGCAAACCCCTGAGAGGGCCTGCGATATTATTGTGGCGTGTGTTGTTCTCCATAATATTGCTACAATTAGAGGAGAGCAATCTATCTATCTATCTATCTATCTATCTATCTATCTATCTATCTATCTATCTATCTTCTTTATTTCCTACAAATACAAAATCAGCAGTTATTTATTTGTTTTTGCAATTCACAAGGCACCCACCTCTATCTTGTATTTTAATTTAATAATTTCCAGATCCAATTTAGTTATTTTTCAGTCTGCTATCTGGATATTTCGGTCAAGAAGGACCATTTCCTTGTTTTTCACGACATGCATCTTGTATAGGTCCTTTACTGGTAACTGGGAACACATAAAGATGACATAATATCATGCAGTTGAAGTCAACAGAATTAACATTTGCCATTTACTGCATTAAATTGATCTGTAGGGGTAGATGGACCCTCGTCCTGGTGCCCAGCCATGTTCTGTTGAAGGAAAATAATATCTGTTAATAATTGTGTAAATGTGTCTAAAGGTCACTCCATAATGCATGCAAGAATGTTACGAAATGTGAATGGGGACGAAACAGAGGTAACACTACAAGATGTTGCCTCTGTAGGACCCTCAGGCTCCCTCTCTGTGGCAGTAGATAACATGGCCTCATCATCCTCTTCATCCTCATCCTGTGAATATCAGTGTTATTTTTCAGTATACTTTAAACTACTTCATAACATAATATACAGTATCGGCTACTAACAGTTGCAAATTCAATCACACGAAGAACGCTGTTGGGACAAAAGAAAGGGAAATTAAAATTTCAGTGAACAATTTAAACCCAAAAGAAGTTTGGGCCTATTACATCGTGTGAGGGATTGTGGCTCCTGCTGGGTGACCGGCTCAGAGGATGAGGTCCCCCCTGCAACACCCTCTGCTGCCGGCCTCCCAGAGTTCTGGCTCAGGGCCATCTCCTCTGCCTCTGATAGAGGTGGTAGTGGTGGTCATCCACCCGTTCCTCTGGCCTCAGCGTTCTTTCTTTTGGCTGAGTAGAAGCCAGGTGCTACTTTAAATAGGTTAATTTCACAGGTTACAGGTGAGAGGACATTATTGCATCTGAAAACAACAATACTGGGCAATGTTGCCCTGCAACATCCTCGGCCTTCAGTAAAGTTAAGACATGCACCACCGCCACCACTTCCACACAGGGATAAGAAGTCAACACACTTAAATCTCCCCTGTTCTGACTGCTGATGTGTTCTGGGTCCAGGCTCCAGGTTAGTAAATGACATAAGTATGACCTAAAATGTAGACTTCTTCTTAGTGAAACATGGCTGACAGATTCTATCTGTGCTACCATTCTCAATGAGGCAGCACCAACAAATTTCAGTTTTATGAATAAGTGTCGAAGTGGTAAAAAAAGTGGGGGAGTTGCTGCCATTTTTAAATCTGTATTTCAATGCAAGGAAACTATATTGGGTGTTTTTAGCTCTTTTGAATATCTCTGTTTTTTAGTAAAGGAGGATCCTAATTATATACAGACCACCACAGTACCCAGGAAAATTCTTTGATGAGTTTGCAGAACTGCTGTCAGCTATCTGCACTGACTACAACTCTTTTATCATAACAGGGGATTTTAACATTCACATAGCATGGACACAAATGCCAAAGAACTTTGCTCTCTTTTTGACACTTTTAGCCTCTCCCAACGTGAAAGGGCCAACACACACTCGAGGCTACAATCTGGATCTGGATATCTCTAGAGGTGTTGACAGTACCTCTGTTGATGTTAAGGACTTGGCTCTTTCTGAACATTTCTGTGTGTTCTTTGACTTTCAGAAAACTCCAAACACTCAGTTACCCTCTGTGTTAAGAAAAGGTACATAAATGAGAATACCAGGGCTCAGTTTATGGACGCTATAGTCTTGTCACCGTCACCTGTGAGTGACAGTCGATGAACTTCTGGATAATTTCAACTGCAAAATCTCAAATGTCATTGATACCATTGCACCTATTAAAACTAAGATGACCTTGACCAGGCAGAGAACACCATGGAGGAACACTTTGATGGTAAAGGCTCTGAAAACAGAATGCAGGAAAGCGGAACATAAATGGAGAAAAACTAAACTTCAAATCAACCATGACCTCTACAAACAAAGTCTTTGTAAATTTTACCATGGGTTACTCAAGGCTAGACAGCAACACTTTACTGAAATGATTAATGAGAATATCAACAATACTCATGCTCTGTTTGCTATGGTTGATAAGCTTACAAATCCTCCAAAAGAGATTTCAGAGTTTCAGAACTCTTTTCCTCAGAAAAATGCAATGGATTTGCTAATTTTTTCAATGACAAAATCAAATCTATAATCTATAATCACCCAGGAATATATCAACCGCTATGTCAAAGTTGACCAAAAAAACATAGAAGAAACAGTTCACCACCTTAAAACATCGACATGTTGTCTTGACACAATACCATCTGACTTTTTTAAAACAAAAAACTGCTCACTTCAATCAGGCACATTTCCTAAAACCCTAAAAGTAGCTGCCATCAAGCCACTCCTAAAAAAGAGAACGTTGGATACCACCATTTTAACCAACTACAGACCCATCTCAAATCTTCCCTTTATAGCCAAGGTAATTGAGAAAGTGGTTTTCAATCAACTTAGCAACTTTTTAAACTCCAGTGGGCTTTTTGACAAATTTCAATCAGGCTTCCGACCTCACCACAGTACAGAAACGGCTCTTATTAGAGTGTTAAATGACAGAAGGTTGAACACTGACTCAGGCAAGGTGTCAGTTCTGGACCTGTTAGATCCCAATGCTGCGTTTGACATTGTGGATCACAGTATACTGTTGAACAGGTTGGAAACCTGGGTTGGACTCAGCGGGACAGTCCTAAAATGGTTCAGGTCCTACTTGGAGGAGCGGAGTTATTTTGTGACCATTGGTTGTTATGAATCCGATCGAGTGGCTATGACATGTGGAGTTCCGCAGGGGTCAGTCCTTGGACCCCTTTTGTTCAATTTTTATATGCTGCCTCTGGGTCAAATTCTGCAGAATTCTAATGTCAACTATCATAGTTATGCAGATGACACACAGATATATCTTACACTCTCTCCAGATGACTGCAGTCCAATGGAGTCATTATGCCATTGTTTAGAGCGAGTCAAAAATTGGATGAACCAAAATTTCCTTCAGTTAAATCAAGAAAAAACTGAGGTCATTGGGCGTCATTCATGAACCATTCTTACGAACAAATTTGTTCTTAAGTCCCACGAAGATTTTACGAAGATTGTGGCATTCATGAATTTCTTCTTATCTCGGATTTATTCTTAGGTAAGAACAAATCTTTTTCCTTCTCCGGACACTGTGTCCTCTGCACGTTAGCCTCCCATGCTTCTTTTTTGTTTGTCCTGGTATAGCTTAAACTAAGGCTACCGAATATAGTTTAAGTTTAAGTGCAATTTAAATTTAAGTTTAAATTAAGTTTAAGTTTTCTCTCTTGCTGTGCTCCATCTGATTTCTGCTTTCTGCTTTGTGTTGGACATTTTGTTGCTGTTTGCTCCATTTTGTTGCTGTTTGCTTGTTGCTGTTTACTTGCTCCTGTCCACACAGCCTTGCAGTTTCTTTAACAGGCCCTTTTATGGGCATTGATGGGGCGGTTACCCATGCTAATCCTATGTTAATTAGATTCAACTGGCACGCCCTCTCAACTTAAGAAGAAATGGCATTCATCAAGTAAGAACACAGGTGCGAACATTTCTGAGGCTTACGAATGCGTTGATGAATCAGACGTAGGGTTTTCTTAAGGAACCTCTAAAGAACAACTTACGAAAGAATCTAAGAAGATTCTTAAGAACATATTGGTGAATGAGGCCCAGTGTCTCCAGTACCAGGCAGTCCCGGCACCTCTTGACTTTTCTATTGTGAAAGAACATTTGTTAACAACATTTATCATTTCATATCACTCTACATTTCACAAAATATTTGGACCATGATTACTGCAATCACTGAAATGTAAATGAATTTGTTATTTTTGTTTTTTTTATTTTGTATGTTCATTGTCATGATTAAACAGTTAATGTACTTCAGAGTAATCTTTTATAATTTAATCTATAATCACTGAACATGAAATCATAAATTAAACCATCTATCAATTACTTGTTCAAATCACAAATTCTCACATTTTTCTATCATTCTCTCAGGTCAATGACTATCAAATAATATATTGTTCAGACTATCAAATAGAGATTTACCTGTATTTGTGTCACTGCTGCTCTCTGACGTTGATTAATGAATTAGTGTTGGGAGCATGTTAAACTCATATAGCATGACCATGAACCTTTCCTGGTTCCTTCATGGCTCCTGTGCATTGTAGTCCGTTGTTTGGGATCAAGTTTATGTTTCTGTATGATGTTTCATGTGTGTCTTTTTTCAATGTGTGGTTAAGAATTAGAACATACAAATGTCTGATTAGCCTGTGTCAGCTAACAGACTGTCTGCTGCCTTGCTCGTGTTTTATTGCCATGAGCATCAGTCTCGTTGCGTTTAAGTTACAAGAATGTAAATCTACTGCTATGGTTAAGACAGTAAGTCAAAGTGTTTGTTCAGTGAGGTCTCTATTATTGTTATTGTTTATTTATTTATTGATTTATGTTTTGTTAGGACATTGATTGTAGCATGTATTATTTGTATGATTTAATTGTGATTGTCAAGCCACCTATTTGTGGGCGTGACAAATAAAAGAGCCCTCCTGCACGCAGCTGAGAGTGCCATGTGAGGCAGAGGGCAATCTCCCTTTCTTCCTTCTCCGTGTTTCAGTCCAAAGCGGGCTTCTCACCAGTAGCCGCTGTATGGCTGCTCTGCAAACAGTGTTGCGTTAGGTTGAATTGAGCATGGTTTTGAATGAACCTGCTCCACAGCTGCAGCTGGTTGAACTAATCTACCTGCCTATTTAAGCCTCAGAGCCCCAGAGCAACAGCAGCAGGCGTCAGACAATAGACTCGCTTTTAGCTCGTCAAGACCTACCCAGCTCACGTTTCCTGCCAAACTCGCCAGTACCAGTCAGTCCTGAATCTGCCAGCCTCTTCTGCAGCTCTCCATGCTCACCTTCTGTCTGGATCAACCTCTGTCAGCCATATTTGTGCTCTGCTCCAGTCCAATACTGCCTCTGCAAGCATACCTGCCTTGCAACACCTGGTTGTGAGCTAAATAAACACCTTGAAACCCAGTTTGTCTCTCTCTGCGTCTGAGTCCTCATACGATGTTTACATAATCCTTAATATTTGTTGGAGGTAGCGTTTGATAAAGCTGTTGGAAGCCATATGGGAGAGATATGTATGGGGGTGAACCAGGTTATGTATTCCTTACATAATGTGTTCCTTATGTAGCGCCCTCGTGCCGTTGTGTGAGGCATGCGAATAGACTATCCAATCTACCGGGCACCCTGAGTTCGTGAAATATTAACAATTAAGTAAAACTATATATCAGTGGGGTTATTTTGTATTGACACACACAATATTATCACAAACACTAGAATTTACATATAATAAATCTGAAACAAGTTTCTTGCTCGTTTTTCCCCTTTTTTAATTTTGTCCCCCTATAAGAAAGTAAGAAATATTACAAAAAATAATGATGATGAAATACAACAATGTAATACAATCCCATTTGACAGCGTCACAAAGAAACCCTCTAAATACCCTCTATGCCGGCAAACTATGCTAAAACAAAATGTCACCCTCGGTGCAGGCCTGTAGGTGTAGCACGTGTGTGGCGATCTTGATCCCAGATGGCTGCTCCACTCCCAGGGCAGACCAACTGCAGGCAGGGTGCTCGTGGCTCTGGAGAAATGGCTCTAATTGGCGGAACCCCCACGACAACGACGAGTCTCCCTGGCGTCCACCTTGTCCAGATGAACGGCGACTCCTCCTTCGTCGACACCCCCTGTCCGTGGCGTCCGCGGCACAAGTTGACTTTCACAGCACAGCAACACAATGAAGTTCTCGGACTGACAACTACCAGTGTTAGGCTCCACTATATCCTACAAATGGGCACTACCTGCGTGTGTTCCATCAACTTTCTCTGAGACAAACTATCTGTCCGCCTCTCAGGCTTCTTCCCTCCTTTTTCTCCTTCTCCTTCCCACAAATCACCTGTCAGCCAATCAAATTGACAGAACTTAAAGAAATATTTGACAAATTAAAATATTCATACAGGCTCTGATAAAACAAACATTCCGGAACATACATAAGAAATTTACATTTTACATTTAGAAACATAGGAGAAAAAACATAAAATAAAATAAAAAAAAAAAATATATATATATATATATATATATATATATATATATATATATATATATATATACATATAACACAGGGCTACACTTACATTGCCTTCTTAAAATGAAGGCAATAAGCCTTCTTTGAGGTTCTTTAAAATGCCTTTCACCCAAAATGCTTCTGTTCTGATGCTAGTATGGGAGTCCCCATATGGGACAGAGATGTCCGTTATTGTGGCAGAGACAGTCGAAGTAGATATTTTTATTGAACTACCACTATCAAGGGAACATAAAGAAACGGAAGCTTCTGAAAAACAGATTGCAAACAAGGTGAACATAGGAAAAAGTAAAAGAAGCAATTCTAATGAAATGAATGAAAACAAAATGTAGGTGGGCTGATGAAAAATAGACTTCCTAAAACAAAGAACAAAAAGCGACCAAAACCAACAACCCAAATGATAAACTCAAAACATATACACTCAGAGTAAAGTGTTAAACAGTAATGCACTTAAAGTAAGCAAACCTGATAAATATGGACCAAGCAAGTAAATCAAAACCACAAGAATGAGCAGAATGAGCAAAATGTACAACAATCACTAAAATAAAGCACTCAAAATAAACTGGAAGAGTGCAAACAGAAATTATGCAAAGCAATAAAATGAAATAAAAAAAGATACGTTAGTGGTTGGGATTGGTGGGAACACCCATATCACCCACAAATAAAACTGGGGACCTGACAAACAAACTTCAGTAGGCTACCACCACAACGTACCAGCAAGCGGCTGAACTGAGTCAGCTGAGGCCTTTTATACTGCACCTGGGGAGGGAGAGGATCTGAGGAAGGAGTTTTACTGGACAATCTGGAGGCATTCACAACATTTTACTGAGGTTCACTACATCTAAGTGCAGTAAAAATAAAAATTTTGTTTTTGGATCATACACAACTTGGAATGTTTTTTGCAGTGGACGGTAAATATGTCAGTGTCCACCCCGCATTACAGTAATTAGACCAATTAACTGTGTTGTCACAATGATATGGAACTATTCTCAGCAGGTTTCACTGTACATGCCTGCAAGAGTTTTCCAAGAATTATTTCACCATAGATAGAGAGATAGTGCGGAAAAGGGTGAAAATGAATCATTTGAGTTAGTCATCTAGCCTTGTGGTTTTCTTTAACAACAAAATGACCTCACTGACCAATTAGACAAGTGACATTAGCTTAGTGATTACCCAGACCTATTACCAGGCTACACCATAAGCATTGTAGTTGAGGATTTATGGTGTATTTATGTACAAAGTGACAAGAACATCAGTCTCCAGACAGAAATTCATAGATGTGTGTCTGTGGCTTCAGAGACATGTTATCGTGTGTGTGTGTTTGCATAAGCTGGTGGCCAGGCAGCTGAGCTGTTATGAGTCTTCATAATAAACTGTTCGATCTCCCTCTTGTACGTTTGTAAAGGATTACCTGGCCAAACTGTCTTAGTGTGCGAAAATCTCTTCTTTTCAATTGAAAGGAATGCACCACCCTTGCCTGCTCATTTTCTTTATAGAAAGTCAGTTTTGGTTCAAATGAGGAATTAACTATTCTGTCATCTCCCTCCTCTGATACATCTGGTCAAAGTGTTTCAGAAATGTCATGTCCTGCTGCTAATGATGTGTGTGTGTATGTCTGTGTGTGTGTGTGTCTTGTGTGGGAGAGAGAGCACGGCCTTGAGGGCTTGACCGCACACACACTCGCTGACATTTAGCAAAACCATAAACAGTTTGGTTTCAGTCTTGCCCTCAGTGTGCTTTGTCTTAATTCTCTCTCTCTCTCTCTCTCTCTCTCTCTCTCTCTCTCTCTCTCTCTCTCTCTCTCTCTCTCTCACACTCTCACACACACACACACACACTCTCACACACACACACACACACACACACACACACACACACACACACACACACCTATATTCCTTTTTTTTGTCTTTGTCACATTCCCCTAACACGTCCACACATTTTGTATGAATCCTCTATGACTCCTCTTATACACAGACACTTTGGTAGTGCTATGAGGAAGCATTGACACTTATTCCAGATGGTTCACTGAATGGGTATTGGCTGCATTCAAGCAGTGGTACATTCAACAGAGCGTATATCGAACCAATGTAACAATTTCAACTGACTTCACATACACTGCAGCACTGCTCCAGCATATTTAATGGCTACGCAAGCATAATGTTTTGTTGGATGATGTTGGTTGATATATATATAAATGTATATCTTCTAACTGATGCCTGGGAGCTTGAGGGATCTGCATAGTATCTTAGCTGTTCCTAGGACTGCACTCTTTTGGATTGAGGCTTTGTTTTGTTCCTGGGATCTGTTACAGCCACTCACCCAGTTACTGTCCAGAGCACTCCTACTATCACTAGCCTTAACCATCCACATCTGTTCCAGCTGTTCTTTCAATCCTTGATTTCTTTTCAACCTTTTAGTGCATCTTCTTGACGTCTGTGATGCTGGGGTTGGCTGGTATCCTCATCTAGTATCACTGCCTTCTTTTGCATGTCCACCACCACTATGTCCGGTTGGTTAGCCAGGAGCTGTTTGTCAGTTTTGAAGCTGAAGTCCAACAAGACTTTGGTCCTGCTGTTCTCAGCCACCTTCAGTGGTGCGGCGCGTTGGGCTGTGGGTACTTCTACTCCATACTAGGCACAGATGTTTCTCTACACTACTCCAGCCACCTGGTTTAGCCTCTAAATGTATGCTGACCCGGCTAACATTTTACACGCTGACACTATGTGCTGGACTATCTCATGGCCATCTTTGCGTTGTCTGCACCTTGGATCTCATCTGCTCTGGTAAATCCTGGCCTTTATGTTTCTTGTACTTAGGGGCTGTTCTTGTGCTGCCATGATTAGTGCCTCTGTGCTCTCTGCCAGTCAAGCCCTTTCCAGTCACTGGTAGGTTTTCTTGATATCATCCACTTCTTCAGTCTGACGCTGATACATGCCATGTACGGGTTTGTCTGCTCTTTCTCTCATCGGGTTTCTGCTGCCCGAGGCATTCACTTTGCAGTTCATCAATTGCGGCCCTTTTCTTAATGTACTCTTGGGTTTCTGACGTTTCATCCTGGATCATGGCCTTGATGCTCATGAGTCCTCTTTCTGAGACCATCCGGTCATATTTGTACAATCCGAATGACATCCCAATGTCATTGCTGCTTGATTTCTTGCTCATTCCTGGCATACATCTTGATGTCATCCATGTAGAGCAGGTGGCTGATTACTGCACCACGTTGGATTGGTATTCGAATCCACTCTTTGTGATGATCTGATTGAGGGGATTCAGGCCTATGCAGAACAGCAGTGGTGATAGCGCATCTCCTTGGTATATGCAACATTTGATGTAGACTTTGGCAGTTGGCTTTGAGTCAGATTTTAGGGTTGAGTTCTGGATGAAGGTTCCTGTTGAGCTTAAACTGTTCCAGAAAATTCCAGTATCTATGTGTGGGGCATTATGTAATTAGCTATCTTGTCGTCAATACACTGGGTAGGTCTCCAGCATTCTCACACACTCACACACTCAAAAGCAGCCATAGGACCATCCCGGACCATCCCCTGGACACAGCCTCTGGCAAGGACCATCAGCTCCCCCATTGCTCTCCTGCACGAGCAGCTCCTCCTCATAACCCAACCCAGACCATCCAGCCAAGCCCCACCCAGAGCACTCCAGGCGGAAACGTCCGGGCCGGCCACACCTCCAGCAGCCCAACCCCCAGCGCCCCTAGTGTTGAGATCTGGGATGCTGCAAGTACACTCTTGGCCTGGGGCGGCAGTCAGAGAGCCCACAATCGGAACCACTCAGCTGAGCCCCACCCTGGGGCACTTGTCGCTGGCCCAGCCACACCCACCTGGCCAATCAGCACCACCAGGAGCGCAGTTTACCTCAGAAGCACCCGGTGCATCTCTGCCAATTCTGTGTCCATTTGGGCCAGGTACTCAAATAGCTGTTGCTGTCCAGTCCTGTCCAGAAGTCCAGCAGCTTGTCAGGAGCTCTCTCCTGTTCCTATCTATGGGTTCTATCCCTCTAGGCACAGCACATTGGTTTTATGGTGGGCTGATTGGCCAACTCAGCTCAAATGCTGAGGCTAATCAGCCCACCTGGCACTGGCTGTACCTGGGCTGTGCCAGGCTGGGCCGGGCTCCACCTCCTAAGAGGCTGGCACTGACCAGGCCAACACTTTGATCCAAATTCCAAGTCTTGGTCAATTACGAAAAAATTGTTGGGAAGAGATTGAGATTTGTGTCCCCCAGGTGTGCTTGTTCAAGCTATCTTTGATGTCATCCCTCAGCTGCTGCCTCAATGTCCATTTGTTTCCACTGTGGTTGCTTAAGTTTGTAGGAAACGGTCCCCCCTCCCCATCCCCATCCCTCAGGTGCCTGGGAGCTATGATTATTGATGGGGCCCGAGGACTGATGAGCAGGCGGCACTGGCAGACCCTTACCTGCTTTTGTGGCCATTCTTTTCGGATGTTTCTGAAAGTGATCACACGGTGTTCTCTTCCAGAAAAAGGGGGTGTGAGGCAAGTGCTTCTGTATGTGAGCATTACATTGGATCCAACTGAAGACACCCACCATGTACTAGACATGCAGCAGGAGTTGCAAAGTTTGACAAAAAGTGGCACACAGTTAAGGGACATTTTTTAACTGTATTGACAACACACAGCATTGTGGCACATGTGAATTCAGGTAGACAAGACTTGGCAAAATTCTTAAAGCACCAAATATTACTTTCACACACAAAGGAATCAATATGGCAGACAATATGGGAGAGAGAGAGCCACATCTGTGTGAAGAGAGGGTACAGAAAGATGTAAGGCTAAGAGCAGCCGATGGAAGTGCTTTACACAAATCAGTCTATGCAGTGGTAAGATGAGTGAAGATTAAAGAAAGAACACAGGACATATTGAAAGTCCAACACAGGTCTGTAGGATAATCATGGCCTTCTGTGTTCTGCACAACATCGCCATAAAGTGTGGTGTGCCACTTCCCCCTCAGCACAATCTCTCAATTTCATAGAAAAGAGGATTTTCTAAATTCTCATTAATTCTCATAACATAATAACACAGCTGCGAACATTTCTGAGGCTTACGAATGTGTTCATGAATAGGTTTTTTTGAAGAAAATATTGGTGAATGAGGCCCAATGTCCTTAGGTGAAAATTTACTCCAATATTACACTGAATACGAGAGTGGCAGCTTACAGGTGCGGCACTCCCAAGAGTGCTGGAAAGGTAGAAAGTCCTTTTTTTTGCGCTTACTGCATTAAGAGGTCGGATTGCATCAGACGGATTGCATCAGACCAGATATTATCTTCACCCTATCAGAATAAACTTCAGTCAAACTTCAAACTTCAAACTTCAGTCGAAGCTCGTATAGATTAGAGAGACAGAGATTTCGTTTTTATTTTTAAAAGGCCTTTATTATACTTTCATGAAAAACATAACCAATACACATTCATGAAAAACATTAAGACCAATAAGGACCATTCAATAAATAAATAAATAAAACACAGATCAGCCCATACAGAATGAGTTTGAGAGATGGACTATGTAAAATGGTGAGAGAAGACCAGGGTATTTTCATTTGTAACTGCATACAGTATCTTTAGATGTGCCCAGGTCTGAATGAACTTCTCTATGTCCTTCATGTGACTGTAGTAGTTAAAATCTATCAGGAGCCTGGCCTTCACCATCCCCCTGAACAACACCACTGTGTCCACATCCACCATATCCTCCTCCTTCCTCCTCTTGCTGACATGAACTGCAAGCTTTGCCTGTCCCAGTAAAAAAATTGAAATCTTGCACTTTTTTCAGCTGCCTTTGTATTTAAAGCCTAAAATAAAAAGCCGCCTACACTGGCTGTAGCAGTGGAAGACGGTCTCTCTCTCGTTATAGAAGACACAGCGGTCAGTGTGTCCCGGAACAATGACTGACAGAAAGGCGTTAACTTCCACGATTCCGTGTAGCACCCTCCATTGAAGGTCTGCTACCTTCTTGACCAGAGGACCTTTGTAAAGACTGCCCCAGGCAGGCTTTACCTCTGGCCCCAGCTGTAGGTGAGCCCTCCATGGAGTGTCCACACGGTCTAGAAATCGTCCATTCAGACACTTCACAACCACCATGTACAGACTCTTGCCTGTAGCTTCTTGTAGGTTTAAAAAGCAGTTCTGTGCATTTAAAATCCAAGTGCAGTCTTTAAAAAAGCGGACAGACAGTGATGAGGGGAAAAGGATCAGCAGCACAGGGGGCAATAAAACCTTGGGAGCGCCGGCTTAGGAGAAGACGCTGATGTTCCCAGAGTCGTTACTCCTGCCTGACGGAAAGTATCCTGCACAGTAAAACCTGCTAACCTGGAGCAGCCAGTGGAGGGATTCGGTCTTCTTTACCTTCGCCATTAGTTTCCACACAGCAAAGACTCCCCGGTAGAAGGGTGGCAGGGTACGGAGGTCTGCGGCACTGAGGTCCATCAGAAAATGGGGTTCTTCTAATCCAATGCCGGCAAACCTCTGGAGAGTCATGTGAGCCAGTGGCCTCCAAACTAGGTCCTTTGGGCCGTACAGGAGCCGCTGGACGAACTGTAGCCTGAAAGTAGCTCCTCTACTGGCCAGATGGACCAGCCCCTGCCCTCCCTCATCTTTGGGAAGGTAGAGGACAGCTTGAGGGACCCAGTGGAGCTTCTACCAGAAAAAATTAACCAACATTGTCTGTATTTTAGAGAGCAGGCTTGGACGAGGGTCTACACAAGCCAGTCTGGAAGGAGGATACCAGATTCTTGATAATGAGTGTCCTCCCTCTCTAGGACAAATCCGGTAGCAACCACCTCCACCTCCTGAGCCTGCCCTCCAGCTTCTCCAGCATATTGTCCCAGTTCTTACTTAAAAAAGTTTCATTGCCTAAAAACACCCCCAGGTATTTAAACCCCCCTGTTTTCCATGTTAGTCCCTCTGGTAAAACCAGGTTAGTCATGGGTTTGTTGCTGACCATCACTGTTTCACTTTTACTCCAGTTCACCTTTGCTGAAGACAGCTTATTAAACAAAACAATGTTCTTTTTCAGTGTGTCAATGTCTTTTTGTGTATTGACCATTAAAATCACATTGTCAGCATAGGCAGACATTTTAAAAGCCACAGGACATCCATTAGAAACAACACCATCCATCCCTCTCCTCAACTTGTGTAATAAAGGCTCTATGGCCAGGGAATACAGCATCCCTGATAGGGAGCATCCCTGCCGAACCCCCCTCCCAACCTTAAAAGGAGCAGCCAAGCCACCATTGATCTTCAGTATACTCGCAATGTCACAGTACATCACCTGGATCTTAGCTATGAAACCCGGGTTGAACCCAAAAGCAGAAAGCACCTTCCACAGATACTGGTGTTCAACCCGGTCGAAAGCTTTTTCCTGGTCTATGGAAAGTCTCATTGCCAGGGCTTTAGACAAGATTTTATAATCGCCACATAGCAATGAGACTGGTCTCCAGTTTTTCATGAGCTGTAGGTCTCCCTTTTTGGGTAGGAGGGTACTCACGGCTCACATACAGCTCAGAGGTAATTGCCCCTGGTTCAGACCTCTAGCATGTCCTCACCAAGAACTGACCAGAAGGATTTGTAGAATTCCACCGGCAGCCCATCGATGCCTGGAGCTTTTTCGTTAGCCAGGCTCATGAGTGCCATGTGGAGCTCCTCCACAGTCAGTTCAGAGTCCAGAGCTATGTTTGAGGCAGCATCCACACCTCATCTTGGAGTGAATGAATGATCTTCTTTTGGCCGTTCTTCCTCTCCAAGCCAAAGAAGAACTGGGACAGAGCATCCATTTGGGAAGCATGCAGGAAGCGGGACCGGACCACCGCCCCTTGTGCTGCGATGCCCAGCAGGTTGGCTAAAATAGCTTTTTTACTTTTAAAGGCTTCTAAATGCCCTTGTTCTCCTGTACAGCCTGCCATAGTCTGCAGCTGTACCACCTCGGTCTCTAGGTCCTGAAGATCCTTGGTGATGTGCTTGGTGACATTGCGAGTATACAGCTTACAGTACTGTTGAATATGAATAGTACTGCTGCAAAGAGATAAAACTGGACTTCTTGCCCCTGTGTAAAAACCATAAATATCTAAAACCCTCTCTAAAAGCATTATCTAATAAAATAGCTGTGTTAAAATGCCAATACGCCCTGACTATCTTAGCATTGGAGATGAAAAAAGCACACTGAACCAGAGAGTGGTCTGTGATGCCAACAGGTGTTATATGACTTGATTTAAAAATGCTCAGATGATGCTTAAAACAATAAAAACATTATCACGGCTCTGGCTCCATGTGTACTGCCAGGCATCTCTATGGAGCCCTCTCCAGACGTCCTGCAGCTCCAGAGCTCCAACAAGACGCCGTAGCCGAGCACTTGAAGCAGGCTCCAGGTGGTTCCTGTCAGCAGCAGGATGCTCAGTGCAGTTAAAATCACCTCCAATAAATAAATACTCCTCCGTGTTACAGCTACCAATAGCATCAGATAAAATGTCTAAAAAACTCATTCTATCTTTTCTAAAAACAGGAGTGTAAACACAGATAAAAAACATTTTGACACACTCAAACTGGGCTCTGACCTTTAAAATGTGACCTGGTAAAATCTCCTGCACACCTTTGGGGTAAGACCTTTACTAAAAAACACACCAACTCCAGCACTATTACAAGATTTGTGGCTAAGAAAAAGCTGGCCGGGCCACTCCTTCTTCCATTCTCCTTCAGTTCCAACATCACAATGAGTTTCTTGAATAAACATAAGTTCGTAAAAAGAGGTTAATATTTAAAGAATCAATTTTTACATGTATGTTTGTCATCGTGAGAACATTTCACCAATCCTCATTGAGTTCAGCAAGCTTCACCCTGGCTTTGGTGACAAACTTATTAAGCCTATAGAATTCCTTGACTTCAAAAGAACCTTCCATCTTCTTCAGACGATGGACAGACATAACGAAACCCTTCAGGTCAGGGAAGAAATTCTCCTCCAGCACAGCTGCTTTTCTCTTTGTGCCTTAAAAACTTTTTAATTTCTTTCAGTGAGTACATGGTGGTCTGAGCCTCCTGAGAGGGAGTCATCTCACACCCCTCATTCACTTCATCTCCACTATCTTCCTCCCCCTCCACCACCTCTTCTTCCTCCTCACCCTGACATTCACTAATTTTTCTTTTCCAAACTCTTCTATCCTCACCCATTTCCTCCTCCATCCCCTTATCCACCTCCTCACCATTCACGTCATAATCAACTGCGCTTTCCTTCCACTGTTTACTTTTCCGTGCTTGTGTGATCATACTCTTTTTAACAGTTTTCCCCGGACTGACATCCTGCTCCTGCTCCATTTCTTCCTGGTCATTCTGCTCTGCGGCTTCATCAGACCGCTGCACACCAGGCAAGTCAGACTCTGCCCCCGGTTTGTGAGCGCGTCTCACCTGAACTCCCCTCACCATTGGTTGACGCAGGCCCTGAAACACTGGGACCCCGAGCACCGGGCCCCGGAGCACCAGGTCCCGAAACACCGGGCCGCAGAGCATCAGGCTCCTCTGCACCGGACTCCGGAACACCGGTCCCCGGAGCACCGGTCCCCAGAGCACCGGGCTCCGGCGCACCTGACTCCGGAGCACCGGCTCCCAGAGCACCGGCTCCCGGAGCCCCAAACCCTAGAACACCGCCCCCCGGAGGCCCAGACACCGGAGCACGGGCCCCTGGAGGTCTAGACCCCAGAGCACCGGGCTCTCCTGGAACCGAAGCACCAGGCCGACCGGGGCCAGGGGCCCCAGCGCGCCGGGATGAGACCCCGGAGCCCGGCCTCGCAGCGCCTCCAGCAACCTCCCTGGCCTCAGGGCAGGACCGAGCCAGATGTCCCTCAGCCCCACAAGTAAAACACTTGAAAGTCTCAGAGGAAACAAAAACGATATAATTAAATCCGTTAACTCAAAGACAGATTAAGATCTTTAGTTCTGTCTTTGAGCACCATGAAAGTTTGTCGTCGGTAGCTCACAACATGCTTCATCTCTGTGCGCATTTTCCCTCCCATCATCATCATCTTAATCGGGGAAATAATTTGCCCGTACCGAGACAACTCTCCAGTCAGATCTTCATTTTTAATGAAGGGTGGCGTGTTGGAGATCATGATCCTCCTCGCCGGGTTAGTCAGAGGATACACCGGCATGAAGGTGTCATTTATCACCACGCCACTCTCCACCACTTTCTCAGCCTTCATCACTTCATCCACAAAAATGACTATGGCACTGTTCATTCTCGATGCTGCTTTGACACTATTAAAGCCCACCGCCTCCCCGATGGCATAAGCTGCATCCCCTATTGAACACTCTACTGCCAGCAGCAGTTTAACAGCATGCTGCCTGGTCAGTTTCTGCAGCTCTTCCTCATCCACCCCGACACCGGGCATGATGCCCGCTGCCTCACACACACACACACTCAACACCAAACTACCGGACTGAACAAACGGTCTCAAACAAAACAAACAAACAAAAAAAACGGAAAAAAAGAAAGGTTTCGAAAAATCCACTCAACTCGAACACCCCACACTCACTCACGCTCCCACTTGCACATGAGTGCGCAGAGAGAGACAGAGAGAGAGAGAGAGAGAGAGAGGGAGAGAGAGAGAGAGAGAGAGAGAGAGAGAGAGAGAGAGAGAGAGAGAGAGAGAGAGAGAGAGAGAGAGAGAGAGAGAGAGAGAGAGCAAGCAAGCGGGTAGTGCAGAAACATCTCTGGTTGAGAACAGGTCCGAGGCAGCAGCACCCTCCCACCACTGACATCGACACTGGGTGTGGGATAAGACTGATATTTGATGGGGTATGGCTGTAGCAGTTGTCCCCAACTGCCGTGCCATGGCCCGGTTCTGTGGATCTGGCACAAAATTGTGCATCATCACTCTTTTGCTCTAGAGCTGGGGTTAGCAAATTCTGGCCATGGTTGGCATGCTATGGCATAACCACTGGCACACTAGCACCTCTTGGTGTTATTTAAATTCTTGATTAACAACAGTCCTTTGGCTGATTTCTGCTAATTGAGTGACAGGAGGATCTCCCATCCACATTCCAAACAGCATTGTGCAGCTGCTCTCCTCTCACCCACATTCCCAGAGACACACGTCTCAGACTGGCTGTGAAGTGCAGCGAAGGAGAGCTATTTCCTTTCCGGCACCCACGTTAACAGATTGTGTCATTGCACAAGCAGTGCTGCATTGAATGCCTCCATTCGTGGCTTATGCCCTGCAGCAACCATTTTGTCATCTGTTCTATTTTGTATCAATCACATCAATTGGGTCAGGAAGTCAAACAAAAATCACTGCAACAGTTGTTGATATCTAAAACAGTGGTGCCAGATTCATTTTAAAGGTGTCCCAACCCCAACCACCCCAACCCCCCCCCCTCCACCGCCGATTAGAATCACATTCTCTTAAGCTCATCCACGCAAGCATAAATTTATTGCAGATTGTCCACATGCATAGAGAACATGAATACAGCGTAATAACCCCACACTTGCAAAATCAAAATTAAAATAAAAGGCACAAAAATGCCTGTCTCCTTGCTTCTCTCCATGTGTTTTGTCTGCCCTCATTAAAAGTGATGGGTGCACATCACACGTACACATGAATGCAGATACACATCAAATCACATCATACCCAACTGTCATATTAATAAATTATTAATGGAGAGTATGACTGCTTGATATCCTCCTTGTGTGTGTCTGTGTATGAGTACGCTGTCAAACAGCTGTGTGTTTGTGTGTGTGTGTGTGAATTAGGGACAGAAAAAGAGGCAAAGACTTTCAATCTCTGTGGCTATCTGACATGAAAGAAGCCTGAAGTAATTGGGTTGAGACAAAGGTAGAGAGAGTAGGATAGGAGGAGAGCCTGAGGAAAGAGTAGGGAAGGGAAGGCTGGAAGAGAAAGGAGGTATAGAGATAACACAGTAAAAGGAATAAATAGAATGGGAAGCCAGCAAGAAAGTGAGTGGCAGAGCTTTCTGCTTATAGCAAAAGAGATACAAGACAGTTCAAAATGTAACCAGGCACTATGTAAATGTCAGAGGCATTTTTAGACACTATGGGTGCCCCAGGTTATGGGGACCATGGAACCGACCCTCAACCCCACCAAAGTTTCTTCTAATTTTCCAAACTTATGAGCAGGCATTCGACTCCTCAGATGACCTCTTTGAGTGACTGTGGGTGACATCTCAAGTATACACACTATGTCCAAATTCATGTGCTATGGCCTCACCTATCCAACACATCAAATCTCATGCAATTAACATAAAACATCACCACTGATTATTACTATAGTGATTGAATAACAGAATATTTTGGCAACATGACCTAGTCTACTGCATAGTCAGTTAATAACAAAATACAGAATTTCTTTGGCAAAAAAGATTTGGCATTTATTGTCAGATGAACAATTATATGGCAAAAATAATGAACATTAAGTTGAGCAGAAACTTAAATCATGTCATAGCAGATCATGATGTGTGTGTGTGTGTGTGTGTGTGTGTGTGAGAGAGAGAGAGAGAGAGAGAGCTTGCAAAATTGTTATCAACTGTAACTAACTTTTGTGAAGGTTCCTTGATATGAACAATAACAATTCTCAATTTGAGAATTTTAATTTTAGATCAATAACTACTGCGATTGTTGGGTTGCCAAGTTCCAAGTACCTGAACACACCTCATATGCCAGCCGCATATTATTATTATATATATTATTCATGTATTTAATTTCATGTATTTAATTTCACAGGTGACCATTTATAACTGCATTAACTGTCAAGTGGTCAAGTTTATGATGGTAACTGAACGTGCCTCCTGAATATGACAGCAGCATATATATAATATATATAATATATAATAATATATTTCATGCCAAATGGGTGACCAGATCACCCTTGACTCAGTTATCTGTAAGCAGTTTGTTCAGTGAACAGATCACCTCACTGACACAGTTCTCTGTACTGTAAGTGAACGGATCACCTCATCAACTGTTCTCAATAGCAGTTTGTTCAGTCAATGGATAATGTCACCAACAAAGTTCTCTGTAAGTGAATGGATCACCTCCTAGGCGCAGTTCTCTGCCAGCAATTTGTTCAGTCAACTGATCATAGGTCAGTGAACGGATTGCCATCCAGTGAACAAACCTCCTCCTCACCATAGAGAGACTTATCCCCAAATTCCACAGAATGCGTGAGTAGCACCTCACAGCAGCACGCTAACCACCGCAATTATCTTCCATTTAAATCAATTGAGACTTTTTCTCAACAATGTCCCAGGAGCGCTCAGCTGCAGCTTGCCACTCCCGAGCACTCCAGAAAGGTAGCTTTTCTATTTGAGTGGTTACCACTCAAAGCTAAACCGATTGGATCGCACCACACTGGAAGTTGTCATTACAGTATCAGAATAAACTTCCGTCAAACTTCAAAATAAAACACGAAAAGCTCTCATAGACTAGCTTGATCAGACGTCCCGATTAAAACTCCAGAAGATGTCCAGAAATGTATTAGTGACTGGATATTGAGGGTGAGGGGCGAGGTCGGCAGCCTAGTGTGCTCCAACGTCACTGGGAATGATGGATTGGGGCTTACTAGGGCCGGTCAGGACAGGGGCTGGTAGGAAGTGGATGGTGGGTCCGAGCTTAGGATCTCCAAGCTCAGCCTGATGAGCAAGAGCAGACGGATAGGGTTGCAGGCAGAGTTGCAGGCAGGATTGCAGGCAGGATTACAGGCAGGGTTGCAGACAGGACTGAAGGCAGGGCTGCAGGCAGGACTCCAAGCAGGGCTGCAGTCAGGGCTGAAGGCAGGGCTGCAGGCAGGTACGAAGGGAAGCAGGAAAGCATGCAGGCAGGCAGGCAGGAGCTTGGATGGTGTTTCCACAGCGTAGCTGGTCTAAGATCTGAAAGCCCCTACTGGGGCGCCAGGGCTTTCATAGCAGCCAAGCTCCACCTCCAACAGCTGCAGAAAGTTATGGAGGGGCAGTCCTGACACCCCCAACAGTTGGTCAGAGTCCCATGTACTCCTTTCCAATCCCACTGTGCTGACACCTGTGAATACTGAGTTCACCACTGGCCCCAGCCAGAAGTCTCTCTCTCCACGCCAACGAGCATCAGTGTCTGGCACCACTTTTAGAGCCACTAGCCCTTAACGCAATAAAGACAGTGAACTACATATCCCATTGGATGCATTTGAGTCCTCTTTCCTGGTCAGTTACCACTATTTTGTGTGTACTTTTAGTCAGGCTGAATGCTGCAGTGCTCCATTCTCTGGCATTCAACACTCTGGTGTGCCTGACCATTTAATATTCCACTGTCTTGGATGGCACTGTTTTTTTATTTTTATTTTTATTTTCTTACTTTGTTTTGTGTTTTGTGTGTTTAGTGAATATTTTGCTCTTGGACAGACCGTAGGTAATCAACCTACTGTCAATCACCATTGAGCTCCACTTCATTTAGATTATTATATTGAATATTATATTGCATATATATATTATATTGCATATATATATTATATTGCGTGACTATTTCTTTCTTTAAGTTTATTATTAAAGTTGGAAAATGCAGAAAGAGCCTCTATGTTGATCACTTGTATCGTTTTTCATCCAGGCCCTCTAAAGGCCAGGTTTGGCTTTTTCTGATGCACCGAGAGTGGGTAGAGACCAACTGTCAGTGTGGAATAACTGAAAAATCGGCCCTCATTTTTCTCTTTTCACACTGCTCCAAGCAACATCATACGCAGTGGGCAAATTCTGCCTCACAATCAGCCCAACACAGCCTCTTCTCTCCATAAGACTCAATTCATTTTCCACCATTGCAAAGTTAAAATTTATTCATTTTTTCTTCTACTCATGACTATGGCCTCAGTTTTCATAGTACACACACCAAATTGCATCAGGGGTGTTGATGAGACTCTCCACTGCGTGATGGTGTGCTCATATTCCAGGCATTGTCTCCCTCAAGCCAAGTGTTTGGCAATTATGCAATTTTGCTTTTTCCCATGAGAATGAATGGGAATTTTTAATTTTAAGAAATAAAGAGACCTCTGGTCTGTTTGTGTTCCAAATGCATGTTGCATGTTGATAGGTTGTATTGTTTTTCAGTAGTGTCTTCTTTAAGACTATGTGGTCAAGTACCTTGTGTCTGCTCCTCTGCTACCAGAGAGCCTCCTGCTGCAGCAGGCTCACAGATGACCTCACAGACACACAAACACTTCATGCACACACACACACAAATGTACACACACACACATAGACACACACAAACACTCACTCAGTCTCTCTCTCATACATGCACACACTCACAGAATGGTGTCTTGTGAGCAATCCAAAGGCAGATTAAGTGCTGCAAACCAACGGGCACACATCCTGGAGCACTCTCGAAATTTCAATGTGCTGGAATTTTCTAGTTCATTTCACTATTTTTAATACTTGATTGCACAAGTCTAACATGTTGGACCAGGGAGCTCACGTCCCCAGAATCTAAAAAAATAAATGGTGAGTTGGAACCAGGACTCTGCCCCTCACCATGGTCTACTGTTGCTACTGTAGACTCATTAGCCTCAAGACTAAAGTCTAAATTGTTAACCATCAAACCATAGACTTATGTATATTCTTTTGCTTTTGCCCACCTGTCCATCCTGTCTCTCACCCTGAAGTTTCTTCCATTTTTTTCCAAGTCAGGGCTTTTCTTGGGGGTCGTTCCTCAGCAGATGCAAGGGTCTAAGGCCAGAGGTAGAAGTTGAGATAGCTCAGATTGATCCTGGCCAGGCCAACTGTGAGATGCTTCCTTATTGTCTCACCCCACTGCCTGTCAGAGAGTTCTGCTGTGTAGGTGTGACCAGGGTTACAGACAGATTCACCCCTTTCTAAGAGACAGCCTGCGTGATTAGGAGGGTTTGATCTTCATCCTTGCTCACCCAACAAGCTTGTGAATCCACTTCAGCAACCTCCTTGTACATGCTGCTGTCTGGAGGATGATGGTAATGTCACCCATAAAGCCTCTCACTGGTGGTTATATATTTGACCTGATTGTACCTTAATTCCTCTGACCATCTTCCTTGTTCCTATTAAAATAAATTCAATAGTTTAACTAAACAAATTCTAAGTGTGATTATTAAGCATTTTTTGCTGCAAAGTCTTGAAACAAGCTCAAAGACAGTCTTACAAACACAGGGTGGCCTAAAATAGTGTTTCTGACAGTAAATTGGCTTTATCTACATGTAAAATAACTAACTTAAGGATATACTAACCGAGAAAGAAAATACAAATATCTGGTCGAATCTGGTCTTATATAATATCTTTCTGGATAGATGAGACTTGCTAGATCAGGGGTTTTTGAAGCGGCATTGTAGTCAAGCACTGCAAAGGGAAACTAAATAGGTGCTGACACACATGAGGATGAAATTTTGAATTTGGGACCCATTTTCCAAAGCGGCTTTTGTGAAAACCCTGAGTATGTTAAGCCTCAAATGAGGAATCTCTGGTTTTCTATTTCAGAAAGGGAGGTAACTCAGACTAGAGAAAGAGGAGTAACTTCTGCCCATTTCCAAAAGAGAGGTAACTTAAGCTCAATGTCAGTTAGTATGGCAACTGACTATGTGAAACTAACCCTGTCGGGAGCAGGTTTTCTTCAATAAACATCAAGTTATCTAGCCATCTCCTCTTCCTTTCGTCACATATGCGTGGGTCTCAACTGAGTTTCAGAGATCAAGTAATGTGGTTGACCACCTAAATACTTTTTATACCATGGACTGCCCCTGTAATAAAAATTCAGTGGCCATTGCTTTGAAGAGAGATAAGTATATGCCTGGAGATCATTTATACACCCCAAGGCGATGTGTTTTCCTTTCCCAACAGTTTTTCTTTTTGAACAGTGGCAAAATGTTACATGCATCTCGGAACATTTGATTAATCTCAGTATTCATTTAAAGGTTGCCTGAACGATGTGTGCTGCAGCCATCAAAGACTCAAGAACTTCACTACCACTATACCACTATAGCTACCACTACCACTACCGTATTTCCTCCTCCCCCCAAGTGAGGAGTTGTAGAGCATGATGGCATAATCGACAAAGGAGTTCTTAAGTCTTAAGTGGTTCTGCATTTGGGAAGAAGCAGTCTCTCACTGAACAGGCTCCTCTGGTTGCTGATGACGGTGTGCAGAGGATGGCTGGTATTGTCCATAATGTCCAGCAGTTTGTCCAGTGTCTTTATATGTCCGTCACCAGAGAGTCCCTTCTTGGACTCTTCTTGGACTCTCCCTTCTTGGACTTGGCTGCCCCCCCAACAATCCACAGTGTAAAAGAGGACACTGGCAACCACAGACTGGCAAAACATCCGCAGCTCTTTGCTGCAGATGTTGAAGGACTGCAGTCTCCTTAGAAAGTAAGCCTTGCTCTGTGCCTGCACTAAAAGACGATATAGGCCTATTTACATGTTATGAGGGCATGTGGCTCCTGGTGGGTGACTGGCTCAGAAGATAAAATCCCTCCCAGTTTTATATCTGCCGCTGGCCTCCCAGTGCAGGGCCAGCTGCTGTGCCACTGTCATGGGTGGAGGTCACCCACCCATTCTTCAGGCTTCTGTCATCTTTCTGTTGGCTTAATAGAATTCAGATGTTACTTTAAATTTTATTTTTATGTGTGTGAAAACAGCATTATGTTAGCGATAATCCCCACTGAAACAGCCACTGAATGGTGATTACTGGTAAAAAAGTATTTAAATGAGGTAACACCACGAGACTGCTATGCTGAAGCGTCACCTGAACAATGTTTTTGCATTCTATTCTCTTGCATTCTATTTTTTTGGCAGCTTCTACTATTTTACCTTTTTTTACCTTGCCTTTTTTTGCCTGTAGGATTGCACCTGTATAAAATACATTTTATCTAATACTACTCCACAAGTTTTCATTGAACAGGATTATAACTCATTACACAGAATAAAATACATTTAAACTTACATTGACTCAAGCAGCAATGTTCTCCCATGCCGACTCCTTCTCCTTTGTTGATATGATGATAGTTAATTATCCTATGGAAGGGAAATTCGTTGCGTCAAAGTGCAGTACATGAGACTCATGTGACCTGTGCTTTTCATTAAAAAAATCTAATAGCAGAGGGGACAAGAGACAAGTTAAAACTTTTGGGTTTAATTGACTTTTGCAGTGGCATATTTTTGCCATGAGTGCTGAGGTGGACCAAACCGAATAAACAAAATCAGAGCATCTCAATCAGTAGCACAGGTAAGGGCTACCTGCTGACGCACCTCCAACGGTGCCATTGGGGTGACTGCAAGGTCATCAGCTGGGAGCCACCCTTTACTGATGTTTTGCCCCATTATTCCCGAAATTGGGTGAAAGCTGCAGCCTCCTGCAGCCATCCCTAGGAACCTTCTTTTCCCGCCAACCTGTTGTTCCTCGTCAGACACAGCCTTTCTGCCTCCTCTGAGAAGTCCTTGGCTGATTTCTTCTGCTTTGGTCCAGACATTCCTATGTTCCTCAGGTGGCGCTGGATGATGTTCCCCCCCATGCAGTCAACTTCCACAGGGTAGATTGCAGACAACTACCCTCCCTCTCACCTACACTTAGCTGCCAGTTCGGTCTACTTGTCCTTCTTTCTTTCCTAAGCTGCCTACATTCCTCCCTCCGAAGGGACTATGAGAGAGGAATGGTCCTGACCACTGTTTTTTTTTGTTCTTTTTTTCTTTGCTCTGATTCATTGTTGATTAAAGACAGGTAATTGCATGGATTGTGTGTACACCTCCACAAACATGTCTTGATTCAAATCATTATCAGAGCGAGAGCAACAGAAACTGTTGTTTCTATTCTCACTACTGCCAGTAGCTGCAATGGCTCGGCAGCAACATTTCAGTCACTGCGGAGAGGAGAGGGGGAAAGAAAGGGACAGCAGCAACAGCAGACAGCCATGACCTGCGATGGCTCTGTAACATAATGGATGGAACCACAATCGATGGCCATGGCACAAGCCCCCCCCCTGCCGCGCTTGACACCAGAACAGGATAGGCCCCCCAGCAGCAAATGGAAACCGGGGTCCCATCATCCTGTATAACCATCACCTGCCCGCCTGTCCCCCTGTGGCGTGATCAGTGTTGTTAAGGTCCCCTAGCACAGTGTTTTTCAACCAGTGTGCCGCGGCACACCACTGAGATATTGTCAGGTGTGCTGTGGGAAATTATCCGATTTGTGTGCTTGTGCAGTCTAGCGCCTGGCAGAGTAATCATGTAGTACTCTTTCATACCAGTAGGTGGCAACAGCAGGTAGTTATTGCCTTGCACTCTGAGACAAGCGAATTAGTGACGCATGGATGCAGCGGCAAGTGCAGATTGTGGTTGGCGGGACGACGGTGAAAGTGATGGAGAGGTTTTTGAAGAGGAAAAATGCTGACTCAGAACTGGACCCTGAACAAAACCCAGACCCAGATGAAGGCCCTAGTATGGATGGAGGTCAAAAGAAAGCAAAGACAGTGACATCGAGCAAAGTTTCTGGCGCGAGGCAATACAACGAAAGTAATGTTTCATTTGGATTTACTTTTACCGGAGATGCAGCGGCACCAACACCGTTGTGCTTGGTCTGTGGTGAAAAGCTCTCCAACAGCGCTATGGTCCCAAGTAAGCTTAAACGCCATCTCCAAACGAAACACCCCTCAGTCCAAAATAAAAATGTGGAGTACTTTGTTCGCCTGCGTGAGCAAACGGGGAAACAGGCAATTTTCATGAGAAAAACCACAAAAGTAAACGAGAGAGCCCTTAAAGCTAGCTACCACGTCGCTGAACTTGTGGCTAAATCAAAAAAGTCCCACACTGTGGCAGAGCAATTGATACTCCCCGCCTGCAAAGCCATTGTAAATGAGATGCTCGGACCCGAAGCAGCTAAAGAAATAGCCAAAGTCCCTCTCTCTGATAACACAATCTCCAGACGTATTAATGAGATGTCTGCAGACATCGAAAGTGTGGTTTTTGACAAGATCCGTATCAGTAATAAATTTGCCTTGCAACTTGATGAGTCTACTGATATAAGTGGACATGCTCAACTCTTGGCCAATGTGCGTTTTGTGGATGGAGACGCAATCAGAGAAAACTTTCTATTTTGCAAGGCTTTGCCAGAAAAAACAACAGGGGAGGAAATTTTTCGGGTCACATCAGAATATCTGGAAAAAGGAGGACTGAAGTGGGAAGACTGCGTGAGTGTGTGCACTGATGGAGCTGCAGCCATGGTCGGGTGCACCAAAGGCTTTGTAAGCAGAGTGAGAGAAATAAACCCAGACGTGATCATTACGCACTGTTTTTTACACCGCGAAGCCCTCGTAGCCAAGACTGTTCCAGCAGACCTCCTTCCTGTGTTGGATGATGCTGTGCGCATGGTAAACTTTGTGAAGTCAAGACCTGTGAAAAGTCGCATATTTGCGGCTTTGTGTGAGGAAATGGGAGCGGAGCATAAAGCCTTGCTGTTCCATACGGAGGTCCGATGGTTGTCACGCGGCAAGGTGCTGGCCCGTGTGTATGAGCTGCGAGAGGAACTTAAAGTGTTTCTGACGAATGAGGGGTCCGATTACGCAAAGCTGCTTACAAGTAATGAGTGGTGTGCAAGGCTGGCATACCTGGCAGATATTTTTCATCATCTCAATGAACTGAACACACGAATGCAAGGTCGAAATGAAAATCTGCTTACAAGTTCAGATAAAATAAATGGATTCCGTTCAAAGGTGCACCTCTGGCAGCAACATGTGGAAAGGGGCAATCTTGAAATGTTCCCACTCACCAATAAATGGCAAGATGTCAATACTATTTCACTGTGTGAGATAATAGTGAAACATCTGAAAACTCTTGAGGAGAAGATGACATTTTATTTCTCTTCAGCCTCCACGGAGCACCTTGACTGGGTTAGGGACCCATTCAGCTCAGCATCAGCTGTTGGAATGAACATGTCTTTACAGGAGCAGGAGGAACTAACTGAACTGAGACAAGATCGTGGCCTCAAGCTAAGCTTTGCTGATCTACCTTTGGACAGTTTTTGGTTGGCAGCTGCCAAGGAGTTCTCCAGGCTGGCCAACAAAGCTATTTTGACATTGCTCCCATTTTCCACAACATATCTGTGTGAGGTGAGCTTTTCAAGCCTGACTGCAGTAAAAACAAAAGATAGAGAAAGACAGAGCTGTGGAGGAAGAGCTTCGTGTGTGTCTTTCATCCATCCCGGCCAGGATATCAGCTCTGTGTTCATCCAAACAGGCCCAGGTTTCACACTGAGCAAGTATAAATATGAAAGATTAAAAAATACTTTTTTCTTTGTGTTTAGTTGAATCCTATGTTATAATATAACATCATTCTTCAATGTTTAAAAAAAGCTTATATTAACAATATAACATATGGTTATATATATTTTGTTTTTATTTAATTGTTATTAACAATATGTTATGACTTGTCATATTGTGTTGCACATTATGTGTTTTGTTTATGCTGTGGCTGGTATATTGTTAATTATTAACAAATCATAAAAAAAAGCATATATTAACAGTTAATATACGCTTTTTTTCACATTTTCAGCTGGGGGTGTGCCCCGAGATATTTTCAACGGAAGAAATGTGCCTTGGCTCGAAAAAGGTTGAAAAACACTGCCCTAGCAAACAGAGTGATGGTGAGTCCCACATAGGGGTCTGAGCAAACCCTCTGCCAGAACTGATTAACTGGTGTGCATAGCCGTATGGCATGCAGGTATCTGGTGTGTTATCTTCACAATATGTGCAGGTGTTGGATTGCATAAGGCCCATTTTGAACATTCTTCGTCCCGTGTAATGTGCTCTATGGAGGGTTTTATATTGTATGAGCTGCAGATTTGGCTGGGTCACTTTGGAGATATTAAGGCAGATCTGCTTCCAAAATTCATGGTTTGGAGTAAGGGCCATGTCTGCCGCCCATGGGGAGGAGGGCAGGGCGATTGAGCAGCATATATTTTGGATAGTAGCTTTCAGGGTGATAAGTTGAGAAATTTTTCCACTATATATGACATGTAAATCCACTTGTGTGGGTCTAATTTTAAATTTGGTCTGTATTATAGATTTAAATTGTAAATATTCCAAATAACTATTTTTGTTGATGTCATATTTAGTCACTAGGTCATGAAATAGGGTGAAGTTCCTGTCTTTAAAGATGTCTGACAGATGTGTGATCCCCTTTGACTTCCATGAGGAGCAGTTCAGTAGTTTTGAAACCTGAGGGATGTCTGGGATGTTCCAGATGGGTGCGAGACTGCATGGAGTAAGTCACCCTGTGATTTTGAGGAATTCCCACCAGGCTGTCAGGGAGGTTGCTATGTTGTGGTTTTCCATGCACCTGTGCCATTTAAGAGCATTATTGATGATACTGATGATAAGTCACAGATTTGGATTCTTCTGCAATATACTTGTTCAATATCCAGCCAGGCCTGATCCAATGGGTCATGTGTGATCCATTTTACGATATACTGGAGTATATTGGATGGGAAATAATGGTGGAAATTTGGCAGATCTAACCCGCCAAATTTCAGCAAAATGCAAAATGCAAAAAAAAAAGCAAAATTCAGCTGTGAGAGTTCTGACAGCCTGTTGGAGATGCTGACGCCAAGATATCTGATATTCCCTGTCTGCAGTGGAAGGGAAAGTGTGTTTTGAAACTTATTTTTTTGTGAGAGGACAACAGGTACGGACCAGTTTAGTTTGATATGGCTGAGAATCTGTCTATGAACATGATTGACTCAGAGAGGGAGGACTGTGAGTTCTGATGGAAAAGTAATACATCATCAGCATAGAGACGATGGAGAGAGTGGATGGCCTTGTCTTGTTCCCCTCTGCAGGATGAACTTTGCGGAGGTCTGATTATTTTTTATCCAAGATATGAAAGATTCACCGAATTTGAATTTATTCATTGTGGACATAAGGAACTTCTATTTAGAAACTCTATCGAATGCTTTTTCTGCATCTAAGGAGACTATTTTTGAGTTTAGGTTGCGGGTATTTGATGAATCCATTAAGTTAAAAGGTCATCGAGTATTGTTTGATGATTGTCTGACCTTGATAAAGCCAGTCTGATCTGTATGTATTATGTGGGGAGTTATGTTTTCAAGTTAGCTAAGACCTTGCAGATCAGTTTAAGATCAGCATTAATGAGTGAAATGGGACGATGGCTTGACAGCAACATAGGATCTTTGTCTGCCTTAAGGAGGCTGATGTTTGCAGAATTCATAATGGTGGGGAATGTGCCTTTTTTATGCCTCATACAGTCCTAAAAGATGTAGTTGCGAGAGTTGGCCAACTCTTTGTAGAATTCTTCGGGGAAGCCATCGGGTCCTGGTGCTGTATTATTTTGGCATCTGACAGAGCTTCCTAGAGTTCCTGCAGCGATATGGGCAGGTCCAGAGTGGAGATCTGTTCTTTATTGAGTGTAGGAAGGTCTACGGTATCTAGAAAGTCTTCTATCGCAGCAGTTGGTGGGTCTATTTGAGAGGAGTATAAGTTCTTATAAACAACCCTGAAGGTGTTAATTTCTTCAGGGGAGGGAGTTGTTATTCCCCCTGAGTTTCTGACCGGCGCCACGTAACCAGTGCGCCGGTCATTCCCCGCTCTCTTCCTGCGGGTCGCTCTGTCAGTGGTCTGTTCCAGCATTAAGGACCGAACTCTTGGTTCTTTACTGAAGACTCAGACTGTAAATAAAGAACTTTTTTTACCTGGTTCCTGTGTCGTGTGCAATTAAGTCCTCCAGATCTGCTTGTGTCAGTATGATCTGGCCAGCTATGGACTTAGCTCGCGGCACAGACGACTCTCGGGATCGTTTAGATCAGTTAGAGGCCGCCATGGAGCGCCACGAGGCTCCTATCCCAGCTACTGCAGCAGAAAACCTTGAGAAGGTAGACACTCCAAGCTGCTGGAGCTGCTTATGGCACAACTGCAGGGTCTTTCCGCTGCTGGAGAGCAGATACCTGCAGTTCCCGCTCCAACCACTACTGCCGCTGTTACACCAAATCGTCCTGCTGTGTCACCTCCAGCTGGAGTAGAGGTCCTGGATCAGCCTGAGCCTCAAATTGGTGGACTGGAGCATTTTGGTGGTGATACGGTGCTCCATTTTTGTCCAACCCCTGCTGTTTGCACTTCAGCCCCGCACCTTTTCTATCGAGGCCTCTAAAGTGGCTTACATCATCAGTCATCTGACGGGCAGGGCTCGTTTGTGGGGAACAACTGAGTGGGACAGACAGTCTCCATCTTGTCTTGTCAGCCTTTTCCTCAGAGCTTCGGAAGGTTTTTGGTTTTGAGGCGTGACTTCTTCTGTGACTTCTTTTTTGCCAAGATTCAGTTCTCTATTGACTGGGGGAGCCTCTACCAGTGTTCCAGCTCGGGTGGAAATTTCAGAAGAAGAGCCAATGGAGTTAGGTCGAACCTCTCCTCCTCCTGAGGAGAGGGAGCTTCTACTGCGGTGGAGCTGGTCATTTTATTTCCACCTGCCCGTTAAAAGCCAAGGCTCACCAGTAGGGGGAGAGTTACTGGTGAGTGCTGCCTCACAAACCTCTCTATTTCCATCTCGTCCTCTGATTCAGTGTCAACTCATGATTCCCATTGGGGTGCACACAATGCCGGTTTTTATTGACTCTGGGGCTGATGCCTGCTTTATGGATGAAAGTTTAGCAGATCAACTTGAACTGGAGCGTTTACCATTACCCGTGGCTATTCCTGCTAGGGCCATTGATGGACACATTTTAGGTCGTGTTACGCATCAGACTCCTGCAGCAATTCTCTGTATCGCAGGTACCCATTCCGAATCTGCTCAGTTTCTCCTTTTGCCATCACCTCATCTACCTATTATTCTAGGATATCCGTGGCTCCATCTTCATAACCCGCAGATTGACTGGGTGAACGGATCCATTCTAGGATGGAGCTCTGGTTGTGACAAAGGGTGTCTCATGCCTGGCTCCGTGGGGGAAGCATTAGGTCCTAGGCAGGAAGTGCCAGGAGTTCCACCAGAGTACCAAGACTTTTCTCTCGTGTTCAGCAAAGCTAAAGCCACCTCTCATCCTCGACACAGACCTTATGATTGCGCTATCGAGCTTCGCAGAGGCAGACTTTACTCTGTCTGGACCTGAGCGTGAAGCAATGGACACTTACATCAAGGAATCTCTGGCTTCACTGGTGCAGGTTTTTTTTTGAAAAGATGGGACTCTTCATCCCTGCATAGATTATCGGGGTCTGAATAAGCTAACTATAAAGAACCGCTACCCCCTCCTGCTTCTTTCTTCTGCCTTCGAACTCCTGCAAGGCGCTACTATCTTCACTAAACTGGATTTGAGGAACGCATATCATTTGGTTCGCATGTATGGGGGAGGAAGGATACTGGACTGCAGAGAACCCCAATACAGCAGATGATGAGGCAGAAGATGAGGCAGCAAATTATGAGTACCACTATTGTAGAATCAATTTGGATCAGAAAATAATGGTAATTTCTCTCAGATCACTGCTCCGGTGATTGGGAGGGCATGGCTGCTGCTGCTCCTGCTCCTGTTACTGCTTCAATCAGTGGTATCTACTGTACAAAAGATGGTTTGTGTTTATTTGAAAGGCTCCAGCTAATTACAGAATATATCAACTGAATGTTGTAATTTTGATTTCATGCAGGTGTTCTGAGGGGCAGAGGGAAGACAGGGAGGGTGTATGGCAGGGAGAAAGAGAAACTGATCGAAGAGCTCGTCATCCAGAGGCTTTTTGGGCCCAACGGGATTTCTGTTGCAATATCAGGGTTGGCCACTGGGTAAAATTGGATCGCCAGCAGAGGGGTGGCACCCTGTCCAGGTCTTAAAATACATCCATGGGGGGGATGTCCATAGGGCCCGACATCAGTTACTCTGAACTGGTAATTGCCGTCACCAACTGCCAAGAGAGCAATTGAAAATGTTCCCACGTAGTCGGAGAACCATAATCCACAGTGTGTGTGTGTGTGTGTGTGTGTGGGGGGGGACCAGGAGATCCTCAAACTCCGGGGACTTAGGCACTCAGGCATCGAAAAAGAAAGGCAAAAACATACAACACTAAGCATACAGCACTAATGTCCAGCAAGCAATGGAGAGGATTTTACTAGGAGGTCGAGGACTCACCAGAGGCACGGGATGATGACAAAGACTCAGGAAAGAGCTGATGAGAAACCCGCAGCTTAAATACCCAAACTGATTGGTCACCTAATGAACACAACTGCCAACAGGTGGTGTAGGAACAACAAAAAGGGGCAGGAACAAAGAACATGTGGCAAACAGAAACAACAGTGACCCCTAGTGGCCAGGAGAGTCAATGCTCTTAACACCACCTCTCCTGAAACTGCTCTGCAATGGCCCTCCTGTCATCTATCTGAAAAGAAACTAGAAAATAACAGCGTGCTGGAATTTCAAGAGTGCTCTGGGATGTGTGCCCGTTGGTTTGCAGCACACTGTCTGCCTTTGGAATGCTCACAAGACACCACCATGTGTCTGTGAGGTCATCTGTGAGCCTGCTGTAGCAGGAGGCTCTCTGTCAGCAGAGGAGCAGATACAAGGCACTTGACCACATGGTCTTTGAGAAGGCACTGCTGAAAAGCAATACAACTTATCAACATGCAATTTGGAGCACAAACAGACCAGAGGTTTCTTAAATTTTTGCAATTGAAATATAAGTCAAAGTATGACAGCATAGCGGACGTTTGTTTGAGGGTTTCCGTTTTCCCATTCATTTTTGTGGGAAAAAACAAAATGGCGTAAGTGCTAAACACTTGGCTCTAGTGAGACAATGCTTGGTGGAATATGAGCATGCCATCACGCAGGGGAGAGTCTCAAGAACGCCCCAATGCAGTTTGGTGTGTGTACTATGAAAACTGAGGCCAAAGGCAGGCCACTGGAGAAGATGATGAAACTTCCCCAATTCAGAGCATCTCTGGAGGACATCATGAACCCAGACATGGTTGCGGGCGGTTTTCCAGCGTTTCTGGGACTTGTACAACAGGTACAGTGTTGTGATGGTGGCTGTTTCCACCATGATTGATGTGAAATGAGAGTGGGAAGAGCGTTCAAGCGTGAAGAGTGTCAAGTGTCGGGTGATGGGATGCTGGTCAGGCGTCACTTGAGTGTTTTAAGCGATTTGTTGTGTCTGCTGCTTTTCGGTGTGAACGTTGCTTAATAATGACCACTAGGATTATTGAATGCCATTTTCCACTCACCCTCCTCCTTAATTCAAAAGAGATGGTAGGCGTTTTTCAAGTCCGGTTTAGTGAATATTAGTTCAAAACCAGAGGTCAAAAGCAGAAGGGGGAAACGGTTCTTAATTGTTAATTGATGTAGGGTCTGGAAGAGTCAAACAATCCCAATGGCCAATGAACTCTTCATATAATCCTCCACAATAGCTCTCCAGATCTCCAGTCCAGAAAGTGAATACAAAAGTCCTCTAGGTGGCACCATTCCATTTCTTAAATAAACAGCACAGAGAAAAAACAAAATCATTTACACAGACAACGTAAATAGGCATAACAGAGCCCGAAAATGAACACAACACAAAACAAAAAGTGACATATAGAGATCAAAAATCTTGGAAAGAGCCAAGCTCAGGGAGGGCATTCATCTTTCCTAACTGTTGGATTTGGACTAGGAGAGGAAAATATGTAATGAGGAGATAATAACATCCCTGACACCTGTGTGGCTCCATCTGGCCTCACTGTGCTTTTAGCACTCAGAGGTGAGAGGGAGAAGATTTATAATCAAGATATCGAACTCCAAAACTGTCAAACTGAGACTGTCGGATGCACCTCAGAACCATTGCTATGGACAACTTTTCAGCCTGAGACCCCCAAAATAACCATGCTTGAGACCGATGATATCACCCCCCTGCCTAATTGTGTTCTTGTCTCACTTCCTGTTTTATTGTTGCATATTGTCACCCACTTCCTGCTTACCTATTGTTTCCCTCTTTTGTGATTACCTGCTCCTTCCCTCCTGTGTAGCACCTGTATATGAAGTCTTTGTGTGAGTTCTGGGTCAGTTCATCTGGATTTCCCATGTCAAGCATACCAGCATCCCTTGTATTCCATGTGTTTCTTGTCCTTCTTGTGTTCCGATGTACCGATCCATTTCAGGATTTTGGATCTGCCCTTTTGTCTGCTGTTCCTGTTCCTCTGCACACTCGACTTCTGGTGAACTGACCAATTTTTTCATGATTTGGACTTTGCCTCTAGTTCGTTCCCTTTGTGCTTCTGCCTTGTTGAACTACTTCTCAAAACCATCATTATATACTAATGTTTTCAAGACTATACACACATGCATTTAGCAAAGGTAGAATCTTGATTTTACCTAAATAAAGGAAACAACATACATTTGCACTGCTTGATTTATAGTTTTCATATAAGAGTAGTTTGATCAGCAAGATTTTGCAGTTATGTATGGGTAATTTATCACAATAAATGCTATTATTATTAATATATGTTAATATTAATGGATTATTCAAAATATTAATTACCTCACAAATTGAATTAAGATGAGAACATAGCTAAATACCAAGGCAAGCATGTATTTGTGTTAAATACAAATATGCATTATGATTTAAGACTTTTTTGAATAACATAAACTTCACTTTTCTAAATCAACATCACTGCGCTCATTCACTGGTCTCTTGATTTGATATGATGATATGATATGATATGATTTCATGTGACACGATGGACAGGCGAAGCCTGGGTATCAAGTAATTTATTCTGTGTACAACTGGAAACAAAAGCTCAAAATACAGGAAAAGCAGAAAAAACTGTATGTCTTGTTTCATAAAGGTGGACTCAGTGATAGATATTCTGAAAAACATATCAGATCAGAAATGCAGTATACATTGACAGACAGATATAAAGACAGAGAAGAAAGCATGAAGAACACAGAAACAGAGGGGGTCACACATGCTCACTTCCATAGACATAAAGCCTGATTAAATTGAGTGTGTAGTCACTGGCTGTTCTTCAGCTGCGTGTCTGTGCACGCGCAAGGGTGTGAGTCCTGCAATATTGTCTGCAGTCCCATGGGCAGTACCTGAGCAAACTCAATCAACTCCCACTCACCTCTTTGCCCCCCTAACCCCCCAATGTCAGGCCAGGAATATACACTGACCGAGCCTTTCCTCTGATCTGAAAGAGAGACAGAGCTAGGAAAACAGAGAGAGAGAGAGAGAGAGAGGGGGAGAGAGAAAGGGAGGATGGGATGGTGCATCTGTGAAAGGGAGAGTGCGTGGGGGGAGCATGGATGCTGCAAATACACTGTGTGTGCATGTGTGGTATGTCTGTGTGTGTGTGTGTGCACGTGTGCATGTGTGTGTGTGTCTGTGTGTGTGTGTGTGTGTGCATGTGCATGTATGTGTGTGTGTGTGTGTGTGCGTGTGTGTGTGTATGTGTGTGTGTGTGTGTGTGTGTGTGTGTGTGTGTGTGTGTGTGTGTGTGTCTGAGTGAGCGAAAACACATTCAAGTGTGCCCTTGGAAGAATGAAAGGCCTCTGCAAATTGAATGTATCAGTATTAAAGAGGAAGGTGTTCACATGTATTTAGTGCTCACATATATGTATATGCATGTGTGTACATACATGTGTTCAAATACTGTATACTGCAGGTCTTCATATCTTTCTTATGTGTATGCTTTCAGGTATTTTGCAGAGTAAATATTTTCCTTAAATTATTGTAACTGTTAAAAACATCATCTCATCTTTTTGTGTTGCCATTTGGTAATTAGACAGGCTAGTGACATAGCAATGAAGAGCTTTGCCTTACAACAAGGTCACTAATTGAAATCCTGGCCTTTCTTTGTGAAGTGGCATATTCTCCTCATGTCAGCTTGGGTTCTCCCCAAATACTATAGTCTACCTCAGTCTCTGCCTTTGTATTTCAGGCCCTTGCCCTATGTGCACTGCACATCAGCTTCAACAAGTATGAGTGGATACAATAATAGATGGATGGATAGTTGGAGGGGTTGAAAATTTAGAACTCATTTTTGTCCTTTACAAACAAAAAATATGTGTTTTGGATTATGGAGATATCTTGTACGTGCATGCCGATACTCGCATGTCTCTAGATAAGGGGTTTTGCTGTGTCTTATTCTTCACTACAAGTGAAGGGTTTCTAACCCAGAAATGCGTATTGTATATAAGAAAAAAGTGGGTTGACCTTCCCTTACTAGCAGAATAGAGCAACATAGTATCATATTTATTTACAAAGTCTTGGTTAGTAGATTAATACCTACTCACTCAGCATAATTTAGATTAGGCATACCATGTGTAAATACACAGGAAGGAAAGAAAGCCATCAGTTACTCTGCCCTGACAAGTGGAATAGTCTACAGGACTCTCTAAAACTGAATCAGCTTACCTCAGTACAGATGTAAATAAGAGCCCTTTAGACTTTGACTGCTGGGGCTTTCCCTGATTATGTGATTAATTATCAGGTACTGTCATACATGACATTGTTTCAGTGATTTTATTTATTTATTACATTGTGTTAGTGTTGAGTTTCTTAATGTTTTTAATCTTGTAATGAGGATGTCACTGAAGGAGAGAGATTGCTCTCCACTGGCTTCCCAGATTAAATAAAGGTTACTATCTAGCTATCCAACTTCTGGCCCTAGTTCCATACCTGTCAATCAGCAGCATTGCCACGACAAGCCATTGCACTGGGAATAGAAGGTCTCCTTGCAAAGGGACAGGAAGTAGCAATGGGAGCTGGTGGTACCAACAGATACAACACCAATCAATCAGCTGATCAATCATAATTTGATAATTTGCATATGTGTCACATATTTGCAATCATAATTCATTTATGCAAAGCTGAATAAAGATATTGTCGCCAGGGAGAGAGAGGCAAGATTTGAACTCAGACCTGTTGGTTGCTAAGGGATTCAATTAGAGTTTTATTAAGATTTATGCACATGTTAACTGTAATGATATACAGCAGGCACAATGTCCTTCTGTGTCAGTGAAGACATTAATTCATTTACTGAAAGAGCACTGTGGACACACTGTCATACTGTTCAAATGCAGTGTTTAAAATACAAGCCAAACTTGTGAGTCTGATTTGGGTTGATACCTTCAGTATTTCTGGTCTCATGTTTTCATATCACTGGCAACTTGGCAAAAGGAGATGACAAGGTTCTCCCTTTGAACATTTACAAAAAAAACCCAAAAAAAACATTGACACATTCCAAACACCTCCCGGTTCTTATTTTGGTTCTCAGGTGGCTGGAATTGATGCTGGAAGTAGCAACACATAAACGCACTATGACACACCAAGGCAGAAACCCAAATGCACGAACGAACACATATATCTTTTAAGGTGGAGTTTATTACCAAAACTCAAACAGGTGGGTAACAGTAGTAGGTCTGTATCCTGTGTAGCAAGAGCTAGCACAAACAATCAGAGACAGGGTACGGAAAACAGGTCAACAGCCAGAAAGGTGACAGCAAAGGGACAGAAAGCGAGTCTAACTAGGACAGGTGAGCAAAAGAGTCAGGAGTCAAGCGTTAGTCAGTTTACAGAGGAGTTGGCAGAGAGAAATCTAAGAGCAAAGGCAGTTCAAAACAGGTAGGCAGGAGACACAAAGGCAGGAACAAGATCCAAAACAGGGTTTCTGATGCGGGCCCAAAACCAGGGAGAAAAGGAAGGAAAAAAACACTGCTAGATCAAGAAGCTAGGACAATCTGGAAACTAAGCTCTTGAGCAGATGAGTCTAAATACCAGCCTGATTAGTGGACAGAGCTATGGGCAAGAAGGAGGGAGGGAAAAGAGGGATGCAATTGAGACTGCAACAAGACTTCTGATGCAAACACACACATACACCTTATGGTGGCTCAAGACATCCCACAAGAAGAAAAAAAAAATTGGACTGAGGATCTGATTGAAGGACAAAAAAAAAACAGCCTACACATCCATGCAAAAACAATTATTCATATAATCCATACACTTTGCTGCTTTCCAGTGTCCATTTTACTTTTTTTCATGAATAACCATCATAACTCAGAGTAACATAGCATGAATTCATGTCAACATTTAAAAATAAACCATTTTCTTAACATGCAGCTCACACTAACATTTACAGATTTTTTTTATTCACAACAGTAACAATGTTTTAAACTCAGCACACTCATTAGCTAAGGTGCATGAATTTCCTACTGGGTCTTACGCTGAAACAGCACCACATTAGCTTCTACAAAGCGGCTATCAAAGGTTTCATACAGTATATGTGACACAGTCATGAAATGGCAGCACAAGATTCATAAAGCACATAAAGTAAGGCTTCAGACAATAATAAATCATTCCAATCTGTTTCGAGTTTATCCCAACTGGCTTTAGAAAGAGTGCAAGGCTAAATATTAAGTTATTTTCAGTGTTTAGCACTGATAGTGAGTTAACATGCTAACGTAGCCACTGACCGTAACTTGCCGGAAAATAGGTTAACAGTTTACGTTGCCGATAATCTCTCCTAGCTCTTTGTCTCTTCTCTTCAGTTTCCTGACTTTTGATCTCCAATTCTTATCAGTTCAATTCTAATTATTTTCTCTTTCTTGTCTTTCAGCATGCACCATGCACACCATGCATCGAGGTCGAGGGGATTAGCAGAGATCTGCCTTAAGATGTACACTCATGTCATTTTTTCTCCACTAACAGTGCCTCACAACCGCCACCTTAAGTAAAGTTGCTGCTTGTATGTTACTAGGTGCTGCTTATATGTTACTTCATATAAGGAGATAGAACATCTAGAATATAGATGTATAAAAATTAACTTGAGGTTTAACTAACCCTGGTAACACACAAAAAACAAAAACACATCCATGCTTTAATTCCTCTTGAGACCTGCCCATCTCATCATCGGACGGAGGGATCATATCCACCTCCATCTCAGAGCCCTCATCCAAACTATCAACAACAGAATCATCAGAAACCAAATCAGCCAGCCTCACATCTTACAAGCCGGAAGGGTGGTGAGAGGCCAGAGGTGGGACAGAGTCCTGACACGTGGAAAAGACTGGGGATAAGAACCTTGCCTGGAGAAAGCCTGAGTAATAGCAACGTCCACTGGGGCCTCCATACACACACACATATGCACATACACACACAGATTCATGACACACACACACACACACACACACACACACACACACACACACACACACACACACACACAAACAAAAACCGATTACTTCACCATCAGCTATGATAATATTGTCCTTTGCTGCCTTCAGTACTGCAGCATGTGAATGACAGTGTCAGGTTTTATTCAGCACAACAAAATCAGGGTACTGATCTTGCTTATTCAAACTGTTATGGTCATCTTTACACAGATTTATCTGTCAAAAATGAAGATTGTAGCCTGACACAAATTTTAACATGTAGATGAACACAGCTGAACCTCAGCTAGGGACTGAGGTGTATTTCTATTCAAAATGGAACACGGATATGTGATATGAGGAATGACATGAGGAAGACTGCTCTGGCCCACCTTGGAGCGTTAAAGACAATGATTTTGTTTCTTTATTTCACATACTGGTCACACATATGGATGCATCATTTCTTTGGTGGTGAAGAAATGTACGTCCTGGAGCAGCTAGTGATACTTGCCCTGACACTGTATTTTATCAATGATACCGTTTCCCCTATTTTGACATAGCACTGAGGCTCATTTCATCATTTACAGACCAGTCCCACACTCAGAAACCAAATAAATCATCTGTAAAATCCTATTTCAAATGAACAAGTTACACAAGGTCCATAATACTAAGTAACATTATAACTGTCAATGTGCACTACTATAGGTTGTAAAAACTAACTGTGGCTGCATATGCCACAGAATCTTGCTGATGGTGGGCTAGCACAGATGGATGACTTTTAAGATGTCAATTGTAAAAAGTAAGCAAGTTCAACAGATTAGTCTGTTTTTTTAAAGTCTGTCAGTTAATTTTCTGTTGTGAAATGCATGTCTTCTTTCTTTGGCTTTTCTTTTAATTAAGCTACATTGAAATGGCATTGCTGTTTAACTGAAAACAATGTTACTCTCGTCTTTTTCTTTTAAACTCCCTCCTCTTTCATTCCTCCTCTGAGATGACACTGTCAGGACCTCTTGAAGGCATACCATTGTATATTTGGATCCAGAATTTCTTTAGGCTCTCCCTGAAGGCATTGGGGGCCCTGACGGTTCCTCGAGGAAGGAACCACAAGGATTTCCATGTGACACAGACATAGTTTATTTTAGTAGCTATGCACTAAAATGGCTATTTTTTGGTTTTTACTTACAAAAGCAGGGCCACACTCCTTCTGAGCTGCTGAATGCATCCTATGTGATCACCCCCTGACTTCACCAGAGAAAATACTAAATTAATCTGTTGACTGAAATGCTTGATGCATTTCAAGATGCATGAAGGAATCTCAAGAAAGCTATAACTAATAAAAAAATTGTCTTGGCCTTGCAGGAGTCAGCCTTTATAATTTTGGTAAACTAAAATGCATGTTATGTTTAATGAAGTTCTATTATCAGAATATTTAGATAAGTGCTTCCATAAAGCATGTCTTGTCTTCTCTTCAGCCACTTATCGTGGTCTGGGTTGAGTAGGGAAGCTAAGACTTTGAGTCAGTGTTTCCTTTTCCTTTTTCAACAATGTTAGACCTTTTTTCCCGTCTCTCATAGTACAAATGTATGTCTTACAATTGCAGTGTTACCAAAATATTTTTTAGGATGAGGTAAGATCATGACGTTTGGCCTCACCAATGCCCAGGCAATGTGTCAGGCTCTCATTAATGACATTCTCCAAGACATGCTGGACGCATTTGTGGTTGTTGGGATGATGTCCTTGATTTCTCCAGGTCCCTCAAGGAGCATGTCCAGCATGTCTCCTCTAGAACCAGCTCTTCGTCAAGGGAAGAAAAATGTCAGTTTAATTCTTCTTCAGAGATCCATCAAGTCAGGGACTAGCCAAAGCCCACCTCTTCGAATGAGGTAAACAGCGGTTTAACTTTGTCTCTACAGTATACCCACTACCCTTTTTCATGAACTCTTTGAATGTTTGCACAGCTTGTTCAGCCAAACCATTAGACAATGGGTGATACATTGGTGATTTAAATTGCTATTCCATCCTGTGTTATGAATTTCTGATTTGTTCAATGACAAAACACTGTGCATTGTCAGAGAAAACCATCTCTGGAATACCATTAGGGTTGGGTATCCTTTAGGTTTTATCTGACACCGGTGCTTAAAGAATGGAAGATAAACAGCTGCTGGAAGCAAAGAATGGAAAATAAACAGCTGGTCACTGCTGACCACCATTGAAAAGGAGGAAGAAAAACAACAATGACAATGATACACACAAAAATCAAGGGGACAATAATTTTGATCATGTGTATATTGCTGTTTGGCACAGCAGTTCAGAAGAGGCTGGAGGTAGCGAAACAAAATACTACGGAAAAACAAAGAGTAGTTACAGAAAGGAAATATTACAGAGCTCAGTCTACGAAACAAGTGGGGTTGCATGACGATGCAAGGTATGTACTTTTCTGCATCCAGTCCAACTTCACTGTGGGAAGAAAGTTTGTTTTTCAGAACTTCTGCTGATGGACTGGTGTTTCAAGTTGAGTCGAGTTGAGCCGGTACCATGTAGTGGAAATTGGGAAATATACTGATGTGATGTCATGTGTAGCGCATGTCCATGGCTGCCCAATGAGCTGGATGCACTTATCGACAGGTATCCAAAACTCTGCATAACATCGGCTTGCCAATAGACGTAATGGTGTGGTAATGAAAAGTTCTGTGACACCAAAATGAAGCACCGCCATCTGCGTTGATATGCAGTCCAGGTGCGATCGTTGTCGTCTGCACCTGCTCTGCCATGGTACCGGATAGCAGTACCCCCAGTGGCGCCGCCTGACCATTGATGTGAAAATCACACCATTCACGGTTGACGTTCTAGATGCTCTTAATGTTTGAAAGCTCCTCCAACTCTCATGTCACATTGATCATGGCGGAAACAAGCATCATTGCAGCAACGTATTGTACAAGTCACAGAGAGGCCTGAAAACCACCCGCCGCTGTGTCTGGGTTTATGATGTCCTTCAAAGACATGCTGAATTGGGGGAGTTTCACGGTCTTCTCCAGGAGCCACACCTGGATGACGACCGGTTCCAGCAGTACCTCAGGCTGTCTGTTGCCCAGTTTGAGGACCTCTTAACTTGGATCAGTGCCAGGATCTCCCTCCTGGACACCAACTACAGGTGCTCCATCTGAGCTGTGGCTAATTATTGCAAAATTAACATAAAAAATATGAGTATTCTGATACTGCTAATTGACTGTGCATCCCCAGGGTTCCCACGCATCCTAGAGAACCTGGAAAGTGATTGACTGATTTTCCAGGCATGGAAAGCATATGGAAAATGAGAAAAAAAACATCAATGTCTTGGAAATTCTTAATTCTGGAGATTTATTTATCCTCCCCCTGCCCTGTAAGTGAATGCAAATGGTTTAAAAGACATGCACATGCATGTTTCTTGTCACCTTAACTTCTGGGCAACATACAACACGGAACCCCCCCTCTGGTTGAACAAATTCCACCACAGGCTGAAAATGTCCTGAAAAAGTCCTTTAAGATAATTTCTGGTTAGGAGTGGGAACCCCTGATGCATATGGATACATGTATTGTGCTGTCTATCATGGACAATGATCATCACCCTCTCCACACAGTAGAAAGACAATGGTGTACCTTCTCTCACAGGCTGTCAAATCTTTCCTGCCACATGCCATCACATCGCTAAAAACTCTGGTCATAACTATAGTCACTACTCACCTTATATGTATACACACCCCATTTCCTGTTCTATCATCTTAAATCCTGGCAGCCATTTCATTTATTTAAACTGCCTTTTATGTAATACCTTGCAGCCATTTAGATTACATTTTACTTATTTATTTTTATATTGCTATTGTAACATGTCTTGGGTTGTTCTTTTTAGTATTTGTGCTGTAAGGGAGTGAGGTGGAGCCACTGCCAGGCCTGGGAAGAGTTGGAGAAAACAACTCTGCAGGAGGGGCCATCATGTCAGGCTAGTCACAGGGAACCCACATGACAGACACACAACAATGGTTGGGTAAGTGGACTTAATTGATTACTGCTGAGTCTGGTGTGGGGAAGGGGCTGGAATAGGACGTGCCTGAACACGTGTAGCAGGCTTTTCAGGCCACTCCCAGGGGTGGAGAGGTGCACAGACAGATGCCTCCATGTGTTCCTGGCATATGTTGCATATCTTCAACTTCTTCTGTATGTCCCTATCCATGTGGGGGCACCAGCTTATCAGGCCTTCCTTTCAGAACATTTGGGAGTCAAATGAGAACATCAACAAGCACTGCACCAACTCCATATGGAGATGCACCCCAGAGAGTCATTTCTCATCATCACTTCTTTTTTCTCATCATACTGCACTAACACCCTGTTTGATTGCAACAACTGTTTCTACTCTTTGAAAACTAGCTTGCTCTTGCCTCCACACCTGTGGTTCACCTTTTCTGAATAACTTATGTATAGGTGCTAGTGTGTTGGTGTACAGAGAGAACAGCAGTGGGGACAGGAAGCAACCCTGCGGGGAACCAGTGCAGGTAGAGCTGGAGCTGGAGATGTTCCTCCCCAGCTTCACCTGCTGAGTCCTATTGGTCAGGAAGTCCGTAATCCATCTGCAGGTGGAGTCCGGAATCTGTAACAGGAAAAGCTGGTGCTCCAAGATAGACGGCAGGATGGTATTGAAGGCCGAGCTGCAGTCTACAAACAGGATCCTGGCATAGTTGCCTGCGGTGTCTCAGTGGATCTATTTGCCCTGTAAGCAACTGCAGTGGGTCCAGCACCGGATCAGTAATCCCCTTTAGGTGGACCAGGACCAGGCGCACCAGGATCTTCATGACAACAGAGGTCAGGGCTGTAGTCCTTCAGGATGTCCTTTGGGATGATGGTTGCTGCCTTGAAGCATGCTGGGACATGACACAGCTCCAGTGAGGTGTTAAAGATGCCAGTGAACACCAGGGCGAGCTGGTCAGCACAGTGCTTCAGGACAGTGGGGGAGACAGAGTCCGGGTCTGCTGCTTTAGGGGGGTTCCGGCCCCTCAGCAGCAGCATCACCTCCCTCAGTGACAGACAGAGGGGGGTGAGGGGATGGTTGTGGCCGGGGGGCTTGGGGGGGTGATGTGGATGGATCAGGGAGGGGACAGGGAGAGAGTCACTCTCAAACCTGCAATAGAAAAAAAAAAAAGAAAAAAAGAAATTGAGATCGTTGGCCAGGGAGAGGTTATTGGATGCCTGTGGGGACCTGGGTTTGCAGTTGGTGATGGCCCTGAGACCTTTCCAGATGGAGGAGTTCCCCTCAGAGAGCGATGTTTTGCCTCCTCCACTGCCTTGGTAAACCTGTATTTGTCCTGCTTGAACAGGGCCACCTCCCCACTGCACCTGGCCACCTCCCTCTCTGACCTCAGTCTCCTGAGGTGGGCTGAGAACCACGGCTTGTCGTTGTTATAAGTCCTTCTGGAGCGGAGCGGGTCACACACCTCCTCCCCGAGGCTGATGACAGTGTCCAAGTATTCATGTTGTTATGGGCCTCAGGCCCCGCCCACTCCAAGAAGCCCTGGTCACAGCCTGCACTCTCCAGGCAGGCATGGAGATGCTCACATGCATCACTGGACCCCACCCTGTTGCTCCTCACCACAGGTTTAGAGGTTTTCAATCTCTAAGTGTAAGCCTCCTTAATGGTGCAGGAGCAGTGATCCAGGGATTAGTCCATGGGTGGGGCTTGTGAGCTGCTGTCGGAATGTGGCCCTACTCAGATGAGCCTGATTGAAGTCCCCCAAAACTGTGGCAAAACTGTCCGATTGATTCCTCTCCACCCCCAACAGCTGATCTGCGAGGGTGTTGATTGCAGCGGTGACGTCAGTGTTGGGGGGGGGAATGTAAACACAAGCTAGCAAGAAACTGCTAAACTCAGATGGGGAATAGCATGGACGGCAGAGAATGAGGAGTGGTTCCAGCGGAGGGGAACAGTGTTGGTGGATCACTGTCACCTCCGAGCACCAGCGGCTGTTCACAAAAAACAATAATCCACCTCCGCATGATTTTCCTACAGCCTGGAAGTCCCTGACGGCACAAAACATGGAGAAGCCGTCCAGCTGAAAGGCCTCGTCAGCAGTAGGTGGAGTCTAGAGTCCGGGGTTTAAAACCCTGACTACAACCAGGAAGTGCTCGTTGTTGTGATGGACACTTAAGACGAAAGACTTGTTGGAGAAATCCGCCACTGCACCCACTTCTACAGTATAATACATAACGAATGACGACTCATTCGTGGTTTTTTGCGTAGGGCCCCACTTGGGTCAGAAATGACACTGGTAGTGCTGGCAGTGCTGGCTGCTGCTGGGGTGCTGGGCTCCGACATGAGGCTGTCAGAGGTGGAGGGCTCCACAATATCCTAAAGAAACAAGGCAAATCAGTTTCAGACATTTTGAAGGAATATTTCCTCCTGACAGTTAAAAAGAGTATTTGTAAATCTGATGTCAGTGGAATTAATGGGAGTACTGAATTACGAGGTAAATGTTACATTGGCCTCACCATGAGTAGTGTGACAGTGTGTTCAGCTCCTGGCTGGAAGGACGCCACCACCGCTGGCCTGGCACCAAGAACCTCATGCATGTCTGCATAAAATTACCAAGAAACTGATTATTTGTTCATAGTTTTCATAGCCTTGAGCTTAGGTTCTTTAGTTTAGCTTAGCCTTATAGATTCCTCCCACGGGAGTGCTTTTTGTTCAGGATAGATAGAGTAAAACAGGTTTTAGTTTAGTTAGAACAGATTCAGTGTTTTTCCTCCTCGGTGAGTGATCTTTTGTTTTCCCATTATTTTGTTTGATTTATCCTTCCATTTTGGTGAAGCGTTTATTGTTTAAGTTAGTTTCTCCCTTTTGGAGTGATTCTCAGTTTGGACAGAGTTAGTTTAGAGAGATTAAGTTAGTGTGAGAGTGAAGAGTGAGAGTGGTGAGTGTTTTACTGTGAGCTCCTCGGGATCTGAAAACAGGCAAGAATATAAGTTGTTCTACACCCCCGACCCATAGTGTTACTGATTGAATACTGACCAATATGTGTACATATTCAGAACATTTAAGTGTGGTATTGTGGCTCATATTTCATGCCATGGACAGTGCTCTTATAAATGCCTGTTCAATGCCTGAGCTGAAGCCCCCAACCTATACACAGGCTTTGTGTACTGTAAAAGAAATACAATTCCTTAAATCCGGAATTGTGGTAGATTCGGATGATAATGATAATCACCGTGAGAGAGAAAAGGTGGGGGACACTGGAGGACACTGGAGGAGGGGGGAATAGAATTCAGGTAGTTACAGTCAGGTGATGAAAATCACCATAACAATAGAGCCAAACCCGGTTGCTCTTTGGTACCTCTGTAGCATGAACAAAAGGTAGACGTGTGAACAGAAGGTTTTCTTCAGGTTTTTAGGTGTAGCAGGAAGGGTCAAATCTAATGTAATGCATTGATCTAGGAAAGATTTAACACTTTCTTCCACAGCACTGACAAATGTTTACACTTGGAACTTCTAGAGTCATAAACTTTTTTTCATGTTGGCTCCGATACTTTATATGCCACAGAGTGTCCTCTGGCGTTCCTGAGAATAAAGAAAAACACAGTGTAGTAATCACGTAAAATCACGTAATCAAACCAGTCTAGTGGTAAAGACCAGTCAAGGGCTGAGACACCCCTTGCCCTCACAAGTACCTTGCAAACCAAGGGGTAGGGGTAAGACGAAGGGGTAAGACAGAGTAATGGGACACACCCTTAATGGTCAGCAGGCCTGGTGGTCCAATTTCCTCATGTCTCAACTTTTCGATGACCTTCCAACTCTTGCAATGTGAAGGCAGACTCGTTTCACCCAAAGTTTGATCCGTCTGAGGAATCAGTTTGACAACAAGCACACTGAGCAGCAAAATGTTTGGTGTGATCAGTTATGAATGTGCCAACGTGCGCTCAAAAGAAGGAATAAATGTAAGTAGCTGAATGTCATGTAGTCCAAATAACACATTGACATACAGGCTTGATTTCTGGCATATCTATATATATAATTATTTTAACTATGTATGCCAAATGGCATGTGTCTGTGTATACTTTTTTAAGCTTCAGTAGTACTCCATGTACAGAGCATGTTGAAAGGTTATTGGCTTCAAAACTGTGCAATATGTCATATAAACACACAGTTCAGTGAACAGCTACAGGACAGGGAGAAGAGCAAGAGAAGGACAGGGATGAAATGCAGTGAGGAAGAGAGAGATTAGAAGAATAACTGGGGAAAGATCAATTGAATTGAGAGGAAATAAAAGTAGAGAATAAAAGCCATTTTTTAAAAATATTTCTTCCTTTTTCTCTCATAACTTTTCCTGTGCTACCCAAATTAGCCCTGTACTAATACCCTTCTCTGTCTATACCCTGTTGCTCTGATGCCCTGATCAAATCAGGTGCTTCTCTAAAATCAGTGCAGCAGAGCAAGCAACATAAACATGGTGTAAACAAAACCTTGAGTACAACCTTGGATGCCTTTTGTACCTTTACCTTGGATAAAACATAAGGTTTGAAAGTTATGCATTTGCACAAGGATAGATTCACACATATATACAATAGTATATGAAAGCATGCATAGACAAACACACTCTCTCTCTTTATACAGTCGACAGTTGATGGATCAATTGAGAAGTGACCTTGGTTTCAATGAGACAAACATCACAGAGATGCAGGATGACTGCTCTTATGAACATGTGTTTGTGGGAGCAGCATGTAAGCAGAGTGACTGTTTTGTCTGTGTACACTATTTTCATGTTATTATATTACGAATTACAGGGTGTGTGTGTGTGTGTGTGTGTGTGTGTGTGTGTGTGTGTTTGTGCGTGTGTGTGTGTATGTGTTCATGTTCATGCAGCCTTCACCAATTGAGAGAGGAGAAGAATGCAAGAGAGAAAAAAAGACAGAGATAGACTGTCACACTGATTCTGGAAAAAGACCTTCAGTAACTTATGAGAAGAACTGTGTGAGGAGGAATTGCTGAAACACTACCTCTAAATTAGAAAAGGACCTCAATTTACACATCAGAATCGAAATCTCTTTATTAGCCACAAACCAGGAATTTGACTTGGTTTAGCAGCATCTAATAATATTTTAAAACATATGAAAAACATATGAGACAAAAAAGACTGGATATATACAATATAGACATAACATTCAGGAGTGTGTGTGAAACTGAAAAATTCAGTTTTTTGGGAATGATGGGGCGTTGGGATCTTTGAATCTTTATTCAGGAGGGAGATGGCCTGAGGAAAAAAAAACGTTCAAATGTCTGGTTGTTTTGGTTATGATTAACCTGAACCTGTGACCTGATGGAAGTTTTATGAACAGGGGGTGAGCTGGGTGTGATTCAGGCGGAGGCAGATATTGTTGTAGGCTTTGGTTCTTGTCCATGAGATTTATTCTATGCAGGAGCTCCACGTGAGAGACGTAATAAATGCAAATATATTCATGGTACAAATTACACATATAAGACATCAACTGATAAAAGTACAGCACTTATATTATAAATTATCTATTTATCCATCAATCCATCATTGTACCCACTTCATACCCACTGGTGTCACAGGGGTCTGCTGGTCTCCAGCTCATATAAGGCAAGGGAAGGGTATACAGTAGAAGAAGAAGTTTGTTATTTGTCCCACAATGGGGAAATTTCATCGTTACAACAGCATAGGGATTACATAGATTGATTTACATACGTAGATTTACATAGATTGATTGACTGAGAGTATAATATAGTAAAATGTAAATAAATAAACATGAAATGGAGTTAACAGTGTTGAATATAGATTCTGACAGCAGCAGGAAGGCCAACCTGGACAGTACCCAGAGAAAACCCATATACACATGGGAACACTTGCAAACTCCACATTGAATTAGCCAAACTGACCTTTTCACTGTAAGGCAAAAGCACTAACCACCTCTCCACTATGTGTCCTGGCAAACATTTCAACTTCTAACAAGGAAATAGTGACCCTCTGTCCACTCGGTTTAAGTGCCAGATAGGACAAATGGGGACCTGCTGACTCGTAACCCGTTCTCATCCCAGAGGGTAAAATATCAACTATTTGTTGCACCCCTGAACGTCTAATGCTGATGGACGCTCCAATTGCTATGGATGTTCTGACTTCTAATACCATTTGCTCCATCTGATGTAGAGCGAAAGAGAGAGAGAGAGGCACTGGAGGGTGCAAGAGGCAGCATCCCAGTCTGGAAGAACCTTTATACCCACCTTTCTCATGAAATAAACATATATTTCATGGTTATACATGTTACTTTTAATATTGACTGGCTAGATGAGCTCTGCAATCTGATGTGTCATGTTTCTGTCTGGTTTTGTCTGTTTTTTGCCAGCTTTTTTTACCTGCACCTGGACTCTTCTCTGTCTTAGACCAATGATAGGGTTTCTCCCTGAATGGTTGACAGCTGGCTCATCAGCCAGGTATTTAAACCTACCAGTGCGATGAGTCCTGTTCCTGATTTCCAGTTTGTGCTTGGGTTGGTTTCCCGTTTAACCAGGTTTTGTTCTTTTGTGACTTTTGACATCAGTGTCAGGTCTTGTTTGGTTTCTAGAGAGTTTAGTGGGTTTTTGCTTATTGCCCTGAAAAACCTTGTTTTTCTGTTCCTAGTTGATTGTTCAGGTTTTTGAGTTTTCTGTTTGTTTTCACCTGCAGCGACCATTAGGTCCCAGGTTCTTTTGTTTCTAGTGTTGATAGGTTGTTTTGCTTTTTGTCACCTGCGGAGACTGAAGGGTCCCAGGTGTGTTTTGTTGAACTTCAATAAAGCCTTGTTAACTCTATCCCGTTCGAGTGTGCTTTTGGATCTTCCAGGTGGAAGCCTTACGATTAGAAGATGTGAAATTCTGGCTCATCCTTGTCAACCTTGGCCTGTTGGCAATTGTCATTCAATTGTGCATGGCCAACGGGAGGCCAGACACTTCCAGAGGTAGTCGAAGACTAAAATTTGGCATGCTGGATGCTCTTTACCTCTTGATGAACATAGTCATATTTCGTCCTCATAGTTCAAAGTGTCTATGAGTTATTTCAGGAAAAGCTCCCATCAAAGGCCACCTCAGATACTTCCAGAGGTGGTAGGAGTCTCAAACTCTGCATGCGGGATGCTCTATGACCTCCTGATGAACATAATAAAATTTCATCTTCTTAGACAACATTTAACATTTAAGGGCCTGGTTCAGGAATCAGGGGCTGTAAAAGCTATCGCCAACTAAAGGTGCTATTAAGCTGAAATTTCAGATTTCCTGATCGGAGCTATACTTTTCAAGGGCAGAGCTTTGAATGTTCGCCATTTCCCACCTTTGAGGGCTCACCATGGTGACCATCACAAAAGTAGACTGAATGGGGATGTGACAAATGGTCAGAATTTTACGCGCTGGGATGAGAATGGGTTGCAACTCCAATTGAGGGAGTTGTCAGGTGGGAGAGGACATACTTTGAGGATGGCTGTAGTTGTTTATTCCTCTGGTATATATATATATATATATATATATATATATATATATATATATATATATATATATATACAGTATATGTGTGTGTGTATATATATGTATATCATATCTCTGGCCCTTCAAGGTATATAGTGAAGGCCTAAGAAAAAAATATTGAAAGTACTTTTGTACTTTATACTTTTTCAATGTTCTTCCCCTTTTTCAAGGGGAAAGCATATAAGCAGGAAGGAGGAAGGCAGTCATGATGGATGTGGTAACTTCCCAGTAGCGTCATGGCGGGAGTTTCAGAAGACATCCATGACCGAGTGGCTTATATTTTGGACAATCCATTTTCAAGGTTGCCTTTTAAGGTAAAACTATCCAAAAGGGTCGACCATCACCTGATTTGCCAGGATTAGTCCAAAATAGCATCCAGCGGCATTTCCAGACTAGCTAATAGGGTCAATATCCATGGCTAACGAGCAGCCCACACACCAACAAATTGTTCTGCTGGGACTGTTTGCCATTTAATCCAGACAAGGGGCCCTGATACAGCACTGGCTTTAGTGATTTAAGTTGCTTAACAAAAGCAGCATCTAAGCACCAAACTACCCCTGGACACCTGCTGACACCTGTCACAGTAGATGATGCAGGTCCAATGATTCCACTTGGACAGAAACGTGCTTCTTAAATATTTTATTAACCCCTTACACAAAGTAAAATCAGGTCAACCACAGGGCTTAACTGGAAATTAAACCAAATACAAAACAAGGAAAAAAAAGAGGTTAAAGACAGGACAAGGGCTTGCCAGGGCAGCGAGGACAAAATCAAAACAACCAGATTACACACAAAAGAAAATCAACAGTGACAGAGCAAATCAGTGACCAAATCTAGGAGTGAAGGGGGAACCCACCACCAAGAAAGGGAGCTGCTGCCTGGACTCTGCACACCTGTCGAATAACAAAAAGAAATTTCACAATTAGTCAACAAAACCAAAAATAAAGAAACCCTGGGGATAACCATGAAATCGTATTTAACTACACAGAGCAAAATTGATTCACAAAATAATCAAAATAGAAAATAACCCAAACATCTTAACACAGGAAACAAAACAGAGATGAGAACACAACGATTAACCAGTTGAAACAAATAGGCCTACTAACAAAACAATACACACGAAACAAATGTAGGAGAGTATACACACAGAAACCACTGGTTGAGAGGTCAAATCACAGGCCAGAGAAGCTGATCGTGCAGGAGTAAAGCACAGGGCCAGCAGCAAGTGGTCAGACAGCAGTGAGTGAAGCACACAAATTCAGATAGAGACAGCACTGAAGCAGCAGCCACATTTATTTTCACACACCGCTGTGGGCTGTAATACAGAAAAGAAAAGCACATTTAATGTTTTGATCCATTTTCCAGAATTAACTAATTGAGATAAAGTTTCATTCAGGCTTATCCCCCACCAGAGTAGCCTCCTATAGCCTCGTAGAAAGAGGCAAGGTTGGCACCTGGCTTTTCCCCACTGAAGGAGAAGTAAGGGACCTGAGTTCAGCTGAGAGCCACTCAAGGTAGATGCAGAGGCAGACAACACTGACCAACCAGAAAAGGCAAGAGCCAACACACCCAGCACCGACAGACCAGACCATCCTCCCCGGCAACCAAACAGCCAGCTGTGTGCATAAAACATCAGTGTCACCAATGCGCACGTGGCGCCACAATGCGCAAGCAGCACCGATCATGAAAGGCATGCAGGCAGAGTGCCCCACCTGTCGGTAAGTGAAGCACAGTCTGTGGCAGGTTTTAGCACCCAAAATGTTGCTCCACCACTCCAGGCCACAGCCACCATGCTGAGATCCGTGAAATGAAGAGGTGTAATCCTGTGGCTGTCTAACGAGACTCACCTTGTTCCATGTGTGGCCCGGGGAGCCACTATATGGCTCACATGGTCACATTTGCATTACTGCCTTTCTAAATGAAGCTGGATGCACTGCAAAGGTAGCTGCTCAGTGTTATGACGTAGCTGCAGTGATGGCCTCTGGTCTTTATGGAGTTGGAGGCCAGGGTAAAGGAAAAATCCCACAGGCTTTGTTTGTTCACTGCTATGTCTCAAATGTCTCAAATTTTTGCAAAGATCAAGGAATACAAAATCTTCTTTACCCGTCTCAGTGGCCTCGCAATATTCTTCCGAAACACACAAAATTATTGGATGACATATTCCAGCGTCGCCTACCCAGACTACTATCTCACCTGGTCAAAAGTCACTATTTTTTAAGGCCTTCTCAGAAGGAGTAGAAGGCCCTGAAGGTTCCCCTCTGATGTTTTTAGGCTAGTCATTGCTGAGAATGTACTCTACACAGAGGCTGTGGACACGGGGGTGGTTAACACCAGGCAAAAGAGAATTTGAGAATTGGAGAAATTGTCTGTCTCTGCTGAAGCCTGGTTAGCTGGCTCATTGATTGGTTAGGACAAGTCTCGGTGAAGGCCAAGCTGGACGTTTTGGTTTGGAGAGTGATGGGAGAATTGTGGATCACGGATCACGGATAATCACGGTTTGATTTTAAGTGAGCGGAGCAGGAACAACTGGGCAGAGTCGTGAGAGCGGTTGATAGACGGAAGAAGAGAAATGGAGGAGGACAAAAGTGTTGTTGCTAGCTTGATAGCAACACCCTTTTCACGGTGGCCTTTCACAGAAAAACTTCAAATAATAAAAAATGGAAGACCAACTCCAGAACTAGAATTCAAAGAAAAGGTTAAGAAAGTGGAAAGACATTTCAAGACCGAACATTATCAGCGATATCTATGGATGACTGTACAAAAAAACATTAAAAAAAAAACTTTTTTCAATTGTCATCCTCCTGGGTCATTGGCGGATTTGTCAGTCTTACAAATCTGACAAAGTTAGCCCAACGACATTAGGATTCTGTGGCACACCTGCAAGCAATGGTCAGTTTCAAACCTTTTGGAGACACAAGAGTTGATCTTCAGCTAAATATGCAGTGGCAAAAGCATACCACGGCCCACAACAGCAAAGTCATTCAGAACAGAGAGATCCTGAAGCATCTCATTAATGTTGTCACATTTCTTGGAAAGCAAGAGCTGGCATTTCAAGGACATGATGAAAGCAAAGATTCCAAAAACAAGGGGCACTACTTGGAGTTACTGGAGTTTTGGTGGAATATGACAGCCCTCTGCGATGTCATCTGGATTCGGCCACTGTTTTCATCTGCACCTCGAGAAAAATTCAGTGGTGGTGGTAATGACTGAGGCAATGAAGGATGAGGTGAGGAACATGCCTTTTGTCTCCGTTATGGTAGACGAGACAACTGACGTAAGTTACACTGCTGAAATGTCATATGTCCTGCATTACACCACTGATTCTGGTGTGAAGGAGCGCTTTTTCAAGTTTGACAGTTGATGCCTGTCATTTAATGCAAAATGTAATGAATAATTTTGTAGTCAATCTTTGACAAATATACAAATGTTAGAAATGTTGAAAATGTTTTGCAAACTGGGGCTGTGGCAACGTCTATACCTTATTAAATTCCTGCCTTCGCTCGATCATTTGTGCTCTTCTTCCCTTCCTCTCCATATTCATTTTTAAGTATACTGTGTGCTATAGAGCGTACTTACTCATAAACAGTAACTAATCATTATTAAACAAATGTATGAATAACAGTTTGAAGTGAATGTGTGATTAGCTTGTTTCATATTGTTTTTTGAAATAAATTATGTCATAATAGCCATCTTTTAATGACTTTTAATCAAATTTAATTTAATTAGTTCCAGAATCACCTTTGTGTGTCGTGAAGCCAGTTAGGGCGAAGAAACCTTTAGCATCCAAGTGACAGGATTCTGGATATTGTATTGCTATGTTATATATTATAAAATTATTAATAATATTAATATTTTTTATTGTTACAATTGGTCCTACTGAAGGCCCAGGGTGCAGGTCCACGGTTCATCACTGATATATATGTATATATAGACATAATCAAACATGCAAATATTTCTGATGCTACATTTATAAATAAAAGCATTTAAATATAAAATGCATACATTTATTTTTAGAATTAAAGAACTTCAAAGGTTAATTTGCCTGAACAACAAAAAACATATAAAAGAAAAAACAATATTTCTTACGCCCCCTTACCACAACAAAGAGTCCCATTCAAAAATGTCAAATGATTCGGTCTAGCTTCTCTTCAGGTCATGCTTTCTTCATCACATACCTGGACTTCCCCATCAGCATCAATGGCTGCTGTCTTGATATTGGACTGGTCATCATCTTCTTCATTATATACAGGCAGATGAGGATGATGACTTTATACTGGCTGAGTAGCTTTGTGGTTGAGGTGTCCACCCTGAGTTTGAGAGATTGGGACTCCATCTCCTTAGTCATACCAAAGTTTTACGAAATGGTTGATGATGAATCCATTTTATTGGGCCTTATTTATTTATGTACCATTCACATTATTTTTTGGTTTGTGCTACGACAAGCTTTGTGAGTGTGTAAATAAAGTTAATTCATTCAAAACCTCATCATGACCAGTGGCTGTACTTGTGCATCAAGTGGCCTCATGCTGAATTAATAAGTTCCTGGTTCCTATGGGTCCTCTTAAACTCTTAAACTCTGTTGGGCCGCCCCGGAAATAAACGCCTCCTCCTAATTTAAATGGCCTCAGAGCAGAGCAGAGTAAAGAGTAAGAGAGAGTAAACTAAGGTGGTTTAAGCATCTGGTCAGGATATCCCCCTGGATTTCTTCCTAGGGAGGTGTTTCAAGCATGTCCATTTGGGAGGCAACAGAGAGGCAGACCCATGACATGCTGGAGCAATCATTTCTCTCAGCTGGCCTGGGAATGCCTTGGAATCCACCAAGAGTTGGTCAAATGTAAGTAAAGTTAAGACAAAGAGGTTCTTGTATGCAAGTCAGTGAACCATGTGATTACCCATGCATGTCATAAAGCAGATGTGGTTTGTAATTAGGCAATATGCCTGTGGGTCAGAGTGATCATGGTTTGAATGATTAACGCTGGTCTGTCAACTCATATCAACTTCCTCTAATGTAGCATTTATCAGCTGCCAGACTACATCACTGGTTTCCAGTTGCTTTGATTGCACATCAGATTAATCTTTCCTGAAACTGAGATTCATATATTGTTTGTGACAATTATACATAGTGCTATGATCTGTAAATTGCATTAGTGAAGTTGCATAGATTACCTTTAAAATGGGTGATGGACTAGACTTGATCCTGACTGGGATTTTGTCACATCTTTAAAATATTAAAATATTTTAAATATTATAAACCATTAACTACATTTAATGCTTTGGAAAAGTTATTGCCAATATTATATTATCAAATAATAATTTATCAATGAATAACAGTATAAACATTTATATTTGTTGCAGAGAAATCTATTCAATTGAATCAGCAAATTAGATTCTGTCACAAAATACGATTTTGAGTAGTAAATAAAATTGGCAAGGGCTGTCAGAGAATTTGGAGAACGCCAATACAATTTGTACTCGATTGAAGGTGTGTTTTCACAAGAGATTTGAAATATTTCGAAAAATGGACATGAAATTTCAGCATTTGGGCTGAATGACCTTTATGCAGTGAGCTAGGAAAACAAAACAAACCTGAATATAGACAGAGTGAAGATATTCCTGAAGAATTTGATATGACAGAATAAGGTATTTTGTTATTACAAATTTTGTGAAAAAGGAAAATTTCTAAAAAAGTGTAAAAATGAGAAAATCTCTGTACGCCTCAAAAGGTTAAGCAGGTATATAAAAGTAACTATAACTGACATCCCCTAGTGGAGATGTGCAATTACACATCCCACGAAGCAATCCCCAGTAATCTGTCAGTGTCAAATTGCAATCATATGATAAAATGTGGTATAATCACAAACTTATATTTCTCTCTAGATGCCTGTTCTACCAAGAAATAAACAATATGAACCGAGTGGTCAAAACCATATGAGCGCCAAAAGTACAGAGTTTTGATTGTATTTATTGAGAGCACAATAATGGTGAAAATAGAAGAGCCAAATGCAAAATATGTTAAGAATGGAAGAAGGGAAAAAAGAAGGTAAGTGAAATGAAGACAGTGAAAACGTCAAATAAATGAAGAAAGAAATTAATGGTTGGCAATTTTTTAAATTCAAACTAGACCACCGATAGAATAAAATGTATAATGATGTATAATGATGTTAAGGTAACAGGGTGCTAAGGTGAAGTCTACATGAGAGCAAATACAAAATAATTGTAAAAAGAAGATGGCACATACAGTAAAGACAAAAAGAGGATGAGGCAAGAATCAAAGAAAAGAGGATGAAGAAGTGATGAAATGACATAGTTGACATTTACCTTTCATATTCTTCAGTAAATAAGAATGAGAGAGAAGGAGAGAAGAAAGTGAATGAATATTTCAATGATACTGTGTTGCTATATAAATATTGAATAAATACAGAATCTGTCTGACCATTGACCACTGCCCTACACCAGAGGGTTGGATTTAAGACATGAAATGCTGTCTTCCTAGAATCCCATTTTAATTTAGCAATGGTGCTGCATTTATGACAGCAAGGGGAGCCTTAAACAATAAGGAGAGAGCTCTGCAGTGTGTGTACACACACACAAAAATTGAACTTGACCAAAACGAATTTTCTTTTTTTTTACCTTTAGGTTTTCTATTTGGACCCCAAGAAGGTGTGTGAGAGAGAGAGAGAGAGAGAGAGAGAGAGAGAGAGAGAGAGAGAGAGAGAGATAGCTTCAATAAGGACTTGTTTAAGACAATTTTCACTTTCAAACACATTTGCAACTGCAATAATTAGAAATAACATGCTCCATTGACAGATTTCTGTACTTATTTCAAGTGAAATAAGAAGGAAATACCTTTGAGGTTATATGTCCTGGAAGTGTACTGTAATGATATTGATATTGATATTGAGTTAATTTGTATTGACTCGAAATGAGTCATTAGGATTAGAAAAAGAAATATTCTTGGTATGAGTTTGTGTTTTAATTGTGATGCAGTGTTTGACATTTTGAGACAATAGATAATTTAAATGTACATTAATGCTTTGAATGGACGTCCTATCCACATAATCTGCCTTATTTTGTGAACAAGCAGTGATAAATGTTTCATGCCAGGAAACCCTAAAAGAAATTTAAGATAGTCATACCAGTCTGAGGTTGCAGCACAATGCCATTGTGATGATTTCTACATAATTTACCTGCAATTCTGTGAAATTCATTCTTGATAACTGAGAGCTCTGCATACAGTGGCCTTACATATGTGTTCTGCATCATCGACCGAATAAAAATAATTTAAAAAACAACTTCTCAGAATCAGATTCAGTGTACCAAGTTTGCTGATAGCCTCACTGCATTTGTAATGTAATTTTACCAACTTGTTCTGCATGTATTACAAGTAGGATGAAGTTGATGTGGTCAATTATGTAGGATTTATACACGTAAGTGTAAAACCTGGACACTTCCTGTCACGTTTTGAAGTGAAAGAGTGTGAAAAAAAAATTACCACAATTTCACACATCGAAGCAACCACGGCCTTTGACCTACAAAAATTCTTTTCACAAGTGTGGGTCACCATGGTCTCTGGATGATCTGTACCTAATTTGAAGTCAATCTGGTGAAAGCCCTAGGAACAGCTCCTTCAAAAAGGGAAAACAAACAAGTCAAAATGGCCAACTTCCTGTTGGGTTGAGGGCGGAGCTTTAAGAGGATTTTTTTTGTGTGCCTCAGTAGGTTCTATAAACCCACCAAGTTTCATGCATTTAGGCAAAACTCTGAAGTGGGGCTTGCTGTTTGAAAATATCTAGGTGGCGCTAAAGGCACTAACTTTGCTCCATGCATTTTGAACGATTTTAAAATATGACATTTTTTGCCAGTCCCAATGTGCATGCCAAAAATGGTGTGTTTTCAAGCATGTTCAGGCCCTCAAAAAAGTGACAAGTGTTTTGTTTCATAATAATAATAAAACAAAAACACTACAAATTTAAGAGGGTTCTCGTTACTTTGTTGCTCAGACCTTAAAAATAAACACTACAGTTTTAATAGGGTTCTTGCTTGGACCCTAAATAGAAGCACTACAATTCTGATAGGGTTCTCGCAACTTCGTTGCTCAGATCCTGACAAAAAAACACGACAGATATAAAAGGGTTCTTGCTACTTCGTTGCTCAGACCCTAAAAAGAAACACTACAGTTTTAATAGGGTTCTTGCAACTTCGTTGCTCGGACTTGTGATAATGTAGCTGGGAGAATGGTTTGAGCCACTTGCAGGGACGGCTTAGGTGCCCTCATATAGTGGGTAGAGGGCACTTGCATGGCGCGGTGATCAGGTGAAGGTGCATTCTCCCAGCTCTCCAACCTCTCTGTAAGTGTGCAGTAAATTGTTGATTTTTTTTTTTTATTATTACATTTTTTGTATTTTTGCAAGTGCCTTTGGCTCGTTCTTTTTTATTTTTGAAATTTTGAAATTTTTCTTCTTATGCATTTACTGTAAATATTGAAATTTTTCTATTTTTCACTTTGGGATTTTTTGGTGTCACTCTTGTATACTTTTTAGTTGACTCACTGTTTTGCATTGTGTGGTCACTAATAAAAAACAAAAGAACAGAACACAAAAAGATAGAACACTATCCCTGCCACATATGTGTGTCTATTCCCAAAGACCCTCGACACTCTACCCTTAACAGGACTCTAATTAATGAAGGACAGTGTGAGGTAGCGAGCGGTTACCCCAAGTGTAGGAGTGGCAGCTGGACAGTTGACGGAGGAAGGAAGACATAAGCAGGCAGCAGGGGTAAAATCACTCTGGTAGTTTATTAATCAGCGCAACAAAAAAGGTGACAGAGACAAAAAGAAATGCAAAAAACAAACCAAATGGTCAATGGCAAAACAAAAGCTAGCTCTTCTCTCTGGTACACTCAAGCAGGTAACTCACAGCCTCTCATCAGGCATGTGTCTCTCCCCTCTCTCCCCCTCCGCTAGACTGAGGTCTCCCTTATACAAGGCTACCGTTCCCTGGATTGGACTCAACCAATCCAGAGAACAGGTAACCCCCTTCAAAAAACACATTTACAATAATAGTAATACATTGTAAATAAAAAATAAACACAGTGACCAATCAACCATATATCTTTATAAGACCACCACCAAATTAACATAACCATTCATACTCACTAAATACACACCAAACACCCCTCCACCATGCACAGTGCACCAAACTCCAGCTCAGAGGGCGGAGTTAAAACACCTGCAGCGGGCACACTTCCGCCTGGGAGCTGTGGAGCTGGAGCCGGTGGTGAGTAGTGTCTGGTGTAGTGTACTGGTGACTGAGGTGAAAAATTACGGGTGAATGTGTGTGAAAATGGAACCGGGTTGCGGGAACCTGTGCCTGGTATCTGTGCCCGTGTGCTGAGAGGTTAACGAGTCCGGTCCCTTTCTCTCCCCTCCCCCGCTGCACAGCCCAGCGCTGCGATGAGAAGGGGGAGGATCACCTTCTCACAGACAGAAATTTGAAAATCAGGTTATCAACTGAGGAGGTAGTGAAACTTACAGAAACACATATGATGTGACAACTATGGGATCAGCGGCACAGGTACAAATGGGAATGAACACCCGAGACGGCTCAGTGGATTGCAAGCCATATACAGACTTTGAAATTGTAGTGCAACTTGTGATAATTAACCTTCTGTAATGCCTACGGGTGGTCCAAGCAACAAAGTTGTGAGAACCTTATTAAAACTCTCCTGTTTCTTTTTATTTATTATTATTATGATTCTCGGGAATAAGTAGTTGCTTTTTGGGGGGGGCCTGAAGCATGGTAAGATGATTGTCTCACTATGCTCATCATTAGCGGCTAATAGCGTTTTGAGTGTTGTTTCTGGCAGTTGCCGAGTGTGACAGTCACGCACAGGATTCCACATGGTGTCACGATGTTGTCATAGATAGTTTTTTTCTTGTTAGATCGACTGGAAAGTCTTATTTTCTCACCTAGAAGGATCTTTAAAGTTGGCGTTTTATTCTATGCACGGAGAACACAGCCTACAACCAGCCTACAACAGACTCACTCTGTGGACTTTCAGGAGTATTATGGGCTCATTAAATTTTGAAGACTTGCACATACATCTACATTGTGTGAGAAGTTGTTGATTCGTGTTGACGTGTTTTTGTTTTCACTTCACCGCTTGGATACGTTAGTGGCTCTGGAGGTCTGCTAATACTGAGACATTGATTTGTAACTCCGTCCCTTGTGGGCTGAGGAGATCTTTTCGTAGTGACAGCATCCTCAGAGAAAGTTGGGATATTGATAAAAGTATGAATAAAACAACGTGCGCAGAGCAGAAGACGCAGACAGCGGACTGATTTATGACAGGATCTTGTGTGGGACATTAATGTCCCAATATCATAATAAAGATAAACATCATAATGCCTAAATCGACTATCGGCCATGTCAAAGACAATAGCCACTTAGGCAAGAAGCCATAGATGGCATAACACCAGTCTTTGAAGCACTGAGAGAAGCAGGGGTGATAGTTCCCAGTCGAAGTCCTGTGCGAACACCAATTTTGCCTGTTAAAAAAGCTAGAGAGGATGGACAATCAGATGATTGGAGATTTTTGCAAGATTCGCAAGCTGTAAATAAGACAGTTCAACCTAGAACACCAGTTGTTCCAAATCCTTACACCATTCTGTCACAAATAACACCTACAGCACGGTGATTCACAGTGGTAGATTTGACTAATGCATTTGTCAGTGTACCCGAAGAAAAGGCCCCAAAGTTGTTGGGTTTGCTACCTTTCAAGTTATATATATTTATTGTTAGGGTTGTAGTTGTAGCTTTATATTTGTCATAGGTTAAGAACAGGAACTAGTCAGTCAGCGTACTGATGGTTGGAAGGTGTGTTGAACATTATGGCAATACCGAAATTTCATGAAATCAGATGGGAAACCTATTTTGAATGCTACTCATGTTTCTGCCTTGTCAGAAGCCATCTTAATGCCTTCAAAGATAGCTGTTTGCAAATGCCAAGCTCACTGAAACACTGTCAATGAAGTTTCACAGGGAAATGCTAGGGCTGATGCAGCTGCAAAAGCATCAGCCTTGTCTAACCAATCTCATGTGATGCTTTCTAACACCACTAACGTATCTCCTGAAGAAGTGTTAGCAGTCCAATCACAAGTGACTGTTGAAGGCATAAAAATGTGGAAACACAACGCCTGCAAGATCAGTGATGTATGGTATGGACCAAATGACAAACCTTCTCTCCCACAAACATTACTCCATCACTATGCTAAATTGACACATGGGTTAGGGTTAGGGCAGGGGTAGGCAACCTGTTCCACAAAGAGCCACTGTGGCTACAGGTGTTTGTTCCAACCTGTCCATAGCACACAGATAGACCAATCAACTGTCTAAAGACTCAGATTAGTTGATTGAATAAGCCAAATCAGGTGTGCTGCTGCCTGGTTGGAATGAAAACCTGCAGCCACAGCGGCTCTTTGTGGAAAAGGTTGCCTACCCCTGGGTTAGGGTTTGGTATGCAAAAGGGTTTCAAATGTATGCAGAAAAATATTGTAACAGGTGTCACATTTGCCTGTCACACAATACTGGAAGACAGAAGCCTATCCAGCAGGTAGCGCACCCACAACCAATGCAACCATTTGATTACATACATACAGACAAAGTGTTTGCCTATTGTACATGGGCATGCGTGTCAGAGCAAAAACTAACTTGAGTCCTTATGAGATTCTGTTTGCCCGACCACCACATCTAGGCTCGACCGCGGCTATGGACTCAGCAATGGTCCGATGTTGCACCCGATTGTCTTCGCTATTAACAGATATTCACTCACAGGTGAAAGCTGCTTTGGTGAGCCCAGCAGGCAGCACGCTGCATTCAATCCAGCCTGGTGACTGGGTGATGATGAGAGTGAGAAGGTGGAACCAGAAGAAGTGGCTTTGACCCTCCCAAGTCCTCCTGATCCACACTGTAGTGAAAGTAGCAGAGAAAGCGACCTGGATACACCCCAGCCACTGCAGGAAAGTGCCACAGCCAACAGACGACCCTGCTTAAGGATTCATTTTTTTCCTCGCAAGATCGCTTGCTTAAGGATAGGCAAGCCTATCGCTGCCACAGCCGCTACGGTGAATCACATGATGCACACACATGATTCCAGCGAAAAACCAATACATGAGTCACCCTGGAGTGGCCACCGAGGGACCGATGGATTGCCGATCAACATGGACTTTTCCAAAACTAACCTGTTAAAATTAAGTGTTGTTGTTGATGGTGTCATTCACACTAATGACCATGTTGTTCTCAGCAAACCTTGTGCATCAACCTGAGAGTAGTAAACATTCCATATGGAAAAGAGTAACTAGCATGATTGAAAATAATGCCTGGTATAAGTCTATGGTTACTACCATGAGCAAGTTAAATATCACCACTAGTTGCTATGTGTGTGCCCAGCTACCTCACCATTCTGCCTCATCCATTCCAGCCATCCCTTGGCCCTTAAATGCCTCTGAAGTCCTTGGGGTATCCATAGACTTATCCGTAGGGACTAAAAAACATCAACATTTAGTAGGAAATCTTTCAGAATCTATTGCAGTATTAAACGTTACAGTTGTTGATTATACAGGACAAAAAGTACCATATATTTCCCAGCTTAACTTGACACATCCTGTTTCAATTCGAGGTAAAGAAGGATATCATAATCCTCAAGTTGTTATCCCCAATGAAGAAGGATATGGGGCTTTACAAGATTTTGTATGGGTATGTGGGAAATACGTTTATCAAGTTCTCCAAACAGGATTGTGTGGGAAATGCTTCATGGCAAAACTATTACCCTATGTCCGTATAGTCGAAAATCTTACATATCACAGCACCTATAATCATTATTATACTCCGCCAAAATTACAACAACAGCCCAGAGAGACTGCGCATCTCACCCCTAGAGAAGGTCTTCTCAGGTCTGTGAATAATGCACATGAAATTGACAAATTGGCCTTTGAAATAGAAAACCTTACTGCCTGAACAACCACAGGATTCAACACCTTAACAGTCGAAACACAAGCATTAAGGAATGTTGCCTTACAAAATAGGATGGCATTAGATGTGTTGCTTACATTTCTGATATAACTGACAACAAGACGTAGTCTCACACTTAAATGATCTCTTACATAGGCAGAAATCTTTGGATGATTCATCTGGTGGCTTACGGTGGCTTATCATAGGCAAATTCTTGGAACGCCAAATAATTCATAATGTTATTTATTTTATGTTATACCCTGTGCAAGAAAAATATTCTCATCTATGATAGATTCAACATTCACTATGGTACATATTACAGGAAACTATTAAGAATCGAATAGTAGCAGTGATGAAAATGAAGTATGACCAAAAAAATGTATCATTTATGATAAAAGGGGTGAGTTGTGGTGGAAATTTTCATTAGATGTGTTTACTTTTAACTGATCTTTGTGTTGCGTCCTCTTCCTGTGTAAAAATGTGTCAGCTTCAGCGATCAAAGTGTGGGAACTGTGTGGGGATCCTTCCCAGGATCCTCCACACCTCCCCTTGTCAGGGTCCTGTCTGTTTCTGTCACTGTAGTGAGTTTTGTCCTGTGCTGGGGTTTTATCTTGTCAGTTTCCTGTTTTATTTTGAAAGCCTGACTTTCCTTGTGTCCGCTCACTTGCCCTTCCCTCATGTCACACCTGAGTCTCGTTCTCCCCTCATCACTGGTGCTTAAAGTCTGTGTCTGCCCTTTGTCTTGTTGCCAGTGCATTTTGATTTTGATTTGATTTGGTTAGTTTGTCTGTGTCCCAGCTCTCTTGTGCGCTCTGTTCTTTCTTGTTCTTGTTCTTCTTGTTGTTTTCTTGTATTTCAGTTTAGTATATGTGTATTTCTAGTTCCTAGTGTTTGTTCTAGTGCATTTCGATTTCCTAGTGTTTCAAGCTCCTTTGTGGTCCTTTTCCTCGTGTTCTCCCTGGGGTAAGCTCACATCCTCATGTCTCGTCTGTGTATTTATTCACCTTTGCCCCTTGAGTTTTTCCACTGTTGTATGTTCATTATGTTTTGCCCCTCTCATTAGTTTAGTTCTCAGTCTGGTTTCTTTTCCAGGGTCTTTAATAAATCCCCTATCACTCATATAATTTGTGTTTTGAGTCGTGCGTCTGGGTCCTCACTTAATTTTAAATTATGATCACACTCGGCTCCTGACAGAATGCACTGGCCCGAACTGGACCCAGCTGACTCTCAGCCCCCATTTCTTCCCTTTAGCCTTGGTTGCTTCCTTCGCGCTCTAGTGTTTCCCCTCATGCTTTGTCTCCGTCCTCCCCACCTGTGAGCTATTCACCCTTTTGTTCTCCAGTACCTTGTCTTGTTGTCCCCAAACCTGCACTCTGTCCAACTCCTTTTGTCTGTACTTCATCTTTTCTGTGTCTTGTGTTGTCTGTCCTTTTGCCTGTCTCTTGTCTGTTGCACCCCGGTCCGCAGCAATGGCTGCTCGGGAACCCTGCCATTTGCTTGCTGTTTCTCCAGACCCTTTGCTTTCACCAGAGGTTTTATAAATGGGAGATCCTCTGGCCGAGACTCCTTCAATTCACTCCTCACTGGCTGGTGTGAGCAAAACTCTCGACAGAATGGTTGAGTTGTGCCGAGACTTTAACATTGGGTCTTTCCTGTCTCGGAGCTCCTGTCTAGTCACCAAGAACCTCTCATCCACAATCCTGAGCCTTCCAAGCAGCTCCTCCACAGCCCAGAGCTGCCGGACCGGCTCAACCAGTTCCCCGAGGGATCAAGCCGGCCCTTCCAGTTCCCGGAGCGGTGTGACCGGCTCTTCCAGCTCCCAGAGCGGTCCGACTGGCTCCTCCAGTTCCCGGAGTGGTCCGACCAGCTCTTCCAGTTCCCGAGCGATCCTGCTGGCTCCTCCAGTTTCCCGAGCGATCCTGCCGGCCCTTCCAGTTCCCCAAGCGGCCTGGCCGGCTCGACCAATTCCCCGAGCGATGTGATCGGCTCGACCAGTTCCCCGAGCAGCCGGACCGGCTCGACCAGTTCCCCGAGCGATCATGCCGGCTCTTCCAGTTCCCGGAGCGGTGTGACCGGCTCTTCCAGCTCCCAGAGCGGTCCGACTGGCTCCACCATTTTCCGGAGCAGTCTGACCAGCTTCTCCAGTTTCCGGAGCAGTCTGACCGGCTCCTCCAGTTGCCGGACCGGTCCGACCGCCTTCACCAGTTCCCGGAGAGGTCCAACTGGCTCTACCAGTTTCCAGAGCAGTCTGACCGGCTCCTCCAGTTCCCGGAGCGGTTCGACCGGCTCTTCCAGTTTCCAGACCAGTCTGACCGGCTCCTCCAGTTCCCGGAACGGTCTGACCAGCTCTTCCAGTTCCCGGAGCGGTCCGACCGGCTCTTTCAGTTCCCGGAGCAGTCTGACCAGCTCCTCCAGTTCCCGGAGCAGTCTGACCAGCTCCTCCAGTTTCCGGAGCAGTCTGACCGGCTCCTCCAGTTGCCGGACCGGTCCGACCGCCTTCACCAGTTCCCGGAGAGGTCCAACTGGCTCTACCAGTTTCCAGAGCAGTCTGACCGGCTCCTCCAGTTCCCGGAGCGGTCCGACCGGCTCTTCCAGTTCCCGGAGCGGTCCGACCGGCTCTTCCAGTTCCCAGAGCGGTCCGACCGGCTCTTCCAGTTCCCGGAGCGGTCCGACCGGCTCTTCCAGTTCCCGGAGCTGACCGACCGGCTCTTCCAGTTTCCGGAGCGGTCCGACCGACTCTTCCACTTCCACGTGCGGTGTGACCAGCTTCTCCAGTTCCCTGAGCGGCCCGACGGGCTCCTTCAGTTCCCGGAGCGGTCCGACCAGCTCTTCCAGTTCCACAAGTGGTCCGACCGGCTCATCCAGTTACACGAGCATTCTGACCAGCTCCTCCAGTTCCCTGACTAGTCCAACCTGCTCCTCCAGTTCCACGAGTGGTGCAACCGGCTCCTTCAGTTCCCAAAGCATACCGACTGGCTCTTCCAGTTTCCGGAGTGGTCTGGCCGGCTCCGCCAAGATCCCCAGAGTCCCATGCTGCTCCACCAGTGTCCAGCGTTGTAATCAGCTTTCACCACTCTGTCTCCAGAGCAGCCTCTTCCACCTCCTGAGCCGCCTCCCCATCCTTTGAAGCGACCCCTGGAGCAGTTTCCCAAGTCCCCAGCGGATGGTTTCCTTCCACCAGAGCTCCCAGTGGCTGGTGTCCTTCCTCCAGAACTCTCTGCGGATGGTGTCATTCCTGCAGATCTCCAAGCGGTTGGTGTTGCACCTCCAGGGCTCCCGGCTGTGGGAGTCGTTCCTCCTATGTCCAGGGCCGTGGGTGCCACACTTCCTGAGACCTGACCAGCCACCTGACTGCCCCCTGTGCCTGTTAAGCCTGTTCTACTTGTCTGCTGGTTCTTTGTTTGGTTGTTCTGCCCCCACCCCCCCTCCTGTCATCTTCCACCTCCCTAGGATGGATGGTCTTTTTGGCTGTCAGGAGCCGGCCTTTGAGGGGGAGGTACTGTCACGGTCCTGTCTGTATTTGTCACTGTGGTGAGTTTTGTCCTGTGCTGGGGTTTTGTCTTGTCAGTTTCCTGTTTTATTTTGAAAGCCTGACCTTCCTTGTGTCCGCTCACCTGCCCTTCCCTCATGTCACACCTGAGTCTCGTTCTCCCCCTCATCACTGGTGCCTAAAGTCTGTGTCTGCCCTTTGTCTTGTTGCCAATGCATTTTGATTTGGTTAGTTTGTCTGTTTCCCAGCTCTCTTGTGCGCTCCGTTCTTTCTGGTTCTTGTTCTTCTTAGTGTTTTCTTGTATTTCAGTTTAGTATATGTGTCTTTCTAGTTCCTAGTGTTTGTATTTCAAGTTCCTAGTGCATTTCGGTTTCCTAGTGTTTCAAGCTCCTTTGTGGTCCTTTTCCTCGTGTTCTCCCTGGGGTAAGCTCACATCCTCATGTCTCGTCTGTGTATTCACCTTTGCCCCTTGAGTTTTTCCACTGTTGCATGTTCATTATGTTTTTGCTCTCATTAGTTTAGTTCTCAGTCTGGTTTCTTTTTCAGTGTCTTTAATAAATCCCCTATCACTCATGTAATTTGTGTTTTGACACAATTTTAAATCATGATCACACTCAGCTCGTGACACCCTTATCTGTATTCATCAAAGGGTCCTGCTCTCGGGAAACCAGTTGTAAAACCTTTCTCAGTTCCTGAATGTCTCTCACTGTAACCAAAAGTCCTCCCATTTGTTCAACCAAGAGATCAAAGTAACAAAAGGACTCTCTGGGAGATAAAAGTTGGCTGAGACCTCATGGTCAGGGAGACGCATTTTATCAGTATGTTTGCCGTCAGATTATGCTGTTTCCTTCTCTGCAGAGAATAAACACTACGGCCTTGTTCCAGTCTTGGATTTTTGACTCTCCACGGACAAATCAAGGATAGATATATTTTTTTTTCCACAACACACTATAGCAAAAGCGAGATCCGAAACTGGGTAACTGGGTCAGGAGACACGAGCAAAAGTCAAAAATTGGCAGGGTCGGGACAGGGCAAGTAGGAACAATGTGGCGACCTGGAAAGTCATAAAAACCTCCAAGACAATCTGGTAACTAAGCCAAGACACAGGTGAGGCTAAATACCAGAATGACTGGTTTAGTTGCCACCAGATAAAGCCTTGAGAGCAGGTCAGCCCAGAGGGTGTGACTAGAAGGGGATATCAACAAACAATAAAAGTCTCTGATAGGCAGACAGAACATGGTTAGTGACCAGAGAGAACATGGATAGGTCCCCTTTATAGAAAGTCAAACAAAAACATGAATTATAGGACAAAGTTCAACAAAATCCATATTGTGTTGCAAAGTGCATAAAAATGACAGTTGCATAATTGCCCAGATGTAGTTTATTTGTCCTTTAACCTTTACATTATACATTCGCACAAAGCGGACCAGTGATCTTCATGCAGTGAAGCAATCTTTTGTACATATGCATTGTCTTCATTTTTTAAGATGAACTGTGAACATAATTACATTGTAGTACAGTATTTTAAACGTTCCTTGCAAGGTGCTATACATGTTTCTTTATTTTTTCATAGTCTGACCATCCCTCCATTTGCTTATCTGCTTTATATAATGGTGTCCTGGGGGTCTGCTCGTGCCTATCCCTAGCAGACATGGAGTGAAGGCAGGGAATGCACCCTGGACAGTGCATTGCGAAGCACACACCCCATTACCCTCTCATTCACATGTATAATTTAGAGTCTGCAATAAACCTTAATGCAATTTTTTGGGCTCTGACATACACCTGTAAAACATTCAAACCCCACAAAGAAATTGCAAGGACCAAAACGCAAACCACTACTTTCTTTCCATAGAAGCAGTTAGAAGCATAGAAGCATTAACCAGTGCACTGCTGTGTAACCTTTAATTCTTCCTAAAATAGTTGTTGGTTTGTTTTTATTTCATCATGTAATTTATTTATCATGTCTCTGCACTGATTAACCATGAATTAATGACCAAGTTTAGCTAACACATATTTAGCTCCATAACACAAGGACATCTATGAAAATCACTGAAATTGTCTTGCAAACATGAAGCCTTCCATTTCCAGTCTTTCTCTCGCTTTCTTTTTCATTTGTGTTCATTAAAATCTGCCAGATAGCTCACTGGTTTTGTAAGCACCTTCAGCCTTGAGTCAGCTCACTGAGTTTTTCATCCACACACACACACACACACACACACACACACACACTCACACACACACGCAGGGAATGTATTTGGAGCTAACAAAAAGATGTTACAGAATGTCAAACCAATATCTGTTTCTCTGCTGCTGCCTACCTCTCCATTTTAAACTCAAGGACAGAAAGAAGGAGGCAAGGGTAGGAATAAAAGAGTGTGAAAGTAATGGACAAAGCGACCGTTCTGGAACAAGAAATGTATGAGGAAAAAAAGCTTTATTTTAAAATGCACTAGCTTTTCAGTGAATACTTCTACATTCGCATGCTAATGAAACACATGAGGGCAATATAAAGAGCCAGTATTTCTAATGACATGGACAAGCCAAAAATTGCTTGATCAAAAACATGTTTATCCTTAGGTTTGTCCTTAATGTTTTTAATACTCCAATTTGTGACAATAGAAATACATGGCATACAACAGTTTTTGTCATGGACTGTGTGTTTAGGCTTATATGGCCATGCATATAAGCCTCTATGAGTGCTGCTTGTTTCCAATTCAATTTACTGGCAAGTGTCCAGTACTCATTTGACTAATCAGCCACCAACTGATTCCCCTGTTTCGGCCGCAAACAAATCAAAAGAAGCACAGGCAGAAGATTTGCAATGCCATTCAGCTGTTCCTCACACAAAAGCTCTACCAGTCAATTGGTTAATCACATAAGCTACCTTAGTGGCGTCAGCAGCAAAAGTCTGCAGTGAAGCAAAAATAACCCCGCCAGCCCCAAGAGCTGCCTGACCTCCTTTTTGGACCTCGGCCTTGGACAGGCTGAGTTGGCCGCTGTCTGGCCGCTGTCTATCTACATGCAGTCGCACCTGTCCATTGCCCAACAATACCCCAGATACCGCATCTTCCTCCACCCAACCGCGCACTTCCTCAGGTTGACCATGATCCCTGCCTGCCTCAAGGAGTCTGCAGGTGGGACTGTTTTTTTTTACAAATAAAAAACTGAAAAATGTGGCGTGCAAAAGTATTCAGCCCCCTTTTCTCAGAGTGCAACCAGTTGCCTTCAGAAGTTGCCTGATGATTGCTGAACGATCAGCTGTTAACCTAATGATTAAATCGAGTCCACCAGTGTGTAATCTAACCTTAATGTAAATACAGCTGTTCTCTGACGCCGTCAGAGGTTTGTTAAGAAGACACTGGTCAGTGAACAGCATCATGAAGTCCAAGGAACACACTAAACAGGTCAGGGATAAAGTTGTGGAGAAGTTTAAAGCAGGGTTAGGTTATAAAAAAGATTTCCGAGGCTTTGAACATCTCACAGAGCACTGTTCAATCTAGCATCAGGAAATGGAAAGAGTATGGCACAACTGCAAACCTACCAAGACATGGCCCTCCACCTAAACTTACATGCCGAACAAGGAGAGCACTGATCAGAGATGCAGCCAAGACGCCCATGGTAACTCTGGAGGAGCTACAGAAATTCACAGCTCAGGTGGGGGAATCTGTCCATAGGACAACAATTAGTTGTGCACTACACACATCTGGCCTTTATGAAAGAATGGGAGGAAGAAAGCCATTGTTGAAAGAAAGCCACTAGACGACTGGTTTGCCGTTTGCCAGGAGGGATGTGGGGGACACAGCAAACATGTGGAAGAAGGTCATCCGGTCAGATGAGGCAAAAGTTGAACTTTTTGGCCTAAATGCAAAACGCTATGTGTGGCAGAAAACGAACACTGCACATCACTCTGAACACACCATCCCCACTGTCAAACATGGTGGTGGCAGCATCATGTTGTGGGGCTGCTTTTCTTCAGCAGGGACAGGGAAGATGGTCAGATTTGATAGGAAGATGGATGGAGCAAAATACAGGGCAATCTTGAAAGAAAACCTGTTGGAATCTGCAAGACTTGAAAATGGGGCGGAGGTTCACCTTCCAGCAGGACAAAGCTAAGAGCCAGAGCTATAATAGAATGGTTTAAAACAAAACATATTCATGTGTTAGAATGGCCCAGTCAAAGTCCAGACCTCAATCCAATCGAGAATCTGTGGCAAGATCTGAAAACTGCTGTTCACAAATGCTCTCCATCTAATCTCGCTGACCTTGAGCTGTTCTGCAAAGAAGAATGGGCAAAAATTCCAGCAATTTCTCTAGATGTGCAAAGCTGGTAGAGACATACCCCAAAAGACTTGCAGCTGCAATTGCAGCGAGAGGCGATTCCACAAGTATTGACACAGGGGGGCTGAACACTTTTGCAAGACACATTTTTCAGTTTTTTATTTGTAAAAAAATGTGAAAGTCATATATACTTTTCCCTCTACTTCACAACTGTGTGCCGCTTTGTGTTCATCTTTCACATGAAATGGCAATAAAATATATTTATGTTTGTGTTCGCAACGTGACAAAATGTGGAAAAGTTCAAGGGGTATGAATACTTTTTCAAGCCACTGTATGTAGGCGGCTGCATATGCCGTATGCGGCCGCAGCACCTGGTACATAAAGTGTTGGAAGGTGGCTGGGGCTCTGGAGAACCCAAACGGAAGTGTAACAAATTGGTACAAACTGTATGGAGTGGAGAAGGCTGTTTTCTCTGGGGATTCTGTGAGACCTCATTCACCTTGTGATAATCCACACAAAACCGGACAGTTTCATCCTTCTTACCCACCAGAACAATGGGACTGCACCAGGCGCTGTGAGACTCCTCTATTAGCTCCATTTCCAGTATTGCTTTCAATTCTTCCTCAAGCACCTTGCGTTTATGTTCAGAAAGCCGGTAGGGTCACGTATGTACTGTCACACTCGATATGGTGAAGTCGGTGTACCCTGAAAGGGGGGAGAACACTTCAGCAAAGATGGTTGAGAGCTGGTTGCCACAGGGAAGAGTGCCAGCTCTGGGGCTTTTCTCCACCTGCAGCCAAACTTAATCCCCCTTCAGCACTGTCATCACCAGAAACATCGCTTTTGGCTCCGTCCACTGCTTTAACAAATTACTGTGGCAGATTTGAGAACCCCCCACCCATCAGTGCGCGCCACCTTATAATTGACCTCCCTCACTCGTCATGTGACTACAAAGGGCTCTTGCCACTTGGCGAGTAATTTTGAACTGGAATTTGGAAGTATATATAGTTGTACAGGCGTTGCTGACGCTCCTGAGCCCTGAGCAAATTCTTCAATGACAGCTGCCAGAATGCATGGAGTTTTGATCTCAGGTTTAAAACGTATTGAACTTCTCTCTGACTGAGGATTGGGACCTCCTCCCAGTTTTCCTTAATGAGCTCCAACACCCCCCCGCGGTGTTCTGCCAAACAGCAGCTCAAAGGGACATGATCCCGTTGAGGCCTGGGGCACCACCTGCACTGAAAACAGCAGGGGATCAGGGGGATCAGGATCAGGATCTTCTGTGATGAACTTCCGGATCATGGACTAAGTCTTGCTTAGACACTCCACCAACCCATCAGTCTGGGGATGTCATTCGTCCTAACAGACCTGACGTCCAGCAACCCATACAGCTCTTTTGGTGTATGTGACATGAATGCAGTGCCTTGATCAGTCAAGATCTCTTTCGGGACCCCAACCTGGGATATTACCTGGAACAGTCGTTTGCACTCTTAGCAGAGCTATTGCGCAACAGCACTGCCTTTTGATACCATGTTGCATAGTCTATTAAAACTAGCGCTGCGGTGAAATGGCCCAATGATATCCATTGCTATCCGCTCAAATGGAGTTTCCATCAGAGGTAATGGTTGCAATGGGGCTCTAGGTATTGTTGGAGCCTTTACCAACTGGCACGCAGGGCAAGATGAGCATTAATGACGAACTTCCCCCCAATTCCGCGCCAGTAAAACCGGGCCATTGTACACTCTATTGTTCTCCCATACTCCATATGCCTGGCCATAGGATAATGGTGAGCCGCCTGGAAAATCATTTCCTGGCAGCTTTTTGGAATGAGTTACTGGATGCGTTCCTTGCCAATGCGAGCATCCCAACTGACCTGATAAAGGGTGTCTAATCACCACGAAGTGCTGGTACGTTGCAAGAGCCCCACTTGGTCTAATACAGAGCGTAGAGTATCCTCCCGCGACTGCTCGAGGGGAAAATCATCCATGTGGCCCACTACCACCACCGGTTTCCCTATTGCAACGCAGGGCGACCTTGCGTCACTACTGAACACTGTGCTCCAACCCGCCCATCCCGAGGACCAGGTGCATGTACTTAATAGGTCATGGAACCCCGGCCAATCAGTTCCTAAAATCAAGGGGTGTGTCAGGCGGGGGCTACCACTGCCCTGACATGACAAACCCTCCCCTTGTAAACAATGAGGACTGCAGTTATGGGGTATCTATGTACAGTACAGGCCAAAAGTTTGTACACACCGTCTCATTTAATGCCTTTTCTTTATCTCACAGAGCTAGGTTTTATGCACAAAGATCAAGCAGTGAGACAGAGCCAAAAGATGGGAGATCACAGGAGGGGTGACAGACCTGAATTCACAAAAAACAATAGGGCCAAGCCTGGCTGCAGAGACACATTGGCCCCTCTGCAGCATGAAACAAAAGAAAGATGTGTGAGGGAGGCATTTTTTCAAATGGCTGTATCTGCATAATGAATGTTTGCACTGTTGGTTGTGATCCAGGCAATTTGTGAAAGAGCTGGGTTTGGATTTCAAACGGAAGGATGCATGTATCAACTTGACAGTTGTGTTTATTGTGTGTGTTTGTGTTTCAGGAATTGAGGACTTCCAAAACAGGATCAGGGGCAGACATGGGTGAGGTGTCAGGCAGTTTTATGCCGACATGCCAGCGATGGAGTCCCCTGTGGAAGTGGCATCCTTTCTGCCAGGAGTTGAAGACAGCATCAAACTACTTAAGGCCGGCACAAGGTTGCGAGCCGCGTGGCTCGCAAAAACGTGCCACGTGGCCAATCGGCGTGGCCAAAGTGCTGCCACGTGGCCCGTTTTGTGTAGTTCAAAAGTTGAAACCTCGCGGCTTTGGTCGTGTCGGTTGCGCATGCGCCCTGTCGAACTCGCCACACCACTAGGTGGAGTCCGGGGGTTAAAGCCCCGTCGACAACCAGGAAGAGCCTTCAGACGAAAGACTTGATAAAGAATTTTACCGCTTCACCCGCCTCTATAATACAGCCCTGACAGAGTACAAAGACGGTTTCCACTGTGCAAACTCACGGTGTGAGATAGCACAGACGCTAGGGCGGGAGGAGCGTTTGTGTCGCCGATAGAGTTGTCACCAGTGTCTCACACACACACACACACACACACATATTGACAGTGGTGCATCTGCGCGCTGTATTTAGCGGCATATCTGTGTACATAGGATACAGACAAATGGACATTCAGTGTCCTGAGAGAATTGAATGTTTTTTTTCCCGGGACAGTCCGTGAAAACTGGGACAGGTGGCAACACAATACTAGAGCTATCAGAGTTGTTTACATCTCGTTCTCTTCCGTGTACTCCGGGGGCAGGACAGGCCTGTGTATAGATTGGTACGTCCCCCTTGTGGTGGCCAAGAACATTACAGAGCTCGGAAGAATGGCCGCAGAAGTATGGTCGAAGTCGCGCGTGGTCGCGGAAGCTTGTGCCGGCCTTTATGGTGAGGCCAATGTAACATTTACCTTGTAATTCAGCACTTGTCATAAGGAAATATTCCCTTAAGATGTCAATGATTTGCCTTGTTTCTTTCGGACATTGGGGAGCACTCCACCTCTGACATCTTTATGTCAGGGCCCAGCATCTCAGCAGCCAGCACCGCTAAAATGGAGGTCAAACCCCATCCTGGAGTTCCTTGTTGAGAAGGCCATCAGGGAACAAAAAAGGCATGAATAGACAGAGGCAAAAACACTGATGTTCTTAGACCCTTTTGAGAAAATGGTAGACAAAATGTGACAGTAGCTTGGAGTGCTTTTTTTGTGCTGGGCGGGGGGGGGGGGGGGGTAATTCATGTTACCTGCTCTCTGGCAGATTGCTCCGCCTACTTCCGGGGTTGCGGGGCTCACTGCTGAAATAGAGCTGCCTATAAATAGAGGCAGGACTACTCTCCACTTCCTCTTGCTCTTTGGCTGGTAGACCCGCCCCCTTCCGGGTCGCTTCGGTTCGCCTTGCCATATCCACCTGGGTAGGTGGTTCAGCGGGGTTGTTTTTTTAGTTCTGGCATTATTTGCATTTTAACGATTACCTCGGTGGCCGTGTTCCTTTCTGTAGGCGCTGGCATGTAAACCCCTGTTCGGCACTGAGCAGCTCCTTGTGATCGGAATGAATCACTTTTAAATAAAACTAAGGTTTAAAACAAGAGAAATATTTATTTAAACACACCAAAAATAACACAAAACTTAAACATAGGCATAATAGCAAAAAGGCAAAATGTGCAACCAAGAATAAGAATAAATAAGTAAACAAACTATTATTAATTATTAATGTTCTCGGATCACCACCAGATGTAATTATCTGCGCATTGCCCTAACACTACATTGTCCGAAAATTGCTTCCAAATCATGCAGTAGGCTACTTTGCGAGCATTTCGAGCACAGACAAAAACATTAACATCACATGATGTCTTCTGTGGATAAAATAAAATCTTTCATGGATAGGCACATACAAAAGAATTTATGGAACTCATGTGTGTGCATGCGCTACGCCTGGTGTGACTCCCCTCTCCTTACAGATGTGGGTGAGTTTTAACTGGTGGATCCACTCATTACTGTTGGTTAGCGGTTAGCGGCAATTTCCCATAATGAATGAATGTCACTCCATGTACTTCCATGTTTTTACCTCATCGATATTGTACAGACTGAACTTCCTAGCACTATGTGTTTGTGTTTGTTTGTATCTTGACATCAGTGAAAAGAGGGTATACCTTCAATGTATCTCAGAGAAACTATAAATAAAGTAGACAAAAACAAAGAAATGCACTGAACACTTAGGGATTATTATTTTTAACTTCTGTGTTCAGAAGGCTGTGTAGATCTCTCCGATCCCTGATTGTCTCTCCCACAGAGTTGTTTGCTCCGACTCTTCCCAGGACTGGCAGTGGCTCCACCTCACTCACTTACAGCACAAACAGTAAAAAGAACAACCAAGACATGTTACAATGGCAATATAAAAATAAATAAGTAAAATGTAATTTAAATGGCTGCCAGGTATTACATAAAATGTAATCTAAATAAATAAAATGGCTGCCAGGATTTGAGATGATTGAGCAGAAGATTGGGTGTGCAAACATATAAGATGAGTAATGACTATTGTTATGACCAGAGGTTTAGCTGTTGTTGTACAGTGTACAGTGTGATGGCAGCAAAGTTGCAGCAGCCACTGTCTTTCTACTGTGTGGTGGAGAGGGTGCTGATAATTGTCCATGATAGACAGCACAAAACATGTATCCAAATGCATCAGGGTTCCCACTCCTAACCAGAAATTATTTTCCAGGACTTTTCTAGGGCATTTTCAGCCTGTGGTGGAACCAGAGGAGCGTTCTGTGTTGTATGTTGACAAGAAGCTAAGATGACAGTTGACGTGCATATCTTTTGACCTGTTTGCATTCACTCTCAGGGCAGGGGATGGACAAATACATTTCCAGGACAACTTAAAGAATTTCCAAGACATTTAATCTTTTTTTTCTCATTTTCCCTATGTTTTCCATGACTGGAAAATTGGTCAATCATTTTCCAGGTTTCCTGGGACACGTGGGAACCCTGCGCATGCACCTATGCAATCAGCTGAGTTAGCAGTATCATTATAGTCATATTTTTATGTTAATTTTGCAATAATTAGCAGACAAATTGTGAAACAGTAACTCACCTCAGACAGATAGTCAGGCGCTTGGCAGCTGAGATGGAGTGCCTGTAGTGTCCAGGCAGGCACATTCTGTAGGAGTCTGTGTTTTGGCTATGGAAAGCAAACCAAACGCACAAAATCTTACCAGGAGCATGCAATTTAGCGTCCCTTTGCTGGGATCTTAGTAAATAGACGCAACCCGCTGTTTTGCTCATGAGCTTGGTGAGATTTTTTCTCAAAGAAATAAGGCCTGAGCAGCTGCAAGGTCCACTGGTCCTGATGGAGACTGGCAGACTTTTAGACATTTAAGAAATACTTGTACTTTCCTGGTTAAGAGAGCTAAGTTTAACTATTACTTAAACAATCTGTCTGACTGTGGTAGCAATTCGCTGTGGCGGCCGGCAAGGCGGCAAGGTTGCTAAGCAACCAATAATAACATTTTGCAGTTTGAGCGCGATCTTGTGAGAAGGAGTATTTGCCAACGTTTCAAAGAAAAGTCCTCGCTTTAGTGCAAATAAGAAGGAGGAGGAGACGTGCAGCACAAAAATGGAGGATGTGGGTGCATCCAGTTCTGATGGTAGGGCAGGAAGGAGGGGAGCATAGGGTGGTCCGGGAGCTATGTGTTATGTGGGTGATATTTCCTGGGACAGTCCCCGATTAGGCCACCCCGTCCCAGGTTAAAATTGTCCCCAAACATGTCCCCGATTGTGAATGGGAGAGAAAAAAGAGACAGGTAGAGAGAGAGAGAGCAAGCAGGCGAGTAGAGCCCGGAAGAAAACGGGTCCGGTAATAGCACCCCGCCTCCAATGATCGACTAGCTTCGGAGCACTCCTCGAGGTTAGGTGTCCCGATTTTGGAGATCAAATATGGTCACCGTACTATATTAACATATATAACAACCACTTCAACCAGGCTCAGCAGGCCGTCTGTCCATGTTCGACCGTCGGTCCGTTCAATCTTATGTCACGGAGCTCGGGAAACTCGATTAGCTGCTCCTCCATAGCGACTTTTAAGTCCTCTGGAACTCGTGACGCAACAACCTCTCTTATTGGATACACCGTGTTGTCGTCACAGCCCGGTGCAGCCCTGGTGTCGTGATTTCACATACACAATGAATGAGTTTACCGCCTGCCACTGCCACCGTACCAGTCAGCGTAAAAGCACCCTTAGTGACCCCTCTACATAAAGGAGGGGATGTAAATGATCTTAACAACTATAGACCAATCTCCAAGCTACCGCCAAGATGTTAGAGTCCTTTGTAAATGAGTAAATTGGTTCTACTACTACAGACTCTAAGAAACCTTTAATTAAGTTTTATTGATTGACGTATCAAAGGCTTTTGACACTGTCGATAATGTTCTCCTTGAAAAACTTTCATTTTTGGGTTTTGATGAAGTTTCCTTTAGATGGTTTCATGATTTTCTTTTTCTAACAGGACACAGTGTGTTAATGTGACATGTTTGTCTTCTGAGAAATTAATGCCAAGAAATGATGGTCCACAAGGTCAATTTTTGGCCCTTTATTGTTTACTCTCTACATAAATTATATATTTGGTTCACTAGAACAGTCTAACTTTCATTTTTATGCTGATGATTCAATCCTTTATGCATGTGCTGAATCCATTGAGAAAGCTGTATCATACCTCCAGTCTGCCTTTGACTGTGTTCAGAATTGCTTTAAAAATCTTAGATTTGTTCTTAATGAATCAAAAACTTAATTCTCATTACAAGATGAAGGTTGTGTGATGTTGATGCTTTTGGTGTATGTTCTCTACATGGAACACAAATTGATTTCAATGTAAGTATCTTGGAATTTGGCTTGACAATAAGCTTTCTTTTAAAACACATGTGCTTTGTGCTCACAAAGACGGTTAAAATTAAGATGGGTGTCCTTTATAGGAGTAGGTCTTGCCTTTCTTTGGAGAGCAGAAAGACCATTGTTCAGTCAACCATTTTGTTAGTAGATTATGGTGATATTATCTACATGCACACAGCTCCTTCTACGTTGAAAGCTCTTGACAAGGTCTATCATCGTGCCATACACTTTATCACAGGTGATGCTTTTAAAACTCATCATTGTAAACGCTATGAAAGTTGGATTGTGTTCACTTTATGAGAGGAGGGAAAGGAACGGCCCCTGTTCATTTACAAAGCCTTACAAGGCAAATTACCCTCATACCTTACTTCAGTCTTAAATATTAGGCTTGGTAAACATAATACAAGGTCACAGGGTTTTATTGCTCTAGAAGCACCTAAAATAAGACCTGAGGTTGGCAAATTACCTTTTCAGTTTTTTGGACATATTAAATGGGACCATTTACAAGAAGTGTTGAAGTTGGACAATCTTATGCTTGCAGACAAATGTAAAGAATTGATATGTGACGTGTACTACACAATGTTCCTGTTTTGGCTAATTTTTTGTTACTAATTGCTACTAATTGTTAATGTGCCTCCACTTCCATGCAAATTCCAGCAAAATTTGGCCAGGATAACAAAAAAGTCCTGGCTTAATCCGCTATCCTGGTTTGGTGCACACAAAAATCAAACATGCCCAGAGTAAAGTTCAATAGGGTTAAGAGGCTTAATTATGCATAGGTGTGTTTTGGGCATAAAGGGCAATAAACCAATCAGAGAACCATCTCCTATTCCTTTTAAAAATCAGTGCACCTGCTCTATCTAGGATTTCTAATATGATGGATTTACTGGTAGGACTTAATGAGCATTTTACGACAGATGTGCTTTTGCGTGAGATAAAAAGTATAGCAAATTGTGATGGTGGACAGGAGAAGTCCACTGGCTGTGAGGCAGATATAGGAGAGGTGGCAGCTACTCAAAGATAGCCCATGCACACTATCAAAACACAACAAAGATATTTATTGTGAAATTATTTGTATTACTTTTTTATATATATATATCAACAAAGCAAACGAATTAAACAACTTTATGAAGTTATACTCAATGGAGGATCTGGACTGGAACATCTCTGGAGCAGTGCTCCGACAAGTGATTTGACAAATTACTGCAAAATCTGACAATCATATAGCTACTGATGTTAAATAAAATGTACTTATACATGGAAGACTGACATTATTTTATTAGTACAAGGATAGGGGAAATGGAAGATTTTGGGAGAAAAACTGAAATAATCAGCAATGTACACACTGATGATCTTGGCACCGTTCGTCCTGATTCTGTTACATGCAATGGATGTGGACACTCATCTCTGTGCATGTGTGACTGACACACACACATGCACAGACACACAGGGAAAACAGAAGACAAGAAGTTTATTTCCTAGCTGACTGAACAAACACAGATCTTATATTTGTTCTGTGTTTTTGTGTTAACTATTAATTATCACTAAGACGAAGAATCACAAAGACAAATTTGACAGAGCTTTGTGACTGGTTACAGCACAGAGTCTTACAACTGTGCTGTAACCAGTCACTGCACAGTCAGACTATGTATTGGCTCATTTGCATACTAGTAGTGATAGGTGTTTTGTGTGTAATGTCACCAACTGATGCACTGTCCAGATGGAGGATGAACAACACAGCTATGCCTATGAATAAATGGGCTACTTTCTGGTCCCAAAAATAGTGGTGCACAAAGAAGAGATAGTAAAAATCACAGTAAAAATGGCAGCAGTGTGTGGTGGGCAGCTTGTGAAGATATACAAAGTGGAGGGTGGAGAAATTTTCAGGTATTGCAGTTACTTTTGTCAACCTGTCAATATATTAATTTTATGTTTATATTAAAATGTGCTTTGTCAATTTGTAAAATTTTGATTTGAAGGGGCAAGACATTTTTCTCTTTGTGGGCAGTGGGGGCAACATACCAGGGCATACTTCTCCTTTAGACTGGATTGGAAAAAAATATTGATCGTCACCAAAATCACAAAACACATCAATAATGTCTTGCTGCTTATACTAAATTTGGTACTTGGGGTAAAGCCTCTTATAGAACCTCTATATCTGTAGTCTTGCAATAATATCTTGACTTCCCCATTTAAGTCTTGCATCCTCTTTTCTACCAAGATCCCACTTACTGTTTAACTCCTCTATCTTTCTTCCTGGCCCTCTATCCATCTCCTACTTGTCTCTCCATTGTTTCAGTTCTCCCAGTTGGTTATTAATGGTTTTAATTTACAGAGAGGCTGGACCTTGGTGCCCACAGAGCATCCTCTCTGTCCCCAGTGTGTATTTGTGTGAGAGAAGAAGAAGGAGAGGAAAAGAGAGGGACCCCACAGCTTGTGTGTGTAACCAAGCAGCAATAACACTTAATCTTCCTTAACTGTGCTACTCCCTTTCAAGGTACCACTTATCCTTCCCCCATCTCTTTCTCCAGCTCCCCCTCTTTCTCCATTTTTCTTAACAATCAATTTTACTTTCCTTGAACTGTCTTTTCTCATGTCACTTACTAATTTCCAGTGGCCTCATATTCTATTCTCAGAAACATGATTTTCCTACATGTCGATGGCAGGGGTTGCAACCTTTTTGATTTTACACATTGTTTTTCTTTTTTGTTCATCAATGTGCCATACTAACAGCATGGCATGCCAACCCTAATTATGAGATTAAATATGACATTACATTGTTAGACCTCCTAAATATAATTGCATCTAATTCATCCTCATTAACATTTTTGAATGCTGAAAAGTGAAACATAAGTGCTACTATCAGGGTGGTGGTTCTGGACCCAAATGGAGCATAGACTCACCACTTCGTGACGAGAAACTTTATTAGAAAGAGTTACAGGTGAAGTTAGTGTGAGAGAAAGTATGTGGCTGCTAACAAAATGTTCTTTTTGAGAGTTCTTTTTGCTTGAATCAAGCATCAAACAAGGTCGAAACTCATTGAGAAAGTCAGAAGACCAGGGACCAAGACCAAAACAAGACAAGGTCAGATTCAGAAGTCTGGTAGGTCAGAGGAAGGCAGAGGAGCAGGAAGGTCTGAGTCATATGATGGGGTCGAGGTACCAGGCAGGATCTGAAACAAAAACAGGCAAAACTGGGGGGATGGGCCGATGACACAAGCAGAAGTCAGGCTCAGGAGGGTAGGACACATGAGATGAGGTCAGGGACAAAATAGGTCGGCACCAGAAAATGAGGAACAGAAGAGACTTCTTGAAAGTCACGTGGTAAAGGTGAAGAAACTGTGGCAGTCCAAATTTTGCATTGATCCACCGATTGGAGTCCCAGACCAGGTGAGTTTGAAGCCTGATTGGACAGACACCTGCATAGGAGTGGTTGACTCCAGAGGAGGTGGATTCAGTCAGTGAAGACAGGATAGTTTCTGCTGATAAGATGGTGCAACAATCATGATAATCATAAACAGAACACCTACTGACAAGCAGCACGGTAAAAAACCAAAGGGAATGTCATGGTCCTGTCTGTTTCTGTCCCTGTGGTGAGTTTTGTCCTGTGCTGGGGTTTTATCTTGTCAGTTTCCTGTTTTATTTTGAAAACCTGACCTTCCTTGTGTCTGCTGACTTGCCCTTCCCTCATGTCACAGTCTCGTTCTCCCCTAATCACTGGTGCTTAAAGTCTGTGTCTGCCCTTTGTCTTGTTGCCAGTGCATTTTGATTTGATTTGGTTGCTTGTCTGTGTCCTAGCTCTCTTGTGCTCTTTGTTCTTCCCAGTGATTTTGTTCTTTGTATTTTCCTGTGCTGCAGTTTAGTTTGTATGTATTCAAGTTCCTTGTGTTCAGTGCTCCTTTGTGGTCCTTTTCCTCGTGTTCTCCCTGGGATAAGCACACATCCTCATGTCTCATTTGTCTTGTAATTCACCTTTGTTCCTTGAGTTTTTCCATGTTTGTATGCTCACCATATTTTGCCCCTTTCATTAGTTAAGTTCTCTGTATGGTTCCTTTTGAGTTTCTTTATTAAAATCCCCATTCACTCATATAATTTGTCGTGCATTTGGGTTCTCATTTAATTTAAAATCGTGATCAAACTCTGATCGTAACAGGGAAACTCCAAGGGGAAGAGATTTTTTTTTCTCTCCCCTCTTCTATTCAGACCCTGTAGAGGTGGCTCAACGATTGCTCATCTCGCGGGGGTTCATGGTTCTGAGATTCAGCATGCTCACTGTTTATGCCCTCCCCCAAAAGACACTACAGTTTCAGCTTGATAGCTAGAAGCGTCAAAGGGCCTGATTTATTAAAGCTTTGTGTGTTTAAAAACGTGTGCAAACTCACTGTCGCCTGCAAAGAAATGTGTAAGCAGTGTTGCTCTAGTGCTGTGGTGTTGCTCTTGACAAACACAAGATCTTTCTAGACTTCTACTTTCTTTTTCCCAGTTTTTCTCTTCCCTCTGGTACAGACTACGTTCGTAATCCTACCCAGAGCTTGCATAAACGGAGCCTGGGACAGTTGAATGTACGAGTATAGGGTGTGAGCCCCAACTCGTGAAGCCCGCAGCTAGCCTGTGGTTAGCAGCTAACAAGCAGCTAGCGACACCTTACACGATAAACACTTATCAGCAGTGTCTGCATTCTACTACGTTCATAATCCTACCCAGCATTCGTATGAACGGACCCTCGGCTAGTAGAACGTGCGTGACTGAATAGATCTCTGCAAACCAAGCCAGTTACAGCTATTAGGCAGCTAACAGCCAATAGCTAATTGCTAAAAACCAAACTCAGCTTCTGGGTCATCGCTCTACTCCCACAATGGAGCCACTCACCCCTCCGCCAGGATGTCCCAGGTGCCTCAAGCTGTCCCAGACCATCACCGAACTGGAAGGACGCATATCCATTCTTCACCAGCTCTGTGATGATGAAGGTTGACAATCCAACCCACTCCACTGCGCCGCACCTCCATACCCGTTTACACCTGCCCCCCGGTGTGTTTACCCCCCACCTGGACCCGCCGCAGAGCAGCCCCCTGTGCCATTGCCCATCTCCTCCTCTCTCGACTCGGTCATTCCTGGACCCGAACAGGCGGCTCGGCACCCTGGGAGTCACATCACCGCCACCACCGCTGGACGGGAATCTCACCCCACCTCCCAGCTTCCTCCTTCCTCTTCTAGGGCGGTAAGTGGATGCACTTAACAAATTACTGTGGCTACCAACTCTCATGTTCTTGTCATAGCACCTCCTGCCACCCAGGTGCACTTGTCCAGAAGGTCTGTGACGCCATCCCTCAGCTGCTGTCTGAACGCCCATCTGTCTCCACCGTGGTTGCTAATGTGGGAACTTGAGACCACAAACTGCAGCAGTCAGAGAAACTCGAGGCAAATTTCAGTGCCCTCATTTGCACTACCCTGCTTCTAAACAAACAATGCATCGTCTCGGGTCCTTTTGCTCCTCCCTGCTTCGGTTATGTCAAGTCCAGCCGCGTCAGACAGCTCCACATCCGGCTGAAAGGATAATGCTGCAACAGGGACATCCCCTACGTGGACAATTTTACTACCTTCCTCCACAGAGCAGACCTCTTCAAGCCAGAGCGTCTCCACCCGACCCGTGCCAGATCCCGTCCGCTGTCCCTGAACATGGAACTGACTATACGCTCCTCCAAGGGCTTCCCTGGCTGACGTTTAGTAAATCTATGCTCCAGGCACCAAAAGTATCACAGCCCAGTGACAGCTCTAAAAATCCCAGTCTTAACTGGTACTAGGCCTGAAAAGTGTATTTCCGCTCCTAAAAACAGTACAAACTCCAATAATTTAATTACTATTAGTCCAGCAACTAGCCCATCAAATAGTGAAGAGCCGCAGTTAATATAAAATGGCTCTTCTAAATGTCAGATCACTAACTAGCAAATAATTTCTTATAAATTACCTCATAAACACTCACTGCTTAGATTTTACCCTGCTCACTGAAACCTGGTTGGTGACAATGGTACTGCTGCACTTATTGAAGCTGCACCTCCAAACTTTAACTTCATCCATACCACCAGAAGCAATAGAAGAGGTGGTGGAATTGCTGCCATTTTCTCTGACAACCATGTGTGCGAAGAAGTCTCCCTTGGTGAATTTTAATTTTTTCAAAGTCAAACTCAAAATTCATTTACTGTTCTAATGTCTCATCCTGGCTACGGTGACAGCAGCCATTATGCGTGGGAGGATTTGCACCTTCCTTTCAGACGCACAAAAATAGTCACTGCAATCGTTTTCAGGTTTGATAAATCATTTTGTGTGTGCTAGTATTTTTGATCTGCATATTCTCCTCCCAGGATTTTGCACACACGAGCAAGAACGCCCCATATTGCTTATGCATTAAGGCCAAAGTACCAAATGGCCAGCTTGTGCTGTTTTCCTCACTTAGAGCACATTTCATGCACAAGGCAAACTCAATGTGCTTCACAGTGGTTACTGCACAAAGATAAATACCCCTGCCTGATATGCCCTCGCAAAGGCTGAGGAACAACTCCCAAGAAAACCCAGCGAGGGGGAAAAAAGGAAGAAACCTCAGGGTGACAGACAGAGGAGGGGATCCTCACCCAGGACCAGCAGGGGGGCACAAACAGAACAGGTTATAGTTTACAGAGTACACATTACAGACATAGGACAGATGGGCAGGCATAGACAAACATGGCAGACAGACAGGTAGGTAGCATCCATCCATTTAGGATGGGCAGGCATGCACAGATATTACAGAAAGACAGGTAGGCAGCAGGTGGCACATTTAGGATAGCATGCATACAGTCATGACAGACAAACAAACGAAACAGTTACAGCACATAGGTTACAAGTAACAACAAGACCGACAGGACAGAAGGGCAGAAGGAACAGCATACCGCACTCTGTTGACCACGGGGGTCCCTGAAGTGACATGTTAGTCCCATGCAGTCAGGGCAACACAAAGAACATCACAGCACTGTGACACTAAGAAGAAGGCTAGGTGGAATTATTAATACAGTTGAAAAAGGTATGTTCTTAGATGATTCTTGAACATAGTTACTGATGTAGCCTGCTTAACTGTGTTAGGCAGGCTGTTCCAGAGGCGTGGTGCACAGGTACTAAAGGCAGCCTCCCCCTGCTTCGTGTTACTCCGAGGGATGATTAACCTACCACTGTTTGTGGATCTGAGCGGTCTCGGTGGGGTGTAGTTCACTAGCATGTCTGTTAAGTACTGGGGTGCTAGGTAGGAGGTCCAGGCAGCAGGTGGAGGACCTGAGCTGAGTAACTATGTTTCCTAATTTTATTAGATCTGGGTGCACCAAAGTGCACCAAGGCACAAGACAATTTTTTGCAAGGAAGTGCAGGTTTCTTTTTTTTTTAATTAGATCTAGCTGTACTAATTCCTTGTCTAAGTGATGATTTTGTCATGAAAAAATGAGGAAAACTGTTCACATTTTTCAGGAGACTGCAATTCTGATGGGATTGTGGATGGTGGATTTTTAAGTTTGTCCACAGTTAAAAAGAGTACTTTATTATTATTAATGTTTTCATCTATGATCCTAGAGAGAAACGATTGGTCAGTTTAATTACCTATTGTATATCGTCAGTTTGTATTTATAGATGTCATTGTGAACCCTAAGTTTTGTTTTGTCAGGCCCGAACTCAGGACAGGACTCAGGCGCAGAGGTGGTCAGAGCAAGGTCGTTTATTAATCAAGCAACCTCGAACAGAGAGAAATCAAAAGGCTATGAAAACCTGAAAAACTACTCTAAGCTGTGAAACTAAAACTAAACTGAAGGCGCTCCAAAAGGGAGGAGAAAACTCTAAGAAGGAATTACAAAATTATTGAAATCAAAATCACTCTCGAGGAGGAAAAACAAAAGGCTATAAAACTTTTAAACTGAAAATCACTCCAAAAGGGAGGATACAACTCTAGGACTAAGAGAAATATTTAACTAAGAAGTTACAACAAAAAATCACTCTGACGAGGCAAAAACAAGACTTACAATAACCGACTTGGACTGTGAACTGTGAAGCAGGCTTGGGTGTTCGGACAGAGACGAAACACTTCTGCCTCAGACAAAGGGAGACACAGACTATTTGAGCACATGGGGGTAATAGGGAACAGGTGGACACAATCAGGGCTGACGAACGAGGACACAGGAGGAAGGGCAAGTGACCTGACACGAGAGGAGGATTGGACTTTCAAAATAAAACAGGAAATGACAAGACAAAAACCCCAAGACAGGACGACCTCACCACGGTGTGACATGTTTTTCTCCACTGCCTTTCTGCTTGGCGGCATTTTCGCTTTGACTCCCTGACATCTGTGTTGTTTCTCCATGGATCTTTTTGTTTCCCTACACGGCTAATTTTGACTGGTGCAACAGCTTCAAATGTGTTCTTGATATTTTTGATTTTCTGCAGGAGGGGGGGGGGGGGGGGGGGGGGGGGGGTAATATTAAGTCCTTTGGAGATAAGGTCAAGAGTATGACCTTTGTTGTGGGTTGATCCATGGACATGCTGAGAAAATTCGAAAGTCTCTAGTAGACTATTGAATTTTATGGCATTTGAGTCTGTTTTCACATCAATATGGATATTGAAGTCACTAGATATGACAATGCAGTCGCAGTTAATGGAGACCTCGGATAAGAGCTGAGAAAATTCTTACATAAATCCATTTTTGGACTTTGGTGGACGATAAACAGTTATGAGTAGGATTTTACTGTGTAAATATATCGCAAGGTGTTCAAAAAATAAAAATTCACCAAGGGAGACTTCTTCGCACACATGGTTGTCAGAGAAAATGGCAGCAATTCCACCAACTCTTCTATTGCTTCTGGTGGTATGGATGAAGTTAAAGTTTGGAGGTGCAGCTTCAATAAGTGCAGCAGTACCATTGTCACCAACCAGGTTTCAGTGAGCAGGGTAAAATCTAAGCAGTGGGTGTTTATGAGGTCATTTATAAGAAATTATTTGCTAGTTAGTGATCTGACATTTAGAAGAGCCATTTTTATTAATTGAGGCTTGGAGTTTGTACTGTTTTTAGGAGCGGAAATACACTTTTCAGGCCTAGTACCAGTTAAGACTGGGATTTTTTGCATTTTTGTAAGTGCCTTTGGCTTGTTCATTTTTTCCCTTGTAGTTTAGCATAGCCTTTTTTCTTGTAAATATTTTAAATATTATATAGTCTATTTTTCTCTTGGGTTTTTTGTCACTTTTTGTGTGTTTTCCACATGGTGAAGCAAATAAAAGGAAAAAAAATGCTCCTGCTGTACCTAAGTGGCTTCACTTGGCAACCCTCGACACTCTACCCCTAAACAGCCTCCTATTTGGGTGTCCATGTTGTATTTCTTTAAAGCTGGTTAGTTTTGTATGTTTCTTTGATAATTAACTTATATGTGCTGTGTTGTTGGTGGCTATGAGGCGGAGGCTTTATCCCTTTCCTTCTGGTGCTAAATCCCTTTTTCTTGTGTGTTATAGTGTTTCTGTTGAGTTTGGCGAAGTGTATTTTTTTGTTATGTTGTGTAATTCCAACATTTGTTGGGAATAAATAACAGGCACCCTCAGGTTGAGGGTGACATTCAGTAAGTACTGCAAAAAGACAAAAACGGGAAAGTATGTGGAGGAGAAGTGGAAAATCCAGACAGCCCGCATATGGCTAGACAGAGACGCTCAGAGGAAAAACTGTGTGGCTGCCAGGCAAACACCGAGGAGCACTGGGAGAGGAAATGGGCCACTGACTCCCTGCTCCCACTAAAGTGCTCTGGACCACCCACTGAGTCCTCTCCATAGGGGGGCGGGACTGGAGCAGCCATCCAGTCCGACACTTCCTTGATCGAAACTGCCGCTGACTTGAATGGAGACGGAAAGATTAAGTTTCCCTAATCTACTGAAGACACAAAGGAGGAGGGCGTGGCCAGCGTGGCCAACATGGCCACCCGGGTCTGCAACAGCATCTGAGACTGCACCTGAACTAGGCGGACGATACCGGATACCGGCCATTATACTCCCACAGCTGCATCGTGATTTGCTCTCAATTGATTCGAGGCAATCAATGGGAATATTATCTGGGTCATGTGCTGAGTCAGATCACTTTGTCGGGATTGTTTGGTGGACACAAAACCAGAATCATTTTTTAACTGGGCTTTATTAGAATTCCTACACGACGCCTGTTCCTACACAAAATGGTGAATGCAGGAAATGTGAGAAGGGGGAGACTCCAGTGGAGGGAAGGAGGGCAGTTCAGATTGCCTGACAAGGGACAAGGATTTAAACTAATTGGCGGGACTCAGGCACATGAGGGGAAAGTACACTCAAGTCCTGCCAGTCCCCGCTCCAGCTGGAGCTTCTCAGTGAGAATAGTCCAGGTAAGTTGTGCTGACTGGAGATCAGCAACAGGAACGAGACTTGTGAAAAGCTAGAGCAAGGGCGGGAGCAAGAGCTGGAACGAGGGCTGAAGCAAGAGCTGGAGCTGGGCTGGAGCAAGGGCTACAGCAAGGGCTGGAGCAGAACTGGAATGAGGGCTAGAGCAGGGCTGGATCGAGGCCTGGGCAGGGCTGAAGCAGAGTTGGAGCTGGACTGGATCTAGGGCTGGAGCAGGGCTGGAGCAGGGCTGGAATGAGGGCTGGAGCAGAGCTGGGGCAGGACTGGAACGAGGGCTGGAACAGGGCTGGAATGAGGGCTGGAGCAGAGCAGGGGCAGGACTGGAACGAGGGCTAGAGCAGGGCTGGAACGAGGGCTGAACGAGTGAGCAGGTGATTGGCTGAGGACTGTAGGGGAGTGGCTTTGTGGAGAATAGAAAAATTCTCCAGTGGAACAGCCATGAACATCTCATGGCCAATTTATGACACCTGTTGGTATGATCTAATAAGTCTAATGATTGAGTGATCAGAAAACAAAAATACTTGAATGGTTCTTGGTTATTTCAAAACCTACATTGGCCATCCCAAATAGGCTACATCCACTGGAAGGAAGAAGAGGAAAAGGAAGAGGCAGTTGTGTTACAGTTCTATAGGTCAGAATCAGAACTACATTTAAAACTGTTTACATCACAGTTGGTCCCAAAAGATAGTTGTAGTTGCAGTCTCAATAATATAAATGTAACTGACTGTGGCACTCTCAGCCACGGGCTCGGCTTTTCAGTTAAGACAACACACAGATGAGGTGGCAGTGGTTAGTTTTATTTTCCAAATGGAACAGCTCTTTAGGGTGGCCTGGCCCGGTGCTTGAACAGAAATATGTACAGAATAAACAGGTGCAGTTGGCTGGAATGTCAATGTGCAGGGAGTTGGTACCCGGTGCAGCAGTCCTGTGTGTCAACAGTTCCACAAACCTATCCACCTTGGGCCTACACGCTACTGCAATGAAAAGCATGTTGATTAGCCAACTGACTCCAGCTGCGCTAATCCTCACCCGGTGCGGCTCCTGAGCCAGCCAGTCACGCCCCCCTCTCCTACAGCTGACGCTCAAACCGCACCCTCACACCACACCAACATTAAGTAAATATAAATAAACATGAAATAAATTAATAATGATAGTAGTGCATGATAGCTCAAAGGGAGGAGTTGAACAGTCACAGGCAGGAATGATTTCCTGTGGCACTCAGTTGTGCACTTTGGGATGGAGCAATTACTCATGAAGTGGGTTAAAGTTTAGAATTCTGCTTAAAGGTGCTTCCACATAGACAGTGGCAAGCGTGGCGCACAGCGCCGGATACAGCACAGCCGGGCGCAGCGCTGCCGCTGTGCCGCGCGGCAAGGCGGCAAGGTTGCAGTAACAGTAACAACAGCAGTTGGTTTGAGCGCAATCTTGTGAGAAGGTGTATTAACTCCTGGCTATAGTGCTAATAAGGAGACGAGGAGACACAGAAAAGGAGGATGTGGGTCCATCCAGTTCTGATGGGAAGGCAGGAACTGGGGGAATATGCACTCACTGGCCACTTTATCAGGTACACCTGTCCAACTGCTCGTTAACACTTCAGCCAATCACATGGCGGAAACTCAGTGCATTTAGGCATGTAGACATGGTCAAGACAATCTCCTGCAGTTCAAACCGAGCATCAGTATGGGGAAGAAAGGTGATTTGAGTGACTTTGAACGTGGCATGGTTGTTGGTGCCAGAAGGGCTGGTCTGAGTATTTCAGAAACTGCTGATCTACTGGGATTTTCACGCACAATCATCTCTAGGGTTTACAGAGAATGGTCCGAAAAAGAAAAAATATCCAGTGAGCGGTAGTTCTGTGGGCGGAAATGCCTTGTTGATGCCAGAGGAGAATGGCCAGACTGGTTTGAGCTGATAGAAAGGCAACAGTGACTCAAATAACCACCCGTTACAACCAAGGTAGACAGAAGAGCATCTCTGAACGCACAGTACGTCAAACTTTGAGGCAGATGGGCTATAGCAGCAGAAGACCACGCCGGGTGCCACTCCTTTCAGCTAAGAACAGGAAACTGAGGCTACAATTTGCACAAGCTCATCGAAATTGGACAATAGAAGATTGGAAAAACATTGCCTGGTCTGATGAGTCTCGATTTCTGCTGCGACATTCGGATGGTAGGGTCAGAATTTGGTGTCAACAACATGAAAGCATGGATCCATCCTGCCTTGTATCAACGGTTCAGGCTGGTGGTGGTAGTGTAATGGTGTGGAGAATATTTTCTTAGCACTCTTTGGGCCCCTTGGTACCAATTGAGCATCGTTGCAACGCCACAGCCTACCTGAGTATTGTTGCTGACCATGTCCATCCCTTTATGACCACAATGTACCCAACTTCTGATGGCTGCTTTCAGCAGGATAATGCGTCATGTCATAAAGCTGGAATCATCTCAGACTGGTTTGTTGAACATGACAATGAGTTCACTGTACTGAAATGGCCTCCACAGTCACCAGATCTCAATCCAATAGAGCATCTTTGGGATGTGGTGGAACGGGAGATTCGCATCATGGATGTGCAGCCGACAAATCTGCGCCAACTGTGTGATGTCATCATGTCAATATGGACCAAACTCTCTGAGGAATGCTTCCAGCACCTTGTTGAATCTATGCCACAAAGAATTGAGGCAGTTCTGAAGGCAAAAGGGGGTCCAACCCGTAACAACCGCTTTGAGAGCTACCTCAGGCTGGTCCGGGAGCTACAGCTCCGTAACGACCGCTTTGAGAGCTACCTCAGGCTGGTCCGGGAGCTACAGCTCCATAATGCCCGTTTCGAGGTCTACTTAGGCTTAGCAGGGAGCAGTTTAACCACCTGCCCGGTAAACCTTGTGTCCCAGAGATCGGGAAACTTTATTAGCTGCCCCTCCATAGTTCTGGAGTCCTCCGGAACTCGTGACCCAACAACCTCTCCCCATATTGGACGTGCCGCGATGACGTCACAGTGCGCAGTGCCCGAGTTGAACATTTCTCAACTTACTCAATTTACACAACTTACACATACACAATGAATGGGCTTGCCAGCCGCCGCCTGTGCTTGCCGCGGTCTATGTGGCAGCACCTTAACAGCATCATCCTCTCTGATACCACGTCAGGGAGTCAAACTCCAATCCATAAACATCACTGGCCTTTCGGATCAGTCTGTTAAGTCTGTTGGGATTGGCCGACCTCAAACTGCATGCAAAAGCATAGAGCACAGCACTGGCTTCTAAAGACTCATAAAACGTCCTCAGTAAAGTCTGGCAGATGTTGAAGGACCTCAGCCACATAAGGAAAGACATGGCTTTGGTCCTATCTGAAGAGGCCATTTGTGTTCTCAGCCTAGTCCAATTTGTTGTCAGTGTGGGCACCCAGGTGCATGTGACAAATTGCTGTAATATCTACAGTAAAATTTTACAGTATCGTCTTCTTGTGTCATTTTACAGTTTTTATCTATATACCCCAATGCATCATGGGTCAAAACTGAGTACAGTAACGTGCTGAATAATTCTGCAGTTACAAATTTGTGTGTTCTGTGTGTTCGCGGAAGTATATTGTATGTATTACAGTTAAATACTGTTGATATTCTGATTGGTCCCCATTCAAGTTATGTGACTCAGATTTGCAGGCTGTGAGAGACTTAAAAACATGGGGGACATCTAATTTTTGTGCATAAAAAGCAATATTTTGAGGTAGTTATTGCATAATCATGCATTTTTATTACATTTCTAACAAGAAATATGTGTTCCTCTTTTCAGAATATTGGCTGGGTGAATGTATATAATCACTCGTTAATGCGATCTTTCCACTGTCACTAGTTGGTTGCTCAGTTCGGTCCAGCATTCCGGTCTGGGTCTCATCAACCCTTTTGTTGATGATTGTGATGATGTTCTTTTATTGTTTAAATGCAATTTGTTGTTTTAAGAGCTGCAGAACAAACTGTCTTTGTCTTCCAAACACACACAAACTGAAGATTTGCACTCACATAAAACAAACAAATACAACATTGGAGTCCAGGAACATCAACAGAAAATACAAAATCTGCCATCAATGTACATTTGCACATCTCTTTAAAAAAATGCTGCAGGTTTTAATAAAAATATTTTGTAGCAGCTCTGTCATTTATTTGTTTCATTCATAATCTGCATAATTTGCAAAGCTGTTTGTGTTTTATTATTATTTATTTATAATAATAATTATTACGTTTTATTTTTCGTATTATGATTTATTTGCAGGTAATTACTGTAATTTATTTCGTTGTGGAAAAATTCTTACCTGTCTGGGAAAATCAAAAAGCAAGACGGGAATAGGTACCAAGTGTTACCACACACTGACCACAGCCAGTGGATCAGAGGAGTGCTTCCCTGAGGGAGAGGTCACAGTCCATTTTATCCTGACTCCCAGGAACACACCCCCCGAATGTGAAAACCATTTGGTGACAATAAACAAATTGTCAGGAGCTGAGTTGTAGATTTTACAAGTTGTTCTGTGAGCAGGACACTTTATAGGCATAACAATGGATGTGTTAAGGAGCAGGTAGTGTCAGGTTTCTGTCTGCCCCACTTCTATATTCCTGTCTGTGGTTGCCTGTCTTGGGTTTTGAACTCCTCCTCCCCGGGTCTTCCTATGGGCCAATGATAAGGTTTCTCTTGCTTATTGGCTGGCAGCTGGCTCATCACCCAAGTACTCAACCCACCTGAACTGAGGAGCCAGTTGCCAGACCGTTGCCTGAAACTCTCCGTGTCCCGTGTCCTGCTTTTCCCTGCTCTTGCCCTGTGTCCTGATTGTCTGCTTTCGGGTTGGTTTCCCTTTTAACCTGTTTTTGTTTTCTTTGAACTTTTGCATTTCAGTGTTAGGTTTGTTTTGTGTTATAGTCAGTGTTGGGTTCTTGGTGTTTCCTGTGAAAACCTTGTTCTTTTGTTTGCAGTCAGATTTTCGTTAAGTCAGATAGATTTTGCCTGCGGCAACCAGTTAGCTCCAGGTCTTTTGTTTTCTCAGCCAGATTTAGTTTAGTTGCCTGCAGCTAACTCCTAATCTATCCGAGTTTGGTTTTGGGTCTTCCATGTGGAAACCTGACAGGTAGTGATCTTACAGTAAATTTCTTGAGTCTTTGATGGCTGCAGCACACAGACTTCAGGCTACATCTAAATGAATACTGAGATTAATCATATGTTCCTTGGTGCATGTAACATTTCAGTAGTGAGTCCCAGTCCTGGAAAAGCTCTGTCTTCAAGAGCTGGCTACCTCTTCCCATTACCAACTTTTAAGTTTAACAAAAGTTAATCATTTGCTTTCGGCAAGTCCAGTGGGTGAGACAAACAGCAAGCAGTTCATTGTCTGGGCTGCACATTTTCTCTGTAATGGTTATGTGACCAGGATGGACAGGAAAAATCTGTCCATGAATACCACAAACAGGATTGGTGTGTAGGCCAGAACCACTGGAAACCATTCTGAAAGTTAACAATTTAAAAGGAAAGTGCACAGTTCTCAGTCCATATGTCACCAGAAAATATCTGGCAGTAGGATTCAGAAAGGAACGGTTTATGCATTTTGTGAACCTTTGGGCCATGATGCTTTACCTTGATCCCTACATCTGGGCATTCCTTGCTAATTATGAGCATGTCACGAACAGCCCGGTATGCATTGTGAGGATTTTTGAGGGAGCTGAGTTTCAGAAGGTGCACCTGGCAGTGGGTGCATTGTGGCAGCGGCTAGACGTCTTTGGATTTGGCGATTTTGATGAAAACGCTGCTGGGTCATGAATATATTTCTACTCTGCATTTCATAAAACGTGGGGAAGGAAGGAAAATTGGCATTGGTTGAAGAAGTAATTTCAGGGTCGGGATGGTTTCAGGCTTGATTTAATTTTTTTTTCAGACATGGGAGACAAGACATGGGAACATTGGAAAATCTGGGATAAAGTTAAATCAGAACATTTTCATGAAATGACACCCCTCCAATTTTTCCCATGTTCTTCAGGTTTTTAGACAAGCTGAAAAATATTTAAAAAGTTAAAAACAGGGGTGGTACAAATCATCCCCACTTTGGAACAATAATCGGTTCTTAAAGAGGATTTGCTCATAGAGATTGGGAGAGTTGGGATATAAAAGTTCTCCGGGACAGTGGGGTAAATGATATTCTTGACTTTCAGAATTTGGTAACATGATGTGGCATTAACAAAAACTTTCTACGTTTGAATAAGATCAGCCTGTAAAGTCTATTGGGTTCCTTGGGGACAGAGTTAAAAGAACATCCCATCCAAGAATGGGTACAAGTGTATAGTTTCTTATATTTATGATGGGGTTGGGGGATTAAGGGGTTAAATTGTTAAATGTAAAAATGGAATTTATCAGTTGTATATGATATTATATGATATTAAAAATAAAAAAAGTAAACAGCTCGCCCATTGTTCTACAACATGGATGCAACCTGCACTCTTCCTCTTGGATTTGAGGTTCAACAACTGGTTGGACCCATTTCTCCATCACCTTAGAGTCATCTTTCCTAGGGTAGCTGTGATGTAATGTACTGTGATGTACTCAATATTTTGTGGTTCACACTTTCTGGTCTCCTTTCTTCAAAATAGCAACCACTCTGTCTCTGTTGACACTACTTTTGGTACCAAATGAGTGGCATGTCATGTTTAATTTTTCCCATTCATCATTATAATTGTAGGTGGTACATTATCCATATAGACCCCTTACTGTATGCATACAAAATGCATGTGTGAAACTGGATGAGTTTAAGTTGAAAAAGGTTGGAAAGATTGTGTTTTTAAGTGTCTGACCTTAGATAAGGGGATTCACACAAAGAGAGTGTTTGTGTGTGTCCTCTAAACGCCAATGAGGAGCTTGTCCTTCATGTGAAGCAAATGACAAAACTGAATCTTTCCCTTTCATTCCTAGTGAATGTTTCAATAGAGTTGTATGCTTCATTCTCATTCTCTCAACAGTAAGCTTGACAAAAGACTGCTTTCAGCCTTTAATTGAAATAGTAGGTCGCACGGAAAGACCACACATGCACACATGAACACCCACAATCACATAAATGCATTCCAACATATCAAAAGCAGTCAAAACATACATTTGACATATTCAAAACAACTGCTTTCACTCAATAAAAAATAAATAAACATATTCCGCCTTATGTGAAACATTTGAAATAGAAGTATATGTTCATCTGTTACTTCCACACACTCTTTCTGTCCTTTTCCGAGCCTGTTCAAATCATTTAAGAATTCTCATTTTTCTGACCAATTCCAATATAGCTTTTCACATTCGAAGAAAAGATGTCCTTTAATCCAGCTCAATATATCTCCTCTTCCCAATATTATGATTTGTCTGTTTTTCGTATCTTTATCTCTTCATCTTAAGCCCTCTAATATTTCTCCTCCTGTCTCCCCATTATCATCTTTTGCCACAGCAGACATCGATTGGGGACCCGGCAGTGACCCTCCAGTCCTCTCCACTTCGTCCTTCTGCCTCTATTTTTTCACAATATTAAAGAGTTCACTTATAGTGCCCCTTTGTTTTCTATGTGTCATTCTACTGATGCTAACAAGCCATTTTTAGGGAAAGTGAAAGTCTTTCTTTTCACAAGATGTGTGGTGAAGAAAAATAACCACCAGGTTTTCAAAATGCCAAGGTGTCTCCTGAAGCAGGCAGTATTAAATTGGCTATTATTTTTCCCTCCTGTCTGTGCTGTCCTGTCTCTGTATGTCTCCCTTCCTATTCCTAGTCAGTCCCTCTGTTAATTAATGTAGACTACCTTATGCCTCTGTATGTACAGGTGAATATACAGTACTGTGTGTTTGGGTGGACTTAAACTTTATATCTCATGCTGTATGCAGGCAAATACTCATTTGTTGAAAACTCAATTTCTTGTAGAAATGGCCAGGTTTTTTCTAAATGTAAATGTTAAAATACTAAATTGTATTTCTCTTGTTCTTCTTGAGTATCTTGAGTGCAGGAATCATACCTCACACTGTAATGAAAATAAATCTGTCAGTTAGCAAATATACTGGTGTAATCACCAGTATGTGATGACATACTAAGTTGCTTCTATGAATAATTACATCGTAGTCCCACTAAATCTGTTATTTGATACTGATCGGGTCAGATCAGCTTCCTCCATAAGGGTACCACCTTCTAGTTACAAGAATAGACAAAAATGATATATATTTCTTAAATAACTTGAATGTTTACCATTAAATCATCAGAATTATAAGCAGGCCTTAGAAACAAACACAAATCTTCTGCATTTAGTAAAAAAGTGATGCACAGGAGTCAAATGTCTTTCAATTAAGAAAACTAATTAAAGTGAAGGCATGTCAGTGAGTCTGTGAGTATTTCCAGGTGTATGGAGTGATTGTCTTTGATTTGATATAGTCTGTGGATGATGAGGAAGGGTTCTGATGTTCTGCTGCTGGTGTGTGAGTGAGGTGGTTATTAGAAGCACTCAATCCAGTCCAGGTTATAAGTGAAGAGTATGAGGGTGGGTGGAGAGAAAGAGACCTGGATCAGACAGAGGAGAAACCAGGAGAATATGGGTTTGGTGAAAAGGGAAAGCAGGTATTTCAAACGGCAAAGGCCGAACTGGCACAGGTCCCTCTGCTCCAGGGTTCCACATTGCCTCTTCGAGGCTCTGGTTTCACCTCCTTCTTTTCAGAATCCTTGGATTAGATTCCATTTGGGTTTGGGTTTGTTTTTTTTTCTTTTACATTCTCCTTTCTCACTGTCGTTGTCTTCTTCCCAGTTTCTTAGTTCAATGTTCCCTACTTCTTACAGTTTTCAGATTCAGTTTTCAATTACCATTACCCCTCCTTACACATGGTGTCACGTCCTGTTATCTGGTACAAGATGATCCAAGACAGTGCATCTTCTTTAGAGGTTCAGAGTTATTAAAAGTCACTGAAAGAAATGACTTACAACATTCCTTAAAAGGGGATGCAAATCCTTTCTCAGGATTTTCTTTGTTCAATTATTCATATTTCCTTTAATGTTGTAAATTAAAGTTGTAAATGTAAATTGGCTATATACAATTGCACTGTATATATTTGTGTGTCTAAAATGCACCTTGTTTTGCCTTTGCATCTTAAACCCTTGCCATCTAGCAATATTTTGCCTCAGTAGTGCTATGTTAATTTCAGACATCACAAAGAGCAAATACTGTGATGATAGATAATACACAGAGGAAAGAAGAGAAAGACCAAATCTCTCTTTAAGGACCTGAAAATTGAAGCTGAGAGAAGAAAGAAAGAGGACAAAGAAGACTAAGGGGGAGAAAAGACAAAGAGGACAACAGGACAAATAAAAAAATGGAGTGATGAGATTAGAGATGCACAAAATTTTCCAAAGGGTGTAAATGAATGGATGGATCCATGTGTTATTATGAAGCAGTCAAAACCAGTTTAAAGCCAGTCTCAAGCAAAACCTCTCAATTATAATGTTCTATGCATTTAAAATTGTATATGTTGTCCCAGTCCTTTATTTCTCTGTTTCAGATTTGCCATGGAACAATCAGCAGAAACAGTATAACAAAATGTAAAGAAAAAAACAGCAGTGAAAAAACTCATTGCATGTGATTATTTTCTAATCAGATTGCGAGTTATGACTATAGCACTAAAGCATCTGCTGAATTTCCTCGGAGTTTGAGCAGTACATTTTCATTCCAACATCACAAATCATTCTTAATTATTATCCAGCAAATCCACAACAAAGAGGAAATATTGTAATGAGGCGCTATGCTATTTTCCCCTACACACTGCAGCAGAGGTGAACCCTCATTTTTCAGCCTAAAATTTGCATATGCATTTTCTTCTTTTTTTTTAAGTTAGTGCTGCCAGAAATGATAAAGTGCATACAGAACGAGGGGGGTCATGTGGGGGGGTGGGGGTTGGGGGGGTTTATAGGTACCAAAACAGAAATGTGAAGTAAGTTTAAAATAATAGTATATATGCTGTGACTAGTATGCACAGACTGTACAGTAGGTGCAAAAATAAGTATACTCGATCACTAGACAATGAGAGCAAGCAGTTACACATGCACACAAAAATGCCATTGGTGAAAGAATATCAGGTCTGATTTTAACCACTATAATGAGGAGATAGTTGAAGGGAGAGGCAGAGATAATGTGTGTAGGACAAAAGATAGAGATAGATTTACGTGGGGAAAGGGACCAGTGCAGGAGAATACAGAGAGAGCATGACAGAGTGCTAAGTGGAAAGCTGAATTGTGGCTCTGAATCTATTCTGAGTCCATAACGTGCCTCATAGAAACGGTGTTTAAATTTAATTCTCTGCAGTTCACTCCCTCTCTCTCACAATGTGTGTTACAAAAGAATGTCAGACTGCCACCTGTTTGAATCAAATGACCAGTATATACATAATAAGTCAATACTCATTTTTACAATAAAGCATGAATCTCAGAAAACATTTATGAAATCATCTGGTATGTTATTACACACTTTTCTCAGTACTTCAAAGATTTACCAGTTCCATTGCTTGATCTAAAGACAAAACAGAGCAATGATAGAAAGACTGACAAATATGTAGACAAAGATGATAATGTTAAAACAGACATACATAGCAGAACATAGTTTTTAAACCATTAAAAGTAACAGAGGTTGCAAGGCAGTACATCAAGGTAGGGAGGCAGACAATGAAATTGTATTGCTTGCAGAGAACTTTAGACTTTAGGCATTTGCAGGCATGTTTTCAGAATATGGACCTGAAGGACCCTGAAGGAGCTGACAATAAGATATGACTTTCCAAGTGTACAGTTTTTGCTGTTGGTTCCAGCTGTCAGCATCCACAAAATTGAAGCAAGAGCAGCCCAAGGATGAGTATGCCTTAGGGGCCTTTAAGTGAGACTGGGCTAATGTGTGTGGGGGAGAGCATAGGTGCGGTTGATGTGTTGGGTATGGGGGGAGCTAATGCCTAGTGCACACTACATGATTTCAGCTCAATCTTTGGCCCCATTTTGTTGTTGCAAGTGATTTGTAGCATTTACCTGATTTCTGAGTGTCAGGAAACACAGTTTGATGTGTGGTGTAACATTACTTACAACTCCTCTTTTTTCTATTGTCTGCACAAAAGACTGCTTAATGGTGTGAGATACTGCAAGATTTGGTATCAATTTGAGACCAAGTAATTACAGGGCCAGGGCACATACACCATTCACTCTCTCATTCACCTCAATTTCTAGTCTCCAATTGACCTTGATGCATGTTTTTGGACTGTGGGAGAAACCCAGAGTACCCAGAGGAAAGGCAGGCACACGCGGGAAGAATATACTAAGTGCACAGAAGTGTGTAGCAGCAGTTGGGAATGAACCCACAATCCTGTGAGGCAACAGCACCACCCACTGCAACACTCTGAGGCCCTATTTTTGCCCTTTTACAGAGCAGCAAAGTGATTTGAATACATTTTGAATACTGGAGTGAATGGGAGCTCACTCTCCATCACCTACCATCTGATTTATCTGTTGTTCTTGTAGATTGAGAGGAGTGTTTAAGGAGACTGAGACTGAGAGAGAAAGAGAAGATGGTGCTAAGATGGAGCCCTGTAGCACTCTCTTAAAGATGAGTAGGTAATGTTCATAATAATTCGCCTGTTGTGTGCTGGAGAAAAACACAAGCAGGCCCCCCATGTCTTTTTTGGTTAAAAAGCACATAGGATAATGGGTGGATGGATTTTAACATTGTTAATATGAAAAACCTTAGGCTGTTGCACAGTACTCTCTTTTTATATAGCATTTGTCAATCTTAAGTGACACTTAAGACCACTATCAACATTAATAGTCACCAGAAATCTCACAGATCACAGAATGCAAGACACAACGAAACATAATATACTAACAAACACAAGCACAAAAGGAAATACACACACCTTCAACTTAAACACCACAGCAACAAATCACTTGAGTTTTCTGTTATCCACAAATGCTCAGAGGTAGAAAACACGCTTTCCCCATCCATTCTTATAAACATTTACATGAAACACGCAGACACACACACACACACAACACATTGAGACATATATACTGAAAGCTCGGCCTTCAGTGGTGCAGTCATGGCTGGCTGTGGACTAACAGAGATATATGAGAGAAGTGAGCTGTGTGGAGAGCAGCATTCATCTACAGCCCCTTTGCTTTAGTATGCAAGGACATCTACCAATTCAAACATGAGGCTTAGCTCTCTTTATATCTCTGTCTTTGTGAGCGTCAGCACAATCCAGGGCACACTCAATGCTGACAATGAATTTTCTTCTTTGGACTATTCAATTTGAGTGAAGTCAACACATAGTAATCAATATACATAATAAAAATGACAATAAATTCCTGCAATTCTTGTCATAGAGGCTGACCATAGTTCTTTCCATATAG